>OY743110.1:20002500-21202500 GCA_963555685.1 Acrobasis consociella | reverse complement strand
TTACTAACGTTGCCTATGAAGTGGCCTTCGGCTTCAAAACCAATGAAAAATCACCGTGTATATATAGGTGTACAAAATAAAAATATAAAACAATTTTTCATAGATTTATTGCTAAACATATACAATAAAAATAGCATAATAACAATAATAATTGATATCTTTTGATTATACGATGAGACTGATGTATTAAACATAAAAATAAAAAACATCCTAAGTAATATAATAATCTTGATAAAGTTTGAACTGGACAATCAACTGCTAATAAGATTACATTATGTTCAAAGAATCAGAAAAATATTTATTGCCCAGTATTTATTTTTCACACACATAAAGAGCCCTTGTGTAAATCGCCTCCCTATCATAGTTGCAGCACCAGACAGAGCGGAGTAATTTCTCTCAAGAGTCTCTTTCACCAGCAACCATCCAGTATAACATCAATTATGGCATTGCCATTTTTATCTATTTTACCCTCTTCAATCGCAGCAGCTTTTTCTCTTTGTCCAGCTTTTTTCATTTCGTCCTAAGCTGAGGTCCCCCAGTTTTCGCATATTTTGTCATGTGCACGGTTGTAAATGCGCTCAGACATAATTGGTATATCTAAGGAGGCAGGCACTAATTTGTTTGAGTTGGGGGTGACCACAACCTGCTACCATAGCTCCTACTACTCCATCTTTATTAACATCCTCCAATGTATTCTTTATTGTAAATTGTTCGTTGCAAATGGAGCATGATAAAAAGCAATTTGATGTTATTCCCGTACATTTTTCTGATACAATATTGATGGTATTTAACCCACAATCACAAAGCGACTGGTGGCTATTTTCTTTAATTCTTTAAAGAAGTACTTGATGTTCACTATACGATGTCCAGAAATATTTTCATTATATTCATCCTGAAACAAATACCATATTGTAATTTTTATTTCATGCTATTAGGTATACATATGCAAAACTATATAGATAAAGGTAATTTCAGACCGCAATACTGAAAGAACTTCGATGTCACAGACAAACAGACATCGGCATCAAACTTATAACACCCCTCTTACTGTCTGTCTGTCCGTCCGTCCGTCTATCTGCGACCAGGCGAAATGCCCGTTTACGAGATTAAAAAATAACTTAAAATATTGTCATATTTGAAAGTATGTATTCTATTAAGTTCTATTTAAAATACACACCTTTCCATTCCACCTGTAGTGATCCTGACGAAATATTTTGATTGTCCAGATCCATAATTTGTAAATCCGACTCCATATCAATTACACCTCCTTGTTCTTCTTGCGGCGGCGTCCGCGTCGACGCGGACAAAGAGTCATCAAACTCTGATAAAAGAGGATTTTTTTTAGCCTGAAAACAGTAGTACTTTTATATTTGCGGATTTACTTCGAAGTTATTCGGTAGGTGCATATTATCCAAAATGTTAGTTGGGTAGAATAAGTTGTAACTTGTAACAGTAGAATAAGACAAAAAGGTAGATACGTATGAAAATAACATAAGTAGGTAATTATGTTTTGAAAGTAGGACAGTACGGTGCCATCTCAGTATGATACAACTTAAACCTAGTAGGTACCTATATTTTGACTAGTCAGTAAGATTGGTAGGCACTTATTGACATACCTACTCCCTTTCTTACAAACTTTACATATTTTATCAATATAAGCCACTTATTTAGAAACATTGAGGTAGGTAAGTACTTACCATCTATTAAATTTTTGTCTCATCAGGCTTGCTTTTTCCTTGAGAAATCAGGAATGTTCCCGTTTTCTATTTTACCTATTATTATTATACTTATGTACACAATCACAATGTAAAACAGTAAGTGAAAATAGGGTTCTATTTTCACAGACCAAAAAGTGCGGCTCGGATTAGTCTGTCGTCTGCGTTGGGCCTAAAACTTAATTTTTACAAATAAGAGATCGATCATTCGAAACGTTGGGATGTGCGGACGACTGGCACAGGTCTTACGTCCAAGGAATCCATACGCAGACTGAGCAAGAGATAGCGCTCGGCGAGTTGACGCGCGTGGGGCCGAGAGAGGTATACGGTGGGTGTGTTCAATTGGGGTTCCAATCCACATGAACGAATAGGTCGTAACCGCCAAAACCTTTATTAATAATTTACAGCAAAATTAAATGATCAATCAAAATTTCATCTTGTTATTATTAAAAATGTCTGAAATTCTTACTTATAGTTCAAACGGTTTCTTTTAAGTCGTCCTATTCGAGCGATAATATTGACAAGTTTGCTAAGTAAGACCATATTTCGAAAAATATTTCTATCGAGATTTTTCTTTTCAATCATGTTTTCATCTTATCAATAAACTAAGAAAAGAGTAAAAAATCATATCCTTAAATTTCAAATTTATATTTCAAATACTTTGCGAGATAAATTAGACTCAACACAACCTTTTTTGCGGAGGTATCGTCTTAACACGAATTGCCTAGTGAGCAAAACACTTATTTTAAGCTACCACCCTAAGTAAAGACATGAGACATTCATTCGCCCAGTGTGTCCCGCCCTATCGCCTCCGCTTACACATCGGAACTGCATCCAATATGTCTCCGGCGTATTGTCTCTAACAGCTCCATTATCGGCAGATTGCGTGGAAGCGGGCGAAAGAAATCTCTATCCGGTGTCATGAATATTTTGTTTGTTACAACACTATTACTCGTACGTAAAATCGAACTGAAAAATATGTAGCTCGTGTTGGATATACAGGGTGGAACATTGAATTCGTTGGCAACCTTTTCAGTATCTACTATACCCATGATACAAAGAAATTTAATACAAAAAATCTTGAGAGGTGTCAAGGGAAACCCGGATGGAACGAAGTTCCTTCCGATTAATTGGGATAGAGAGAGACAGACAGAGAAACATGCGCACGCCGCACGGCTTACAACAATAGCAAAAAGTGTCGTTACAACTTTTGGTCTAAATTTTTTCCGGCTAACCTCCTTTCGCAACGCGCGATAAGGAACTACGTTCTAAAAACTAATTGTCATAAAACTCACGGAAAAGAAATTAATTAAAATAGTAGTCTACTATGTCATTTTTGTATGGCAGTCGTCTAGCTACGTCAGATGTATTTAGCCGCCTGAAAAATATGACACCGTGTAGGCCACTTACACACACGAAAACAAACAAAAATCATAATTAGAAATTGCAGAAATCGAGAAAACTGGCAAAAAATTAATACTTATAAAAAAAATGATTTCTATATTCTAAATGAGTAAATTAAGTTATTCATATCCCATTTCACAGCACATAACCCCTCATGCTCAGGATGAATGGTATCAATTATTCCGATATCATTCGGGTCGGATTTTGAGGCTCATCAGCAAAAAACTCCATCTAAATGAGCGATGTCCCAATTCCAGAGGTGATTCCACTCGGCACGGGGTGTTGGGCACAGCACCCTATTACGAATGAAAATTACATGATACTTGCATGATAGGTAAGTAATTTACATGCGTGGAAATGAGAAACCATATTTTTTACAGAGTACAAAAAAGAGGGTTGATCTAAGTTAGACGATGATGTCTGTCTGTCTGTGGCATCGTACTACTCGAATTGAGGGATCGATTTCGATGAGGTTTTTTTACTTGAAAGCAAGTTGAATTGTGGTGGTTCCACAGACCTAGATAGATGTACGTCTGTCCGTCTAAATAAATATAATTATATTCGGGCAAATCACACAGATTGAGCTAGCCCCAAAGTAAGTTCTGTCATCAGGTCTTTGTCTCCACTGCAGGAGCATGACCTTCTTTGTACTACCAGAGCCGTAATTGGCCAAAGCAGCTAGAAGATTTGACCTACACTCTCCTTGCTGGCCAGACGGGTTGGAGAGGTCTCATTGATGTTATAAGCTTTGTTTAGCTTATATTTCCTAAGTCTCCTTCTACGACATCTACGGGAGGACTTGCAAAGGCCCTATTCTTTTCTGCCGGAAACTACCTGGATATCATCATTGTACGGCAATCGACAAACCAACGTCAGATGCCTTCAGGCAGTTAAAAAAATCTGACACCAGTACTGGCCAGTTCCACACATAAAAAACGAACCGATTTCAATAAATTATCAACATATAAAAGGTCCATTCAGGCTCATTGAAATCACGACGTAAAGGGCAGCTCACTAAATGGCCCTATACTAATGGTAACGCCCGTTTGATTTACAAATGCACGTTTGAGGGGAGAAGAGGGAAAGCTGGAAAACTTATATTTATGTACTGCACTAAGCAGGGTTTATAAAGGCCGAATGGGGAGCAATGGCCATTATTTCGTCCGGTTTTGGCGCGTTTCAATGCGATCTGCGGCTACTTTTAGTTTGATTGCAATGCAATGCGATTTTGGTATATTTTTGCGTTGCTTTTCTGTATTTTGTGAAATTTGTTAAAATTTCAACTTTATGTCATTATCGGATGTAAGCCGATCGAAACTTGTCGGCCTTTTTCGACTACCTACACTACGTGAGTAGTATTAGAGTACTTTGTTTTGTCATCTCACGTCCAGTCGCTTCGAATAATCGGCGAACATTCCTAAAAAAAAATCTCGACGAATTGATAACCTCCTCGGAAGTCGGTCAAAAATGAGCAAGTTTCTTTGCAAAAACATGTATTTTCTATTATTAACAAAGAGATCCGAGTAGAAAATAGCCAATGGGAGAATCAACATAGATCTTCTGCCTCAGTCGCAATGTTTAACAATAAATCTGGACTGACGTCTGCTTACATGTCTGTATTGAGCTCACGGCTTTGATATTTTTCCTTTTATTATTTTACAAGCTTTTATTTAACTTGCAATGTATCTTGTATGTATGTATGATACTAGCTGGTGCCCGCGACATCGTCTGCGCAGTCTTATAGCCTATGTATATGTATAAGCTATATTATTGTAAGCTTTCATTAAAATCCATTCAGTAATTTTTACGTGACAGAGTAACAAACATCTATCCATACTTACAAACTTTCGAGTTTATAATCTTAGTAGGATAGGAAGTAGGATGTTTCTTTAGGTCAATATTGTAACTAAATTTTTAACCAGCCTAAACAGATTGAGCTGAAATTTTGTGAAAGTTATAGTCAAAAGTATTAGTTGTTTTAAAATGTCGCTTTCCCTTGACCATTTAATTCAAATATGATTTACATTAAGAATGCCAAAATAAAAGTTTATACAGACATTAATGGCTTAGATGCTCTTAAAATAATATTTCGGCTTTTGATATACCATCCTAACAGGAAGTAATGTAAAATAGAAAAAAAAATACAGTGTTAAAGTGACATACCCCTAATAAATCTAGGTAGATCTCTACAGTATAATGTAATTAAAATAACTGTCAAAAAAAAAAAAAAAAGACGTGTGGCACTCGGGGACTGCCGCGGTAAAGCTATTGCAAACAAGGAAGGACGGCAACGTCGCAAACGGATGACGGAGACGAAGCGGCAACCTACATAGTAGGCGGAGTGGGGAGAGCGTGAGGTTTTTTCGTTACGGAATTTCTGGATTCGATCCCCGCGCTCAAGGCCCGCGATAGAAGCTATGCAATAGCTTAAAAAACGCATTTTTACACTAACGAATACAACCGCCCGGGCTATTTGTATGGAATTGTCGATTTTTTTTGTCTTTTAATTGTTATTTTATTATTATTATTTTATAATAATCTAGTATAATCCGTCATCATCATCATCATGTCTTTTGGTCTCCAATTCAGCAGCACGACCCTCTCTGTACTACCAGAGCCATACTTGACTAGAGCAGCCAGAAGACTTGGCCTACACTCTCCACGCTGGCCAGACGGGTTGGAGAGGTCTCATTGATGTTTATAAGCTTTGTTTAGCTTGTATTTCCTAAGTCGCCTTCTACGACACCCACGGGAAGACTTGGAATATAGCTCGTGCTTCGATTTATTGGATTCGTCGCTTTTCGTCAGAAACGCAACTGGTCAGATCAACATCTCGTCATCTCTCATGATAGACTCGCAACTTGTCAGAAACGCAACTTGACGGATACGGGTTTGCCCCTGTTGTGCACACACATGCTTAAGTTCAGTTTCCACAGACGCCTTGTTAAAAACATATCCCTCGAGCTACTCGTAGTTCGGCTTACAATCCTCTTTGCAGTCCTAATATACTGCAATAGCGGCATTATCGCTGTCCAGCCGGATTTGAATTTCAATGACGCGGCCTGCGTAAATATAGTCAGGTGGTGGGGACTGACTCGGCGGTGGAGTCTACTTGTACATGAAACTTGGCGGTATAAAAGCCCCTTAGCTTATCTAGAACACAAAACTTCGTATATGTAGCTAAAGGAAATAGTTTTTATTTGTAAATATTAGTTTGTAGTGTATTGTAGTGAGTAGTTTTATAATCTTTATTTTAGTATTTAAGAAAATTTAATGTGTATATATAATTATTTTTCCTCAAATAAAAGTATCCCTTGCGCAAAAAAAAAAGGAAATAGTTATTTATTTTTCAAATGTCGGCATAGCAGACACAATAGTAAAACAATACATCAGACGCCCGCTCCGGGACGGGACATTTAAAGGGTTATGTATTATCATTTAAAAATTGGCGTTTTTATGACACTGACTTATAAGCAGTGGTCGGATAATCGGATGCATATTTGCCTAAAGTTAATTTTTGGCTAGGAAATTATGGAAGCAGCTTCTTAAAACATATTTTTTTAATACAAATTCCGGGATTTCAATAAAATCGGGAATGTCGAATTGATCAGAGGCATATTTACCTAAAGTTAAGTTTTGGCTAGGAAATTATGGAAGCGGAAAAACACAAAATTTTGTTGATTCCGGAATTTTTCAGGTACAAAAGGGCACCTGGATTAGCACATAGGCTACTTTAGGCGCGGGTATCACTGCGGGGCGCAACTAGTATATATAAATCTATTTTTTTTTCAGTTGACCTAGAAACTTGACATTTGGACTTTAGGGCCAATTATTCATATTCTTCCAGTGTTTTAATTTAAAAAAATAATGTAAAAATTGACAGTAAACCATAGCTCAGCGAAATGTTTTCGATATAATGTAATGTAATATTTGGACCAAACATTTTTAACTGAAGCACATAGTACTGTTCCACAAAACCGTATCGACATTTTGAAGTCAGTTTTAGCGGCGACTACCAACTGCTACTGTTAGGGCTTTGATTATTTAGGACTCTTACAGACCAGCGACAGAATGTCCGTGACACAGGTCGGCGACGTTCGCTGACAGGTGTCATGGGCCTGTTATCGCTGGTCTGTAAGTCTGCTTAATACCTGCCACCAACATAATTCCAGCGCACCCGCCATCTGCATGCCTTTGCCTGCAACATCAGTCACTCGATCACAAACTGTTAAAAACTGCCACGCGATTATTGGCGATTATGCACCGACGGTCGCGCAGCAGTTTTTGATAGTTTGTGATAGATGGACTTGTCAGCAACCGTCGTGCGGAGCAACCAATGGTACCATAAAAGTCCCAGTAAGTACTGGAGTCACTATCAGAGCCCTCGTCCCCAACGCGTCTTCATCAGTCGGGGTGCCACATTTCATCATCATTTCAGCCGCATAATGTCCAATGACATAGGCCTCACCCAAAGATCGAGGACTGAAGAGAAACTAGCTGAGGCGTTCGGCAAGTTATGCAGTGTCTTCTCTGTGCCTCAACCAATGTGTATTACTAGTGACTTGACCAGAGTCGCTGGAAAGCGCTGGATGCAAGCCGCTCTTGATCGGTCATTTTGGAAATCTTTGGGTGAGGCCACATTTACTATCAAACAAATGTTTGTTTACTCTCCCTGACTAGCGTGAAAGAAGCATGAAAGGTTTTCTGTTAGAGATCAAAAATCCTATCAAAGCCATGAAACCAAGCCCATCGCGATCCGTTTTCGTTCCGATTGCGGAATTTAAAAAGGCAATTGGTCCAATTCCACTGGCTATGCCCGAGCGAGCAAACTTATTAGCCGGCGGGGTTATCGCGACTCCTTTACTTTTTGCAACCGGTCGCCGATTGATTGGACGCCGTTTGATTGCTGCCCTCGTGACTCATTTCTCACTTTGTCGTTGATACGATGCAAGCAGTCTTCGTTTTTTGGTGACTTCAAAAATGGATTGTTGTTTTTTTTTTGCCAAAACAACTGTTAGTACTGACTTATTTGACAAAAATTTTCCTCAGAGATTACTCAGGGTGCGTTCGGACGACACGCGAACGGCAAGAGCAAGCCAAGCG
The DNA here is from genome assembly GCA_963555685.1 of Acrobasis consociella. Taxonomy (NCBI): domain Eukaryota; kingdom Metazoa; phylum Arthropoda; class Insecta; order Lepidoptera; family Pyralidae; genus Acrobasis; species Acrobasis consociella. The sequence goes on along the minus strand of OY743110.1, from coordinate 21,194,278 downwards.
CGCTTTAAAATTTTCAAAATTTGTTACATATATTTTGTCCACACTAGTAGAGTATAATTTGAGTCACATCAATACAACTCAAATTGCATTTACCAAAGTACAAACACGCACGCCTCGCCTACGCCATGCGTTTGCCTTGCCTCCGCCTTTCACTCGCCTTGCCTCCGCCTTGCGCCCGCCTCGCACCCGCCGGGCGTTCGCCTTGACTGGCCTTCGGTAAATGCAATTTGAGATTGTATTGATGTGTGATAGAACTTAAATTATATGCAACAAATTTTGAAAATCTTTTAACCGCTGCCTTATGTGGTGTATAAAATTCAATCCAATACTCCGTGCTTCAGAAGGTACGTTAAGCAATTAACTTCATAAATGGACGTTTTGTTTTTGTCGCAAAAATATTTATTATCACATTCATTTGGTGAACCAAAGAATATACGTTCTTTGGTGTTAACCTAAGATCCGAAAATCCATTTGGTTGCGTAGGTTTTTATTACGCGAAATAACATAAGCTAAGCTCAAGTTTGTGTATGAAGAATTTTACAGCATGATAATAAACTTGTACTGAAAATGAGACCATTCATTGCGTCTAAAACGTTTGGTCATATACATAATGTAGATTATGCTGGTCATACACATAGTGTAGATTATACTCATTGACGTGTAAAAGTGCCTGTAAATGTCTAGATTTAGAATTTCTTATAAGTGCAGATACAATAACATCTTGCTAATTAGAGCTATCTGCACAATTATAAGGTTTTGAATAATAATGAGTATACTTCAATCTCATGTTTATTTAAAGTTTTCATTACAAGGAAAAACAATTTAACTGTCTCCCAGGCAGCGCAGACAGTAACGAGATAATCGTACTTATGTAACTTTTTCAAGGAATAATGAATATTAATAACATTCAAATTTTAAGTATCTTTGCATCACAAAACAAAAAAGTTATGGAAGTTACGCTTCGCAAAATATTTTACAAATATCAAATAACAATTTTAATACTCTGAAGAGCTCGATGTCCTGGCGGCGCGGCGAGAGCTGCATTAATAGTAGTTTCGCAAGTTAAGTGACACCGGGCGCGGTCTGTACTTTAATGAGTGACAAGTGTCAAAAAACATTTCGAGCTCCTCCGTGCTTCGGAAGGGATGTTAAGCCGTAAGTCCCACTGGAATAGATGTCAGACAGAGAGTTATGGAAGAAAAGAGGGGAGGCCTTTGCCCAATAGTGGGAATTGAATGGCTACTAAAAAATAAAATAAAAAGAAGATGTCAGATACACGTCCGTACATTTTAGAATGAATTAATGAAAACCTGGTCGGCCGAACTGTTTATAATATTCATAATCTCCAGAAATATATAACCGACCAAATCGAGTTCCATACTTGTCTATAAAAAATCACGTTTGTTGTATAGGAGCCTCACTTCAATATATTTTTATTTTATTGTTTTTAGTATTTTTTGTGACAGATGCAACAGAAATACATCATTTGTGAGAGTACTGTCTAGCCATCACAGTTCATGAGATACAGCTGGTAACAGACAGACAGACAGCGGAGTCTTAGTAATAGGGTCCCGTTTTTACCTGGTAAAGACCCGGACGACATTTATAAATGTCCACGTTCATTGTCTTACTATTGTGTCTGGTATTGGCGGTAACGGAACGGTTAAAAGACATGAGATCTACTTCTGTACTAAACCTATTTTGTGGTTTCGCATCTAACAGAAATTAAGTCGTAATCGAAAAAAGTGTATTTCCATGTTAATTTAACGCCAAAGAAATGTATCCCGAAGTATTAAAAAGAATTAAAAATACTTCGCGGCGAGTTAGTCAGTCGTACATTTCGATTTAAACTCCCAAACAATTTACATGATGAATATAAAATGGAACGGCGTGCTTAAAAACTGCGTAATATTCAGCTGTCTTTTTTAGGGTTCCAAAGTCTAGACAAGGACCCCTAAAACCCTCACATTTTCGTTACGTCCGTCCGTCTGTCCATCCGAGCATGAAACCTGTAGGTGATTCCACTTTCATTGGTCATTCTGGCATGTACTCGGAGTGCGTGAGATTTCTGAAACACATGCCATAGGGCATGCATGTGGGTAACCGTTTTCACTAGTTGATGTTGCTCGGATTCGGGTTGCAAGATATTTCCGTAATGCATGTTGGGAGCCGATTTCACTGCGTGCTGTAATCGACTGAGTTATCGACCAATGAAAATAATTAAAAGAGTCATTGTATTTAAAATTATTTTTTGACAGGAAACGACCAAAATTTTAGAGGCAATGAATGGGGTCATTTTGAGTATAAGTTTATTATGATGCGGTAAAATTCTTCATACACAACTTGAGCTTAGCTTATGTTATTTCGCGTAAAAAAAAAACCTACGCAACCGAATGGATTTCCGGGTTTACACCAAAAACGTACTATTCTTGAAACCAAATGAATGATGACATTTTTTTAAAATGTCATGACAGAATGTATTCCTTACAGAATTTGGAAACCATTTAAAAAAGTTATAAACCATTTTTGTTTCCCTTATTAAGACGCAACTTTTTGGCCTGAACCCCTTGTTATTATTTATTTTTGTGTTTATTTATTTAATAAGCAATGAAGCGGATTGACTCGCGAGGTCTACAACCTTAACTGCCACTATTGAAGAATCACACACACTCGTCACTACAACCACAGATAAAGCAGCCTATTTACGATCACTGGCAGTGCATATACATAATAATAAAAATAAAAATAAAGGTCTATCGGGCGGAAACTAGTGGCCACTACGCTAATGAAACTACAGGGCGGTAATCTGGCGATACACCCTGTATTTATGGCGCAGGGGTGTCAGTGGCAGGTGTTTAGTGGCTATTTTATTTATTTTTTTAACTTTATACACAAATTATAATATTAAAACGTACCAGCTCTTCCCCTGCAGATCGTATAAGGCGATCGAGGGAATGGGCGAAAATGATGCGGCTAGCTTATTAAATATATAAATAAATATATAGGGACAAATTACACTGATTGAGTTAGCCCCAAAGTAATTTCAAGACTTGTGTTATAGGATACTAACTCAACGATACTATATTTTATAACAAATACATATATAGATAAACATCCAAGACCCAGGACAATTTGAAAAAGGCCATTTTCCAACTTGCCCTGACCGGGAATCGAACCCGGGATCTCTGGTTGGCGGACTAGCATGGTGACCACTACGCCACGGAGGTCGTATTATTATATTGATTGCTTTTATTTCTTTATTTTTTTATTGTTAATCTAGATTGTTCTCCTTAAATATATTAGCCTAAAAAGTCTAAATACAGTTTTAATCACAAGGTTAGCGCTAGAGTTCCATTTAATTTTCTTGATAAAATTTTAATATTAGGAACTGGAAAATGTAGGTATGGAAAAGATAGCGAAGCACACAAAAATAAATAAAAAATATAAATAAAAGCATTATTGATTAGTAGGCTATCTGGTAAAGAGAATAAATATTTTCCGCCGGAATTTGTGTAAAGAGAAGTGGTAAATGTCTATGTCTTTATTAGAAACCAGAATTTCATTGAAAAAGTCTCTTGAATTTTTTTATTGTACACTATATTTAAATATGTAAAGATATTTATATATTATAACAAAATTGTTAGCACAAAAGCAATCAACCTATTAGAACTATTTTCACTTCTACGCGGAAGAAGTCGCGGATTATAGCTAATAATCTAGATGACATTACACTAATATTATTTTATATATAAATTCTATTATTCTCATATATTATCAATATTATCATCGTTAAACCACCAGAGACATAATCATTAAACCATCCCAATTCAATTACTAGTAATGACCATTTCATTCCATCGCAGATTACGTCCAGCGCAATGCACAAAATTGCATACAAAATGACCAACAGTATTTGAACAAATTTGCAGAGTGGCGAGCGGATGGACAAAGATGCATTTACATAGCAAATTGAAGGGCTACGAATGTGCTACGAGGCTACGAATGGGCTACGCCGTAGACGTGGCTACGAGCTTTGAGTATCTTAGATGGATGCGTCGACTTTTGATGGGAAGATAGTTAGTTACTTGGAAAATGTGGTTTTACATTCCTACCTAAGTTTTTATATATAGGGACAAATTACACTGATTGAGCTAGCTTTAAAGTAAGTTTGAGACTTGTGTTATGGGATACTATTTCAACGATACTATATTTTATAACAAATCTGAGACAATACCTATATAGATAAACATTCAATACCCGGAACCTAGCGTGGTGATCACTACGCCAAAGAGGTTAATGATCTATATTGAGCATGCACTTTTGGATTTTCCAAACTTATTTCCCTAATAGGGCCGGCAGACAGAGCCTCGGGCTACAAGCCCCAAAGGTCACTCTAAGGGAGTGGGTAGAGGAGAAGTCCGTAAAACTAAAATCTAAGTTTTACAAGCATTTTAAACTTAAAATTGTACGCTTAAATATGTACAACGTCAGGACTTTTTGTCTCTATTGCAGGAGCACGACCCTCTCTGTACTAACAGAGCCATTATTAGCCAGAGCAGCCAGAGGACTTAGCCTACACTCTCCTCGCTGGACAGACGGGTTGGAGAGGTCTCATTGATGTTTATTATATTTGGGAGGACTTAGAGTGGTCCTATTCTTCTCTGCCGGAAACCACACGGCATTATGATAGGTAACTGTGTAGGTAAAATACGTGCTTTTCGAAAATTATTGAAATTATACATACATACATACTATCACGTCTTTATCCCTAATGGGGCAGACAGAGCATTTTGGGTCTTGCGGTTCTATGCAGAGCCCAGGGCCGCAAGACCTAAAAGCCACTTTTAGCGTCATGGTGGGCGAGAAGATGGAAAAGCAATCAATACAGTGATGGGTTGCTAGCCGCATCCAGAAGCCGCATCCAGCCCAGAAGCAGCTGGTACATTCTAAGTTTTTTATTTCTCCCAGACCAGCATGGGAGTATTGAAATAATATACTTATTTGAAACGTAATGTTACAAAATAACAATTGGTTATGTTTTTTGATACGAGTACTTTAAGTTAGAATTAAGGGGAAAAAACCTACTTCACGAAAACCTTAAGAACACATTCTCGCGAAAAATTTTACAAACTGCTACTGTATGACGTCATTCCTCCTTCATACCATTTGTAAATTTTAATCATAAGCCTAAACTGAGCTTAAAAAGCGAGCTTTCGCATCGAGCGCCACTAAATTGTTCCTGATAACACAAATAGATGCCGGGGGACGTGTGTGCTTATCTGTTTAACTACACATCATAAATAAATTGCTGAAATGTGTATCGATGGTCCCAAAGCTCTGAGGTTATATATTTTCACCGGATGCGTTAGCGAAATGGTTTATGTACATACTATTACGTCTTTATTCCTAACGGGGCAGACAGAGCGTTTGAGCTTTGCGGTGAAGGTGAAAAAAGGAATCTAAATAGTGATGGGTTGCTAGCCGCATCGCCTATTGATTTAATTTGCATATTATAAATTCCCTCTATTGGCTTTTAAGACCTGCGCGTGAAGAGTAGCATAGTAGAAGCATTCAACGTATTTTCTTCACTTCCAGTCCAGCATGAAATAATTGGTTACTTCAAATACTAATAAACTCCCGTTCCCGCAAACTCATAGTTGTACTATATTTCTATTTTTGAAGACCTGTCATTGGTTTTTGGTTTATTTCTTTATAACTTATACTGTAAGTATAGCTGTTTGTCATTCGAATGTATAAACTAAAAATAAAAGAAAATAAAATAAACTAACAAAAAAAAAAACACGCTGCATGAGTCAAACATAAGCGCCATCTACATAGCTAGCAATGCATTATGTTCCTAGTACTACCATACTTGATGCTGTTTGTTTGTTTTTTGTATGTGTAAGTGGCCAACACTGGTGTCAGATTTTTCAGGCTACCTAAAGGCATCTGATATAGCTTAATAACTGTCATATAATGCTGACAACTGGGACCTATGGCATTTGTACCTTCCGAAGCACGGAAGAGCTTGAGAAGTTTTTATGCCAATTGTGGTCAGCCATCCAAATGCCGACCACGCCCGGTGTCGCTTAACTTGCGAAAGCGTTAGTAATGCGCACTCCTGCCAGGCCACCGAGGTCCATAATTGATGCTTTAAGAATCCCTTTTAATAAGTGATTCCATTAGCCGCTACTAGATGTCCTATTGTACGCGCACTATTTAAACATTTTTTTGGATTTTTTTTGAAAACTCGGAATAAATCCATGGATACCAAATTGCCCTCTTTCCTTCGAGCATCTATTTACAGCAGGTGCTACAAAAAAGAAATTTAAAGTTCAGCGATTTCAGTGTATTGAATGTAATCGAATACCGCATAAAATACCCATGCAACTCGTTTGGTGCTTGAGGATACCTCGTGGAGATGCGAAACACATGTTGCGTATACGCCATCCGATACTGCTGCAGCCACAGTGGATGCAGCAGGCTGGTGGCAGAATTGCACAAAGTAATTCAAATTACATAGTATCTGCCTTACTTCTCGATCTATACCTACCCGCAGGAGCCAAAAACCAATAACGTACACAGACCAGGAAATATCATGGCTGGAATCAATCAGGCGATATTCATTTAGCATCGTGATGGGCAATCATCGAATCATCTGCGTAGTTCCGATTGTAGCCGTCGAGCGCCACTGAGCGTACAATATGTAAATAGGGCTGGCACTAACCGGTCATTCCAGCAACGGTGTTGAAATGACCGGCTTAGATCGGCAGGCTTCCGATGCGTACAGGCGAGCTATTTTGAATGCTAATATTTTGAGGGCTATCAAAATACCTAATTTCGAAAATATAACTTCACATAAAATATTTTTTTCTACTTGTCTAGCGTAGAAACATCGAATTAGATAGAAAATATAAGTTCATAATAAATTTAGACAAGAGCAGAGCAATGAGTAAAAAGTCAGTAGAAATAAATGAAATATAGAAGTACTCATATAATATTAACGTAAAAAATTAAGATTACAATTTGCAACATAACATATTAAAATGGATTTATACCTACCTGCAGTAGCCAAAACCCAATAACGTAAGTACACAGACCAGGAAATATCATGGCTGGAGTCAATCAGGCGATATTCATTTAGCATCGTGCTGGGCAATCATCGAATCATCTGCGTAATTCCGATTGTGGCCGTCGAGCGCCACTGAGCATACAATATGTAAATAGGGCTGGCACTAACCGGTCATTCCGGCATCGGTGTTGAAATGACCGGCTTAGATCGGTAGGCTTCCGATGCGTACAGGCGAGCTATTTTGAATGCTAATATTTTGAGGGCTATCAAAATACCTAATTTCTAAAATATAACTTCACATACAAGATTTTTACCTACTTGCCTATCGTAGAAACATCAAATAAGATAGAATATATAAGAACATGATAAATTTTAATTACACATGAGCAATGAGTTAAAATTCAGTAGAATATATACATTTAAAATAGAAGTACTCATATAATATTAACAAAAAAATAAGATTACGAATTTTTATTAATACATAAAACATAAACTACATACAATGAAAACAATGAAATCAACTAAAAATAAATTAAAAGAAATTAAATTAAAAAGAACAGATTATGAATTGCAACATAATATTAAAATGTATTTGTACCTACCTGCATGAGCCAAAAACCAATAACGTACACAGACCAGGAAATATCATGGCTGAAATCAATCAGGCGATATTTATTTAGCATCGTGCTGGGCAATCATCGAATCATCTGGCACTAACCGGTCATTCCGGCAACGGTGTTGAAATGACCGGCTTAGATCGGCAGGCTTCCGATGCGTGAGGCGAGCTATTCTGAATGCTAATATTTTGAGGGCTATCAAAATACCTAATTTCGAAAATAAAAATTCACATAATTTTTTTTTTTCTACTTGTCTAGCGTAGAAACATCGAATTAGATAGGAAATATAAGTTCATAATAAATTTAAATTAGACAAGAGCAGAGCAATGAGTAAAAAGTCAGTAGAATATATAAATTAAATATAGAAGTACTCATATAATATTAACGTAAAAAATTAAGATTACAATTTGCAACATAACATATTAAAATGGATTTATACCTACCTGCAGTAGCCAAAACCCAATAACGTAAGTACACAGACCAGGAAATATCATGGCTGGAATCAATCAGACGATATTCATTTAGTATCGTGATGGGCAATCATCGAATTATCTGCGTAGTTCCAATTGTGGCCATCGAGCGCCACTGAGCATACAATATGTAAATAGGGCTGGCACTAACCGGTCATTCCGGCAACGGTGTTGAAATGACCGGCTTAGATTGGTCGGCTTTTCATGTGTACAGGCGAGCTATTTTGAATACTAATATTTTGGGGGCTATCAAAATACTTAATTGCGAAAATATAACTTCGCGTACAAGCTTTTTTGCCTACTTGACTATCGTAGAAACATTGAATAAAATAGAGTATAAATAAATAAATACTATATAACGACAAGTCACACTGTTTGAGCTAGCCCTAAAGTAGGTTTCTATAGTAGTTTCTATAGCCCTAAAGTAGGTCTATTAATACATATATAGAGGTTTAGGCATGAGTAATAATAACAGCTCAATTGTTTTTCATGCTAGATCGTAAAAGCCGATCTAGGGAATTGGCGAAATGCGACGGCTAGCTACCCATTATTATTCTGATTACTTTTTCCATTTTCACATCTACCGACCCTGCTTTGTCTGCTTAGAGCCACAAAGTGTTATGTCTGCCATATTAGGGAAAAATCGTGATAATAGATCGCCATGTGGTTCCGGCAGAGTAGAATGGGGCCACTCCAAGTCTTTCCGTGGATGTTGTACAAGGCGACTTAGGAAATACAAGCTAAACGAAAAACATCAATGTTGTTTGCAGATGACTTCTATCACCGCTATAAAAAATATATAATAATACTAAAATAATATAAAAATACAAAAAAAGTCTAAAACACATATTTAAGTGGGGCGTCCATACAATAGACGTGATATTTTTGCCCTTTTTTGCTTGATTTTAATAACGGCAACAGGAAGACGCTTGAAATATTCACAGAATATTTAGTACTGTTTTCGTTTTAAAAAAAATAATTACATTAAAAATTTAAAAAAAAATCAAAATTCAAATGTGCATTCAGTAATTAAACCTTTGCTGCTTTTTTGCTTTTACATAATTATTCGGGGCTCTCATGTAAACGTGATTTTTATAGAAAATAGTACGAGACCCTTCATGCATGAGTCCGTCTCGCACTTGACCGGTTTATTTATATGCAAAAATAACAAACTACTCGTAGAGGCAACTTCTTAGATGAAATCCCCTAAAAATACGGCGGCTGTATCGGCGGATATTGCTGCGCCGCCATTTCCGCCCGGCTGACGTATCGCACACCCCTGGATTAGGGTAAGTGCGGTAGTTATCGCTCTAGCTCTATTTACCGACCATTCGGAAAAAGATAAACATAAATAGACGGACAGATCAGCGTAAATTAAGAAGTTATTAAGCCAAAGCATTTTTTCAACTGACACAAAAATAATAGTTGGGCTACATTTGGCAGCACGGAATAGCACTTTTACATGCTGTCATCCTTTTCTGTCGCTCACAACCGTAATTAGCTAGAGCGAGAGAGAGCGACGAGACGTTTCAGCACCGTCCGTATTGATGCGTTACGTCGCTTTCTCTGTCGCTCCCGTGAATATCGTAGAAGGCTCCCTAAGTCGCTTTCTACGACATACGACGTAGACGTAACCCGTCTGGCCAGCGTGGAGGGTGTAGGCGTAGACCTCTGGCAGCTCTGGCCAAGTTTGGCTCGGGTAGTACAGAGAGGGTCGTGCTCCTGCAGTGGAGACAAAAAGACCTGATGATGATGTAATAAAGACATAATTAATAGTTAACATAAATTTAACGTTCATACTAAAAAATTTTAAAATGAAACCGATCACAAGGATGTATACCTTAAAAATCGAAGGCAGGATTGTGACTGCCACAAAAAATTATAGAAAAAATTCACTCTTGAACATTTCTAAAATAAAACTTCTATAGTATGAAAAGTATAAGAAACATTTCGACGCAATTTTCAAAACTTACAATACGTCATTGTCGCAATCATAATGCACCCTCGAATTATGTAAACTCACCATATCATTTACAATCCCCTTTTAACAAATGTCTCAATTACAGAAGCATGTCGTGTAAGAATTTGTAGCGAGCATAAATTTCAATAAAAACATTTGTTGAGGCCCCCCCATAGTCTATGGCGAGGGAAGGGAAATGTGTTTAAGTGCTGCATTTACATGTCGGCAGATTAATATGAATATCATTTAAATATCTATCTGAGGCTTCGTTTTGTAATGAAAACTTTGTACTTTTATATTAACACACTTTGGGAAATCACCAGCCCGTTGGGCAAATAACTTTATAAGATAGACAGTAAAGTTGTGGATAAAACTAGTACAAGACTGTAGGAAATAGCGCAAGAAAGGGACGACTATGCCCAGCAGTGGGTTCATGTGGGTTCAGAATGATAATGATGATATTTTGCAGGATGATTTTTCTTTATTCTTATTTATTAAGTACTAGCTGTACCCACGGGCTTCGCTCCCCGTGGAAATTCCGGGATAAACAGTATCCTATGTCCTTCCCCAAGTTTTAAACTATATCCATACCAAATTTCATCCAAATCTGTTCAGTAGTTTAAGCGTGAAGAGGTAACAAACAAACAAACAAACAAATATACAAACTCACTTTCGCATTTATAATATTAGTAGGAGTAGGATAGTAGGATTAGTAGGATTTCTTTTTTGACCTCTGAAATAACTTTTTTCGAGTGCAATTTAAAAGTAGAAAACAGGTAACTTCATATAATTACATCATTAACATCATCATCATTTTAACTGCATAACGTCCACTTTCTCCCATGGATTTCCAAAATGACCGATCTAGAGCGGCTTGATCAGGTCGTCAGACAACCTTGAGTCCTTTCCTCAGCGCGTTGTATGACCTTGACCTTTCTCGATTACTTCTAACGGTTAGCGGAATATTATCGATTATTAATCGTCTTAGTAAAAATTAAACAATTTAATTAAAATAAGAGCGCTACTAAACCGTGCCTTTACGCCTTAACTAGAATCTCTAGTTTGGCTGTCCAACAATTTGTCGCCACATCCAAGTAGTCAGGTGTCCGGGAAACTGTTTGGCTGTTACGTAAACATACGGTAATTATTCGTCCACAAATGCCGTGAGAATATTTTTTTTCCTTTAAAAATTGTACAATAACAGCTGGTATTTCAAAAAGGAAAAGTTTGAAGGAAAAAGGTTGCTTTCTTCACCAGCATTTGTTCACAGTTGTACTAAAGGCCCCGTCCCATAAAAATGGGAGGATTTGCCCAGTCACCACGCTACGTAGAAAGTTGGCCGTAATTTTGTAAGTACTTTCTAGTAGCGTAAAACACCTAGCAACAAGTTACGTTTTTGAACGTAATATCAAACCGTGAGTGTTCAGGTGGAACAATTGCGCGTTATACCTGTGGAGTTGGCTGCAATTTTGTAAATACTTTGTAGTGGCGCATGACACCTAGCAACAACTTACGTTTTTGGACGTAATATCCAACCGTGTGTGTTCAAATTGAACAGTTGCGCGTTACATCTGCGGAGTTGGCTGCAATTTTGTAAATACTTTTTAGTGGCGTACGACACCTAGCAACAAGTTACGTTTTTGGACGTAATCCAACCGTGAGTGTTCAATTGGAACAGTTGCGCGTTGCACCTGCGTAGTTAGCCACAATTTTGTAAATACTTTCTAGTGGCGCACAACACCTAGCAACAAGTTACGTTTTTGGACGTAATATCCAGCCGTGAGCGTCCAACTGGAACAGTTGCGCGTTGCACCTGCGGAGTTGGCCGCAATTTAATTAGTTATGGAAACGGAGCCGCTCTCGGGCGCCATGTAAATTGTTTTCCGACTTGTTAGTTTGTCTTGTGTGCGATTTATTATTAAAACTCCATTTAGGGTGGTCAAACGGTGGATTATATTCTTTGCCTTGTGTGTGTCGTGTCGTTTTCTTTCTCGTCAGATCATTCCGTAGCTGGCTTCAATAGGGGATTTAAAAAAATCTGACTAACCAATTTCAAAATGGGATTTTTCCGTATTCAAGTCAGCTACGAAATCTGGCCACTAAATGACTTCGGATGATTTGGTAGCCAGATTTCGTAGCTGGTTTCCTTCGATTATATGGTCTTAGTTTTTGATTAAAAAAAGAAATGGAAAATGATTTATTTTTCATTCCCGTTTATTAATTCCCTTCATTTCATACAAGGCCTTTGCCAATGGGACATGTGATGCCTAGAAATAAATTGCGGACTGCGCCCGGGATTTCTTAATCTATGAAATCACTAGTAATGTGTACTTTACTGTTAAATTGTAAAAAACTCAATCTAAACTGCGGATACTAACAATAAGCCTAAACGAGGCCGGATATACCCGGGTATCGGGCGACACACGCTCATTACGGCGATTCAATCGGACGGATATCCGGCCGTTACGGTAATGGCGCCGATACGATATCTCTCATTACCATTTTACGACATTGAAGAAGCAAAAAAACATTTAAGCGACTATTTACTTGAATTGATACTTTCACTAGAGGCACTGTGAGCTAGATCTCGCAAGTCAGTTCCAACCCGTAGGATAACGGATAAAAAGACATAAAAATTGGTCTTAATTTCACGAACAGAAAATTTCACAAGAATCTTTGATTTTTTTAGATTTGATTAAAACTAACGTGAGATACAATCATTGTTTTAGCTAACTCTATACGTGAGTAACCCGTTCTCTAAATAAAACAACTCACAAGAATCGGTTGAGAAATGCGACCTGGCGAGGCGAAAACCGACCATGAAGAACAGACGGACAGACGGACAGACTGACTGATAAACTGACAGACTGACGAAATCATTTTTGGCGAATCTCGAAACTGAGAGGGTTTACTCGCTCGTTCAATTATTATATCAGTATGTTCTTTTGCATTTGAGATCCATCATACTACTTATCATTTGAGATCAAAAATAAAAAATTGTGGCTAGTACACTGAGTTTCTGACTGTACTTACTTACTCCGTTGGCTCACCGACCCAAAGTAGATCTTGGCCTCGGAGTCGAAAGAGCGCCACAATGTTCTGTTCTGAGCAATATGTTACCAGCTGCAAACTTCCACCTCCTGCAGATCAGCCTGCACCGTATCGCTCCAGCGATATCTGGGTCGACCCACTGATCTTCGGCCTGATACTTTTCCCGTATATGCTGCCTTGACGCCATGATCCTTCTTTATTTTTTCCAGATGCCCAAGCCATTGTAAGCGGAGTGCTTTAGTGACACCAATTATATTTGGTTCTTTTACCAACTCCCATGCTGGTCTGGGAGAAATAAAAAAACTTAGAATGTACCAGCTGCTTCTCTTCCCACGCAGATCGTAAAAGCCGATCGAGGTAATGGGCAAAAATGCAAATCATGTTAACAGGCGATGCGGCTAGCAACCCATCACTGTATTGATTGCTTTTCCATCTTCTCGCCCACCATGACGCTAAAAGTGGCTTTTGGGTCTTGCGGCCCTGGGCTCTGCATAGAACCGCAAGACCCAAAATGCTCTGTCTGCCCCATTAGGGATAAAGACGTGATAGTATGTATGTATGTATACTTTCACTAGAGGCACTGATCTCGCAAGTCAGTTTCAACCCGTAGAAGATAACGGATAAAAAGTTGTTCAGTCAAAAATGTTACGTCTTAATAAGGGTAACATGGGTGTGCCGTGTGGTTCCCAGCAGAGTAGAATGGGACTACTTCAATCCATTAGGAAATACAAGCTAAACAAAACTTATTATCATCATCATCATTTCAGCCGCATAACGTCCACTACTGGACATAGGCCTCTCCCAAAGATTTCCAAAATGACCGATCTAAAGCGGCTTGCATCCAGCGCCTTATTTTTTTTTCCATATTTTAACGTATCTATATTGTAAATAAACACGCTAATAATATTACGATCTAGCCTAAACTTAGACTAATGAGTAATTTTACATTGACCGAGTTTTATAAAATACTTATTTTATACTTTTTTATAAGAATGTGTCCATTGGCACTTTTCTTACTGTCTCTATTAAGGGGAAGGCACTATGTTCGTGTGTCTTTTGTTTTCATTGTCACTATTTTTCACTGTTATACACATATGTCACTGCTACACTAGTTCGAACGGTTTGGTTCTTTTAAGTCTTCGCACAATGTCTGTGTTGTCGAGGAGCTGGATCGCCTCAACGTTCACATGGTGAAGCAACCTAAACTCGTGTGCTTCGGCGTACTTTTTTATAATTTTGTCAACGAACTGTATACTAAGGTGCCTTATAAATGGCTGCAATATGATTTTTGTTAAGTTTTCCCCCATATTTTCGTCATATTGGCTTCAATTATATTTGGCTTTTTTACCAGCTCTTCCATCACCACATTAAATCGGACTCCGACTTGGCTGTGTAAGTAGGTTTTTATATTTTTAGATAGTTAATAGATTCAGGTGTTACTTTGCGACAGTCAAACTTTCACACTTTGTGATTTTAATTACTTTGTGCGATTCCGCCATATTTACAAAGTAATTCAAATCACATAGTATACAATGTGGAAGGGACATACCCGTAATAAATTAAACCACGGGCTATACTAGATCACTATAGTATAATAAAATTAAAATAACAGTCAAAAACTAAAAAAAATCGACACTCCCATACAATTTGCTGGGGCGGCTGCACACTTTAGTATGGAAATGATTTGTTTGTCCTTTTATTGTTATTTTAATTCCATTATACTAAAGTGATCTAGTATAGACCGTAGTTCAATTTATTACGGGTAACTGTATTATTACTATTTTTTTAATTAGTCATGCTGTTTATTTGAAATTAAACTAACTAACAATAATTACAATTAAATATTAAACTAAATTAAACTAACTAAAATAAACTTAAATACTAAAAATAAATTACTTATAAACGTATACAATTACTGTATTAAATATTTTGTCAATAAATTACTGGGTAGGTATCTAAAAAATTACCAATTGAAAAATATTCATATAATTCAAAAGTTAAGTATAGTAGATCATAAAATCTTTGCGTCTAAACTAAAGTAGGATAGTGAATCTACAACTCCCTTGGGCGGCATACACGGTCATACAAAAATGGCGCTCATACAATTTGTTATGCAAATGCAGTCGACAGTCCGTTTGCGTATTTATTATTTCGTTAGCTGGATGCACTTGGCAAATAAAATGCATTTTCTTGTTTATGGCGACCAAATGTTCAAAACTATGAAAACAATTCATTGTTTAAGAATTTTTTTATAGGTTTTTGTTAAAAACGCAATAATTATAGCACTGTAGCTTGAATGTTTATTCAAGACGAATCATGGTTTAAAAACTTAAAAAATAATAATATTTACATTGCCAAAATCATGATCAGGTCTTTTAAGTCTCCATTGCAGGAGCACCATCCTCTCTGTACTACTAGACCCAATTTGGTCAGAGCAGCAAGAGGATTTGGCCTACACTCTCCATGCTGGCCAGACGGGTTGGAGAGGTCTCATGGTGTTTATAAGCATTGTTGAGCATATTTACTAAGTCGCCTTCTACGACATCCACGGTAAGACTTGGAGTGGTTCTACTCTAATCTGCCGGAAACCACACGGCATATTGTTAAAATAAATCAATGCAATTTATCAGTTACTTGTAGATAGTGTAGTGTAAATTTAAATATAATTTATTTTAAACAAAAGCTAGTACCAACGCTTTGCAACGACCACTGCTGAAAAGAAACGCTGAAAGAAGCCCCCTACTCGCCAGAAGGGCTTTATCATAATGTATTATTAAGTTATTATTGAATAACGTTCATTGAATAATGTTCAATAAATAAATCAATAAAATAAAAAAGAAAACTAAAGTAACTAAAACTACTAAATTACTTATATAACAAAATTCCTATCTCTTTTTTTCTACGAAAGCAAGGTTGCCGGAAAGAATTACTTAGCAATAAGGCCGTCTTTTGCCCATTTTCTAGTTTTTAAGATAATGATGTGCTAACACCATTATTGGCCAAGGGCCTTTCAACCACCCGGCGAAAAAAACTAAAGACCTACTTCTTGCAAGAGAATGACACAAAAGCTGGTTTATACTTATTTTACTAGTTGAACCCGCGGGCTTCGCTCCCCGTACGAATTTCGGGATAAATAGTACCCTATGTCCTTCCCCGAGTCTTAAACTATAAACATACCAAATTTCATCCAAATCGGTTTAGTAGTTGAAGTGTGAAGAGGTAACAAACAAACAAACAAACAAATATACAAACTCACTTTCGCATTTATAATAGGATAGTAGGATAGGATAAGTAGGTTAATTCAATCTTACAAATCTACATATATAGCAACACTTATCTAATCAAAACAAAAAGTTCACGATCCCTAGAACGAAAACAAAACGGAATGTCCCTGAAAGCCATAGACAGATTTTTTTACTGCGTGCTAAAGCTGCAACAGCACAGCACTTGTTCCAGGCGCGCCTTAACTAAGCGGTTCCCATTTCCGCCGCGAGATGGCGTTGCACCGAAGGTTCCTATCGGCAATCAGGCTTTTGTCCATTGTGTCGAAATTCCCGGCACCAGCGCCTTCCGGTCTTTAAATCAGGCGAAGGCTTTGTGCTGGCACCTCTGGCTTGTGATTTCGTAAATTTGTTGGGCAGCGATGCAGAATGTAATAAGACAAGCGCATTTGGTCGAGAGTTTTGTTGGAAGTTGTTAGTTGTATAGGTTTCGATGAAGTGAATTATTTTTAAAAACTAAAACCCGACTTTAACCCTCAACTGCAGAACCGATTTTGATAAAACTGACAAGTATGCCCTTTCAAACAGAAAAGATCCAGGCGTTTTCGAATAATCGGTGGACAATCATCAAAAAAATAAAATAAAAGAGCGCGATGAATTGGGTAGTCGACTAAAATATATATAAAAGTGATAAAGGTGCCTTTAATCGAAAATAAAGACAATGTTAAGAAACTAATTTGAATAAAAAAAATCTACGTGTTATCAGTTTATTCGTAGCAACTTCGTAGTTAAAATTCCATTTATTAAAAAGAACAAATAATAATTATAAAAAAAATTTGCTTATAAATAAAATATTTCCTCTATCGCACCACATCGAGGCAACGTATCCAATATGCTGGCAGCATTCCCTCGCTGGAGAGCGAGAGTTTAAATTAACTTCGTTAGGTTGGTTGTTGGCAAGTTAATGTTATGGTAGATGACAGTGACAGTGACATATAAAACAGTGGTGCCATTTTTGAAACGTGGAGTCACTAAACGAACTGTTTTTGTATGGAAAAACCAGTCGCTTAGGTGACACCGCGGTTCAAAAATGGCGCTTCAGTACAGTACTGAAAGTTGAAATTGCCAACATTACTCAAAAAAATCTTAATTGTGACATCACTTCCTGAAATAACCTTGACCTTGCTTGAAAATGGAGGTCAATGGGATTTTTGCAAATCTATATACATATAATAAAACAGTAAAAAAAAGTGTGTCTGTACATTAAATATATTTCCAAGAAAAATATTGGGGGCGATGGAGACGTAGTAATAGAGTAAGAATTTTAAAAAAAATGTCTGTCTGTTTGTCTGTTTGTCTGTTTGTCTGTTTGTCTGTTTGTCTGTTTGTCTGTTTGTCTGTTTGTCTGTTTGTCTGTTTGTCTGTTTGTCTGTTTGTCTGTTTGTCTGTTTGTCTGTTTGTCTGTATGTCTGTTTGTCTGTTTGTCTGTTTGTACACGCTAATCTCCGGAAATACTGGACGGATTTGAATGAAACGTTTTTTGTTATATAGCTATTAAGATTTTGGAAAATGGAACGCCTGATGCAGAACCATAATGGTCCAGCTAAACTATAAGAGATATAAAAATGCCGCCTTAGTAAAAGTTGTTCAGCCTGATGAGCATTTTCCAGAGACATAAAGTCCACGCGAACGTAGTCGCGGGCTTCGGCTAGTATCTAAATAAGTAAGACCTTATTTTATAATCTGATCAGAGAAAGCTTCTCCTAGAGGCTATTCCTCTAAAAGGATTGCGAATCAGATCTTTTTAAAAATTACTTGACAAGCCAATTGATAACCTCTACCTTTTTGGAAGTTAGTTAAAAAGACCGCACTTTCTGAAAAGTAGCGATTTGAATCACATCTTATTCATCGGTTCTAATTTAAAAATAAAATAGAAAGCCCATCTATTTTATTTTACTTCTTTTTCCTATCCTATTCCTAAGCATAACTACATAATGAAAGGTGATGTAGGTCCTATGATTGCTTCAAGCTCCTTCTGGCGACAAATCCACTAACTACTACTATAAGGGTTTTCATAGCCGATTAAGTGGCGGATGGCGCCTAAAGACTATTGGTCATCATAGTTTTATGGATAAGTTTATTTAAAATTAAATAAAAACTGTTTAATAGGTATTTTTCTTCAAATCCTTCTCAAAAATAAAAAGCTATTCTGTATCACAATCCATTTGCTAAAATTCCGATTACATTGCCGGTTTTGTTATAGTACAATTTTGACCGATCTTAGCAAAACAGGCAATGTATACAGTATCAGCATCTTTTTTACATAGCGGGCTCCCAGCCTGAGAGTCGAAATCCTACCCGATCTCAACCCTTCCCACGCTCGGCGCACATACAGCGTACGTACCTAGACCTACAACTATGCCTATCCTAGACCTACAGGCTATCAGCCTGATACTGCCAGTGCCATATTGCCTCCGAAGGCCGCAGCACGCGTCTCGTCCCCAAAGTTTCCAAAAACTTATTTTGTACCGATTTTATCTAGATTTAGAAGCTGACTCAATCGGTTGTGAGAAGTAGTTAGTAGTTAAGTGTTAGAAGATCGCAGTAGAGGTAAGTTTTGACGCGTGCTTGGGAGTTTTAAACTTTGAAAGTTTGGTTGTATTTGACCGTGACTTTGAAAACTGAGCTGGACTGAAAATAATAAATTTAAAACCTGAATAATTATGTAGAAATGCCATTACTCCTCATCGTCCATCGCCGACCTCTGTGGCCGAGTGGTTATCACGCCACGCTGTTATACCGGAGGTCCCGGGTTCGATCCGCGGTAAAGCCTAGATGTAAAATGATCTTTTTCAGATTAACCCAGGTCTTGGATGTTTATCTATATATTTCATTGTAATAAAATATAGTATCGTTGAGTTAGTACCCCGTAAAACAATTTTCGAGCTTACGTTGGGGCTAGCTCAATGTGTGAAATATGTAAGTTAATATTATTTATTTATTGATGATTTGATGACGACCTCCGTGGCGTAGTGGTCACCATGCTAGTCCGCCACCCAGAGGTCCCGGGTTCGATTCCCGGTCAGGGCAAGTTGGAAAATGGTCTTTTTCAAATTGTCCTGGGTCTTGGATGTTTATCTATTTATGTATTTGTTATAAAATATAGTATCGTTGAGTTAGTATCCCATAACACAAGTCTCGAACTTACTTTGGGGCTAACTCAATCAGTGTAATTTGTCCCTATATATTTATAAAAAAAAAATATATATTTATTTATATTATGATAGATACATTTATTTAGTTTAAAACCAGAAAAATACTGTTAATATTTCAATAAATACGGACTTATTTTATACAAGATTTGGAATAACGTTAATCACTTGAAAATTTTTATGAAATGGAATCTTTGCTGCAACTTATAAAAATAAACTTACTTGTATAAGTAAGTTCTATAAACCAAAAAGAATAAATATTGTATTCTAGGTTTTCTCAATAAGCAATTTTCCCCTATTCTTTTTTATACAATGAAATTTAAATAGCTCAGAATAATAATGGTTTAAAGATGGTATTCACTTTATATTAGGTACCTACTAGAAGGAGGTGAGAAACCAAATAAATATAATTACATTTTATACATCATAAATAAATAGAAAATTCTCCTCAAAATTATACCAAAATTATTTCAAACTATTTCAACAGAAAAAAAAACTCAAACATAAAAATTTTCTTTTGAAAATATAACTTTCTTAAAAGCATGAAAAATTTAATTTTAACTACGGACTTTACTAATTACTCGGCATCTTTACATATCACTTTTCTTGTCATTATGTACTTATTACAATTAAATATCCTTTTAACATTTTTTTACGTTCTCACTTTAATCTGTAAACAGAAGTTCAAAAAATAGAAGGGTTATCTAGGGCTTCATCAAAACCATGTCAGAGGCCTCTAAGGCGGTTTAAAAACTCTGACACTAGTGTTAGTCACTAACACACACGATAAGAAGAAGAAGAAGAAGGAGAAGGAGG
This sequence comes from Acrobasis consociella, assembly GCA_963555685.1. Classification (NCBI taxonomy): domain Eukaryota; kingdom Metazoa; phylum Arthropoda; class Insecta; order Lepidoptera; family Pyralidae; genus Acrobasis; species Acrobasis consociella. The sequence continues at coordinate 21,173,859 of OY743110.1, read as the reverse complement.
GCTTCTTCAAGACAACATTTTAAATGATATCTTTGTTTCCTTTTAAATGATTTATTTCAAAAGGGGGCAACATTGGATCCTGAAAAATTCAAGCATCCAATATCCGCGTAGCAACAGCGAGCGATCATTTCTCGCCGTAGCGTGGTAGCAAAAGCTACGAAGTGCTACGAATCGAGAACGTAGCACTACGACTGGCGTAGACAGCTACAACCTGTAAATACGCTATCAAGCTTTTCTTCGAAATATAATTTACTTCAATTAATCCTATGATAAGATGAATGAAGACCAAAATTTAAGTATACATTACAATAGTAAAATCACGCTTCAAAACACAGAGGAACAAAATATCTTGAAATATCCTTATTTTGACAATCTCATACTGGAGCAGTAGTTTGTGTTTATTAAATAAATAAATTTAAAAATTAAATATCTTTTTTATATACATTACACTTAATGTAAATTTTACTAAAAACGCCTGTAAAGGTCTAATTACTCAATAAACATTTGAATTAAAATTTTTTAGTTTTGAATAATTCTGTGAGACCCTATTTTGATTCTCACTAAGCGCAACTTGTACCTCTGAATTTGTACTTTGTACTCATGTCGGTCATATTCATATATCATATACCACTACTTGCTTCCGGCGGTTCTTTGCGCTTAGAAAGCGGCAGTAAACTTAGCTATAAGTAAATGATCTGACGTCAACATTTATAAGAAATCGAAAGAAAAAAAAGACAATTATCAAGGGATACAAATATCCAAATTTAAATAAATGATTTTGACTTTGACTTTTTTAACGAAAACATCGTAAGTTAATCAAACTAAATAACAGCACTAGACCCCGAAAAAAATATTTATCCCCTTAATTACTTAGTGTGTCAAAAAAAGTCATTGTGAATGTGTTAAAAACACATTCACAGTGACTTTTTTTAATCAATTTTTTCAATAACACCAGCAAAAGCCTGGTTCTTCTATTTTTAGGGTCCTGTACCCAAAGGGTAAAAACGGGACAGACAGACAGATGGACAGCAGAGTCTTAGTAATAACTAAGACTCTGCTGTCCATCTGTCTGTCTGTCAGCATGCTGTAACTCATAAACCATTTGAAATTTTCAAAGATATATTTCTATTGCGCTAATACTAAAAATATAATAAAATTAATATTGAAGGGATTGATTTTTATACATAATAATAGTACGGAACCCGTTGAGCGCGAGTCCTACTCGCACTTGGCCGGTTTTTTTCAATATTCTTTCAGAAACGAAAAAGATTTCCTCCTCTAAACTTCCTATTATTATTCACTTGTCTGTTTAACTTACCGTCATAACTCGGAAACCGATGCATTGGCTTCGGGCTTCAGTGATATTGTTTAAATTTTCATAAATTATTTCTTCCCTTTGCGCTCCTACGCAAACACTTTGTTCAGCATGTACTGAAAATTTTATATAAATCTTTTTGCATCATTTCATCTTCTGTTTCAAAGTCAAAGTCATTTTTTTTTATTCAATATAGGATAAATGTATCTCTTATTGAAGGTCATTTTTTTAAATATTATTTTAGTGAAAAAGCTAAAAACTACTAGCGTTTCGAAACGACCACTGCTGGGAAGATTATGCCGAAAGAAACCCAGTTCAGTATTGGTCCAATTGGTTTATTGGTTTTTTATGTTAGTCTAGGTAACGAAGAATATACAAATTGAAAAATCCTAAGAACTTGAATGGTTAAACTGATTTTTATGAAACATAGCTAAAAAAACATCTCAAAAGGCAAGACTTTATATAAATATATAATAAGACGAATAACAAATACCGCATTGAAACTGGTCTATTCGTTTAGGAGCTACGATGACACATACCTACCTACATGTATTTGTAATTCACTTTAGTTTATTTTGTACATCCCTACTACTACTACCTAGCTCCGTGGTGTAGTGTTAGAGCGTTTGGCTCATACCCGGAGGTCGCGGGCTCGATTCCCAGCGGGGGCAACGACTTTGTGTTGTTTTCCTAGTTTGGTTAGGACATTGCAGGCTGATCACCTGATTGTCTGATAAGTAAGATGATCCGTGCTTCGGAGGGCACGTTAAGCCGTTGGTCCCGGTCACTGTCTTTGACATTGGTTGTTACCTAAAACCATGTCAGAGGCCTTTAAAGCGGTTTAAAAACTCTGACACTAGTGTTAGTCACTAACACACACGATAAGAAGACTACCTAGTTTCTTCTTTTTTCTTCTCCTGGGTCTGCTGGAAGAGATTTCTTATGAAATAAGCAGTACCTATGTACTCAATGTTCTTACTTTGTTTGTTTCTGTGTTTGTATTTTGTGTACATTAATTTCATAGATAAATAAATAGATACGTCAAACTTATAACAATGCTATTTTGGGTTCGAGGTTTAAAAATTAACGACACATTTATTATGTCCTTTTTCTCCAAGATTAGGGGAAAAGCAAAGTCAAATTGAAAAAACTCTATTTCGTAAAAATAAAATGAAGTTGTAAGTTTCGTAAGGGAGGGCCGGTATCCGAAACCTTGGAATCCATTAGGTAACCCTTCCCCGTTGCATTTGCATTTGAATCAGGACGGTATTCATTAGAGGAGTGCAAACAGATGAAACAGAATACAAAAATGAGAAACAATCCGGTGTTTGTATGTATGTTTGTTCGACGATAACTTAAGTATCTTTGATCGGAGCTTCATGAGATTTGGTACGTAGGCAATTAGGCATGTAGATATGGCCAATAGAATTTTTAGGTTCAAACATGAGCAAAGTCGGTCAATTGGGTAGATAGATGTCTGGGTCAAAAATAAATAATTTGGTACAGTTTCTAAAATAAAACGGCACAAAATAGTGTCACTGTTCATAGATCATGTTAATTTTCAACATGATTTTAAATATATGAATGCAGAAAAGCTGATATTAAAATCGCTATTTGACTCCAAAAAAGTACGTGTGTTTCAAAAATCCCATAGAAAATGTTGGTTTTGGCGTTTAGAAAAAAGTGTCTGATTTAAGTTGTTGTCATATAGCAGATTAGTTGCTGATAGAATGTTTTATCACTGGAGTATGTTAAAATATGAAAAGATTTAGTTGAATAATTTTGTATGGGAGGAAGAATTTTTTTATCGATTTTTTTAATATGTAACTTTTTTGTGGAAAGTAGTTCAGTATCATGGCCTGAACTTGATACAAAAATTTGGCTGGAGCGTAAAAAGTCACTCTTTATAATAACAAAAAAAAACAGAAAAACAAAATACGTATACTGCAAACAATGCATACATATGGAGCAAAATAATCAGATTTAAATACTTATTAAATTTTATCCCTTTAAATAAATATTTAATTAAAACCTATTACATTCACGAAAAAATGCTGAACAAAGAATCTTATAAAAAGGTAAAAATGAAAATGTCTTATATAAATTTGCTCACCACTTAAACCAGATTTGATTAAGGCGAACCTCAGAGGCTCGGAAGTGACTCAATAATGAGATTATAGCACTCTTAAAAAGAATTTATCAAATGTCATAATAAACTTGCAGAACTCAGATATAAAAAAATTATATATTTTTTTCAATCATAATTAGGTATCCACTTTTTTTAACCTCACTCAGGGACCATCTGTAGAATATGCCAAGACCCCTCTCTTCTCCCCTAGTTTTTTACAATTTATAAATATGGTTTTATACCATTTTTGCAAACAAAAAGTAAAAAATAATAATATTTGGTTCATATTGGTCTGCTTGCCCCGTGACTCCATGAGTACGTGCATATCTATCATATCCAATCACAAGTAAAAAAAAAAAAAACTCAAAATGTTTGATTAAAAATTAAGGAAAAATGTTCATTAAATGCGCCTGTAAAACGCTGAACGCTATGCGCTATAATTTGAGTATAGCTCGAAAACGCTAGAGATTTCTATAGAGGATATTGACTAGGTACGTGACGAAGACCTAAAACCAACTCCCCATTTGTGACATTGTGACTAAGCGTGATATTTTGAAGACCCCCTTCCTCTCCTTAAAGGGGTCCGGTAGTATGAGTAATTTAAACCCTATTCAAGAAAAAGAAAAATAATCTAAAAAACAAACGTAACAATGAGACCATCTTGTATTTTGCTTGATTTAGTCAAGCTCGAGGACCCCAGCCTCCCAGGAGTGATTCTGTAATAGGATTAAAACCACTCTTAAACCGGCATCAGACAACATAATGGATTTGTTTAAACTATTGCCGGCGGACGGCCAGACGTTTATTTCATATAAAAATATTTGCCCGGCTTTTAAAGTAATTACGTCATTTCGCTGTACTGTTTGCGGTAAGCGTGCGGGTTTGTTACGCGCAATTTGGGGTCGAAGTCACGGATGAGAAAAAAAGACGGAAGAGCTAAGAGGGCGTAGTGCGCGTGTCATAATTAAGAACAACTGGACTGTATATTTTGTCGTAAATTAAGACCTTATGTTATATGGAGCAGAGTGTTGGGCAACGAAGAAGGAAGATGGATTTAGGATGCATGTGGCTGAGATGCGTATGTTAAGATGGATGTCTGTGGTTACTATAATGGATAAGATCCGGAATGAGTATGTAAGAAGGAGACGAAAAGTGGCGCCAATAGTAGATAAATTAAAAAGCCATCACCTAAAAAAAACGACTTGAATTAGACGGGTATAGAGGTCGAGAAAGACATGGGAAGAATGCGTGAGATCGGATATGGGGGAACGGGTGGGTCAGTACAGAGATGGCAAAGGATAGAAGGATAGGAGGAAGTTAACACACAGAACCGACCCCAAATAGGGAAAAGGCAAGGAAGAAGAATAAGAAGTCTTTTAACGCCATTTGTGTTAAAGTGCCAGAATTTTTCGTAAAGTTATACAGATCAAAACATCGTAAGTACTATTTGAACCTTAGCAAAATAAATCTTATTAATGAGGCATAAAGGCCATTATTGATATAAATATAAAAGACCAAAAACCAATTGATTGTATGTAATGCAAATGTGATTAGTGTTCATTTAGTTAACTAAATAATAATTTTGTTAAGTAGCACTTCTACAAGTTTTTTTTTCTCTTACATCATTTTAGTGGCAGAAATTATAAAAATCATTTCTTTCCTGTCTGTGAGGCTACCCTGAAACTCCAGGTTTGCCTACTTACCAACCCTCCAATAGTTTCTATGGCGTTGCATATCTGTTACGTTAGTATTTATATTATCTTTGTCTAAACAATCATACAAGATAAATTACAAATTAAATAAAAGCTTGTAAAATAGATTCGGCGCAGGTAGCCCGTACCCCAGTGCAGCTAACCTCGCAAGACTCTATTAATCCGCCAACGACTGCCTCACTTAAAATACATTACAGCGAGCAGCGCCCGTGCGCCGCCTACCAACGTCGAAGCACATATGAATCAATTTACTCTGAGTTATCTGCACTCGTAAAAACCGTATTTTTATTTAATGGCAACTGAATAGAAATGTGTAATGTCGGTGTAACTCGTTGCTATTTCTGAAAAGGCAGAGTTTGAGGTTTTTATATTTTGGAGTGCTTTTATTCTAATGCTTTCTAGAAAATGATATTATTTTTTAATGTTATGCCGTCATTTTGAATTAGTGTTCATCTCACTTGATGGTCCATAAAATCTTGCAAAGACTTTTAAACTAACATTCAAATAATTGGCCAAGTGCGTGTCGGGCCACGCGTTCATGCCTCTAAAAACGTCTTAATAATAATAATAATAATATTTTTTTATTTCAGATAATTAAAATCCATATTTACAAACTTATGTCTAATTGAGGTTATTAATTAATTATATAACAAAATTCAAAATTACAACAAAAATTCAATTTAATTTATAAATTCATGCATTAATTGATTTAAATTTAATTTAATACAAGTTATCATGTTAGAAGTTATCATATTAAAATTGCCTATATAGTTCTTCTCACCAGACACTTCCATAGTGGAGAGGTCATACTATCAACCACTGTCTTCAGGATGCTGTTCTGACTACCCCTAACTCTGTTGATCAGGGATGCTGTTTTTTTGCGTATTATAGCATGAAAGCTATCAGTGCGGTAGTGCGCAAACATCCCCGATGCGCTACAAAAGCGAGGCAGCCCCAACAGCATCCTGAATACATTATTGTAAAGAACTCGCAGGATATCTAATGTTCTTTTGGTATGTGCAACCCATGGATTCCCCGTGTAAAAAGTCTGACAGTAAGCTTTAAATAATGTCACTTTCACTTGATCTGTACACACGGAAAATCTACGGGCTAGCATATTACCTTTCACTGATAGAGCTCTGCGTTCTCTTTCAATGTCCACATCATCTCTAAGGTCGTCGGTAAGGAAATGGCCTAGATATTTAAACTCATGTACACGCTTTATGCATACCCCATTTAATTTTATTTCGGGTATAGCTTCTGGGCATTTACCGGCGGCCTTAAAAATCATGTATTCACATTTATTTACATTATATGCCAAACCATGTTTGATAGCATACCTCTCACATATAGACAACAATTGTCTAAGACCCCCCACCGTTGGGCTCAGCAACACCATGTCATCCGCGTAGCTTATGTTATTTATACTCACGCCTCCTATACTACAGCCCACACGGGTGCTGCTCAGCTCAGCGATAAGGTCGTCTACATATATGTTGAAAAGTTTGGGCGAGGTCAACCCGCCCTGCCTCACCCCACATTCCAACACATATGGATCCGACAAACAGTTGGCCCACCTCACGTAGTTGGTTTGACCATTGTACCAATATTTAAAAATATTCCGAACCTCTGTTGGTACCCCTCTGTCCCTCAGTTTCGTCCACAACGCATCATAGGACACAAGATCGAACGCCCTGTATAGATCGAGGAAACAAACGTACACCGGCGTCCTACGGTCAGTATAGTACTGAACGGTATGCTTGAGACTTAAAATTGCACTTTCAGTGGACAGCCCAGGCTGAAAACCAAATTGAGCATCATGCAGGTTAAGGTATTTTTGTAAACACGTATCAAGCAAACCATCCAGCACCTTGGCCATAATCGTCGCCAAAGAGATAGGCCGATAATTTATCTTATCAGAAATATCCCCGGTTCTGTTTTTCACAATGGGTACAACGACTGTTTTCATCAAATCATGGGGTAAATAAGAGTGACTAATACACATTGTGAAGAACACCGCAAGTACCCTCGGCAAGTGCACCCCAGCATGTCTCAAATGCTCGACACTAAGTCCGTCGAGACCAGGCGATTTACCTCCCTTCATTTTTTTGAGAACCTCTCTCACCTGTTTCCCATTGAAACAAGTAAGAGATTGTATCTCATCCACACATTCAGACATATCGTCTGATGATGAGACAGAAGAACCAAGTGGAGACTGCACGCCAAAATGATCCTTAAACATATTAGCAATAGTCGTAGGCTCGTTTTTACCATCAACACATGCCGAGAGACCAGACTTAGCCCCACTCTTCCCTGTGGTCTTCCAAAACTTACTAAAATCATTTGAAGATCTGTGTTTAGCTAAAATGTCCATTTTAAATTTATCTTGACTTTTCTGACACCACTTCAAGCGACTTTTGAAAGTTTTTCGTGATTGGCACATTTGCTCATATATAATACCCTCGGTTGGTTTGTTACACAAGACCCAAGTTTCGAAACTCCGTCTGGCCTCCCTATGGGCATCCCGAACATACTGGTTCCAACCGCATAAGCGCCTTTTTTGGGCTTAGCTGTACGATCTCCACCAGTTTCCTTGGCTGCAGTACATAATATGTCTATAATTTCACCGTACATTTCATCTAAAACATGCCTATGCTCGATTTTACTACATCTACCTCGGCTACATTCCTCAAAATCAGTAGGCATATGTACATTTCGTAATCTTGAATGACACAGCTCATGGTACTTATCTATCTGACACTCTTTTCTCTCACCCCAAATCACCGAGTTCCGAGGAAAGCTACACGCCTGAATTTTTGTCCTAACCACCCTCATATCACAGGTAATACTTAGGGGCCTATGATCAGATACATAAACGTCGTCTAAAATATCTACATTCAGGATTGTTTGCCACGCGGAATTCGAAACGATACAATGGTCAAGCCAACGCCTACTTCCATGAGCATCACTGACAAAAGTATAGCTACCCGATCCTATACCAAGTTTCTCTACGTCGGCACAGACTAGAGACTCATCGGAACAGAAGTTTGTCATTTCAGTATAAAATTGTTCGTGAGGATGGGCATTAAAATCTCCCATAACAAAAACACTTTCAACATCAACACTTTCAATTACTGCACTAATTTCCCCTAGCACCTCAGTATATATAGGCAAGTTATCATACGAGTATGTGTCCGTAGGCATATACACGGTTATTATAAGTATAGATCGCAAACCTATTGTAGCTCTTATTGCAGCCAAACGGACACTATTACATTGTATCACTTGAACGTTGTCGAAAATACCCTTCCTCCATAGAATAGCCACCCCCCCATATGGTCTTCCAATTAATAAACCTGTCGACGTATCAACTGCTGATTTACCACTGTATTCAAATTGATCTGAAACAGAATCTAGAAGTGGAACGTCATGGGGAAGTAACCATGTCTCTTGAAGTAAGATTACATCGTGTGTTTTACAAAAAAGTTCTGGCAGAATTATCAGCGTCGCAGTTCGACCAGCTCGTCTGTGACATCATGCTGAGTCAGGACCTTTTCACTATATAGGTCACATCTCACAGTACAACCGCACTGCACTATCACAATTAATTAAGTTTTCGTTAAGTTACCATGTGCTGTACTTAAAATACTTACAATGTATATATTGTGTCCTTTTTTGGTGAATAAAGATTTTATCTATCTATCTATCTATCTAAAAACTACGTATATTGTCAATAGATCTCTTAAAAGACTTACAATTAAAACTTACAAATTTTAGGCGATCGACGGTATTTAAATTATTATTATTCAAATTATTATTTATGTAATCTATATATCTAAAATGTATATTAAAACGTTATCTATTGAATTTGTATGAAATTTCCTTTTCGAGTACATTTTATAAGTTGATCGCCTATAACTTTTTAATTTGTTAACCCTACTTAGCTCTGATAGTTTTTCTTTAAACTACATCATATATACTATAGCTGTGATTTTTTTTACGTTTCCATATATAACCGTTTAGCAGATAGATGGTGACTTTAACAAAAAAAATTCACTTTTAACCTAATTATTTCAGACACGGATCTCTAAATCGAAAAATGGTGTTCCCAAGCTCACAATATTTTTAAAAGACCTACTCGACGATACCCCATGCAATGTGTTTGTAGAGAAAAAATATTGACTTCCTCTTTAATTGTATGGCAGCTAACCTAAAAAAAATTATTTCCATATTTTATTTTACGACTTTTTTGCCATGATTGATATACATATCCATGCCAAATAACAGCTTTCTAGTACTTATAGTTTCTGATTAGGACCGCGGATGGACAGACAGACAGACAGACAGACAGACAGACAGACAGACATGGCGAAACTATAAGGGTTTACTACGGAACCCTAAAAAGGAGGAGGTTTTCAATTAGTCGCGATCTTTTTTTATATTTAGCGATTATTTGAAGACGCCTGAACCGATTTAAAAAAAAAAATGTTTGTTCAAAAGATGTTCCTAATAAAAAATATTCAGTTCAATCGGTTGAGAACAACTGGTAAAAAATTGAGTGCCAAGATTAGACCTAAACAAACATACAAGATGCATCATATAAGATTCATTGCAAGATAACAGCTTATAAAATTAAGTTGTTCAGTGCACGTATATATTCATAAACGTATATTTTTTTTATACTAAAAGTATTTTAATGAGCAAAAGCAAAACTCGACTCTATTAAATTAATTTTCATGCGTAGATTTTCATTTCATGCTGCATTTTTTTTTTTGCGTATATGTCATCATGTGACATCCTCGTGCAATGACTGGGTTCTCGCTCGTAATTGGACGACATAAGTAGTTACATCGCTAGAACTGAAAAGTGCTGCCTTTTTTATGACGGTTCTTGTAAATTTTCATATTTTTAGTTTACAGAGAAATGATAAGTAGGTAATTTATTTAAGACATGTTTCACTTAATACATACACAAACAAATATCCTAAATATAACTATTAATAAAACTACAGCTAATTTTAATTTATTTTATGTTTATTTTAATTCGGCATTAATTAATGAACTTATTTTAAGTTGTAATAATATAAATAAATAAATATATAGGGACAAATTACACTGATTGAGTTAGCCCCAAAGTAAGTTCGAGACTTGTGTTATGGGATACTAACTCAACGATACAATATTTTATAACAAATAATCAAATCAAATCAAATCAAATATATCTTTATTATCATAGGATATTTAAAATATCTCTTAATAATCGTCATTATTTTGTTGCACTATTGTTGACGTCAAATAGTTACTTACAGCTAAGTTTACTACCGCTTCCAAAGCGCTAGTGCAGAAGAAGCGGTAACAAACTGCACTGCACCTCTTCTCCAAGGACGTCAACTCACAATTAAATTAATACTTAAAGTTAATGTGGACAGAGAATACATTGTTTTGTTTGTTATGTCATATCATAATTTAAATTTAATTTTTAGAATGTCAAAATTTTAAAGTAATGTCAAGTTGTAGATTCAGTTTGTACAAAATGTACCAAATTATGACATTTTCGAGTACCTATATTACAAACTTTTAGAGGGACCCGCGTCAAGCTCAAGCCAGACTTTTTTGTCTTTAAGGTAGTCATCGGTCCTATAATAAGCCTTCTCACAAAGTACTTTCTTTACATAAGTTTTGAATCTTTTGTCTGGCATATCAAGGATCGATTTTGGCAATTTATTATAAAAAAGTATACAGTTCCCCATAAACGTCTTATTAATTGTTTTAAGCCTATAAAACGGGGCAACTAAGTCATTCTTATTACGTAAGTTTCTATCGGTAAAATCGCTTACTTTATTGTATGAGGAAATATTTTTCCTTACATACATTATGTTTTCAAATATATACTGTGATGCTAAGGTAAGTATATCTATTTCCTTGAATAATTCTCTGAGTGAGTCTCTAGATCCTAACCCGTAAATAGCACGAATTGCCCGTTTTTGTAAAATAAAAATAGTCTGAATATCGGCTGCATTCCCCCACAGGAGTATGCCGTAAGACATTACACTATGAAAGTAACTAAAGTACACTAGTCTAGCAGTTGCTACATCTGTCAATTGTCTTATTCTCCTAACAGCATAAGCCGCAGAACTAAGCCTATTTGAAAGTTTAGTTATATGAGCACCCCATTGAAGTTTCGAGTCTATTGTAATTCCTAAGAAGGTAGTACTTTCAACAAGATCGAGTTTTTCACCATCTATCATTATGTCAACGCAGCCCTGTCTCACATTGGGAAGAGAAAATCGAACGCATTGAGTCTTTTTCGCATTTAACATGAGATTATTGGCAGAAAACCAATCAGAAATGGAAGACAAGGTGCTGTTCACCGCGCTAGCGTTTGTGCTATGTCGATCAAGTTTGAATATAAGCGAGGTGTCATCAGCAAACAGCACTATGCCAGCCTGCTTCTCAACCATGTAAGGCAAGTCATTGACATAAACCAAGAAAAGGAAAGGTCCAAGAATTGAACCTTGCGGTACGCCTATCTTAACATTAGATCCGTGCGATTTTACGCCATTTAAATCAACAGTCTGATGCCTATCTGTTAAATAAGATTCTATAAGTTTTATTGAATTATCATCAAAACCGTATTGACGAAATTTAAGCAAAAGTGTCGGATGATCTACGCAATCAAATGCTTTGGAGAGATCACAAAATGATCCAATTCCATCATTTTTGTTCTCCCATGCGTCGTATATATGAGTAACAAGTGCTACTCCCGCATCAGTGGTCGATTTCCCGCCAGTAAAGCCGAATTGTTGGCTATGGAAAAGGTTGTAGGTCTTAAAATGAAGAAGCATTTGATTGAGCATTATCTTTTCGAACACCTTACTCAAAACTGGCAGGATAGATATAGGTCTGTAGTTGCCAGGATCTGTTTTTTCTCCTTTTTTAAATAAGGGGATTAGTTTACTACATTTCATTAGGTTAGGAAATATGCCTTCATCAATACATTCGTTAAATATAAAAGCTAAATCAGCAGCTATGATATTTATGATATGGCTTACTACAGCAACTGACATGCCCCAATGGTCTTCAGATTTTTTTAAATTTAACTGTTTAAATGCATCTATTATATCTTTGGGGCCAATATGCTTAAATTTAAATTTAGAATCACAAGGCCTAACATTATTCTTAAGCAAGGCTTCAGCACGCTGGGGGCTAGAATTCACATTAGAAGTAAGTTCCAAAGGAGTGTTAGTAAAGAAATCATCAAAAATATTTACTATTTCTTCAGTTTTAGTAATAGTCTTACCACAAGATTTGATTTGACAGATATTTTCTTTGGCTTTATTTTTACCCGTTTCTTTATTTATAACATTCCAAGTTTCTTTTATTTTGTTAGGAGCATTATTTATTTTTCTACTTATACGATTTGCCTTGGCTTGTCTACAAACTTTTTTAAATATTTTGGAATAATTTTTAACATATTCTAGAAAGGAAGGACTAAAATTATATTGTTTTTGGGAATATAAGTCATAAAGCCTGCTCCTACTTATGTAGATGCCGGTAGTAGCCCACTCACTAAACTGTAATTTTCTATGCACTACAACTTGTTTTTGTTTCAAAGTTTTTGAATATTCTGAGGTAATAACGTTAAATAGTTTATTGTAATGGTCGTCAGGATTTTTTCCTGTGTAAACGACCGACAACAATTTGTTATCTAAATTATTTTTTAGTTTTTGTATATTTTTAGAAGTAATCGGCCTACAAAAAGTCTTATCTTTGTCCAAATGCTGGACTTGCCTTTGGACTCCTTGACATAAACTACATATACACCTGAATGATCAGAAGGTAGTTTATTAATAACTGATTTAACAGAATATTTAATATTACTAAAAAAATTGTCTAGACAAGTAGCAGATGTAGCAGTGATTCGTGTTGGCTCAAAGAATACGTTTACTAATTCATAACATTTAAAAAGATTTAGAAATTGTGTACTTTTTGGATTATCTACTAAGATATCAACATTAAAATCTCCGCAAACAATTAAATTCTTTTTACTAGATGAACAGGACTTGAGTACCTGGTCCATTGTTTTAAGAAAACTTTTAAAATCACTATTAGGAGGACTGTATACACAAATAATTATATGATGATCTAGCTCGGCACAGGTCACCTCACAAACGCGCTCAACAGAAAGTCTGACAATATCCGTCCGCTCTTTGCTACGGAAAGAATCTTTTACAAAAATTATGGAACCCCCTCGCTGAGCAGACTTCCTGTTGAAGCAGCTAACAATATTATAGTTGTTTAGGCTGAACATCATCTGACTCTCATACAGCCAATGTTCAGTCAAACATAAAATGTCAACATCCAATTCTTCAAGAAATAATTCAACTAATAATTCTTTGCCAGAAAAACCTTCTAAATTTTGATGTACTATTCTTAGTTCATGAGGCCTTTCCGTTGTCTTAATGTTCAGTTTAAAACTGCCGTCAAGTCTACAGATTTACCATCACATATTCCTGGTAAATCGGTAGGCGTCTTAAAACTAGGTTTTCGTTTACAATGTAAACTCGTCCAAAAATTAATATTATTTGCTACTAACGTAGCAATCTTACGTCTAGAATATTTTGAAAGATAAATATTATCTTTTGTCAGATCACATTCACCTATGAAATTATTGGTGTCAAAAAACACTAATTTATCACTATAACGACATGTTATATTATGTATCAAAGTATTGAGATAGTGAATGTTTCTATTTTTTGTTGGAGACTGGCAACGTATATATGGAAATGCACATAAAATTATTTTGCCTACTTCTAGTTTAGTTAAATAATCCATACAGCTGATTATTTCTTTTTTTCCTATTCTATTACTATTGCCTATCAGTAATACAACAGTAGATTTACTATTTAGTTTGGTTAATTTAATTTTATCTAAAATTTGGGTATAGGTTGCATTCGGGAAGCAGTGATTAACACAATTGTTATCAAGAAGTGTGTCAAGCATGCAACCCATATTGCAACCCATACTATCAGAAAAAACTATTGTATTACATGAAGGTTCCATGAGGTCAACGCAATCAGACACATTATTGCACAAATTACTGTCACAAGGAGAGAGCTCTGGTGTGGGGACACTGATGGTGGGCTGGTTGAGCTGCCCGCAAGTACATTGCTTAGCTAATAAATCAAGGGTTTCTTGATTGTACCTGCTGTCGCTAATCAATTTCTCCACAGTCAGCATGTGCTCAGTATTTTGTTTTTGTTGATTATTATACTTAGAAAATAATGAGGAGTAGTCCTCCTGCAATTTAATAATATGAGACTCAAGTCTAATCCTGTTGACCTCATACAACTCTTGACTTTCCGCCAATTTTTCATTACATAAGTCTAGCTCTGTTTGTAATTTACAATTACAATAAAATACATATATAGATAAACATCCAAGACCCCGGACAATATGAAAAAGGCCATTTTCCAACTTGCCCTGACCGGGAATCGAACCCAGGACCTCTGGGTGACGGACTAGCATGGTGACCATTACGCCACGGAGGTCGTCATCTTAAGTTTATTAATTAATGCTAAATTTTACCACTTTGTCGGCGTATTTGATGTACATAACAATGCCAGTACATAATACATACATGTACATAATAATTCCCATGCTGGTCTAGGAGAAAAGAAAAAACTTGTACCAGCTGCTTCTCTTCCCACGCAGATCGTAAGAGCCGATCGAGGGAATGGGCGAAAATGCGAATCATGTTAACAGGCGATGCGGCTAGCAACCCATCACTGTATTGATTGCTTTTCCATTTTCTCGCCCACCATGACGCTAAAAGTGGCTTTTGGGTCTTGCGGCCCTGGGCTCTGCATAGAACCGCAAGACCCAAAATGCTCTGTCTGCCCCATTAGGGATAAAGACGTGATAGTATGTATGTATGTAACAATGCCAGATTATAGCTTTCTAATACTTATAGTCAGTTAGTAGCATAGTACCGCGGACGGATAGTCAGATAGACATGGCGAAACTATAAAGAGTTCGCCAATTCTGTCTGTCTATATGTGTCTATTGGAACGGAGAAGAAATGTGTACCTAATACAATAATTGGATAATAACTTATTATAAACTCGCCGAAGCAGGCAACCTCATGCGCAAGGACTTTAAAACTCTGGAAAATAATCATCAGGCTGAACAATTTTTGCGGCATATTTTTTATATTTTTTATTGTTTAGCTGGACCATTATGGTTCTGCTTCAGTGTTCTATTTTCCAAAATCAATTAAACCCTATATGTTACCCAAGCTTTTTTACAAATCCGGTCAATATTCCCGGAAATTAGCATATACACACAGACAGAAATTTTTGTTAAATTCTTACTTTATTACTGTGTCTCCATTATGTACAATTCAATTCAATTCATTTATTCGCAGCAAATAGGGTTATTTTTTACAAAGATGTTTTTTACAAAGATACAGTGTGTCCTTAAACTTATTTAGCTAATCATATAGCATGCAGAATGTACTACATGTATGTATATACAGACACATTTTATTACTATTTTATTATATGTATAGGTATTGTTATCTCCCTCTCCAAGCTCCCATGCTGGTCTGGGAGAAACGAAAAAACTTAGAATGTACCAGCTGCTTCTCTTCCCGCGCAGATCGTAAAAGCCAATCGAGGGAATGGGCAAAAATGCGAATCATTTTAACAGGCGATGCGGCTAGCAACCCGTCACTGTATTGATTTCTTTTCCATCTTCTCGCCCACCATGACGATAAAAGTGGCTTTTGAGTCTTGCGGCTCTAGGCTCTGCATAGAGCCGCAAGACCCAAAATGCTCTGTCTGCCCCATTAGGGATAAAGACGTGATAGTATGTATGTATGTATTAACTCCAATTTATACTCAATTCAAGACGCTACTGCTACCTCTAACCGCATCCTATGTTATGTTCTCTCATCACCCGTAAACTAACGCAGTCATAGACATACATTATGTATGTATCTATTGATATGTACATATGTTCGAGATCAGCCTGCCATCAATCTAGTATGTCTCCAAGCTATTGATTAATCACGACATTACAGCCTGATTGGGGGCTCTCATCCTGTACGTACACTGTTTCCAACATTTCAAATTATCCGTACACTTTTTCGAAAACAAAAATATCCTTAGTTGTGTTAAAATTTAAAAAAAAAGTCTTGATTTTTGACATAAAGAAATGAAGCTCTTATTTTTTATAATTAATAAACAAGAAATAGAATTAAAGAGAAGCTAAACAAAGCTTATGAACATAAGTGAGATCTCTTCAACCCGTCTGGCCAGCGAGGAGAGTGTAGGTCAAAGACCTCTTACTGATCTGGCTAAGTATGGCTCAGGACAAGTACAGAAAGGGTCGTGCTCCTGCAGTGGAGATAAAAATACCTGATGATGATGATGAAAATTAAAAATGTTTAGTAACTCCTGACAGAACTGAAGCTCAGGATTGATATAAGTGATGTAAAGGCCTGTTGCTGCCCGCTCAACACCCTCCATAAGGCGCGAACGGGGGAGAAATGCGGAGAATGGGGACGCAATTGAAATACTCATATTAATTTTGTGATTGTAGCTAAAAACCATCTCAACCACGTCAGCTTTTAACAAAAAAACAAGCATCATAATTGTCCATTCGTTTATGAGCTATAGGCAGAAACACAAACACGTCAAATTTGTAACACCTATCTTTTTGAGTCGAGGGTTAAAAATAAAGAAGCTCAAACAAACAAAAAAATGGGTTAGGTTTGCGGAGGTCAGACGGCAGTGGTTTTATATAAAAACCAGTAACCTCGTCAAATCAGCTAGGTTAGGTAGCGGACCCCGGGCTCTTAAGCGTTATAGCTGAGGAAATATGCTCGGATTATCAAATCAGCCACAGGAAGTCCACTGCTGGACAAAGACATCTCCCAAGGATTTCAAATGATATATGCTTGGATAATTATGATGAATTAAACTTTGGCAAAAATTTCCAGCTGTGAACCTACAATTTATCAGAGCTATCGGCTCTCCCTCCCATAAATTCCCTCGCCATACATACATTAGCGAACTGTCAAAAATGTGATAAACACCACAGTAATTGCTCGGCGTGTGTCTACGTGTTGTTAATTAAAACAATAAATTTGGGGTGCCGCGTAGGTGTCAACCATGGGCCAACTATTCGCCGTGTGGCCAAAACTATTGTTAATTTGTCCGTTAATTGAGGCCAGGAAACCAAAAATAGCGGGTTAGTGTCCTACTTATACAAGTTTCAACTTAGTGTGGGGATAGCTCACTTAGTGTGATTATTCTTTATATGTGTATAAATAACATAAAACTGACTTTTTAGTATTGCACTTTCTTCTTTTAATTGGGATAGGAATGTTATTTTAAAATAATACCTAGTAGGCCAGGAAAAACGTTGATTTTAAAAAATTACCTACTGGTTGCGCGTCTGCACATGGTTATGATTTATGAATGTAAATCTTTTCGAAGTAATGTTCTATGTTTGAACATAGGCCGCCTCAAAATCGGCTAAGTCAGTAAACAGTACACACTAACAGACAGATGAACAGCTTCCGAGTAGTACGGATGAATAATACAAGCCGCTCTAGATCGATCAGGCCTATGTCCAGCAGTGGACGTTATGCGGCTGAAATAATGATGATGATAATGAATAATTCTGACTCGCTTTACATGCCTTCTACTATTTATTACTTCTTTTTTAAATTGTTGTCAGAACCAGTAAAAAAATTCTACGTCTATGGTCAGAACTGATGGCATATTCTGTCATGCTACCATCATATTACACTCAGGTGGTACCATAGTCAAACAACGGGCTTATATACTTTATTACAATAGTATTAATGATAATAAAATAATAATCAAAAAATTTAAAAAAAACGACATTCCCATACAAAAAGTGTCCTGTCGCCCGGGAACTTTTTTATGGGAATGTCGACTTTTTTCGGTTTTTTCTGTTACTTTAATTTCAGTGTACTATAGTGATCTAGTATAGCCTGTGTTTCGAGTTATTAAAGGTCCCTTTCACCTTGTATCATTATCTGCACATTTATTTCTTCTTTTATTCTATTAGTGGCTTATAACAACGCTCAATTAATGGCCCTACAAGTGTCTTATCTAAGGGCGCACCCAGACTGTGGTGTATCGCAAAAACTAATTCGTAGGGACGCCATAAATTTGAGCGCAGCCGGAGTATGCGCCAAGTTTATTCACAGTGAAATTAATTGGTACAGTTATTAAGCGTATTATCTGGCTGGCCCTTGTCTTACTTGCGCAATTTGTGAAGCTAAGTACTGAATGATAGGAGTGTCTCTTTTTGTGCTATTAACTACTGGAAGCAGATAGGAGTATGAAATTGTTTTAGGTAAATACTTGAAAGACAAATTTATATAATTTATTGCGAAATAAGAAATAAACATAGAAACAGAAGTAAACTTAATTAAAAACTAAATCTAAATTTAACTGAATAATTTTAAAAAACTTATAAATAAAAAGTCAAGGTTTTTTTTAATTGTAGAGTACATTTAATACTAACTAGGCCAGTGTACCGGGAGATTTGGCATAAAAAGTATTACATGTCCTACCCTGGCTCCTAATCTATATTTATTACAAATATCAACTAAATCGGTTCAGAGATTAAAATGTGAAGAGGTTACAGATAGAAATGCAGACATTTTTTTATATCATAGTACGGAGTGCCTAATTTTTTATAATTATTTTTACTGCAAAAGCTACAAACTTTCAAAACAAAAGGGTTTGAGAACGACCAAATGACCACTACAGGGATTAGATACGCAGAAAGAACCCCATTTCAGAATACTGTACTAATGCAAATATTTCGTCATTGAAAATATTTATTATACTTCAAATTTTATTTGCATTTCTCCACTCTCGATTCTATAAGTATCTATTTGTATACCTAACAAATAAGTATCCCATTCCCGTCCATAAACAAAGTATCCCACACTCCCCCTCCGAGGCTGAAACTTGAAAATAATATTAGAATTCCTCCCCTATATGCAAACGTTATCAAAGCCTATTAATCATTCCTGCTAATGTCGCGCGATTATATTCAAATCGGCGGTAATTTTATTCATGCCTTAAAGAAAATGTCGTAACAATGACTAACACAGAAATAGATTTAATAAGTAGTATAGGTTATGTCAAAAGTCGGGAAATAATTTACAACAATTGTTGCGTGACACATTAAAATACATTTTGTCGAGAAAAATGTAAGGTTTTATTTACTATAGCTGATAAAGTTTTATTTACTCAATGTTATTAGCTATACCAGGATGATTGAATGTTTTGGAACGTTACGCGATTTTCGCACCATAAGCAAAAGGAAATATAAAACAGAAAAAAAATAATAAGACAGAATTATGATGTCACCCTTAAACTTAAAATGTCGCACACTTAAAATGTCAGATTAATTTGAAATGATGCACACCTATTGTCCGGGCGTCTAGTCTCTTTGCTGACTGACTGAATATAGACATAGACTCGGACGACATGAAAGGACAAGAAAAAAAAAAGACAAACCAGTGATTGAATTTTTTTCCTTGAATGCGAGGGTTTTTATTTGAGCTAGGCAAAATCCCTTTTTAAAACCGTTCACCTATCAAAGGCTGATAACACTACAATAGTTAACTATTAAAGTGTGTTCTTTTATTTACTTTTAACTGACTTCCAAATAAGTAGGAGGTTATTATTGGCCGCGATCTTTTCTTTATATAGGTACACGTGGCAAAACTATAAGGGTTTCTTTTTTACTACGGAACCCTAAAAAGTATGCACTCTATTTGAATTCCGGTCAGTGATCGCTGGCAAGAAAACGTGGCACCCACGCTCCGTATCAGCCGTTTTGTAATTCATTAATCTTAGGATGTTACGTGTGAGTTACGTATCATTTGTTTTCGTTCACACAAATTAAATTTGTGCGTAAACACACTGTGACATTAATTTTGCCTTTTTTTATGTATTTGTATATTGTAAAAGCAATTTCCTATGCTTTGGTTCTTAGCTAAGTTTAATGAAAATCGGTTCATCCTTTTCAAAGTTATTGGGTGATAATACTTCAATCAAGGTTTAGTAATTTACCTGACAAATAATATATGGCGCTACCATATCAATATATAGTAGTTCCGCCACTTATCATTA
The DNA here is from genome assembly GCA_963555685.1 of Acrobasis consociella. Taxonomy (NCBI): domain Eukaryota; kingdom Metazoa; phylum Arthropoda; class Insecta; order Lepidoptera; family Pyralidae; genus Acrobasis; species Acrobasis consociella. The sequence continues at coordinate 21,153,514 of OY743110.1, read as the reverse complement.
GTAATTTATCTGACAAATAATAGATGGCGTTACGATAACTTTTATGGTATCGTCGGGGTTTTTATATCTTTATCTATACATATAATAAAACAGTAAAAAAAGTGTGTCTGTACATTAAATATATTTCCAAAAAAAATATTGGGGGCGATGGAGCCATAGTAATAGCATTAAAAAAAAAATGTCTGTCTGTTTGTCTGTTTGTACACGCTAATCTCCGGAAATACTGGACGGATTCGAATGAAACTTTTTTTGTTATATAGCTATTAAGCCTGGGCAACATATAGGGTATAAATGATTTTGGAAAATGAAACGCCTGATGCAGAACCATAATGGTCCAGCTAAACTATAAGAGATATAAAAATGTCACCTTAGTAAAAGTTGTCCAGCTTGATGAGCATTTTCCTGAGACATAAAGTCCACGCGAACGAAGTCGCGGGCTTCAGCTAGTTTGCAAATAAACTTGTTCATAGCCATTATAGTGCAGGTAACTGGTTCGTCTAATAAGTCATCTCTCCCTCGCAGCTTCATCAGCCGTAAACAACTTATGACTGCCACTATAATATTTCGGCAGGTCGTAACACACGGCCCGCCGCATAAATAACCAAATAATTGCTGTGCAGTTTGACAAACGGTGGCGGGTCGGATTTAGGGAGCATAGGGTAATTCTGCAGTTTTCACAGATGACGTTTTATTTATGACAAACTATTGCCCGTGACTTCGTATTGGACTTTAGTCCTTTAAAGACTTACTTTAACTCCATGGTGACCTAATGTTGGAAAAACTATTATGATGACAAGTACTGGTAAAGTGTTTTTTAAACTATCGCGCTTAGAACACCTTAATTATGTATGTGTAAACGAATCTTTTTTGTTACGACTAATGTTTCAAATAGGAGTTACATTTTTCGTGGTCGCAGATAGACTGGCTGGAATGCACTGGTATTTCCTTGTTGATGGTGAACTACCTGGGATGTCACTACCTAAATAGGCTTTATATTTACGAAATATAAAGACTATGTAGGTAGTGAAATTAGATATAAAATGCGGGTAAATAAAATATATAAAAATCTGCGTGCACCATCAACAAGAAAACACCTCTGCACTCCAGCCAGTACGTCTGCGACCACGAAGGATGTACCTCCTATCCGAAACGTTAGACGTAACAAAATGTAATAACACATTGCTGAACAGTCAGCCAGACATAATAGAAATAATAATTAATGTACTAGCTATAGTAATAGACGTATCCAACAGTGTTTATACTGGTAAAGTCTTACCAGTCTTATTGTAACGCATCCAAGTGTGGACCTCGCCCGGTATCGCTTAGCTTGCAAAAGCGCTGTTCTCCCGCCGAGCCATCGAGCTCCTCCGCTGTATAAATAGATTTGACTTTATCTCCTTGAAAAATTGAAATCCTTTCGCCAAATCCCGCCATAAAGCAAATGCCCATTCGCCGTATAAACAACAATATCTGGGCAAGCGATCGGAATGCTCGCTAAATTTATTCATATTTTTCAGCGTCGGATTCAATAAAAAAGGTCAACATGTCTCGCAAGTGAGGCATGAAGTGAACATCTGATATCGATATGGAATATCGACGGACGCTCACTCGACCAAAAAATGGCGGATTTTGGAAACTTATACGAAATTCGGTTTATTTTTATTAAGAAATACGTGATTCAGTTTGCGCATTCGGTGGTAAAATAAATGTTAGTAAGTTAAAACACTTTATAGCACCAAAGCACACAAAATAACATTTAAATATAAAACTAGATGTACAATAGGCGGCCTTATCACCAAGGCAATATTTTACAGGCTATCTTTGGGTAACAGGATTGGCAAATATAAATAATTCAATAGAAATAATAATAAATGATGGGATAGTGAAAATAGCGCAAATTTAATTATATCGTGTATTTCACAATTTCTCAAAATCGATTCATCTGTTTAAAAGTTTTCGGGAGTTAATGCTTGAAAGTCGGGGTTTTTTTTATTTACTTAAAATAATAGATGGTGCTATCCGTAGGCGGATGATTTTAATTTGCCTGGCAAATAAATTTGTTTGATTCCATTGCAGATCATTACGCTAAAAGTGGCAGTTGAGTCTCCAAGAAAACATAACCCAGAGCCGCTAGATCCATAGTTCTGTGTTTTGTATTCAAAATCTTTATTGCACTAAAACATAATAGGACAGATCTTAAAACTCTACAGGATTTTAGCAAAAGAAGCATTTCCTCTCTCGGGTCTGCTGGAAGAAATTTCTTTAGAAATAAGTAGCACCTATGTACTATGTTTACTTTTATAAGTTTTTATCTGTAACTTTTTCAAGTGTACATGTACCAATAAAATAAAATAAATAAATAACATGATATGCTTATTAGAAAGTTGTTCAAATCAATGAAAAATACAAGCAACCTCACTATTCCAATTCCGATTCCATCAATCAACTATTATGCAACCAACAATCCACGTATAGCATCTGACCTATTTGTTTGCAAAGTTTTCCCAAACGTCTGACGTATGTATATTTTCCAATGAAGGAATTTCTAATAAATCTTTTCCCGCTTCGGTTCCCATTCCGGGAATCGTAGGGTCCGTAATTCTATTGACTATTTTAGATAGGAATAATAGGATTGCAGGAATTGGTTCTTGTTGCTGAGCTTTGGGAAAAAAATACGTTGCGAAAATAATGGTTTGATGTGAATTTAATTTTGCTGTGACGTGTGATTTAATGGACCTGTTTATGTTCTTGCTTTAGTAATATTTCAGGCAATTATTTTCTTAGCTTAATTTTGTTGTTGACTAATACTCTACAATTTTCTCCAACGAATGAATATCAATTTACCAAAAGTTTTTTACTTCCCGTGATTATTCAATTCGTATATAATACTACTTATGTTTTTTAGAAGTACTTATTCTATTATTCCTAAATTAATATGGTAAAGATTTACATAGCGATAAACTTTAGTAAAATTATTAAATATTTGTAACCTTTTGTGTAGTTTGACCGGTAGGATAAATTGACAGATCTTTTGAGACTACCCTTAGATATAAATATGGATATTTATATCGCGTAGATATTTTCCTAACAAATATAAATTTGTAAGGGAAATGTCAGCGATCAAAAACCATTTTTGAGCACAGCAAAATCAAGTGTAGCATTTTTTTCGACAGGAAATAAATTGGTAATTCAATTGCCTGCACATTTTCGCCGTAAACTAAGCCCATTTTTCCGTTGCAGGTAAGTTGCCACAACACACCGCAGCCTAACCCCAGGTAATATTCATCCGCAAACTTTTTTCCAACTTGCAAATTGCAGCGGAGCAGCGTCGGCGCACTAAATAGCCCAGACTCGAACTCTGTACCACTAAATATCGAAAGAACAGAAGGAGGACTGATTATTCTTTTTTAACTCGGCCTATATTGTCTCCCTGCTCTAAAAAGGTTTTTGCCACTTCTATGTATTCTAATCAATTAGGAGGAATACGACCAGAAAGAAGAAAGAATGTGTCTCTATCTTACACCCTCGCTGACCACCCACGCTGAAAGGCGTCGAGGTTATCGCACCATCCTTTTCTCAGCTTTTACCTGCGACGCTGACCTTCCTGATATCCATGGCATTCTGGAATAAAGATTACAAAATGTTCTAGTTGGTTGCTTCTCTTCCCGCGCAGGTCATAGAAACCAATCGGGGTAATGAGGGAAAAATCCAATCATGTTACTGGGCAATACTAGCAACCCGTCATTATATTTTTCGACCTTCTCACCCACCATCATGGTAAAAGTGGTCCTTGAATCTTGAAGTTCTGATCTTAGTCTGTTTAAGCATTCAAGACAAAAATGCTCCGTCTGTTCCCGTAATAATATAATACAATTTGTTTGTTCATATATTTTTTAGGTTAATTGTGTTTATATTAATGAACAGATGTTGGAACCTACTTTTAAGTAATAAAATACTAGTTCCAGTAAGCTTAATCTGCATAGTTCAAACAAAATTACGAAACAAAGATACAAAACAAATATTACAAACCGAATTAGTGTATATGTGCGTGTGTGTGTACGTATATGTATGTTTGTTGTGTGTGCGTGCAGACATTTCCGTGTAAGGATGTGTGCGCTATTGCGTGGTTGTATTTGAATGATTGTGTATATATAAATACAGTGTCAAAATGTAGGGATAAAAACGTGATATATGTTTGTGAAAACCTTAAATATCAAAACCAGCATTAGCTAATTACCACGAAAAACAAAAAACAGTATTTTATTGACAAATTAATTTTAAGTTACACTTCTGTCTCTTACCACAATGTCCCTCGAACTCTGTACCCAGTCGTTACCAACTCCACCGAGCAAAGTTACCAAACTATTTTATTGTTATCAAAGGGACTGCTTTTTGTCGTTACGGAAAAACGTGCGCCGAAGTCGCGTTTAATTTCGCTTGAACGTTTTGTTGTTTCGAGTTGGCGAGTTCAAGAAACGAAATGTTTAACTTTGGCCAATGTGATTTTGTCTTTTTGAAATGTAATAAGCGCAAGTTAATAAAAATTAGCTTAATTAGTGTTAAAGGACTTACCGCGATTAATATAGTTTTTTGGCAGATATTTCGACGGCCCTTCTGCCATTATGGTCGATGGCCGACTGAGGAACTGCGATGGATGTTGGCTGTCAGGGTAAACATATCGGTCTACCCTCTTTCTTTGTCAATTAAATTCTAAAATCATATATTAATAAGCGCAAGTTAATCAAAATTAGCTTAATTTAGGTGACTTTTTTAAGGTTTGGTCTTCTTATTATTGAGAGTTGTTACTAGCATTGATGTTAGTATTTCGAGCTTCGTGTAGCTAAATGACTGTCATCTAGTTTTATGTTAAATCCACAGCCATTACCGCTAGTTTACCAGTGTGTTATAATAAAATAAATATATAGGGACAAATTACACAGATTGAGTTAGGCCCAAAGTAAGTTCGAGACTTGTGTTATGGGATACTAACTCAACGATAACATATTTATAACAAATACATATATAGATAAACATCCAAGACCTAGGACAATTTGAAAAAGGCCATTTCCCAACTTACCCTGACCGGGGATCGAACCCGGGACCTCTGGGTGGCGGACTAGCATGTTGACCACTACGCCACGGAGGTCGTCAATAATGGCTGTGGATTTAACATAGCTAGTGTATCTTTACTGGAGGCAAGTGGTGGTAGTTGTAAATGACAGGAACCTCAGAGATTGTACATGAGTACAAACTCAGAGATCAATTTCGTGCCTCACGTTTTAAAAGACGTAGGTAAAACTTTGTCATAAACACGAAATTTTAATGTTGCATAAAAAATCTGGGTCTATGGTTGTAAGCATAAACCTAAAGGTACGTTATACGCTATCTTTTCTAGTTTCTCATATTTTAAATATATCAAGAAAATTGTGTCGAACTCTAGCGCAAAAACTTGTGATTTAAATTGTATTTAGACTTTTTAGGCATACATATGTAAGAAAAACAATCTAGATCAACACCTAACATTTATACAGTCTTATTATAAGACGCAGACTATCTTTGTTACTAGGTTTAAACCATTATCCGACCAAATCAAGTTATCATTTTCAGATGAGACAATGACGTATTACTAGATGTCAACTTGATTTGGTCGAATATTGGTTTAAACCTAGTAACAAAGATAGTCTGCGTTTTATAATAAGATGGATATTGTACTTACATAAGAATATGATTGTTATCTGTTTTGTGAGCTAAATAAATGAAATGAAATGAAATACGCGATTTAACTTTTAACCATTCCAACACGTCTGTCTATACTTCAGCACATTATAGGCAGTACATACAGTACAGCGACATAGTATGCAGCTTGTCTGCACTGCGTCTGACTTAAGTCTAGGAGCCGGGACGCATAATGAACGCACTCCACGAGGCTTTGTTTTTACGAACTTTGACGCAGAATCTAATGAAAAACATCTTCACTATGTTTGTAAAACTAGACACATTGCGGGATACCTAGAAAGACACAATTTAAAAAAAAATCGAGATAAGTACGAAATTTATGTCATTAATAATTTTCCAAAACTCAAAATTTTTTTCGATAACATTTATGGGACCACCTGACAAGTTGTTGTAAACAAAAAAAAAGAATTTTCTTATTAGAAGAGTTCGAATAATCGGTGAACAAACATAAAAAAAAAATGATCGCGAGAATTGATAGAAGCCTCTTTCTTTGAAAGTTGGTTTAAAAGAAATTACTTGCCTAAAAACTTGCCTAAAAGCCTTAAATAAATTAATTATAAAGCCTTCATTTACCACATCAAAAAAATCTGTTTTCAAGAGACATCAACTATCTAAACACCTGAGTATTAACAACCAGTTCACAAAAATACAGTGCCACGATGTTTGCTGCAATGGAGAACCAAAATTTATCTATGTACCAACATATTTTCAACTTAAATTATTCCGCGAGCTTTCAACATGCAAATTTAAATCTAAACTCTAAATTTTAGGGTCGCAATTCGGTTGTGTTAAATTTTTTCGCAGTGTTTATCGTCAACATATTTCGGTCTTGCGTTTAGTTCGCAAAGCTTGGGGCAACAAATCTTTACAGTTCATATTTTGCAAGGTACGTTTGCGTTTAGTATTTGCTTGTTATACGATTGTTAAAATAAGCATTGTTTTATTTAACGTGATGTAGATATGAGCAGATTTATTTGCATTGTTAGGCTTACGTGTTCAGTTGAATTCCAGGTTTTTGGTTGGAATTTAACCGTGATAGTAAATTGCTGTTTCCTTTTCTAATTTGTTAATAGTATTTATTAGTCTGGGCTTTTGGGGTGGAAAATATATCATTGTTTTCATTATCAAGTCTTTTTTAATCGCCACTGCAGGGGCACGGCCTATCAGAGCCAATCTTGGCCAGAGCAGGCAGAGGATTTGGTACACTTTCCACGCTGGCCAGATGGGTTGGAGAGGTTTCACTGTTTCAATGTTTATAAATTTTGTTTAGCTTGTAATTCCTAAAATATATGGTTTGATATCATAACCTGGGTGAATTACATAATAATCAAAAACAACTTAATTACATATTGTAGTGTTTTCTCCAAATATAACAGATACAGATACATTTAGGGTAGACAGAGCCCAGGGCCGTTAGGTCCAAAGGCTGATATTTTGATGTGATATATAAGCAAGAGGCTAGTATATCTTTGCTAGATGGATTTGTATAGCTGTGCAGAGAGAAAACCTAGGCAAAATTTTTGCCACAATGCGGCACGTAAATAGCATTTATATTTTTATTATAATAAATCAATACCAAAGCGTAACGTAGCGTGAATTTGAAATACTACACTGTATCTTTGTCATTTTTTGTTAGTTGAGATAAGAATAATGTTTAATATGTGAATTATGTTTTGAAGTAATCCATCTGATTGGTGAATCAAATTTTTTTTTGCGACAAGTATGAGGGTGTTAGTTTTAAGTTTGACAGCAATGTCCTTCTGTCCGTCTGTGGAATCTTAGGGCTCGAACGGATTTTACAATTTGAATGCGGTTTTGTCACGTGCAAGCAAGTTCCTTTGCGATAGTTTTTAGCTATATTTGATAAAAAATTGGTTCTGCCGTTTTTAAGTTATTGGAGGTTAACGCTTGAAAGTCATAATTTTTTCTAGAAAATGATAGATAGTGCAATGGATATCTATTGGTATATGAATTTTAACTACTCATCACAAGATTGCGTCTTGACAGTCACGGTCAACTCATCCGATGGGCCAACTTGGCATTTCGGTCATCATGCCTATAATGATTTGATGCAATAACTTACAATAATGAAAATTATGAATTCAAGATAATAGGAAATGGTTCATAGATTGGAAATACCTGCAGTTTAAGTTATAGCGCAGCAGAGGTAACAGTTTTATTGCATTCGAGTGCTGGGGAAATTTATCGCGCAATAGCATTGGAGATCACGTTCTTGGGGAAGCAAATATTTTCAAAAGGAAATAAATATACTGTTTTCTAATACAAAAATTCAACGTTCTTTGATATATTAAGAATTGTTTTTTATGAAAAAAATAGTTTTAAAAATGCAAGTATTTATTCAATTTGCTTCCAAATTTAGTTAAACCTAAAACATCTTTGACCCTTTTCCTCTTTTCAATATTCTTCATAGTAAGAACATGATTAAACACGTTTCAAGTTTATAGTCTTTTTGGTAGAATATACATACATACATAATATCACGCCTGTTTCCCGCAGGGGTAGGCAGAGACTATAGACCTCCACTTGCTACGATCCTTGGTAGAATATGTAGCTTATTAATTGCCTTGACCCAATCCGCTTTGGAGGAATGCGTAAAAGCAACCACGTATTGGTCTTTACTATTTCTCTATAAGGTTACAGGTTCGATTTATTACGGGTATGTCTCTTCCACGTTGTATAATTACATTAAACGAGAGATAAACTTTATCGAAACTTTGTATACGGTGCCATGCTATGAGGGCGGGCGTAAAAAGTACATATATTCACGAGTCTGAGAGAATACTTCATTACTCTTCAAACGCTGTCAACTGGGTCGCCTCAAACGACTACATTCAGCTCTAATGAGGCACCTGAGTGAGGCCTCCACAGGAAAATTAACTGGGAACCAACTGCTTAATAGTTTTTTTATTGAATGAAATATAGGTCAAGTGGGAATTGTCATAGCTTTGTTCGCGGACTCCGCTGTGAGATATTTTTAATATTAAAAAAAGATGCCACATTTTAGGGCTCCGTACCCAAAGGGTAAAAACGGGATCTTGTTACTAAAACTCCGCTGTCCGTCTGTTTGTCACCGGGCTGTGTCTTATGAACCGTTATAGCTAGACACTTAGACAGTTTAAATTTTTCACATAATGATATATTTCTGTTGTCGCTATAACAACAAAATAAATATTTAAGTGGGGCACCCATACAACAAACGTGATTTTACATAGATATGGTACGAAATCTTTCGTCCGACTCGTACTTATTTTTAACACTTGGTCGGTATTTTAAATTTTGAGAATGCTTGAATGAAAAGAGAATACATACATAGAATGTACCAGCTATGTTTCTTCCCGTGGAGATGATTTACGAGAAACCTTATATTATGTTTCTCCATATTAATATATGCTTTACACGTTGACATCAGAAATTTCTACTAAATTCTCTTTTAAAAGAAAACTCCCTTTCTTCATAAAGTCATGATTAAGTTTTTTTCTTCATAACTCTTTTATGTTACGCATTAAGTCCGCCATTTGTTAAAAATATATTTGTACTTTGGAACAATGAAGTTTGATAAAATAAAATAAATTAAATGTACAACTTTTATTTTATGAATTATCTGTATACATTTTCCGCGTGCATAAATTGGTAAATAAAATAAAATAAAAATGTATTTATCGATTTGCTTTTGTTTGTTTGTTTGAGGATAACTTGAGTATTTTTTATGGGATCTTTATGAAATTTGGTCCGCGTGTAGATATGGTTGACTGGGAGAAAATGCTTCTAGCATTAAGTCCACCATTTGTTACAAGTATATTTGTACATTGGAACAATAAAGTTTGATAAATAAATATGTTAGATAATGCTTTTAGCATTAAGTCCGCCTATTGTGCCATACAATTTGTATTTTGTACAATAAAGGTTAAATAAAAAATTAAAAAAATAAATAAATATGGCCAATAGAATTTTTAAGTTCAAACATGAGCCAAATCGGTAAAGGGGTTGGCGACATATGGAGTCCGCGAGTTCACAGTTTGGGGTTAACTACTAGTTTTATTTTATCACTAAATACCCATTTTAAATTTAGATTTTTAATTAAATTTTTAGTTCAACTGTAATTCTTTACTGTTTTTTTTAAATATTGATCATATTTTCTTAATTCGTATCATAATGATTACTTAACTTAGAAAATAAAGATATTATATTATAAATTCACTATTAATCTAGTGGCATTTTTCTTTGGAGAACGTAAATTACAACAACATAAAACATTATGTACGCGATGTAACTAAGAAAGTATTGTACCTGCCGATGTACCAGAGGCATAGTTAAGTAACCAAGTAATAAAACAAAGGTTAATGATCCCAGAGCATTTGTAAGGGTAATTTTATGGCCTTTCCCACTACCCGCCAAATGAAACATCAGGTTTTTTTTGTTGTTTTTTTTGCCTTATTTTGTATAGGCACTTTTTAACTTTTACAAAAAAGTTATAAGTTTGACGAGACTGTGTGCCTGTGGCATTGTAGCGCCTATCTTATCTTATCTTGCTTTGGGGTCCATAAATTGGAAGCACGTCGAACCTTTGGGTTATATTGTACTTATCCCCTTGCCTTATTCACGCGCATCGGGATTTCTGATTAAGGACTGCATAAGCTGCAGAATATCACCTAATGCGTAGTGCCTCTAGTCCTCTAGCTTCGGATAAGCTGATCCAAAGAAGTCCATACGCTTCCTAGCCATTCTTCTTCTTATCGTGTGTGTTAGTGACTAACACTAGCGTCAAAGTTTTTAAACCGCCTTAAAGGCCTCTGACATAGTTTTAGGTAACGACCAATGTCAAAGACAGTGACCGGGACCGACGGCTTAACGTGCCCTCCGAAGCACGGATCATCTTACTTATTAGACAATCAGGTGATCAGCCTGCAATGCCCTAACCAAACTAGGACAACAACATAAAGTCGTTGCTCCCGCTGGGAATCGAACCCGCGACCTCCGGGTATGAGCCAAACGCTCTAACCACTACACCACGGAGGCAGTTTCCTAGCCGTTGAGTCGCAGCCACACGAAATGTGTCTCATTGTCTTCTCTAGTTCCTCACATGCCCGCCATTCAGGGCTCTCAACAAGTCTCATTTAGAAGAGATGACTGCGGTTGTGAAAGTGTCCATTTAGGGCTCCCAGTAGAGTTGATCGTAGCGCCTAAAGGGCCATCTATTATTTGCCAAGTAAATTAAAAAACCTCAAATTAACCCCCAATAATATAAAAATATAAACGGCTGACCTGATTGAACAAGGGAACTGGCTTTTACGTAAGAAACACCGTTCGAAATCGGTCCATCCGTTCGAGAGCTACGATGCCACAGACACACAGACAAATTTCAAAATCTTTGTAACACCCATCTTTTTTGTCGGAGGTTAAAAAGAATTATATTATATCCGGCTCGAAGGACCAATGTGCCTACTTTCTATGGACTGTTCTATAATAATTTAAGGGGCTGGGTTTTCGTCGGTGAGCTAATAAAAATGCTTTAACTTAGACAAGACGTGTATTTCTTCCAAACAGCGGTACAAGCAAGAGAGAGAGGCAATGTTGCTCTCATACAAAAATACTTATTAACTAAACAATTAAACTTTTGTGTTGCTAGTTGCAACAGTATTCTTGGAACATCCAGTGACGAACTTTTGTCAGTCAGTTTTGAGGACGGACTGTAAAAAAATTTTCACTGGAAAAATATGAATTCCCCCTAATGAGCTAAGCATATTGGTTTTACTTGTTTGTAGGAATATGTACTTAACATATTCTAAGCCAAGAAAATAAGCTTCCTGGAAGCATTCGTTTCGATGTCGGAAGTTTCCGATAACATCTTTTCGATCTACAAATTAAAGATGCCGAGAAGTGGTAAATGATATGATTCTTTCGTTGCAAGGGACTAAATTTTCAAGGGATTTTTAGTAAGTTGGCAACCAATCTAGTCTCATTTGGGTATATATGAAATTGTTATGAATATTGGAAAAACGTTTTTCTGAAAATTTTGAAGCTGTTGAAGTCACTAATTGGATACTTAATTGAACAACGAGTCAAAATAGAAATGAAATGTCACCTTCGTTACAAATACTTGATTAGGTTAAATTTAAATCAAAGTTTCAATATATTCGTAGTAGTGAGCTACGCATTTTGGTGAAAGGCAGAGCTTGGCCATTCAACGCGAAAATGACGCCAGCCTCTTGGGCAGGGGTCGGGCCCCTGCAAGCGCAGCAATTTAGGCTCAATTTTTTATATATTTTGATGTTATTTATTGTATTTATATCTAGTTTCTTTTTTTTATAGCTCTACATACTTATTAAGTTTTGAGTTTAATCATAATATAGCTTATTTGTGTTATTGTATCTTTATGTTTATAAATAAACATTTCAGTACTTACTTTGATAATTTCTGTATATCTTTCATTATGTGTCTCTCATTATTCATATTAGTATAAACAAATATATGAAAACAAATATTATTAAAAACAAAGTGTATGATTAGTAATATTATGAATTCCAATGATTATAGTTTAAAATCATTAGTATTTCAATTTTTTATGAAGAATGATCATTATGATTTAAAATGGTATGAGAAACATTTTCGGACTTCCGATGATATGAGTTAAAAAGTTATGTAAGACAATGCGCACCCGACAACGTCATATGAACATGCTGCCGAACGCGGAGGCCGATTGTGCCTCTTTGTCGCTCGTTCCGCGCTCTCGCTTGCACTTCAACCCATAAATGGAACGCCTCAGAGCGAGGTAACGCCGCATGAGTCATGTTTTTTCGTGCGTGCAGCCGGCCATCGAATTATTAGACGTTGTCACGTCAAAAACGTAAACAAAATCCCTCTGAAATCTCGATATTTTGTGCCAATATTCAGCGTTGCGGTGAAATTAGATCAAACTTATAAAAATATACCCGATACATGTTTAATGATTGCCTACGTTCTAGGAAAATCTACTCATAGATTGGTTCTAGAAAGCAAGCATCGATTTCAGAAAATGCATCAAAGTACGATCGTTTTTCGACGTGGCTGAATTACCTATCTAGCTATATTTAATTTTAACAAGCTGTTATTGAACTTGCAATGTATCTGCAATGAATATTTGTTTAGGTAAAATCTTTCAACTCATTTGTTCAACCAGTAATCCATAAGCGATAGAGCTGAAATTTTCAATTATTAAGTAAACCCCTGAAAATACCATCTAATGATGAGCAGTGGAACTGTATATTTCAAGCAATGTTAAGTGGTATTGTGATATTCTTAGCGCCATCTATTATTTGCCAGGTAAATCAAAAAATCTCAACTTTCAAGCGTTAGGCTGCGTTCCGCTGTTTCGGGCGGAGCGGAGATTTCGAACATTGTGATTGGTCAATTCATGCACTGCTAAGCGCCTCTCCACTCTGCTCCGCTTCAGTGGAAACGCAGCCTTAACCCCCCCTCCCCCTCCCCCCAATTATTAAACGGCTGAATCAATTTTTTTCAAACACAGCTAAGAACGGGCGCAAGCAAAGGAGCAAGGGAACTAACTTTCATGTAAAAAAAACCCACCGAAATCGGTTGCTCGACAGACATTACCGGTAAACTTATAACACCATTTTTTTGCAGCGGGTAATTAAAAATACAAGTTTAAAATAACATACTTAATTCTCAAAACATCCCATAACTCGGAATAAAGAGTACATTTGATCCCAATTGTGAACGTCATAAAGCAGCATCGTAAACGCTATGGGATTGTAAGGGCGAGCATTGCCTTGAAATGGCGTGAGTTTATAGCTGGTTACGTTCCAGCGGTTATATGCTTCGGCTACTTAACTCTGGATTAGTTATCCCTTTTACTTCGTCTTCAACTGCCTCCGTGGTGTAGTGGTTAGAGCGTTCGGCTCATACCCGGAGGTTGCGGGTCCTATTCCCGGCGGGGACAACGACTTTGTGTTGTTGTCCTAGTTTGGTTAGGACATTGTAGGCTGATCACCTGATTGTTCGATAAGTAAGATGATCCGTGTTTCGGAGGGCACGTTAAACCGTCGGTTCCGGTCACTGTCTTTGACATTGGTCGTTACCTAAAACCACGTCAGAGGCCTTTAAGGCGGTTTAAAAACTCTGACACTAGTGTTAGTCACTAACACACCCAATAAGAAGAAGAACCCCCGTCAAAAAAGTGGGGTGTTGTAAATTTGACGTTAATTAGAGTTTTTCTATCTGTGGCATCGTAGCTCTCGAACGGATGGACCGATGTCGGTGCGTTTTTTTTTTTCAAAAGAATTTTACAAATTGGTAAAGGCATCTTCGGGTAATGCGGGGGACATACTTATAAAAATAAACATGTATACATTCGACTTGATAACCTCCCCTTTTTATAAAGTCGGTTAAAAAATCAAACCATTACATAAACATAACACAAACTTTTATAGTTAGTTTAAAAGTAAAAAATATATTCCGTAGTTAGAGAGGTCAGTTTTGATAATAAGGCCGTATTTGTCATACGATCTAATAGGATTAGATATAGTTCTTGTTACGAAAATATTTTTATTTTTTTAAAACAAGAATTCAATTCCAGCCAACATTTTGCAAGTAAAAAAATACACAACCTATTTTCAACCAGTTTCATATTAAAAAAGAGACAAAAACTGTTTCCAGCCAGCATTTTAAACCTGGAATTGTTGCAAATTCCCGTGAAGCGGGCGCAACCGGGCGTCTCGCGTTGTCTCAAATTAATTTTCCTGTTCCGGAACGCGTCTTTTATGAGATAGTGCGGGGACGTCAATCTGGTTGTTGTGCTGGATTGAATAAAGGTTTGAAACTGGGTAGCTCTTTATTATTCCAGCCTGTAGACATTACGATGAAAATCATATTAAGGCCATACCCAAATTTTCCGGGGTCCAGTGGCGCCGCCATTTAAAATAAATCATTTAAAAGGAAACGGAGATATCATTTAAAATTGTGTCTTGGTCAAGTTCTAGATACCCATTTAAAGTATTTTTTTAACTACTTTTTGTAGTTTAAAATGAGAACGTGTAGCTTTTCTACGCACATTTGCGAAAAACGGCCACTTTTAGCTAATGTGCGTAGAAAAGCTTCACTTTGGCACTTCAAATTATAAACAGTAGTTCATAAAATAGTTTTAAATGTTATCTAGGGCTTGACCAAGACACAATTTTGAATGATATCTTCGTTTCCTTTTAAATGATTTATTTTAAATGGCGGCGCCACTGGACTCCAGAAAATTTGGGTATGGCCTTATATAAATCATGATACATAAATTGGCCGGGGTCCGGTGCTGCTCCCATTTGAAATAAATTATTCATTTGAAATGATATGGAGATATCATTCAAAATATTGATCTCATTATGCCATAGATAACCCTTCAAACTATTTTATGAACTACTGTTTACAGTTCAAAGTGAAAACGTGAAGCTTCTCTTAGCACATGCAACAAAAGTGGCAGTTTTTCGCATACGTGCCTAAAAGCTTCACGTTCTTACTACAAACTGTTAACAGAACCTATTTTATGAAATAGTTTGCAGAGTTATCAAGGGCATAATGAGACTAAAATTTTAAATGATATCTCTGTTTCTTTTCAAATAAATTTCGCTAGTTATTATAATAAATATAGATGCGCTTTGGTAGGGGAACTGAAAAAGTATATTTAGTCCAGGTTACTAAGAAATAAACAGTCTAGGGATAGTGGAACAAAAGTGCGGCTCTGCTTATTAGTGGAGGATTAAAGTTGACCTTTTATTGTCATTTGGTAATTGCTAGTTTCAATCGCTCAATTTCGTTTGTGGAATGAGCTTGTTTGTTAATGAATGTTATAATAAGGTTCTTTTAACGCAACTGCGCTAGAACTAGCATGAAGTTTTATATTTAAAAAAAAAAACAAATGGCG
This sequence comes from Acrobasis consociella, assembly GCA_963555685.1. Lineage (NCBI taxonomy): Eukaryota > Metazoa > Arthropoda > Insecta > Lepidoptera > Pyralidae > Acrobasis > Acrobasis consociella. The sequence continues at coordinate 21,137,856 of OY743110.1, read as the reverse complement.
GATTTTTGGCCAGATTATGTGTCGATATGTGTGAAATTCGTATGAGAACTAAAGTCACTGACATAGCCCAGCGGATTAGCTCGTTGAAATGGAAGTGGGCGGGTCACATAGCGCGACGAACCGATGGCCGATGAGGCAAAAAGGTTCTCGAATGGCGACCACTTTTAGGCAAGCGAAGCGTAGGACACCCACCCGCAAGGTGGTCTGACGACCGAACCAAGATCCCTGGAAGGCGCTGGATGCAAGACGCTCTAGATCAATCATTTTAGAAATCTTTGGGAGAGGTCAATGTCCAGCAGTGGACGTTATGAGGATGAAATGATGATGATGATGAATGTAGAGTTAGAATCAGTGTAAAAGATTTTATGAAAGGATTACAACGTATATACTTGCATATTTAAATTTTATTTAAAGTGGTGGTTCAAAAGATAATAAATATGTTAAAATACACTAGCTGCTTCTCTTCCCGTGTATAGCGTAAAAGTCGATCAAATTAATGAGAGAGAAAACGTGATAATGTAGTTTTCGTTTAGACAATCTCATAATTGTGACGAAATTCTACTTTAGACCACCTCAGTTTTGGACGAGATTAATCATAAGACCACTTCCCATTATGACGACATGTTTAGACAATCAGCGTTTTAGACGAGTTGCTACATAGGCTACTTGCATTTAAGACCATTCGCGACTAACTCTTTCAATTTAGCACAAATACATACTTAAAATCATAAACAACATGCAATGTATGTATATAAATTTGAAGCAATCTTTCTCCCAAAATATCTCAAATCGATTGTAAGTCGAGCGCGGAAAACTCGAGCCGCCTCGAATAAATCTCGATTGTCTGAAGAAATAGTAAGAGTGAATTGAATAAGCGGCAATATCGTCGCAGACGTAATAGGCAATTCTGCGATGCCAAACGATTTAAATATAGACTTTCGTGTTTCTTCCATGCTAGTCTGGGAGAAAAGATATAACTATGGTACAGTGAGCCACGTAGGAAAGTATACCACCATATCTTTGCTTAATAATAAAACAGTAAAAAAAATGTATCTGTACATTGAATATATTTCCAAAATATTCCTTAAATTTTCTATTAGGCATATCAAGAACCGATTCTGTCAATTTATTATAAAACATTATACAGTTTCCCTTCAACGACTTGCTGACCGTTTTTAGCCTATTGTAATACGGAGTAACTAAATAATTTAATTATGTTTCTATCCATAAAATCACCCACTTTATTAAATAAGGCAATATATTGTTCTTACATACATTCTATTTTCAAATATTTACTGGGATGGTACAGTAAATATATCAACTTTCTTAAAAAATCTCTTAGAAAGTCTTTAGACCCTAAGTCAAAGTCAAAGTCATAAAAATTATCTTAGGATATTTGTATCACTTGATAATTATCACTTTTTTTCTTTCGATTTCTTATAAGGTAAATGTTGACGTCAGATCATTTATTTACTTATAGCTAAGTCTACTGTCTCTACCTAAGCGCAAGTACAGAAGAAACGGTAACAAACCGTACTGCAGCATTTTGTCCAAAAACGTCAACTTACAATTATACTGATATTAAAACTAGATATGTGGACTGAGAATACATTGTTATGTCATAATGATATAGTAAAACCAAAACGAATTGACCTTTTTTGTAAAATAAAAAACTTGAGAGGTGTCAAGGGACACCCGGATGGAACGAAGTTCATTCGATTAATCAGGAGAGAGAGAGACAGACAGAGAAACACGCACACGCCGCACGGCTTACAACTATAGCAAAAAGTGTCGTTACAACTTTTGGTCTTAATTTTTTCCGTATAGCCTCCTTTCGCAACGCTTCGTTCCAAAAATATTCTGTAAGTATATCAGCATGAAATTCTAAATAGAGGGTATTAGGGCTTAAGTATTCAAGCGTACCCGCCTTGGATTCCGCTATATTTCTTAGCAACGCAAATTAATACCACTAGCAGATTGTAATGAGGGCGATAAAACAATTCAGCCATTACCGAGCCGCAATATATGCCTCCCTTGCCTTAAAATGTAGCTGCCTTAAATATACGGCGGTGAAATTAAAGCAGTATGTCTAACGCACGCCTAATGCGATCGTGATGAATGTTTTTATAAGGATTTTATGAAGGTATTTCTTTTATACAGTAATACGAAAAACTAGTTTATGAAATTACTGAAATTACACAGAAACTGCCTATATTTGGATAACATAAAAACGGGACTATTACTAAGACTCCATTGTCTGTTTGCCCGTCTGTCTGTGATCAGGCTGTATCTCATGAACCGCGAGAGCTAGACAGTTAAAATTTTCACAGATGATGTATTTCTATTGCCGCTGTAACAACAAATACCAAAACAAAATAAAATAAATACATATGTAAGTAGGGTTACAAAAAAATAAACGTGATTTTTAGATAGATAGGTATGAATTACGGATTTTTAGGTACGGAATCCTTCGTGCGAGACTCCGGATCGCACATGGAAATTTTTTCATTGAGGCACGTCTGCCATATGCGAGAAGATATGTAGACTAGGATGGCTACTTAGTGAATGGTGGTCACCAGGTGGTCGCTGAGAGCGAGGGAGACCTCGAAGATGATGGCGTGATGATAACCGATTGGCATACTGTTGCTTTCGACTGAAAAGAAGCAGAAAGGAGAGGCCGACGAAGCGAAGGCGAAGGGCACAGCTAGTGGCGTATATTGGAACGAAGTTTCTTATCGCGCGTTGCGAAAGGGAGCTAGACGGAAAAAAATAAGACCAAAAGTTGTAACGTCACTTTTTGCTATAGTTGTTATCCGTGCGGCGTAAGCATGTTTCTCTGTCTGTCTCTCCCTCTCTCTCAAACTTCGTTCCATCCGGGTGTCCCTTGACACCTCTCAAGTTTTTTTCTTACCATAATCAACCATACGGCAACTCTAAGTCCTCCCGTGGATGTCGTAGAAAGCGACTTAGAAAATATAAACTAAACAAAAATGAGACCTCTCCAACCCGTCTGGCCAGCGAGAAGATTGTAGGCCAAGTCCTCTGGCGGCTCTAGCCAAGTATGGCTCTGGTAGTACAGAGAGGGTCGTGCTCCTGCAGTAGAGACAAAGACCTGATGATGATGATGATGATGAATTTTGGGCTTATGTCGTCATCTCGAGCATTGGCGTGTCAAATTATAGCAACCACTTTTCGACCGGATCATGCGAAAGAACAATTGAATTCTATAGTGTAATTTACGTGGTTGAAGGATTAATTATCTTTATGCAATGTCCTTTTTTACATAGTACATACCTATATATTAAGAGGTGATTCAGTCCAACATTTTTCCAATAAATGCATATCGAAATAAATTTTTTTTAGGTTCTCATAGAAGTAGTCATACGTGATATCATTACTATGGAAAACAATTTTTTTTTCGTATTTCTATTTTGAATAGTACATTTATTGGGAATAGTTGTTCGAAATAACGGAATCGAATGGACGAATCTTTAAAATTTTTATATAAGTGGTTTGGCGTGAAAGCGCAACAAATATCCAGACATCCCTACAAATGTTCGCATTTATAACACAACGTGGAAGGGACATACATACCCGTAATAAAAACCACCGGATATACTAAATCACTATAGTATAGAATAACAGTTAAGAAAACAAGAAAATGTAGCTATTTGTAGTTTAACCCCAGGGCGGTGTGAAAATCAGAAGTTGTCAAGAGCCTCGGTCTCAAGGGTAGATTAGACCCAGACGTGTCAATTAGGGTTTTAGTGTGAAGATTGAGGCGGCGGAGTGGGGACGTTGAGAATATAATATCCTAATATTTAATTCCATGCTGGTCTGGGAGAAAAGAAAAAACGTAGAATGTACCAGCTTCTCTTCCCGCGCAGATCGTAAGAGCCGATCTAGGGAATGGGCGAGATTTGAATCATGGTAATAGGCGATACGGCTAGCAACCCATCACTATTTTGATTCCTTTTCCATCTTAACGCCCACCACCACGCTAAGCGTGGCCTTTGGGCCTAACGGCCCTGGGCTCTGTCTACCCCGTCAGGGATATAGACGTGAAAATGTATCTGTATCTGTATAATATTTAATAAAATATTACCTTGAGAGATTTCATCCGTGCCACAGGCAGAATATCATTTACCGAGTTCCAAAAAAGGAGGAGGTTAACAATTGTACACAACCGATTTTGATAAAATTTCTACCACCACCAGGGACCAGCTGATAAGTATGTCCTTCCAAACAAAAAATTATCTTCTAAATCGGTCTAGGCGTCTTCGAATAATCGATGAACATACATTAAAAAAAGAGCGCTATGAATTGATAACCGCCTCCTTTTTGTAAGTCTTTTTTATAAGGAACTAGCCGTACCCGTGGGCTTCGCTCCCCGTGAGAATTTCGGGATAAAAAGTAGCCTATGTCCTTCCCCGAGTCTCAAACTATGTCCATACCAAATATCATCAAAATCGGTTCAGTAGTTTAAGCGTGAAGAGGTAACTAACAAACAAACAAACAAATATACAAACTATTAGTAGGAGAGTAGGATAACCTTATTAAAAATTATATTTAAATAAGTAGGTAAGGACAAACACACTGATTAAGCTAGTCCCAAAGTCAGAATAAACTTGTATTATAAATTAATAAGATACTAACTCAACGATGTTAAAGGAAGTTTTTAATAACAATATTCTTATTTTTATCAGACTGGCTAAAATGCCCTAAAAGTCTTACGCCGTATTTGTGTGTTTTGGTCACTAAAAATACATTTAAGTATCTACAAAAGTATTTTTTTATTATGTATTAAAAAATCGGGGACGGACAGACAGACATGGCGAAACTTTATGGGTTCTTTAGTTACTACGGAACCCTAAAATGTATTAAAAACTTCACTTAACTTAACCCTTTGGGTTACGGAGGTCAGACGTCGATCGCTCTATATGAAAACCAGTAACCTCGTCAAATCTCCTTGGTTAGGTAGCGGACCCCGGGCTCTGAAGCACTACTTCTGAGGATAGACATAGCGCGACGAACCGATGGCCGATGGGGCAGAAAGGTTCTTGAATGGCGACCGCGTACTGGCAAGCGAAGCGTAGGGCACCCACCTACAAGGTGGTCAGATGACCTGACCAGGGTCGCTGGAAAGCGCTGGATGCAGGCCGCTCTTGATCGGTCATTTTGGAAATCTTTGGGAGAGGCCTATGTCCAGCAGTGGACGTTATGGGGCTGAAATGATGATAATGACTTCTGAGGATGCAATCGAAAAAATACGCTCAGTTTAAATTAAAAAAAAAGAACTAAGTTTAAGACGTTTTATTAACACTTCGAACAAAACGCCAAGAAAACAAAAATAAAGCGTTTTTGCGAGGCGTAAGCATTCACACGCGTAATCAAATTTCTCTTTAACACAAACAAGTTTCCCGAAATGGCCAAAAAAAGCGGCAAATTTAATTCGAGGGGCGAAATATAAAATGATTCCCGTAAAGCTAACTAGCGACAATTGTGCCCCTAGTTGTCGCTGTAATATAAAAAAAACTGATAAAAAGAAGGAAAATTGTTATCATAAGAACGCCCGCCAAGGTAGCTCGGGATGGGTTTATGCTGAATGTAACGGAGAGTTTTGAAGTTTGTTTTTCTCTAAAAATATATATCTCAGTAAAGTTTTTCATTTAATGTTTTTTTTTTTAATAATAGAGGTTAATAATCAACCTCTTAATTATATTTCTTTAACTTTGGTACTTCACGTATTAGTTCGTTTATAGACGTGGTAAAAAATGTGATGGGGTCCAATTCCATTTTGTTTGAAACGCAAATGCTATTGCAGTTTAAAATAAGTAAGAATATAAAGAAATTATAACTGCTGCTATATTGTCTGAGAAGAATTAAAATAATTTGAATGTTTCAATAGATTCAAATATTTTTACTAACATACTATCACGTTTTTCCCCAACTAGGTGAACAAAGCATTTTGGATTCCACGGCTTCAAGCAGATTTATATTTTTATTAAGTATTGAAAAAATCGACCTTCGATAAGATCTCTAAACTAGGTATCATGGAATTCAAGTTTTACATAGAAATAGTTGAAACTGGTTCGGTTGTATATTATCTTGCGGTTCTTGGCTACCTCTTGCCTACCGCTGCCCGCGCAGTAAGTTGTGTTCTCTGGCTGATAAAATGCAAATTCAAGAGATTCGCCAACTTTTCTTATTACTCGCGCTAATAAACGATTCGGCGCAGGATTGCGTCCCGACCTGTATTGAGTTCACTTTTATACATACAGGTTGATTTTGCTGTTATATTAGAATCTTGGAATTATACTTACGTGAAAAAATACTTCATCATCATCATCAGGTCTTTTTAGTTACCACTGCAGGAGCACGACCCTCTCTGTACTACTTAAGCCAGTGTATTCTTGGCCAGAGCAGCAAGAGGACTTGGACTACACTTTCCTCGTTGGCTAGACGGGTTGGAGAGGTCTCATTGATGTGTATTAGCTTTGTTTAGCCTTTTTTTTTACTAAGTCGCCTTTTACGACATCGACAGGAAGACTTGGAGTGGTCCTTTTCTACACTGCCGGAAACCAAACGGCAAAAAAATACTTATTTATTGTCCATTTTTTTTTTACAAATATCTTCTTAACCTGACATCTGTGAGAAGACCGGAATCCGGTCGACATGCATTGTTTTGCTATTGTGTCTGGTGTTTTGCACAGATAACAGGTTAAATTGGTAGGTGAAACATGAACCCTAATAAGGCTTTGCAATAAAAAAAATGGAATGGCATTGCGGTTTTATTATTAGTTAGTATTTATCGATGCAAGTAAGTTCCTATATAGCTGCATCGCCTATTATTATAATTTCGATTCTTGCTCATTCCGTCGATTGGCTTCTACGATCTGCATTTTATGAGAAGCAACTAATTATTCTTCTGTCCCATACCAACATGTTACTGATACTGCAAACGGTGTAACTATTCCAGTCTATTCCCAGGCTGAACTTCCCCACATAAGCGATCTGAACTGCAATCCCCGAGGAACCGGTATTATTAATAGTAGTAACTCCTAACTTTGTTAATCGCGGTGCGGTTAAGCCTAAGTATATGTTATATCGCTGCTACAGCTTCTCGCTAATATAACTTCTTAGATAAATTGTAAGGATTTGTTGTTTCAAACGTTATTGTATCCGAAAACGAAGAAGATGTACCAACGTATCTAACAGGTCATTCACAGGGAATGAGTGAGTATGGATATGTCGCAGGTATAATCCGCTGTTAATCAAAAACTCTAGCTGTGTGGCATTACAGCTTGGTTTTGAAATACAGTTCAAAATCGTTATAGAAAGAATCTAACGTTTAATCATAACGATTTTGTAATCGGTGCATATTTTATTTTATTCCATATTCACTTCAGACTCGTTCCAAACGAGTTAAACGTAAGATTTAGCCCGATTTGTGGTTAAAACTGCATCTTTAATCGAATCTTGGATCCGCTAAGTGTTTCGCCTTGTAGCGAGCCCGCAAAAAACGTTTCCTTAGTGCGGGTCTCCCGATTTAATATGTAAAGCAGTAAGATTTGAAATGTCTCGTCTTCTAACCGGGATGTAAAACATTGAATTATGTTGTTTGTTAGTAAGTATTACAAGCAAATACATATTTGGATATATTAGGATCTCACTCATAATTAATTTTCATTATATCATCAAAACACCTGGTTTCGTCAAACATCTCCAAGTCCACGTCCAACAATCCAGCTCGGTTGCCTCGAAGAGATTGCAGTTGCGATAAAGCCGCCTTTTGACATCTGTTTTATGTATCTATTTCTCTGTTACTCTATGTTTTGCTGCAATAAAGATTTAACTAACTAACTAATTGAACGTCAAAAAAAAATTTCTAGAAAGTTCTTGTCAGCTTTCTGTATACCAAATTTTAACAAAATTTGGTTTAGCCGTTTGCGCGTAAAGAAATAACAAACATACATACACTCAAAAAGCTTTGCCTTTCTTATAATAGTGTGATAGGCAAATTACAAAATCCCCGATGACACCATCTAGTGATAAGTGGCGGAACTACATAATATATTGTTATCGTAGCACCATCTATTATTTATCAGGTAAATTACAAAAACTTGAATTTGAGCTTTATCACCCAATAACTCTTAAACGATTGAACAGATTTTTATCAAAAATGGCTACGAACAAACGCAATTGAAGTTGCTTTCACGTAAAAAAAACCTCATCGAAATTGATCCAACCGACCGCTTCAAAAATTTAACACCTCTCTTTATTGTAGGGTTTAAAATAGCATTATACTATATACCTAACTGATTTAAAACGTTTCCAGAACCGTCAATTAAATAAAAGCCTATTACATCGATTGTTTGAGTACTGAACTTCCGATATTCTTTGTTATGAAATCTTAAAGTCCATTAGTTATATTGAACGGTTTAATTTCTGAAGCCCCCGGGCTCTCGGCGAACTTGGCCAAATGTAATTGGTTTTTCAGAACCGAACCGAACCATATCGAAGTTTTTAAAGTTATTGTTGGAAAGGGTTGGATGGCGGATATATCGCTCAATTTGTGGAGTTCTGAATTGATCTTTTCATGGAAAAGTATTTCGGAGTTCGTTTTGTTAAGATAGCAAATCTAAGAAGAGATCGACGATAAAGTTTCTATTGAATTTTAATAGTGTAGGTATCACCATTAATATTTTGATTCTTCCTTCCATTTTTTCGGGCTTTCATGCTGGTCTGGAAGAAAAGAAAAAACTTAGAATGCACAGATCAAGGAAATGGGCGAGATTTGAATCATGGTAATAGGCAATGCGGCTAGCAACCATCACTATTTTGATTCGTCCACCACCACGCTAAGCGTGGCCTTTGGGCCTAACGGGCCTGGGCTCTGTCTACCCCGTCAGGGATATAGAGTTGAAAATGTATCCGTATCTTTTCGGGCACCATAACACTAAGGGCTCATTTTCATAGATTGGTCTGGCACGCATTCGGGGTGCAGGAGGCTTCTAAAACGCATGCTATAGGATTCCATTTTTTTGTTGATTGCCACAGAAAGTATCACAATTGTTTTCCCAAGCCAAAAATAAATTATTTTGTACTGATAACAAAATAAAACGTCGCAAAATAATGTCACTTTTCTTTTAACATATCCATTTTAACGTGATTTTAAATTTATTATTGCAGAAAAAGGGATAATAAGAGCGCTTTTTGACTCCAAAAAACTAGACGTCACCTGCCTGTATTTCATACAAAATCCCATAGAAACTGTTTGTTTTGACGTTTAGAAAAAAGTATCTGATTTGACTTGTTGGAAAATAGCGTATTATGTTATGCGACAAATCGTTGCACGGCCGACCGACATAACATTTGATCGGTACTACTATTGCTCGACAGCAATTTTGTTCGACCATTCTGACATAACATTTGATAGGCACTACTATTGCTTGACATCTGCACCTTTCTAAACCGCCTGACTATTACCGCTTTCTATCTAAACTTAATTTCCAGATACCTATACAATGTCCTTTTTTATTAAATACAAATATTGTAAGGGGTGAATCAGACCATCATTTTGAACAACTTTTCCCAATAAATGTATATCGAAATAGGAAAAAAAAATTGAGGTTTTCATAGAAATCGAAGTAGTCACGTGATATCATTACTATGGAAAATGAAAATTATTTTTTCGTATTTCGATAAAAATTTACTGGGAAAAGTTGTTCAAAATTATGGACTGAATCACCCCTTAAAATATTTGTACTTAATAAAAAAGGACATTGTATACAATTTGTTTGAAAAAAGCAATAAGTACCTAGTACAAAACATACAATCGTTCGGCAGGTGAGTATTGTTCAGTTATAAATGAATTCTGTGAAGGACTTTTCTTTACAGAAAGAGTCCGTCTCGAATACGTGGAATTAACATTCTTTGGGAAATAAATTAAGGGGAATGGCGGATAGGTGGGTATTTTAAAGAGGCAAGTAGGGTGACGACGATGTCAGATTGAAATAAAAGAGGTTTCACCATGATATGATGTTAAACTGGTACAATGATGCAGCTGGTGAATGGTTGAAGAAACTCAAAGATGATTAAAACAACTCACTTTGGGCTTCAATTTGACCTAATTTGAGGTGATTTTTATGGTCTTCAGCTTGAAGATATTCATAATAAAAGTTGTGAAAGTAATATTAAAAAATAAACTTAGGCTAATTTAAACTTTATTTAGAACTAGCCGAAGCCCGCAACTTCTTCTGAATTGTAGCCCATGTGTCATACTGATTCATAAGTTACATTATTGTAAAGTTAAATTAAAATCCATTCAGTAGTTTTTACGAGAAAGAGTTACAAATATCCATCCATCCATACTTCAAATATTAGTAGGATAACACTAAAAATGTGCCATACCATTAATGTTATTATTTTTAAAGAAAGTTTTACATACATACTATCACGTCTTTATCCCTAATGGGGCAGACAGAGCATTTTGGGTCTTGCGGTTCTATGCAGAGCCCAGGGCCGCAAGACTCAAAAGCCATTTTTAGCGTCATGGTGGGCGAGAAGATGGAAAAGCAATCAATACAGAGATGGGTTGCTAGCCGCATCGCCTGTTAAAATGATTCGCATTTTTGCCCATTCCCTCGATCGGCTTTTACGATCTGCGCGGGAAGAGAAGCAGCTGGTACATTCTAAGTTTTGTCGTTTCTCCCAGACCAGCATCGGAGCTTGGAATGGGAAATAATAATACCTATACATATAATAAAATAGTAATAAAATGTCAAAGCCGATCGAGGGAAGGGGCAAAAATGCAAATCGCATTTTTGCCCATTCCCTCGATCGGCTTTTACGATCTGCGTGGGAAGAGACGCAGCTGGTACATTCTAAGTTTTTTTTATTTCTCCCAGACCAGCATGGGAGTTTTATGATTGTAAATATTGGTATGTTTAAATTGCTTTTAAGAGTAAAATGCATGGCAGAGCTTATATATACACTTTATTCATACTTAATAATAATTGTAACTATCCATACAGCAAATTATTGAAATTTAATTTAAAAAAAAGTCTATTCTTTGAGATATTTATGGCGACAGTAGCAGGGAAGTTATGCGCATTTCGGCACTAGGGGTGGGATAAAAAATAGCTTTTTTAAATAGGCTCTGTGGCGCGATGTGATTTAATGATCCTCCACGATTGCCATGCCGTGCACGAGGTGACGAGTGATTTTTTTATTTGTAATTGATTCGGGGAAATTGGAATTCTTGCGGAGGTGTGAGGGGAATCTAAAGACTATTGTGTGTACGCTGGATTTAATAGATTTTGGTAAATACTTGCACTGATTTATTTAAGGATTGGTCTGGAAGAACCAATGAACTTGGAATATTCCAGCTGCTAATCTTTCCGCGTCGATCGCAAATGCCGATCGAGGGAATACACGAAACTACTCATCATGATAATAGGCGATGCAGCTAGAAAAAAAATCACTATTTATATTCCTTTCTCCACTTTCTAGACCTTCTTGTCTCTGCCCAATTAAGGATAAAAACATGATTATGTGTGTGTGTGAGGGGGTGTGTATGTGTGTGTGTGTGTGTGTGTAGGAAATGAATAGTATCAGAATCTAATAGAATATTTTCATTTTTATATGACACTTCGTATAAAGTTTCCTCAGCGACGACGACAGCCGTATAAATAGCGATTTAATAAAATAAAGTGTTAAGGATCCTAATAAATCTATACAAAGCTCATCGGTACTAATTGCAAGCATATACCAGCAAAGCCCGTAATCCAGACGACGAAAATCAAAACGAGTACAGATGTTACACTTGAATTTAAAATCAATATAAAAGGTAGATAATTTGAAATACGTCACCCAATTTATATTTTGATGAAGGACTATTATCAAATAGTCTAAGTTGAAAAAAATAGCAAAAGGCTGTTTTATAAAGATACACATAATCATAGATTATTTCACACATCAAACAAGCTGCGTTTAGGATTGCTAGGCTCTCACTGCTTAGCTTACAGTGGCTGTAAGTATTATTACTGTGTTGGAATTACTATTCGGTATGAGCCAATTTAAACTACTATTTATCCGGTAAACTATGAAATTACATTATTTTCACTTGGGAGTGTCAACATTTGACACCTAGCACAGTCGGCAACGAAATAACTGGGGTTTGCAAGATAAAAGAACAATAAGATTGATTTGGTATTAAAATTAAAGCCATAGTGACAAAATAAATATTAATTTTTCCAATTAAATAATATAAATCAACACTGTTTAGCAATTATTTTTTATGAGCTGTAGACGTAAAACTGGAGTCAAGAATCAGTTTCTAGCTCATCGCCTACTTAGAACTCATAAAATAATGACAATCCCTTTACAAAACCTTGGTCAACTTCTACAAACTGCGCGTGAAATTAACATGTAACCTCAGTAGATGATGCCGCACCGTTCTGGTATTTTTGACAACTTTGAATAAAAACTTACATATATTTATTTACTATTTCTTTTGACATCGAAATAGGACGTTATTAACCGAGCGAGCGAAGCGAGCGAAGCGTCTCATCTAGATAATAAGCTACTTTACATTATACTTGCCAAATTTAATTCCAACTTGTTCAGCCCTTTCAGCGTGAAAGCAAAACAAACATACAAACTTTTTGATTTTTTCTCCCGATCAAGCTTCATTTCTGTATTTTCGTCATTTCCAGCATAATCCAGGAAGCAAAGTTTCCTCGCGCCCTCGCGGAGTCACTAGACTATAATAATTAACGAATCGCGATTATTTTCGCGCGAATTTCCCGTAATGCGACAAAAGTGCAGACTGACGACTGAGGAATGCCCTTGTGGTGAGGGAATCGAGATTATGCAATTTTTTGCAAATGTTTTTGGAATACTATTATGTAGGTAGAAGATTGGAAAGTGAATAGTAATGATGGAAAATTGTTGAAAGTAAGAAAGGAGGCCTTTGTTCATCAGTGGGATATAATAATTGGCGGATGACATGAAAAAAATGTACTAAGATGAAATTTTCTATACAGATAAAACATGAAAATATTTTTTATATGAGGTTCCTGTGAGGATGTTAAATATATTAAAAAAAAATATTGAGTACCTAAAGGGTAAAAACGGGACCCTATCACTAAGACTCCACTGTCCGTCTGTGTGTCTACCTATCCGTCTGTTTGTTACCAGGCTGTATCTCATGAACCACGATAGCTACACAGTTGAAATTTTCACAGATGATGTATTTCTGTTGCCGCTATAACAACAAATACTAAAAACAGAATAAAATAATTATTTAAGTGGGACTCCCATAAAACAAACGTGATTTTTATACATAATGGTACGGGACCTTCCGTGCGCGAATCCGACTCGCACTTTGCCGGTTATTAATGCTGCCAGCCTTTTGGCCACGTTGCCGAGGGGTAATATTTTAGTGGGACTACATAATTTGTAATTTTTAGTTTTAGTTCTCATTTAGTTTTAATAAGTTTGAATTTAATACGAATAAATATATATTTATTGAGAAGTACCTAACCAAGGCAGGTAAACGAACTCTGGATCAAATCTTTTGCATCCATGAATAATAAAGTTAACACAACTCCACTCCAAACAACATCAAAACAATCAATTATACACAATCGAAGTATGCAATCTTAGATGCTCATTAATAAACAAAGCCCAGATCGCATCGCGCCAGGTCTGCCTAGGGGCCTGACCCCTGACCCTAGATTCAGATAGCGTTACATCTTCATCCGATGGGATACTTTCTCAAATATCGCCTCGCTCGTTATTTGCGAAGGCATCTTGAGATAACGTACTTTCATAAACAAATATGGCTAGATACTTAATCCTTTAGTGACTGCCACCATAGTCCAGTAATCAAAGTTTTCGCCTTGTGATCTGGAGGTCATGGGTTCGAATCTCACTGGAAAGCAGTCTTTGTAAAAAGTTGTTTCCAGTCTGGTTATGATATTGCAGGCTTGAATCACCTGATTATCCAAAAAGAAATATGTGATCATACCATCTAGCGTTTGATCATCAAACTACCCAAGGATTGGTTCTGGTTTACCCTTTGGGTTGCGGAGGTCAGACGGCATTCGCTCTGTATAAATAAAAACGACGGGTTGCACTCTGGGAGTGCCGGCAGAAGTGAAAACTTGAATATTAACGTTGTGCATTTTTGATATTTTGGAATGGTTGGTTAGGGAATAATTTTGCACGAATTGCTTTAATTATCAGTATAAAAGTACTCTCATTTATGTGGTAGAATACAATATTTATTTATTGGGCTATCGTACACAAACATGACATTTTATTAGCACGCTGTAACATAAACACACACGAACATTCGCGCAAGCGCCCTGCGCCGTCTTACGAATTTTCGATCAGGTCACGTGTCCTGACGCGAGTTTTAACATTTTTTACCCATTCCAAAAAAAGTGCACAACGCCGCTAAAGAAATTTTCACTTCAACTAGTAAGTCTCTTTGGTTAGGCAGAGGATCCCGGGCTCTGAAGTATTTCTGCTGAGGATGCAACCGGGAAAATACGCTCGGATGAGAATGATGACTTATTCCTTTAGGGCAGGCACAGATATAGCACTTCATAGAAGCGGAAAATTTATGCCTACTACTACTTCAAATGAAACTATAATACATACGTCAATGTATGTGTGGACGTGAAACGGGGACATATATTGCGCGGGACCTCGTTTTGTATATAATACCTACTTATTTCTGTGGTGCAGGTTCAAGTGTACGATATCTAAACTCTTTTATATGAACAACTTTATCTATGGAACCAATGTGGGCGGAAATATGTAGAAAGGAATCAAAATGGTGGCTATCCGCATCACCTTATAACATGATTCGCATTTTCACTCATTCCCTAGATCGGCTTCTACGGTAAGCGCGGAAAAAAGACGCTTTACTAAAATTTATGAAATTAGTAAAAAAGAAATGCAAAATTTCACCATTTACAATTGAATATTATTATGGCTAAAAATAATCGTGGGGTCCTTTTCAACCAAAATTGAATAAACTGCCCTAAAATCGCCACAAATGCACTCAATCGCTATTATGCATCACACATGGGAATTTTATTGCAAAAAAAGCTCAACAGGGAAAAATAAAATACCAGATAGACAATTGTATTTCTGTTATTGTATTCTGAGGTGTATTCTCTCTGCATCTAAGAGAAACACTTGGAGCAACGTATTTTGAATTTGTTTCACAAAAAGTCTACGCTTGATATAACTTTTTTAATCTAAAATTATAACAAGCCTCAAGCATTTTTTGCGACTTAGCTCATGTTAACTGACTATCTAATAGGTGGAAACTGCGATTGCTGGTACGCGGTCACCATTTGATAAAACTCTTGTTTCAGATGTAAATGATAGACCGCGCTTTGTGTTTGCCTCTAGCTCTTAAAAGATTTGTATTTTCGTATTAAGTCAGTGATTTCAAAAAAAATAATTGGGCAAGTGCGTGTCGGGCCACGCGCAGTGTAGGAGGGTTCCGTAGTTGCGAATGCCAACTTTGAGTTCTTGCCACTAAAAACGCCTAAAAACTAATATCTATTGAATTTGTATGAAAATGTCTTTTTTCAAGTACATTTTATAAGTTGATCGCCTATAACTTTTTAATTTGTATACCCTACTTGGCTCTGATAGTTTTCCTTCAAACTGCATTATATATGCTATAATTGTGATTTTTTTCACGTGCCCATATATAACCGTTTAGCAGATAGAGGGGGGGGGGGGGGGGGACACTTGCCTCCTACAAAAATTTGAACTTTAAACCCAAATATTTCAGAAACGGATCCCTAAATCCAAAAATGGTGTTCACAAGCTAACAATATTTTTGAAAGATCTATTCAACGACACCCCACACAATGTGTTTGTCGAGAAAAAAAATATTGACTACCTCTTTACTTGTATGGCAGCTAACCTAAAAAAAAATATTTTTGTAGATTTTATTTTACGACTTTTTCGCCATGATTAATATACATACCCATGCCAAATTACAGCTTTCTAGTACTTGTAGTTTCTGAGTAGGACCGCGGACAGACAGACAGACAGACAGACAGACATGGCGAAACTATAAGGGTTCCTTGTTTACTACAGAACCCTAAAAACAAGAGTATTTTTGAATTTACAAAATAGTTACGGGCTTGAAAAAGAGATCGTGAGTTTACTGGTTGTAAGCGAACTATAGTTAATTAATAGGGCTACGGCAGACAGAGCATTTTAAGTCTAGCGGCTGTAAGCAGAAAGCCCAAGGACATAGAACACAAATACCACTTTTTACGTAATATGAAAGTGTGGTGAAAAAAGACATCTAAATAGTGACAGGTTGCTAGCCGCGTCGCTTAGTTGAGGCGAACTGGTACCTATATTCAGTTTACCAACAACAAAATGGTCCTAAGATTGTAGTACTATTAGAAACACACCTGCTTAGTGTTGTCTTGAGTCAGTCAGATCATTGTGCTCGGTGGCGGGGTGGTCAGAGCCGCAACCCCTAATTTTCCGGTTCATTAAACCGTCTTATGGCGCAGGCCGGCGCCTCCATAGATTCCCATCAGATTGTCCGATCAAGGATACCTCGCCAATAAATTTCCCCGTGTCAAAGAAAAAATGTTGGTTGTAGGGGTTTTGTGTTTTATTGCCTCGGTTCCGTATTCTGATTGGCTTAGTTTGTTTACGTTAGATTTTATTATTTGCTTTTGTTACGAAAAATGTAGCGTCAGATCGATTTGATAACAATTTCTGATACTCCTCGCACCAACTATTTAGTTGAACATACGTAGAAAATAACTTCTAAAAATGTTGTACTGCCAAGTCAATTTAATAATAGGTACTTTCGTAAGTGAAAAAAGAACTGTGTCAGTTTTACATTAGAAAAGGATGCTCTTATCATAAACATAAGCCACTTAATGCAACTTTCATTAAGAAAGAAAGAAAAATACCTTATTTGGTGCAAATTTACAGGAAATATTACTTGCATAAAATTTAAAAGACATTTTACGCATTATTTTTTATTTTTTAATTTCAATTTTAACTTAGTAAATTTCTTTTCTGTATGAAGTAGCTGAAAATTCCACTCATCTGAACACAAAACTAATATTACAATAAAGCGTGCGTAACGTACTCCTTCACTTGTGATTTTTCCACTTTTTGTCCCAGCAGATACGTGTGACATCTGTACTCGCCGATCCCCAAAATGCACCCTAAACCTTCGAATCAAAACTCAAGACAAATAATAAAAAAATAAGAGTCACCCCACCCCTGCCAATGGACCGTGGACTCCATAAATCCTGTTGGATTATGAAGACTTATTGTCAAGTTCCCGGGAGCTTCCATTGTTTTTAAATATCATTTATGTGCAGATTGGAAAGAAATTGCCAAAAATGTTACGTCTTGTAGGTATACGATGCATTTACTTCAGTAAAATTTGGACAAAAAACAGAAGCGACGATATTACGACAAAAGCGAAGATATATTTTGAACTTTTATAAAAAAGAAATACTGGTGATGTGACTCTAAATCAATCTTGCAGAATCCTTAAGCTAATGACAGAGGGATCGCCGTGGCCACATATTGGTCAAAGATGACACAATTTCAACTCAATAAAAAGAAGAATCTTGTAGAATCTTTATTTAGTAAATCGATGCAGGCCACTCTAGTATTTCTCTATTCTAGTATACTCTTATAAGCTGAAATTATGAATCATTTTTGTCATGAAAATTCTATTATAAAAATATTGTTTTTATTAATTATTGCTTATTACAGAAGGCTTCATGTCTTTCGTTCTACAGATCAGTTTTTTCAAATTCTTTGCCAATGCTAGGATTATCTCTTTAATCTTGCACTTTTCCCATAATAGCCATATGATTGTATCACATAGATAGCCACCGATATCTTCTTCAACCGACCAAATGGGCTTAAGGTGAAAAAGCACATAGTTTATTTAATGTTAGGCTTATTCAACCTCATTTTAAATCTAGAAAGCATACTAGATCTTCCCGCATTCTTGACATAATGCGAAGTAGCAAGCAGTCTGTAAACTAAACCCAAGTACAAACCCGATGCGTATCGGCGCAGCTATTTTTGGCGGGCTTTATGCAAGTTATGTCGTTGATAGTACTTTGTGTTCCTGTTTGCGGCACTTTCAAAGGATAATGGCTTCCTGTAAATTGATCCTTATAGCTTTTTCCATTGTATCGATTATTATACTTATAGACCTTTTTTTAAAAGGTGCAATGAAAGAGCACGTAATAAAAAGTTGAATACAAACTGAGTTAGAGTTCTGAGTTCAGAATATAATAATTTCTAAAATAGATATTTTCTGAGTCAAATCTCCCATCTGTGTAGAAGACAAAATTGCTGGTACATTCAAAGTTTAATTTTTTGCTTTAAAACCAGCATGTAAAACAAAATTAAATTTTATTCAGCTTTTATGGTTTTTAAATAATTTTATTATTTTTAGTTAAAAATATCCTTATATCATCTTTCAGTTTCTACCGGATTTTTTTATAAATTCTGTTTCAGTTCTCAAAATGGTCACAAATACAAATTAACTTTCGAAAGTTTTTATTTAGCTTCAAGAAAAAAATTTTTTTTTAATTTAATTAAATAATATTTTTCGTTGATAATAAAATGCACCATGATAAACTCACAAAAGTACAACCACAAGAGGCAAAATAGTTTCATATTGTTAGTTTCGACCTACACTCGTACACACGGTAGGTATAAAATGTTCTTCTACTCCAAAGGTGCCTATATCTAACACAAAACAGTAATTATCAGATTATTTCCAGCCAATAGCCTCCTGATAACAGTCCTTCAGACACAATGGCAAATCTTAATTAATTGTATTGAATACCCTCTCCGATGGAAGATAGTGGATTCTTTCGGGGATCATCGTCAATCAGGAATCTTTTAATTAAGATATTCCGAGGGGCGGGATTTTTGTCAGACGACTTTTCTGAATTAGGAAATATTCGTTTACTCTTAGTTATTCATTTTAAACTTTATTGGAACGGAGTTCCTTATCGCGCGTTGCGAAAGGAGGCTAGACGGAAAAAAAAAGTTGTAACGACACTTTTTGCTATAGTTGTAAGCCGTGCGGTGTGCGTGTGTTTCTCTGTCTGTCTATTTCGCTCTCCCTCTCTCTCTCATTAATCGAAAGGAACTTCGTTCCATCCGGGTGTCCGACACCTCTTAAGTTTTTGAGATAAAAAGGTACAAAATGAAGACTTAATGAATTCTCTCCCTGTCTATCTTTAGGGACATGAAACAGCAAAGTCAACGTATATAAATAGTTATCAATCAACATTACTGATATTTAGAACATACACTGGTTTCACTATTTATACATATTTTGGTAAGAAAACTTGTTTATTTAAATATAAATACTCGATCATCGTTGAAAAAAAAAATCAAAATAAAGAGATTTTTTTTTTTGCCTGTTGTTTTATTATCTTTATACTATAGTCATCTAGTAGCCTGTGGTTCAATTTATTACGGGTATGTCCCATCCACATTGTATAATATACTATGCTTGAGTTACCGAAGGGAATGTATGAAGAGATTGATGAGTTTAGATGAAGCAAAAGAGGTTTGTCAGGATCATAGCAAGTGGAGGTCCATAGTCTTTGCCTACCCCTGTGGGAAATAAGCGTGATATTTTGTATGTATGTACCCTTGAGTTAGAATTCCAAACTAAAAGTCTCGAACTTACTTTAAGGCTAGTTCAATCTAATAGGTCGGGGAAAAAGTCTTTTCGCATTTTATATGAAAATTCAAAACATTTTTTAATATAGTTTATTTACATTTAAATAAAGTATGTAGGTACAATTTTGTTCGATAACTTTTTGCCATCTTATAGGTAGGGACATGATTCCATTGCTAAAGAAATTTTGGGGCTTCTGATCAAAAAACTGCGTCAAGGTAGTTTTGGCAGTCCTCTCGTGATGTTAACCTGACACTGCCTAAAGAATTCTGAAGAGACCGAAACAGGTGGAAATCTGAAAGTGCCAGGTCAGGACTATACGGCGGATGCATTAACACCTCCCAGTCAAACTGTCTTAATTTTTGCTGAGTGGTTAAAGATGTGTGAGGTCTAGCGTTATCATGATAAAAAACCACACCCCTTCTGTTGATTAATTCCGGCCGCTTTCTCTCAACTTCTTGCTTTAATCTTATCAGTTGTTTGCAGTAGAGTTCTGAATCGATGGTCCTGCCTGGTGGTAACAGCTCATAATGAATAATGCCCTTCCAATCCCACCATACACACAGCATCACCTTGTTGCGAATTAACCCGGGTTTCGCCACAGTCTGTGAAGCCTGACCGGCCTTTGACCATGACCTTTTTCGCACGTTCTTGTTGTACGTGATCCACTTTTCATCACCAGTTATCAATTTCTTCATAAAATGGTTCGGTCTCATTACGTCGTAATAAAGAATCACAAATGAGTACACGGTTCATTAGGTTTTTTTCAGAGAGCTCGTGAGGTACCCAAATATCGAGCTTTTTTGTCTAACCATTTTTTATTATGCGCCAAAACAGTGCGATTCTGAGCTATTAGTTTTATAAACTTTGACACAAAAGCATCTTGTCAGTTTCGAATTGGTATTCTGAGACGTTTTTTGGTCACACAAAACGACTTGAATCTGGTTGAATTAACTTGAATCGACTTGACTTACTGTCATATATGACAACATGTTAGCAGTTTTCCGCGGGTTTGCTTACGATTTGAACTGTCAACCCCGAATCGGTATTCTACGATTCGACATCTTTCGTGTTTTTGACGCTGTCAGAAGGCAATTGGTATTCCGGCAATTACAATGATCGTACTTTGGATAGTTTGAGCGCTGATTTTGTATCGAAACCGCTGTCAAAACTACGAACGAACCTCGAACGCGTGTTTTCTTTCGTGATATGAGCGGACTGGGACAAATATTTTTATTTTACCTTTTTACATAAATTTATGTTGTAGAAATGTTTTAAACATATACCAAATTCCAAATTGAAGATGTAAAAATATATGTCGAAGTCTAACAAAGTACTTTCTAGGGGTAGGACAACATCAATCCCATATCTATCGACAGAGGAGTACGGCAAGGGGTCACCATCTTAAAAAAGACATGTTAAAATAGGAATCTAGCAAGTTAAGCAACCCCAGGCGTGGTCCGCATTTGGGTGGGATCACAAGTGGCATAAAATTTTCCCGAGCTACTCCGGGCTTTGGAAGGCACGTAAAGCCGTTGGCCCCGGCTGTCATCATTGTATGGCAGTCGTTAAGCAACCAGTGTTGGCCACTTACACACACGTTTGTGGCGAGAAGATACAGATAATGTAATACATACATACATAACATCACGCCTGTTTCCCACAGGGGTAGGCAGAGACTATGGACCTCCACTTGCTACGATCCTGACAAACAAATAATCTAATGTAATTAAGTTAAGCAGTGGAGCTAAAAGGCCTAAATTCACTGCTTTTATAGTAAACTATCTGAAGTCCAGGCCTTTATACGCGTAAAATGAACTTTAGAATTAATCTAACCTCCGTCTTGCCTTCTTTGGTTGGGCTGGCGGAAAACTGGTAAGGTGACAGGAACCCCTACGTGTGTATTGTCTTCACCTGCAGTACTGATAAGATCTCGGTTTTAACATATGTATTTGTTTTTCGTTTGTGTAACTGGCCAACACTGGTACTGGTCTATAGGTATCTGACATAGCATGACGACAGCTATACCGTGGTGATTTCCAAGACTAACGGCTTGCATATCACGTAATAGATACATTATCACATTTTCATTCCTTACGGTATACACAGAGCCCAGGGCTGTAAGACCGAAAGGACAGGCTTAGCGTAATGGTGAGATCTAAATTATGTTCATAGGCGATGCGGCTAGAATCAATGATTACTGAATATTCATTAACAAAATTCATAATCCGTAGAAAATAATTACAAAGTTCAAGTTATAAATTATTTAAAAGCTCATAAAGGAATTTGTATTTCTGAAAAGGGATGTGGACTGGATAAAAAGATATTATATTATTTGGTCCGTCAACTAGATTATCCAAAAATAAAGGACCCATATTTTTTCGGTTAGCAAAGTAATATAAATTTACAAAGATACAGATACGCTTCCAAGTGTCGAAGTGGGGATGATTTAAGACACCTTTAGTTAAAAATCGTAGGTGATATTGGGGTCATGTGAAATTTAAATGCGTATTATCTTTGTCATTATTTGTTAGTAATAGAAAAAATAATAATCTACCTACTCTGAGCTAAAAAATATTTTTAGTCAATATCCCTATTGTGCACACGATAGCAACTCGAAAGAAAGTACGAACCAAAACCCATACAAAGCCGACCTCGCCCCGCTTCGAAACAAACCCGATAGAAAGTAAGATGTCATTAGATTGGTATTCTGGTAATTTACTAAGTTCGATCGAAGCCGAGTGAGCAAGTTTGGGGCCAGGAAACTTACCGATTCAAATTTAATCTCACCTGGGCAGTCACTAATACAGGCATGTGCACGAGCTAGAGCGCACGCGTGCGCGTATGCGTGTGCGTGTGCGTTTGCTTATGCTATGCTACGAATATTCGCGCTTTCGTCTTCGGAAAATTGCCGGTTTAGGTCTTATAATTTATAAAATAAATACAATTTGTTTTGATAAACAAATATATACGGACAAATCACACAGTTTGAGCTAATCCCAAAGTAAGTTCGCGACTTGTCTTATGGGATCTACTCAACGATTCTATATTTTTTTTATATATATAATAAGAGCACATTGGTACACATTGCGCGTTTTAAAACGCGCTTTTTGAGAACCCCTAATTCAATAGAAATGTACACATGCAAGCGCGCGCTGCTGGTCAAGCGCGTGTCAAGCGCGCGTTTACATTTTTTCGTTTGAACGAGCGTTGCTCGGGCGTCATTTTTTTTGCTTTTTTCGCACCTTACTATCGCGCGTAGAACGCCGTCCTAAGAGCGGTGTGTGTACGCGACAAACGCGACGCCGAGCGCCCAGTATGTACTAGCTCTAACCGGCCAAGTACGAATCGGATTCGCGCACTAAGGGTTCCGTACCATTATCTATAAAAAATCGCGTTTGTTGTATGGCAGCCCCCTTAGATATTTATTTTATTTTGTTTTAAGTATTTATAGTTATAGTAGCAACAGAAATACATAATTTGTGAAAATTTAACTATATATACTATACATATATATATACTATGGTGGTTCTTGAGATACAGCCTGGTGACAGACAGACACACGGACAGAGGGACAGACAGCGAAGTCTTAGTAATAGGGTCCCGTTTTTACCCTTTGGGTACGGAACCCTAAAAAAGAATACAGGTACCTAACTTATTATCAAGATTTATGCCTAAATAGCGAAGGTACTTTTTAACCCGGGAAAATGTGTGGACCCTGGACTCATCCCAATGAGTAAGGCCTGTCGAGCTGTAGCCACGGTAAATAGTCTACCAAGCGCCGCCGTCACAGCGCCCGCATCGTTCGTGGCGACCAATATGTGAGCACATCGCTCACATATTGGTCGCAACGAACCAATATGAGCCAACGTCTACCAAGCGACGCTCACTCACCAATCCAGGTTTCGACCTCGGCTGGTTCCTTAACTTGTGAAAGCACGAGCGGTCACCCTCACATTACTAGATTTTTCAAAATAAATAAATGTGTATAGACAAATCCCACAGATTGAGCTAGCCCCGAAGTAAGTTCACGACTTGTGTAGATACTATATTTTATAACAAATAAATATATAGATAAAAATCCAAACCCACGTCAATATGAAAAAGGTCATTTTCCATCTTGACCTGACTGGAGATCGAACCCGGGACCTCTGCTGTGACAACCTAGTATGACGAACCCAAGACAGCAGAGGTCGTCGAAACTAGATACAAGTTAAAATCCAGTAAGACTGGCCTCCAGCTAGACAGCGTTCTAATAAATATACCTACATACCTACGTGGGTAATGAAAGAATCATACATACAAAAAAAAATCAGGTACAGTCGAATTAATAACATCCTCCTTTTTTTTAAGTCGATTAAAAATATTCTATCTAGAGTAAAATAAAAACAAACCTCGGGTACAGTCAAAACCTGACCTGGCAACCTATCCAAAGACCAAAAAAAATGTTTAATGTTGTCTACCAGTGCTTGTCAAGACTAAGACTAATCAAACGAGTCTGACAGTTCAACGCAATGGGATAATGGTGTTTTATAACTGAGTTCTCGGCTCCATAAAAGTAAATTAAAAGATGGTATGGTGGATGTTACTACAACAAGACTCTCATTCTAGGCGTTAGCAAGAAAACGAGCGCGCTCGACAGACTTGATAGATGAATCGAGTAGGTTGCTACTCTGCAAAGCGGCTCGTCTCTCTCGACCGTAGGACCCTGGCGTGAGAAGACTTAGACTTAGACTTTTTAACGACATTGCTCCGCGATTGAAAGCCGCCCCTGGTGATAAGAGAAATGATTATTTTTGCTATCTTTTTCTATCTAGCGAAGAAACTAGAAGATTTCATATAAGAGAGTATGAATCTGTAGAATATACTCTTTTCAAAACCAATATGTTTTTCTGTTTTTCTAATCATTCTGGAGCATGTCAACTCATGTATAGTGCTCTGAAATGACATATTGTAAATTTTTAATAATGGTGATTTTTACAGGACTCATATTATGAATTAAATATACATTATTTTCACAAAACACACTATTTTGGATGTTATGAATGGAACTCTGTGCCATAATATACAATACAAGTGTTAAGTGTTAGAGGATTCAAAGGAGTTTCGAAAAAACAGATTGGATTAAAATTATTGACTAAAGCTCAAGGACAACTACTGGAATACTGGAAATTATTGATTATTTCAAGATATTTTCATCTTGAAATGTTTTATTATAAGAAAAATAAATATTGCTTGTGTATATATATCGTATATTATTCTCACATTCTTGTCTATTTATTTATTTTTTATCAAATTCCACTGCTGGACGAATTGCCTCTTCCCTGCATAATCAGTAATTACGATGGGCAAACGGAACGGACAGGACGATCACTGTAGATGGTATAGTAGTAAAGCTATTACATAAATATATAACAGAGATTTTGGACTATACATATTTTCAATCTGGTAAACAGTTTTTGACATTTGTGTGTCTATGAAGTTTTACTATTCTTGACAGATTTGTAAGTTATTTGGTTTAAATAAATGTAATACTTACTTGATTATAATAGGGATGTGCAAACTGCTAGAAGAAAAGATTTATCGAATCGATATTTAAGTTGAACGAGCAAAGCAAATGTAGGATTGTTCGAAGATCTTCCCATTTCAGATCGTAAAAGCCGATCGAGGGAATGGGCAAAAATGCAAATCATGTTATCAGGCGATGCGGCTAGCAACCCATCACTATATTGATTGCTTTTCCATCTTTTCGCCCACCATGACACTAAAAGTGGCTTTTGGGTCTTGCGGCCCTGGGCTCTGCATAGAACCGCAAGACCCAAAATGCTCTGTCTGCCCCATTAGGGATAAAGACGTGATAGTATGTATGTATGTATGTATGTATGTAAACTACTCTGATTGAGCTAGCCCCAAAGTAAGTTTGAGACTTGTGTTATGGGATACTAACTCAACGATACTTACTATATTTTAGTACAAATACATTTATAGATAAACATCTAAGACCCAGGACAATTTGAAAAAGGCCATTTTCCAACTTGCCCTGACCGGGAATCGAACCCGGGACCTCTGGGTGGCGGACTAGCATGGTGACCACTACGCTACGGCGGTCGTCAAATGAAAAATGCATTATTTCTGGAGTATGGCAGTGCCAACAATTTCCGGAGCACGACCTACCTCGCGTTTCATAGTTATTGTGACTTAGGAGGTTGGGGTTTCTTTTATGAATCTTTATTTTGATTATCATATTGGCGCTCAACCAACATATTAAAAATTGTAAACGTTTCAAAGCTAAACTTTGCGTTGCATATATGACGGAAATAATCACAGGTAAACCCATGGCCTGTTTATAAAGATCTATTCCTTTTATCGATATCTTCAATTTGCATGTCTACATCCACAGACAAAGCTAGAATTACTACAAAACCGATAAAAATCGTAGTTTTTCAATCCCTACTCCGCTCACCTTCGATTTGAAATGTCAGAAGAAAGTTTAACTGGTTTTGGTTCGAATCGAGGCGTGTTCGAAGCGTACTTTGTATCGTGAATTTGACAGTTAAAATGTAAATTAATAGAATCTGTTTTGTGGTCGATTTCCAGTTCTTAAATTCAGCTACGTTGTAACTACTGATATGCCGATCTTGCTCCACTTTTTCAAAAATAGCATCCATTTTATCCGTAACAGGGCGACCAGAGCGACGTGTATCTTTGACATCAAAATTTCCGGATTGAAAACGCTTAAACCAAATTTGTGCTACTCTCACAGACACTGCAGTAAGTCCATAAACATCGCAAATTTTTTTCGCAGCTTGCGTTGCATTTTTACCATTTTGGTATTAAATTTTAAAATGTATCTAATTTATTCATTAAATTCACTCATCTTGACGGTAAGAAAAACAAATGAAAATCACGCATTTTCCTAATTTGAACTTGGAATTATCTTCTTTAAAATTTAAACTTTTAAATGATAATAAAACCAGCCAGGTACAAATAGTATAGCCGAAGTGGTTTTATTACAAGTTCATACATACTATATGCGAAAAGACTTTTTCCCCAACCTAATATGTAAGTTGTCTCTATACAAAAAACATTACTTTCCTTCTCCATTCTAATTCATTCCGTAAAGTAAAATCTTCCAACATCTAAAAACAAATCTGCGATTCATAACAGCACCTTCCCCGTAAGCGGGCCCAGCCAACCGTACATTAATTGCCACAAAGACGGGGCGGCAATTTTAGAATCCCGCAAGATAGTTGCGAACTTCCGAATTTTGGCAATTCGCTGCAACCGCGATCGACTTTTGGTACTCGTATTGTTGTGGATGGTACAAGATTTCATTGTGAATACTTCCTTTGTTGAAGAGGCTTTAATCGGTTCTTCTGTTTCGGTTCGTCGTTATGAAAACTGGTATAAATTGGTTGGGATCGTTCATTTCATTTCAGTTATCTACGTAAATACATACATACATAATATCACGCCTGTTTCCCGCAGGGGTAGGCAGAGACTATGGACCTCCACTTGCTACGATCCTGACAAACCTCTTTTACTTCATCTAAACTCATCAATCTCTTCATACATGCCCTTCGGTTACGGGTACTTCTTACCTCTCCTTTTTTTAGAACGTCTGCAATTTGGTCGCAGAAAGTTCGCCGAGGCCGACCTTTTTCTACTGTTCCCTTATCTACTATCTACGTAAATAATACAAAAAATTATGTTCACCAAATACCATACATTCTTACATTCTTCTTTTTTATTAATTCATACACACATACCATCACTGCTTTATCTCTTATCTGATAGACAGAGACCGCACGATCTAAAGCTCATAGGCCACATTCAACGTGAAGGTAGAATTGAGAATAAAAATAATTACGAAAAATGTTAGACCCGTTACATTAATAATGTGTTTAAAGCGCAATAGTTTAAAAACTAATAAATACTGCTGGTATAAGTCTTTTTTTTTACTTTTTTTGTCTTGCCCAGGTCATAAATAATATTATTGAATTATAATTTCTTAAGGTGCGTTGGACAAGCGTGTAAAAACCATTGAACTCGCGACACTGTTACTGACACTAAGTTTTCACTTCTTTTAGCACTCTCAGAGTGCCCCATTTTCATTTTTATCATCTTTTAGATTCTGTCAAATTTTATATAAATAATTTCACATACGTTTAAATTCTTAACAAATTGTGGATTTCTCCACTTGCATTTTCATTAATTACGGGTGCTTTCGCAACAATATAGGAACAAGAGGCTTCAATCGAGCTTCGGCTGAGAGCAAAATTAATATTGATGCTATCTTCTTTGGTAAAGGGTGCTTTAACCTGCTTTTAATTACACAAACCTAAGGGTGTTTTCGACTTTGCTATTATCAAATAAGTATTTTGTTTACAAGATTAATTTTTTAATTGGGTTTTTTATTATTGAACTAAGAAGTTTATTTTGGCGTGATCTTTCCAGCAGTTGTTGTTCTGAAACACTAGTAGTTTGTAGCTTTTGAACTAAAATTATATAAAAAGGACCTTCATTAAGAGATAAATTAATCCTACATTTGTTTCGGAATTATAAATGGTGGGTCCCAAATGTCTTCTGGTGTTTGCTCAATCCTATCCAAGGATTGATTCTAGCATGCCTTTCGGGTTGCAGAGGTCAGAGGGCAATCGCTCTGGGTAATAAAATCCAGTAACCCTGTCAAATTACCTAGGATAGGTAGCGGACCCTGGGCTCTGAAGCGTTACCGCTAAGAATACAATCGGGAATGCTTGAGAATGATGATGAGTAGTAGGTTGTAAGTTTTTAGCTGTGTTGTATAAACAAAAGATTCTGCACCAAAATAAAAATGTTAACTTTGATTTATTTTAGTATGCATAGTACAAACGCTAAAGTTAGGTTGTTGCATCTTTTACAGTCGAGAAAGTTTAAACTACCAGAGATTTATTTACTTTCCCGCTGAATAGAGACAAATCACTTGGATTTAAATCTAAGCTCCGAGTTCACATTGCACATAAAATGGACATCACGCGTGAACAGACTGCGAAGCAATAAATTAAACTTTACCTATCGCTTTATTATAAATCTCGAAAAAGTTCAGAGCTAAAAACTTTGAAAGTTACACGTCTCGATCGAACACACGCGTCATAAAGCACAAAAGGAAAGAAAAAATAATTTAACAGAAACACTTTGGGACGGATAAAAGGAAACGTGAAAGTGGGAAAGTTTGAACAATTCGAATGCAGGGCCTAAGACACCTCCCTGGGAGACTCCTTCTGATTCCACCTCTTTTGTCTAACTTACTATTTGAACTGGGAACTAGTAAGTTTCATTGTGCTCGTGTCGAATGGAGGAGTAAAAAGGTGGGTGGAAGATACAAGTTTTGATGGTTCAAAGGAATCGGGTGCGGTATCGGCGGAATCGAAGGCTTTCTATCAGTTACTTTATCTAAATTAAAATTGTTTCGTGATTCGCTGAAACGAATTGTTGTCGTAGAGATGTCTAGACTGTTACTTACGTGTATTAGCAGAGATATTGTCGTTTTTTTCTTGAATGCGTACTTAACAAAAATGCATTTCAAAACAACTCATAAACTATGGAGATATTAAAAAAACATTTCATCGTCATCATCAGGTCTTTTTTGTCTCCACTGTAAGATCTGTGCTACCACAGCCATACTTGGCCAGAGAAGCCAGAGGTTTCGGCCTACGCTCTCCACGCTTGCCAGACGGATTGCAGAGGCCTCATTTATAAGCTTTGTTTAGCTTGTAATTCCTAACTCGTCTTGTACGACATCCACAGGAAGATTTTGAGTGGTCTTACTCTACTTTTTCGAAAACCACATGGCAAAAAAACATTTCATTTTAAAATTTCAAACTTCAAAATTAAACATTACAGACTAACGACTTTTTTTAAAACGTTATTTATTGTTTTAATTATTGAAATTGATATAAATAAATATAATTTCAGTCGTAAAATTTTATTTAAAAATATGGTTGCTTGCATTATTAGGAAACAAAAACTATTTTTACCTTTTTTGTAGTCTTGGTTACCAACCATACATTTCGTATTCAAAAAGGGACAGATTGCTAACTCAGGGTAATGTCCATTCCTTTGTACGACTTAAACGAGTGGCATATGGTTGAAGAAACGTATACATCAATTATATACTTCTAGGTTGCTCCACTAGAAGTTCACTGTCTTCAAAAATATGCATACAAACTAAAAGTAATTCCTACAACAAGGTATGAAACTGAGTAGTATATCAAAAGTTGAGCAGTTTGCCGATACACGGATAAGAGTTACCTGCAGTTTGGTATGCAATCCGGATTGTCAAAGCTTTGTGCTGCGTCTCCACTGTTTGTTTTTAACTCTGTATTACAACTGAAGGAAATTCAGAGATGCATTCTGTAATGACTTAGCTGAAGTTTGGCCATATATTTTATATTTTAGGCATGCAGATTAAAAGGCATTCGAAATATAAATTATGACAACCGAGCTGAACTATAACTTTTATTTTTATTTCAAAATGTTCAGTCAGTAACTAGAACAAATATTACACCTTAGCGGACACTTTTACACGTCAATAAGTATAATTACATCTGCCTCCGTGGTATAGTGGTTCGAGCGTTTGGCTCATACCCGCATAGGTCGCGGGTTCGATTCCCAGCGACTTTGTGTTGTTGTCCTAATTTGGTTAGGACATTGCAGGTTGATCACCTGATTGTCTGATAAGTAAGATGATCCGTGCTTCGGAGGGCACGTTAAGCCGTCGGTCCCGGTCACTGTCTTTGACATTGGTCGTTACCTAAAACCATGTCAGAGGCTTTTAAGGCGGTTTAAAAACTCTGACACTAGTATTAGTCACTAACACACACGATAAGAAGTATAATTTAAATCACGTGCAGTGTTTTTTAAAATTTTATTGATTAAAAGACAAACCACCGATAGCAGCGCTTTGCAACGATCACTGCTCACTCATTTTTCACAGTACTGATATTATTTTTTTCGGCTTGTGTTTGATAATGTTGACTTAGTCTTATGACTAGATAAGTATCATGCACATCACCATCATTTTTATCGCACTAGGTACTTTCTTAATATTCAATCATTTATTGCTTCCTTATTTCATTCCGCTTTGTCCTGGCGGTTCCTATTCCAATTTCGAATAAATATCATTGAGTTTTTCAATATAATATTAGTTAGGTACCTAGTTAGTTTACTCAATATTAAATGATGGCAGTATAAAAGAAAACTATAATTATCAAGTCAACCATGAACTTTATAGTTGGTATGCAGCTTTGCAAGTCTCCACGTTGTCAAAGCTTTGTAGCACTGTGCGTCTTGACGTATATTTTTAAACTCTAAAATATTCGGAAAATTTAGATTCGACGTCTTAATGTTCGTCAACGCTACCTGAATTCTTCAGGGTCCAGTGCTTAGTTGAATGTGAAATAAAATGTAGAATGTAGATAGCCACTTA
Organism: Acrobasis consociella; assembly: GCA_963555685.1. Lineage (NCBI taxonomy): Eukaryota > Metazoa > Arthropoda > Insecta > Lepidoptera > Pyralidae > Acrobasis > Acrobasis consociella. Next base: position 21,106,642 of record OY743110.1, on the reverse strand, counting down.
ACATGCGTGATTTGGCCTAAGAATTTGGCACATAAAATTAAAAAGAAAACAATAACTCAATAAATAATATAGATAGGAACAAATATATATCACACTGGAGCTAGTTACAAAATAAGCACAAACTTGTGTTATGGGATACTAGTTCAAGGATATATATTTATTGACCTATGGTACAAAAGGTGAACCTATAAATAATCATTCTCTACCAGTAAACCTGACTTTATTATATTTTATGATAAAAACTTATATAGATAAACAGTCAAGACCCAGGATAATATAAAAAGGCCATTTTCCAACTTGCCGTATCCGATTATAGAACGGGAAAAAAAATGTTTAATCAAAGTTTCTAATTTTAAATTAATCGAACTTTCTTTTATTTGTTTCAGCTCTCGTTGTAGAAGAGAAGCAGTAAGGTAAGCCTTTATCCATTTTTCCATCTTTTATCCAATTAGAGTTAATGGCACTTGTAATCAATCCGACCACTCATTGTTATTTGAAATCGGTCTCAATCAACATTAGAATAAAAGATGGACTCAGTCGGATTTCAATAAAATTAGAATTTTAAACTCAAGTATGGTAGGGCGTTGTCTAAATATTTACCCCGAGTGAAACGTGGGGATGGATTGCAATTAGCTCCTTGACTATAGCGATTATACTCCAGTTACAGTGGTCGAGTGAAATAGCGAGTGCTTTTTTATTTTCAAGATTTCTTTCAAACGTTTGGAGTTATAGCTTTCTTTGAAAGATGATGCGAAATATGGTGGGTATATCTAATCTCTTTGTGGAAATACAGATCCAAATAGTTATTACGGAGTACATTTAGAGTCTCAGCGCTTAAGATAGATATTGATAAGTTGTTATTAAGTACATACAAAGATAGTTAATAGATTCAGGTGTTACTTTGCGGAAGTCAAAGTTACATACTATGTGATTTGAATTATTTTGTGTGATTCCGCCACCAGTTAGTTCATGCAAACTATTGCCGGCCGGCGCCCACCCACTACTGTTAGTCCCAGCATACCTGCCACCAGCAGCCCGTGTGCACCCGCCACCAACAGTCAATGCATGACCCCTCCCATGCTGCTGCATCCGCTGTGGCTGCAGCAACATCAGACGTCGTATACGCGACACGTGTTTCGCCTCTTCACAAGGCATCCTCAGGCACCAAACAAGTTGTTGATCGTTCGGCGGTCAAACGTCGAATGATAAAAATTCACCGTATTGCCATCCTTTTATACTATTAGAGAAGAGGGTGGTGGTGGGGGACCGGAGTGACCGGAACTTTCTATTGTAAAAATATTTAATAAAGGAGAATTATTTACCTCTAGTTGTTTATTTATTAATTGAATATTTGATTTTTTATATTTATTAATTTCTAACCACCACCACCCTCTTCTCTAATAGTATAAAAGGATGGCAATACGGTGAATTTTTATCATTCGACGTTTGACCGCCGAACGATCAACAACTTGTTTGGTGCCTGAGGATGCCTTGTGAAGAGGCGAAACACGTGTCGCGTATACGACGTCTGATGTTGCTGCAGCCACAGCGGATGCAGCAGCATGGGAGGGGTCATGCATTGACTGTTGGTGGCGGGTGCACACGGGCTGCTGGTGGCAGGTATGCTAGGACTAACAGTAGTGGGTGGGCGCCGGCCAGCAATAGTTTGCATGAACTAACTGGTGGCGGAATCACACAAAATAATTCAAATCACATAGTATATACATACAAAGAGCCTACAGGTTTACATTACGATTATTAAAAATTGCACATTTAGATTCCTTGCTGCAGTGGACTTAGACCAAGTTTTAACTTCGATACAATGAACTATTCCTGTTAGCACCATTCACTAAATTTGACACAACTGGATGAAAACTTGATCTATGTTTAAGTGATATATAGCCGCTTTCGTATAGATAAAAACTAGTATACCACAGATATTTACAATAGGAAACATGACCATTTTCGGCCATATACTCGTCTTTGTAACTAATAAGCTCCATACAATAGCAACTGAAAACATACTAAGATGAACTTGCTTTTGTAACTGGTGACAAGTTGCTCGACCAAGGTGAAAAAGGTTGAACGTTTGTAAGTAGCCAAGTGCTCGGATAATATTGTGAGTCGGTGCTTGGAATTCATTCCGATTCTGTTTCTGAGTGGATAATGGCTCTGTTACTAGCTGATTTGAAATCTAGAGGTGATTTGTTCTGCTTGCATTTAGAAGAAATTATTATATAGAGAGAAGAACTACTCTAGTGAACAGACAATTATTACTTTCATTTGAATCGTTGACATAAAAGCGTCGTCTTACGATTTTACTACATTCGTAAAGTTTAGACCACCTTTTACTTAAATTAATTAGACTAGTTTTCGTTTAGACAATCTCATAATTTTGACGAAACATTATTTAGACCACTTCATTTTTGGACAAGATTTTTTATCAAGACCCTTTGATACTAACTCCTATTTTAGTAGTTTTTGCCGTGTGGTTTCCAGCAGAGTAGAATAGGGCCACTCCAAGTCCTCTCGAGGCTGTCATAGAAGGCGACTTAGGAAATACAAGCTAAACAAAGTTTATAAACATCAATAAGACCTCTCCAACTCATCTGGCCAGCGAGGAGAGTGTAGGCCAAGTCCTCTGGCTGCTCTGGCCAAGTATGGCTCTGGTAGTACAGAAAGGTACTCCTGCAGTGGAGACAAAAAGACCTGATGATGAACTACCCTATTTATTGTTTTCACTAACATTCAAAAACAAAAAACGTTTGTGGATTTCCGTTCCAATCAACATTCAAGGTACAGTCGACGACGACAATCCAACAAAAATCCACGTCTGGCATACGAAGTAAAATAAAGCAAATTGTCAACATTTCGGCCGGGATGGGGTCTGCCAAATGATAATAATGATCTATTGGGTTTGCCTATACGTGCGGAGGAGAATTAGGGGCTGTGGGGAGACGGACCCTTTTTTGACTACTGTGGTAAAATTTCTTCTTTATTTCCCTCCAATTTTAGTTTTTTGTTACTAAGTTTAATTTAAACCATTATCCGACCAAATCAATTTGACATCCAGTAATTAGGCACAAAATTGAAAAGTCAACTTGATTTGGCCTTCCAGATGTCTCATCTGAAAACGTCAACTTTATTTCGCCTTTCAGATGAGACGATGGAATATTATCTTTGTTACTAGGCTTAAAGCATTATCCAAAATTTTAAACCAAAACCGGCCGGTATTCATTTTTTTCATACGACCATTTTACTAACCTCTATTGTCCCACTTCTGGGCAAAAGTTTCCTATTTCCTTCCATGCGTCTCTATCCCCTGCCTTTGCAGACCGCTCACGTTGGGAAGCGTCAAGGTACACGCGTCATCTCTGCCTTCCCCTGCAACGTTGACCACCCTAGGGTATCCATGGTGTTAGTTTATTCACCCGTTTCTTAGATTGCATCCAAATATGGCCCGCCCAATCCCACTTCAGCTTTGCCTGTCAGGGAGCGAAGCGTAGTATTTTTTTATTTAATGTTTTGAAGCCTAGTACGTTTTGTTCCAGCACTCTTTGGAAAATTTTGAGGTTGGACTTCTGATTAGGATGTACAAGATGCACATGTCGAAGAGTTTGCGTTTAAGAGCCATCTTACGACCATTATTAACGATAAATTCTTCTTCTTCCAACCGCGCTTCTGGTTGAATCTTCAGCTTGCTCAACCCATTTGCTGAATGCAAATTAAAAAAAAACTAACTTATTAAAATGAGTTAATGGGTTACTCACATATAGAGTCAGCCACTGCCGCTTATTTAGTGCCGCGTAACTTGAATATATATACGGAACCCTTACCAAAACTTCAGTCCTCTCTTACCAGCCTGACGTTTTTCGCTAAGTCGTCGAGCTAGACAATTGTTTTGTGTATTTGGCTTGTTTGTGCCCCAATAAAGGGAGATTTCTCCAATTGCGCGGTTCCAAAGCCCGGCTTAGCTGCGCGTAATTTTGTGTTAAATCAAAAGTAAAACGCACGTGTATGCACAGCCGATTGTTTGGGGGAAGTCACTTGTCTATGGGTGACGTGAGTCTGATGAAATGTTCCCTAAATTCTGGGAAAAGAATTTACTATTACCTACGTTGATTCGTTTATTGATGCTTCATGTTTCGAATATATTTTATCAAAATACAGAAGAAAAAAAAAATTATAGATTTATTTAATAAATTTTAAATTAATTTGATCACGAGGAGACTTACCTACTACTACATATACTATATACTATTTATATACTTACATACGACTTCTATACGACTTATATACTACTTATATACGACTTATATACTACTAGTAGGAATACCCTCACCACCCTTACTACCTCTGGTTATCTCTGCCAGCCTCACATCAACTTTTTTTTACACAGATTGAGCTAGCCCCGAAGTAAGTTCGAGACTTGTGTTATGAGATACTAACTCAGCATGATAATGCAGCTACATAAGAATGCCAAAGACAATGTCTTCGGAAGTCAATTGTCACATACATACTATAATTATGAGTTACAAAGAAAGTTATAGGCGTCATTAACTTCTTAATCTAGTTGGCAGTTGTTCCCAACTTGCCATAAGTCGTGTCCTTTGATGGTTGTTGGATACAGAATTTAGGGGTATAGATATATCAAGTGCACATATTCCAAGTGCTATAGTCAGATGAAGTTTATAGAGAAAAAATAAATTAAAACAGGAACATGTAAATAAAACTAGACTATAAAATAAATATATACTAAATTATGCTAAATCAAAAAAAAAATTATCTTGTGATATAGTAGCAAGAACGCTGGCTGCGTTTCCTCGATGTATAGCAATGCTGATCTGTTGAGAATAAATGTAGCCAGCCCTCTTGTCACCTGCGGCGGCAATTAGTCGCGGTGAGAAAATAATGCATATAGTTAATATATCCAATGTAAAAAAAACTTTTTTTGCAGATATGAAAATGAATTAGTGAACATTTGTAGGAAAATTTATTTTCTTATTTTGATTTACAATTTCCTAGCAAAAATGGTTCGGGAGCAGCGTATAAACTTCTTTTTATAATCTACCTGTTTGATGATAATAATGGATACGTTTCTTAAATACGGATTAAAAATAACTAAATCAAAACTTTGAGTTAGTACAAACTTACAAAACATTATCAGTTAGAGATTTAAGGAGAGTGAGAATATGAAGCTTCACGTTCTCACTTTTAACTATAAAGAGTAGTTCATAAAATAGTTTGTAGGGTTATCTAGGTATTGATCAAGTCACAATTTAAATGATATCTCTGTTTTTTTTCAAATGATTTATTTCAAATTAACTGCGCCCCGCGATGTTATCCGCGCCCAAAGTAGCCTATGTGTTAATCCAGGGTGTCAGCTTCTTGCATACCAAATTTTATCAAAATTGGTCCAGCCGTTTGTGCGTAACAAAACGTAACACACACATACAAACTTTCACTTTTATAATATTAGTGTGATGTAGCCAGCACTGGACCCCGGAAGATTCATGTATTCTGGAAGAACAAGTGAAAAAAAAAAAAATAGTCCACAACTTAACATCACAAAAGTCAGTAGACCGTTCACGCCGTCTCATTAGCTGCTGACGTTGCGTGGGCTGTCTGTAACGAACTATGCTGTGTGATTATATATTGATTCCGTGTTTAGTAAGTGCCTAATCTATTGGAGCCTCTAAGAGAAAAAACGTAACGTTAACAAAAGTTGGAGCGTGCCAGGAGCGTCTACGTCAGATTTTAACTAATAATTTAGTTATGTGGTATGTTTTCTGTTTTTAAAAAATATTACTTTTCAGAGCAATTTTTCTTTATAAAATATTAGCTGTGCCCATGGGCGTCGCACCCCGTGGGAATTTTGGGATAAAAACTATTCTATGTCCTTTCCTGGGTATCAAACTATATTCATATTAAATTTATTCTTAATAGGTTCAGTAGTTGAAGCGTGATACTTCACGCTTCAACCACTTCAAACACACAAACAAATATATAAACTTACTTTCTTATTTATAACATTAGCAGGATTAGTAGGAAGTAAGATAGGATTAACCAAAAGTAACGTATTGTTTATTTGTCATTTGTGGCTGATGTCAACACTAGTTTCAGATTTTTAAGCTACCTAAAGGCTTCTGACGTAGCTTGACGACAGCTTTACACTGATGACAAGTGGGACCAATGGCCTAATTAGGTCCTTTCGAACCATGGAAATGAACTAATTAAGTCATAGCTCGAGACTTCAAGTGTCTTCAAAAGACACCTTCTGACAAAGAAAGAAAAGTCAGAAAGAGACCTTCTGTGTTCTTTGATTCTTTGCCCCTAACTCCGGCGGTAAATCTTTTAGGTAATTGGCCGGCGTTGATGCAGCCTGTATTTCACAAGCAAACGACGGGAAATACTGAGCTTACAACTATCAATCTATTGAGATTTGTGTCGCAAGATTTCAGTTCGATAATTGTGACAACGTCATTATGGATCAGGTATCTGGCAATTTACTTTAACTAAGTATGTGATGTCTTATTTGAATGTTTCTATTATTTGAGGTTGGTAAAAATATCTAGAGCTTATCAGTCAAATAAGAATAATAGGTTTTATCTAGTTTCTTTTATATTAATTTGATTGCTGTGTGGTGTCCGGCAGAGTAGAATAGGGCCACTCCTAGTCCTCCCATGGATGTCGTAGAAAGCGACTTAGGGATACAAGCAAAACTTATAAACATCAATGAGACCTCTCCAACCAGTCGGGATAGCGAGGAGATTGTAGGCCCAAGTCCTCTGGTTGCTCTGGCCAAGTATGGCTCTGTTAGTACAAACAGGATCGTGCTCCTGCAGTTGGAACAAAAAGACCTGAATAATTAATAATTTGTATGTTTTAGGCATTTTGCTTCGTAGACGAATTTAAAGTTAGGCACTCTGATTACAAAGTCAGCGATATAAGATAGGCGATGTAGCTTACAATCTCTCAATGTTAAGATGCTTTGTGCGTTGATTTTGAATACGCTTAGTGTCGTTTGGGCTTTGCAACCTTGGGCTTTGTCTGCTGCTCCATTAATAAAGACGTGATAACGTACTTGTATTTGTGTAAATAAGGTGCAAATGTCGATAATTTTGCACTCTTACCAAATAACCGTCCCTATGCATGTTTTGTGCTATTACATCACATTATATGTATAATTCTGATACCACGTGGCATTTTTTATTTATCTAAGTACTTTTTCTTTATATTTCTTGCGAGTTATACTTTATAGACCACGTTACAACGTCAATTTATCTCAATTTGACATAAATTATGACGAAACCCATAAAATCGCGTTGATTTGTGTGGACAGGCTGGAAGTGCGTGCCGTATCGTAAGTTTGCGGCAGATCAAATCCGACAAGCATGTCGGACCGACCCAGAACAGATATTGTTTGCAAAGCCGATGTAGATACTGCAGGGAGATATCGATTTGATTCTATCGATAATTTTAAACCTATTATTTATTTTGAAAAAAATCCTTTTGGGAAGGCATACGGATGTAGCGAAAAAAAAATGTAAGATTTGTCTATTACGAACTTCTTTAGGCGATTGAATTTTTTGGGGGTTTTTTGAGGCTTCAATTTTTGTAACTTCATTCCAACCGAGTGTCAGGTCGTGTGACGTAGTGATTATTTTGAAAGAAACAATATTTGAAAAGACCAAACTCTTTAATTAATTTTTAACAATTATACAATGAGAAAGAAGTCACAGGTAAGGGTCGTAGGTTCACAGCCACGAGATTCGTTGTTCCAGAAGAGATTTCCAAAAGTACTCAGCTTTGAAGCAGCCCGGCGTCCAGTCGGTCGAAAGAGGACGAAGGTCCTCGCGCCTCCGTATTTATATGGGCGCGCGGGGTGGAGAGCGGGGTGAGGAGGGAAGCACCCGAGGACTTCATCACACACCCCCCTCGTTGGGACAGAATTTTCCTGCCGGAAAATTCGGCTTCGTCTGCTCGCTGGCTGAAGCTGGCAGGATACGACGGGGCTGCGGACTCTGGAGACCCAGGAGGAGCAGGACAGCTGAAATTTATAGAAAAAGGAATGAGTAACATTCTAGGTATCGCAGTTAGGTTACCTGAAAAGTTAGAAATACATTATACGAGCCGAGCCGAGTCACCTCACAGAGCAATTTTATTTTTATTTTTTTTTATTTTATTTTTAGCACCAGAAACAATGATTAAAATATAGCGCGAAACGTTAGATGCGATGCGATATGAAATAACAATGTGAAGCGATCATTATAGTTATCTATTAACAAGTGTGCGTGAACAGCTGTGGTATGCACAACCGGTAAGCCAAGGTCAAGAACCGGTCGTAGCTTGCAAGTGTCAATGCGTTCGATAGCGAATAGGTGAACACACAATGTTATAAAGACAATTCGAACCTGTATACTTGATTCAAGCGAGAGACTTTTTTACCACTAAACCATAGGGTACAAGAAAAAAAAAAAATGTTATACATTGGTTATAGAAGATAGTATTTAATTAGTTTAAATTTTGATTATATTTTGATAATTATTCTTTATAATTTATTTGTTTTATATCTTTAATATGCCATTCGCCCAGTGGCTTACCAGACATGTCTGAAAGTTTATACACCAAAGGAGATTTTTTTGATACTATTTTGCATTTTATAAATTTAGGGGCCAATTTTTTTGAAAAATATTTGTCTTTATCACTTAAATAAAATGTTCGCTTCCAAACAATATCGCCAACGTGGAATTCGGCCGACTTACGGCGAAGATTATAAGACTGGCAGTTACGCTCGTGGGCCGATAACAAGGATGCATGTACTTTGTCGAAGATAGAAGACAAATGACCAAGGGACTCCGCATAACAGTCACGTGGTTCGTGAATTAAGTTCGGATCAGAATCTAGATAGTGTGAACCGCAGGTTATCAATTCGCGACCGAAAACAAGAAAAGAGGGCGTGTAGTTTGTGACTTCGCTTACGGCACAATTGATAGCGAATTGGATTTTAGGTACTAGCGTATCCCACACTCTGTGGTCGTTCTCAATGAATGCGGAGATAGCTGTAGTTATAGTTTTGTTATAACGTTCAACCGTATTAACGTGAGGCGTATAAAATGGGGTATAGTGTGTGTTCGGAACTTTATATTTAGATAATAAGTTTTTAAATTGGGCACTAACGAATTGTTTACCGTTATCTACTATGACCGTAGAAGGAATGCCGTGAACCAAGAAAACATTATCTTCGAGTATTTTTGTTATTATTTCTGCTGTGGCACGCTTTATAGGGAAAAGCAAACAATACTTGGAGAAACAACAACAGACAACGAAAATATAGTTATTTTGTTTTCTTGTAGGGGGAAGGGGTCCGATTAGATCGATACTTATCGTTTGAAACGGCCTAAGACATGACTTTGGTCCGCCCATATGACCGAAAGTGGAGTGAGTTTGATGTTTATGAGCGATACAATCATCGCAAGAATTGACGGCCTTAACCACGTCCGCATACATACCTGGCCAATAGTAGTTAAGGGCCAAGCGCTTGTATGTTTTAGAGATGCCCATGTGACCGGCTGTGGGCAACGAATGGTTTTGCCTTATTAACTCCGATCTCTCTTCGGATGGAACAACCTCTTTCCATTGGAACTCTCTAGTAAGAGGGTTAAGACTTTTTTTAAAACGATATAATTTATTATTAAGGACCTGATAGTCTATAAAAGAGGCAGGAGACTGTGAACAACCTTTATAGATATTAAGATACCATGGATCATTAGTAGAAATGACATTCCCATCTATTGTGTTGCATTGCATAGGCATGACATTAGGAGAACGAGAAAGGAAGTCTGGCACAACGTTATCGGTTCCTCGACGATGCTTTATTTCGAAATTATAGGAAGAAAGACGGACTCCCCATCTAGCCAGTCGACCCGTAGGATTGTTGAGTTTGATAAACCACTTGAGAGCAGCGTGATCAGTGTACACAATAAATTTTTTGCCATTTTCTACATAGCAACGCCAGTGTTCAATAGCTGACAGAACAGCAAGCGCCTCGCGCTCTGTAGCACTATAATTTCTTTCTTTACAGTGGCCCCACGTTGGGCGCCACTGTGACGTAGTGATTATTTTGAAAGAAACAATATTTGAAAAGACCAAACTCTTTAATTAATTTTTAACAATTATACAATGAGAAAGAAGTCACAGGTAAGGGTCGTAGGTTCACAGCCACGAGATTCGTTGTTCCAGAAGAGATTTCCAAAAGTACTCAGCTTTGAAGCAGCCCGGCGTCCAGTCGGTCGAAAGAGGACGAAGGTCCTCGCGCCTCCGTATTTATATGGGCGCGCGGGGTGGAGAGCGGGGTGAGGAGGGAAGCACCCGAGGACTTCATCACAGTCGATCAGTTGTTTCATTTACTAAACATTAAAAGTAATAGCCGATCTAGGTAATGGGCGAAAATGCGACGTTAATATTAATGGAGGGTGCGACTAGAATGACATGAATGAAAAACTCATTGATTCCTTTTACCATCTCGCCACAGAACGGAAACTTCTAGGGTAGGCAATATGCGTCCCCGTTCCCCGCTTCCCCGGGAGAGAGGTGCGGGGACGGGGAACTAGGACGCATATAGCGCGGGACCTAAGAAGATTCTGTTCTTTGTGTAATACTTATTCTGTGATCTCACCTACCATCATGCTAAAAGTGGTATTTGGGTCTTGCGGCTCTGGGCTCAGTCTGCTTAGAGCCGCAAGACTCAAAACACTATGTCTGCGTTCGTCTGTGTCCCTTTATACCTATATGAGCAGCGCCTATCGCAATTACACAATTTTTCAAAACTAGAAACTGACTTCTCTCCCAACCTACACAACCGATTTTGATAAAATTCTTTATGATCACCTGACAAGTATTCAAATATATTCATATTTCAAACAAAAAAGAATTTTTCAAATCGGTGCAGGCGTCTTCAAATCGGCGAACATACAAAAAAAAGATTCTGACGAATTGATAACCTCCTACTATTTGGAAGTCGGGTTAAAATATTTTCTTATTTTCCTAAAGGTTAATTGGGAGATAATGCATTAGCATCAAATCCACCTTAAGTACCATTGTGTTAAAAAAAGATTTAATTATAAATATATTAATTATGTAATTAACACGTTCGAACGGTAATTAACCTTTGACATTAGCAGTAAAAAGGTTAATGATAATAATAAATGTTCCCCTGTCAAACTTATTATAAAAATATCCAAAAATAAAAGCTAAAGACTTAATTAATGTGCTTATTACTCGCAATAACGCTTTTCTAAATGAATTACTGTCAAAAAATATCTTGATGTAATTTTATCTCATGTTTTCTCGAGTGAGTTAAGGCCATACCCAAATTTTCCGGGGTCCAGTGGCGCCGCCATTTGAAATAAATCATATAAAAGGAAACGGAGATATCATTCAAAATTGTGTCTTGGTCAAGCCCTAGATAACCCTTAAAACTATTTTATGAACTACTGTTTATAATTTAAAGTGCGAACGTGAAGCTTTTCTACGCACATTAGATAAAAGTGGCCGTTTTTCGCAAATGTGCGTAGAAAAGCTTCACGTTCTCGCTTAAAACTACAAAAAGTAGTTTAAAAAATACTTTGAATGGGTATCTAGAACTTGACCAAAACACAATTTTAAATGATATCTCCGTTTCCTTTTAAATGACTTATTTTAAATGGCGGCGCCACTGGACCCCGGAAAATTTGGGTATGGCCTTAATACGCTCATATTTTGATAAACTGTTTCGAATGACTTTATTATAATTCAAATAATTTTGTGTGAATTAGATACAAAATTATTGTGGTCTATCTTCATAAAAGTGAGGTTCAACGAAACTTCACAGGAGATGTAATTATAAAGGGGTCATTTTATTTATGCTATAGATATATTTATTTTATTATGTTTGCAGTAACTAACAAATGCGCTGGCAGCAGGCTCCGCTGACGCGAGCGTTGCGCACACTAAACCACGTAGCTACCGAGACCGACCTATTTTGTTGCAGTCTGAGTGAGTTTACAAAGGTATCTTTGAGGATAATTTGTTACAAATATAATTAACTGTAAGGCAAGCATGTCGCATTAGGTTAAAACCTGTAAAGACAGCTGTTAATAAAATAAATAAATACTTAATATATAGGAACAAATCACACTGATCGATAACTTATATAAAATATAAATTGCCTTATAAAGGTGGACTGGCGTGGTTAACACTACCCACGATGTATGACAAAGAAATTTTGTTATAAAACCAAAAGTATAGAGAGGGTTTAACCAATACCTATATATGAATATTACTTACCACTACCTATATTACTTAGTATCGCATCACAAACGGAGAGCTAATATCGATAAAACTATTATCGACTACACTCCCCGCTCTAGTGCCCCGAAGATTTCCCGCTTGGTTTCTTCTCTGATGGCGTTTCGCTGTAATCTCCACTATTTAGCTGCGACGTGTCGTGTCGCGCGGATTTGAATAGGGATGGGATTTGCAAATGAGGTCGATATTATTCTAGTAGTAACCATAAATAAATAGGGGAAGCTATAGTTGCTAAACTTATATGTTACTAGCATAGAAGTAGATTTTTTTTACTGTGTAAAAAGACCACACTAGCCGAGTGCGACAGATAATATGATAAGTGTCATCTTCATAAGAGCAAAAGAGATAGCATCAATTGGACAATGAGACAAGTTTTCATACAAAACATGTCACCCATTGTCACCCTGGCTCGAACATCGTTACACGAAAATTTGATTTTCCAAATTGTAAACTGTGTTAATTTATAAGTTATCTTATATTGAAAAGATGGCATCGTACTGCTTTACCCATAGTTTGTGTAGTAGGTACAAATACAACCCATAAAAAGTTACACAGAAATATTTCGTTTCTGGTCACATTTTACAATACTCTATGTCCATCTTATATCTTATACCTTCTAAATCTATGGTTACTAGCTGCACCCCGCGGAGTTAGCCGCACCTATACTAGCCTATGCTTTAATCCAGTGTGACAGCTTCCTGCATATTACATTTTATCAAAATTGGTTTTGCCGCTTAAATGCGTAGAAGTAACAAACATACACACAGACTCAAAAACTTTCGCCTTTATGATATTAGTGTAGTAACTAGGCACATCAAAAGATGTGCCTAGTTACGATTTTTATAGCACTGACCACTTTTTGTAGTGGCATAGGTACATTTTTATAAATGTTTTGAATATTGTTAAGACAAGTCAAAAGAACCACTACGATATATTATATGATTTCATTAAATGTATCATGGGTAAAATCAACTAAAAATTCAAAAACTCTCAGCGTTAAGTCCGCCAATTGTAAATTATTGTAAATTGTGGACCAATAAAGTTTCAATAAATAAGAAAAAGCAAAACAAGAAAAGAAATCAAGAACATAAATATTTATTTATACATAAACAAAGTCTAAGAAAAAATAGTTTACAAAGTTGCGAGTGTCATATTGATACAATTTGAATAATACTTTTTTATCTGCAATTTTTAGAAGTGTTGCTTTGGTAAGTCCTCAAACTGTACCTACTTTGTTTTCAAAGTAGGATTTCTTATTCGTAGCTAAACCTGCAACTACAAAGCAGTGTCGTGCGGATGTCAACTGGGATTTGAATAAGCTCCCCGTGCTAGCAGTCACTGGCCTGGCTACTGAAGGTGTGCCTTGTACGCAAATACGTATATCCGAGTGTAGTGTAAGTTACAAGTATAATTTAGTAGGTACAAACAAATACTAAATACGCCAGGTTTTTTGAAGTGAAAACTTCTTTAGCGGCGTTGTGCACTTTTTTTGGAATGGGTAAAAAATGTTAAACTCGCGTCAGGACACGTGACCTGATCGAAAACTCGTAAGACGGATGGAGAGTAGACAGCTGGCGCGGCGTAGGAGAGGGAGTATCCCCCTCTCTTTCTACGGCGCGGCGAAAATGTATGCCTGCGCCTGCTGTTTCGTTTAGGCCGCGCAGGGCGCTTGCGCGAATGTTCGTGTGTGTTTATGTTACAGCGTGCTACGCGCATCCATGGATGGTGACAGCTGATGGCTCGACCGTCTGTGTAGTGGCCATACTGCTGTGTTTTCACTTCTGCCGGCACTCCCAGAGTGCAACCCGTCGTTTTTTTTTTATCAAAACTCATCATCATCATCATGTGGTCTTTTAGTCTTCACTGCAGGTGTACTCTGTACTACTAGAGCCACTTGGTCAGAGCAGCCAGAGAATTTGGCCTACACTCTCCACGCTAGCTAGACGGGTTGGAGAGGTCTCATGATTTTTATTAGCTTTGTTTAGCTTGTATTTCCTAAGTCGCCTTCTACGACATCCACGGGAAGGCTTGAATTTATTAAAAATAAAGGCAAGTTTTATGCTGTTAGGCTTATATGTTAATTTAGTCTTAAATGGTCTTAAACGCAAATAATCTATGTAGCAACTCGTCTAAAACGCTCATTGCTTAAATTGCATGAGGTCATTATAGGACTATATTATCTTTATGGTGGTTTACGATTTATAGTGGACGGTAAAGTACATTGAATACGCTATTTTCCAACAAGTCAAATCAGCAACTTTTTTCTAAACGTTAAAATAAACAATTTCTATGTGATTTTGTATGAAATACCGGTAGATGACGTCATAGATTTTTGGAGTCAAATAGCGCTCTTATTATAAGTTTTTCTACAATCATAAATTTAAAATAACGTTAAAATGGATATGTTCAAAGACAAGTGACATTATTTTGCGACGCTTTATTTTTCTTTTAGTACAAAATAATTTATTTTTGACTTAGGAAAGTACCCAATTATATATTTACTGTACCTAAGTCTTTGTCATATAACATGTTGGTGTACCTAAAAGACAAAATAAAATAAAAAACAAATAAATTAATGGATGTAGCATTAAAGTAGTAGTTGTATGACTACATCTTGACTAATTGGACTTGCAGTTGAATCAAAAATCGACTTCGTGCGTAAAAGCTCGATCAGACAAATTGTGATTGATTTGTAAAGTTACATATGAGAGTAGCTCAGGATCGTGGTCAATAGCATTCATTGAGGGATGCCTATTCCCAGCAGTGGGAGAATGAAGGCTGCGGATGATGATATAAATAAAGAAAATATATACCAATGAAGTTCAATATTCACGTTTGCAGCATAAGATCTCGCAGTGTCAGCATTGAGCGGTAATCACTTCGACTATTGGACGGTCACTCGGGCTGTCTGTGTCTTATTACGGCACCTGCAAATTCATGAACCTGACACTTAAACAGTTAGAGTGAACGTAGCATTGGCTCAAACAAATACTAGTTACATTGTTTTGTGTAGCGTTAGATCATGCAGTGTCAGCATTGAGCGGTAATCACTCAGACTATCAGGCGGTCACTCGGGCCATTTGCGTTGCTTTTATCACGGCACCTGCAAATACGTGAACCAGACACTAATACAGTTAAACTGGACGTGGCATTAGCCCAAATTAACACTAGTTACATTGATGTGTGCAGCATTAGATCATGCAATGTCAGCATTGAGCGGTAATCACTCAAACTATCGGGCGGTCACTCAGGCTGTTTGTATTGTTCTTATCTCGGCACCTGCAACCACGTGAACCTGACACTTAAACAGTTAAAGTGGACGTGGCATTAGCTCAAACAAACACTAGTTACATTGATGCGCGCAGCATTAGATCATGCAGTGTCAGCATTGAGCGGTAATCACTCAGACTATCGGGCGGTCACTCGGGCTGTTTGTGTTGCTCTTATCACGGCGCCCTGTGCAAACACGCGCTCCCATACATCGATACACGCGCTCACAGTTAGAGTGGACGTGGCATTAAGACAATGGATTACTAAGTAAAACCGTAGTCTAATATTCGTGTGAACTTCTCTCACTTGAATTAGTCGCTACCCAAAGGTGAGCAAGTGATGCTTGATTTAAAAAAATATAAAAGTGCAAGTTGGATGAGTGTGATGTCGGCTAACTTACGGAAAGTCTTACATTAACTACCTTATCTAATATATAGTTTTTTTTTTACCTTTAATCGAAATAATGCAGCGATTTTCATTTTCAATCGACTTCCGAAAAGGAGGTTTTCAATTCGTCGCTATCTTTTATTTTATTTTTTAATGTAGGTCTGTTCACCGATAATTCGAAGTCGCCTGGACTGATTCGGAAATTTCTTGTCATACTTGTGAGGTGGTCCCATAGAAATTTTATTAATAATTTGTATTGTATGTATGTATTTCTGTAGGTTATAATATAATGTAAATAAGAGTAATTATCATAATATGTATTACTATTTCTAAAATGTATTGATATGCAATCAGTAAGTGATACGGGATGTATATCTGTTTGACATATGTCAAAGTATGACGGCTGTCAGCACGTTCTGAAATCACAGAATATCGTTTGAGTAGTTGGGGGTGAAGTTTTTAGTTTTGAATATTTCTCAATTTGTACTCCAGCTTGCCGCATCCAAGTCCTCTTACAGCGCAGCCGCCTAGCTAGGTACAGTCAAACAAAACAGAAGCCCGGCTACCTGATTAATAGCATCACTGCAGGCAAATGAATACAGTTCGCTGGATATTTGGCCGTGATGAACGGCTACAGGAGCCCGATCCAGCTGGAAAGCTTGGAAATGCTACAGCTACTGACCTGTGACGTCGGTACTGTGTATTAGATTAAACAGGAATGAATTGGTTTGGGATGAAACAAATATCTTGTTGTGAACAAGTGACATATGGTTGACTGGGAGAAACATAACTGAATTTTTCGGTGCTAATATAAAGTGCTCCAGTACCCAGTGCCCCTAAGTCCATTTGAAAGGAAACGAAGATATCATTTAAAAAAGTGATTTAAACAAGATTTAGATAACTCTTCAAACTATTTTATAAACTATTGTTTACAGTTTGAACGAGAAGCTTTTTTCGTACATTAGCAGAAAGTGGCCGATTTTCGCAAATGTGGGTAGAAAAGCTTTACTTTCTGATGATGATGACGTTAAATTGGTAGGTTTGCTTAGTTACGATACGAAAACTAATAAAATGAGAGTTATCTAAATAAAATGAAACAGCGGCACCTCTAACACCGCGTGTGTATACTATATACTGCTATATACTGCTGTGTGTGTAGCTATACTGGCAATTGGTTTAACAACTACGTCATAACGGGGTAAACAACCTACAATACCCAGGAGGCCATTACGTATTTTAAGATGATTCAAATCTCGGCCAGTTTCTCGATCATTTAATACAATCTGCGCAGGAAGAGAAGCAGCTGATACATTCTAATTTTCTATCTCCCAGACCAGCGTGGAAGAATCAGTAATGATTTACCTTAATAACATAATCATCATTATCATCAGATCTTTTTAGTCTCCACTGCGGGAACACGACCTCCTCTGTACTACTTGATGTATACCCAGAGCAGCCAGAGGATTTGACCTACACTTCCACGCTTGCCAGACTGTTTGGAGAGATCCTATTCATGTTCCTCGCCTTCTCCAACATCCACGGAAAGACTTGGAGTGGTCCTATTCTTCTCTGCCGGAAACCATATGGCAAGACCTGCGTTAAAATGGGATAAACAACCTGCAACGCCCAGGAGGCTAGCCGCATCGCCTATTAACATGATTTAAATCGCGCCCTGTCCCTCGATCGGTTTATACGATCTACGCGGGAAGAGAAGCGAAATAAATTACCTAAATATAATATCCGCAGAAAGCCCCTATCACAATTCAATACCCAATAGTGATGCCCCATCACGATATCGATAATCTTAACGACTCACTCCGAGGTCGCCTCTCTGGCCGATTCGTCCCACACGAGCGCCCACCAAAGACACGTCCCAGCCCTGGACGCAATCCAAACTAATGTCTTTGGACAATGCGATGCAATAATAAATCGATCATACTGACAATAGATAGGAAATGATTTTTGTGGAATGGAAAAAGGATTTTTTGTTTACGTTGATGTAAGGGGCGATGCATTTATTTTGTTATTTTTGAGACGATTATTATGTTGCTTTTTTATGTCTTCTTCTTAAAAATACTACAGGTAATACAGTTTAGAATAATAATTAACACCTTTTTTAAGATAAAATTATGCAAAAAATTTGCAAAAATAAATATTTTTAAGTAAATTTTTCAACACCCATTTCTTGGAGTAAACATTTTACTATTACTTTAAAAAAAGTAAATATGTTAACATTTTTTTTTTAGTTTTATAAAATCAAAAATCCTCATTTTTTACGTCAAACACAAAGTTGTAAAACATACTGTATATTAAAAAAACAACACCTTATCGCAACACAAGTCGGGGGGCGTGCTGCACTGTTATTGATGGAGCTCAGATTTTCAGTAAGATATCGTTTATAATATTTTTTTGCATAGCAGTCGTCCGCGACAATATGGTACAGTCAGGGAAATAAGTGATAACTAGAAATGAATAATAATAAAACAAAAAAATATTTCTTCGCAGAATTCCAGAAATTGTAAAATAAAAGGAACTGGGATATAGGAATCATAAATTTTAGTCACTTACACCTATTTTTAATTAAAAAATTAAATCCGTTAATTTTTCTAAAAAAATAAAAACCGATTTTTTTCAAAAAAAAATTAAAGCTATCAAAATTTGTATTTACTGTATATTCATAAATAAGGCTTATTTTTGTATTACTTTTTTAACGAATTATCTTATTTATGTATATTATGAGTAAAATTTCTCTCTTTTTTTATTTATTAGTAAGTGTAAATTAAAAAAAATCTAACTGTGTGATTTTCGCAAATGCTATTGTCAATTTCCTTCGCACATGTACTAAGTATCACCGTCACGGTCCACTGCGAAGGGTTGCCGAAACTATTCTAAGTGCATCTTGCCCTTAGATTTATCTCCCGTGTTGGCAGCTCATTTTTCTGGCGCGTCACCGCGTTATGCGTGAAGTTTAATGATTTTTTTTTAGATTTAACAGATGATTGTTGAAGACATTCATAAATAAAAAAAAATGTCTATTGTTACGACTATTTTGCAAACGACTGAATAAATATTACTTTTGTATGTAAGTTTTTTGTTTTGGAAAATTCTTCGTTTTCGAAAGTAAAAAAGTTTTTCTTTTAGGTAAAATGTTTGGTCTTAAGGTTACATTGCCTTTGAGCATGTTAAAACAAATGTTTTGTGTATTACAGTGTACCTGTATTGTATTTAGTTTGGCATCGATATCTTTTTAGTATATATAAGTAAATGTATTACCTATCCCCCTTCGCACAAGCATACTTCGTACCAATAATAACTTTTCAAAACTAACATTCGACTTCACCCCCAAATTACACAACCAATTTTGATAGAATTTTGTATTAGACCACTTCTTCTTTTTGGAACGAAGTTCCTTATTACGCGTTGCGAAAGGAGGCTAGACGGAAAAAATTAAGACCAAAAGTTGTAACGACACTTTTTGCTATAGTTGTAAGCCGTGCGGCGTGCGCGTGTTCATTCGGGGTCTCCCTTGTCCCTCTCAAGTTTTTTTTATTAAATAAGATCGCGACGAATTGCTAACTTCATACTTTTTGGAAATCACTTAAAAAGCATCACAGAGCGTGACATGTTTGATTTAAAATGTATAGAATTTTAGGAAGCATAAGTTTGTCTGTAACTTATCTCACCTCAATCACATTACCTGAATGATCTGAGTAGGTAGGTACGTACTTAGCGTTAATATAACTAATGAATGTTTGCTTGGCTCTCCAAATGCCGGTCAAAGTACAACATTTGCCAACACTCCAGTGTAATGACGTCACATTGTTCTCAAATGGTCACCTTTGATTGTAATGGATTATGAGACGAATGTTTGATTATGTCGGATACACAGCTTGTCGATTGGATTGGATATCGAGTCTCTAGTGATATGTTTGTTTATATACAATGTGGAAGGGATATACCCGTAATAATTTAAAACACGGGCTATATTAGACCAATGCCGTTTGGTTTCCGGCAGAGTAGAATAGAACCATTCCAAGTCCTCCCGTGGATGTCGTAGAAGGCGACTTAGGAAATACAAGCTAAACAAAGCTTATAAACATCAATGAGACCTCTCCAACCCGTCTGGCCAGCGTGGAGAATGTAGACCAAATCCTCTGGCTGCTCTGGTCAAGTGTGGCTCTAGTAGCGCAGAGAGGGTCGTGCTCCTTTAGTGGAGACTAAAAAGACCTGATGATGAACATAGAAGAAATCAACATTCCCTTACAAATTGCCCGGGCGAAATAGTGACAGTGCGCTTGTTTTTAACCGACTTCTTAAAGAGGAGGTTATCAATTCGTCGCAATCTTTTTAATTATTTATGTATGCTCACCAAATATTCGAAGACGCCTGGACTGGTTTGAAAAATTATTTTCGATTTGAATGGCTATACTTATCAAGTGGTCCCATATAAATTTTATTAAAATCGGTTGAAAACTTTTTGGTGGTTAAGTTGGTTTTTGTTTGTTTGTTTGTAATATCTTAATTGTACCAAAACAAATACAAATACAAAGACAGCTTACATAATAGCAAATATACAAAGGCGGACTTGTCCCATGTAGGGATCTCTTCCAGTCAACCTGCGACCTGCAACCTGGTTTTTAGTTTCGAAAAATTATTAGCAAGTGCACTGTCGCTATTTTTGTTTTGTAAGCGTAGCCTTTGGACCTTGCGTCTTTTTACTCAGCCTATTCCCTCAAAGTAATAACAAAATCCATAAAATAACTTATTATTAAACAAAAACTGCCTATTCTTATTTGACAAAGAACAATTTTCTGTTACCAACTTTGTAATACGAGTTTCTTACATCACATAATGTTACTGATAATTATAGTAAATTTCTAAAAGAAAGAAAAACCGCTTACGTTTATAAAAGTTGGTAACACTGTCTAGAAAGTTTTTCGTCGAACAACGTCTACGGCAGGTCTACTAGTTAAGGAGAAATGTACATGTTACGAACATTATCATACATATATATTGTATCACGTAGAAATCTTGATGAATAAGTTTAGTATTAGCTGTACATTAAAATTGAAATTGTTCAAGTATAATATCTTATACTATATATAAAGTATGCTGATATGCCGAGATAGATTGGTATACTTTTTGACAACATTCTTGCAAAACAAAACGAAGACAAAATTGATTCTCATACATTAATGCCGTGTGGTTTCCGGCAGAGTATAAAAGGAGTCCTCCCGTGGATGTCTCAGAAGGCGACTTAGGGAGGCCTCTCCAGCAATCCGTCTGGCCAGCGAGTAGAGTGTTGGCCAAATCCTCTGGCTGCTCTGGCCAAGTATGGCTCTGGTAGTACAGAGAGGGTCGTGCTCCTGCAGTGGAGACTAAACAGACCTGATGATAATTATGAATTTATAAAACTAGTAGAATAAAATAATTTTAAAGTAGCAGTAAAGATTATTTAAAAATATAATTTTTCAAAACTAGGAACCGACTTTTCGGGTTAAAACGGTACCCTATTACTAACAATCCGCCGTCTGTCCGTCCGTCTGTCACCAAGCTGTATCTCATCAACCGTGACAGACAGTTGAAATTGAATCACAGATAATGTATTTCTCTTATAACAACAAATAATAGAAACAGAATAAAATAAATATTTAAGTGGAGATCCCAAACAACACATGTAACTTTATATAGATAATGCGGAACCCTTCTTGCGCGTGTCCGACTCGCACTTGGCCGGTTTTTATTAACCTACTAATTCTAAAACAAACCTATTTTTTGACAATAAAGTGTTTTCCAAAAGCGTAAAGGTACAATTTTAGTCCTTAATAGTGTAGAAAATCCTCCTTATAAATCCAAACAGTATGAACGGGCAGTAACTGTTACCCAGACAATAATGAAAGCCATTTGTCAGCGGAATGTTCGCGGGATACCGTCTAATATGAAATAACACCGACTTGTTAGCTGATGTAGGCATGCGTCTTCATTCCATGGGGAGATATGGGCCGCACCTGATCTCATATACCCGTTGGATACGTACATCTACAAATTTATAAAGGCTTCAGATCATTATGTGAGTCTGAAGAATCAATTATAGTTCTTTTTCACCCTCGACAAAAATAAAGGCGTGTTATAAGATTGACTCTGACGTCTGTCTGTTTGTGTTTCAACTGTTGAATGTAAAGTCTGTCGGTTTGTCCGTCTGTGTTTAGCGCTCGAACGGACGGACCGATTTCGATGCGGTGTTTTTAACGTGAAAGCAAGTGTTCTTGTGGTGGTTCATCGATTCAAAAATCAGTTCAGCCGTTCACAAGATATTTGGTTAACGCTTGAAAGTCAGGGCTTTCCCGAGCAAAAAAGATGGCGCGACGGATATCAGGCGTAATTTCTTAGATAGATAGCTCTTAAATGCTGGGTTAGGTTAAAGTAGTGCTGAATAACTGAGCATTCTATTGCTATTGGTAGGTACGTCTTTTTAATGGGTATTATAAGTTTGTCGTGTCTGTGTGTCTGACTGGACTCCTCCGTGGAAACTGCCTCCGTGGTGTAGTGGTTAGAGCGTTCGGCTCATACCCGGAGGTCGCGGGTTCGATTCCCGGCGGGGGCAACGACTTTGTGTTGTTGTCCTGATTTGGTTAGGACATTGCAGGCTGATCACCTGATTGTCCGATAAGTAAGATGATCCGTGCTTCGGAGGGCACGTTAAGCCGTCGGTCCCGGTCACTGTCTTTGACATTGGTCGTTACCTAAAACCATGTCAGAGGCCTTTAAGGCGGTTTAAAAACTGGACTGGACCCCTGTTTGTGGCATCGTAGCCTAAACGAATGAGCTGATTTTTAATGCGGTTCTTTGTGATCGCGGTGGGCGAGGGGCCTAAGGCCCCTCGCCCACCGCGACTTTTTGTCGCGATGCAAACGCGATACTGTCGCGTATTTGCATCGATGCAGTCGCGATGCAGTCGCTAGCTGTGTACCCTCGCCCACCTAAACATGATGCAGTCGCGATACCAACGCGATACTGTCGCGCTACTGTCGCGATGCAAACGCGCGACAGAAAAATGCGTCATCGTCACATTTGCAAGATGGACTCCGTTGAGGCAACATTAGTCACGTTATCTTTGGTGATGTTCGGTTCTCCACACGTGCAACCCTTCCTCCACTCTCTCCCCGATGTCATCCGAAACGGTCGCGCGACAGTCGCGCGTTTGTATCGATGCAGTCGCGATACTGTAGCGCGTTAGCATCACTACTGTATCGCGCTGCAAATGCGACAAACGCGCGTTAGTAGTGATGCAGTCGCGCGTTTCGTAATCGCGCGACTGCATCGCGACAAAAAGTCGCGGTGGGCGAGGGGCCGTGTCTAGTCATAATTAAATACTTTGTGTACGAAACCCTGAAAATCGATAGGCATTCACAACTTCCTTTGGGCAATGTCTTGGACACTTAAAGAACGAAAAAGCGAAAGAATCAGTTAATTTGTCATTGATTAGCAAATATCAGATTTAAGACCACCCATCAAGTAATTGGCCGTATCCTCATCAAGCCATTTAATGATTTCCTGTGAGACAGACAGACAGGCAATGTGACCTATTGTACTGTACGCTTTCTTGTCTTATTAACATACTGATGTTGAAAGATTAACCGCACAATGATGTCATTTCCTTTTGGGATGAGTTTGGTTGGGATGTTATTGGGATTTTTATCGTTAAATCTTTACATAATAATTTAAAATAAAATAGACGGAGGAATTATGTACTTGTATATTGTATATTGTTGACTGTGAGAGACTGTCTCCCCGTCGTCCAGTGGTCAAGACATTCGCCTTGTTATCCGGAGGTTGGGGGTTTGAATCCCACTAGGAAGCATACTTTGTGAAAAGTTGTTTCCGATTATCCGAAAAGAAAGATGATTCCGTGTTTTGAAACGCACGTATAAACTGTAGGTGTCAAACGCCATCTAGAGTTTGCTCAAACCTAACCAAGGATTGGTTTTGGTCTACCCTTTGAGTTGCGGGGGTCAGACGGCAGTCGCTCTGTGTAAAAACTAGTAACCTCGTCAAATCATCTAGGTTAGGTAGCGGACTGCCTTTTATTTTTGTTTGAAGGGGAATACTTGTCACTTAATCCCATAGAAATTTAATAAAATCGGTTGTGTACTTTGGGGGTAAAGTTGATTTTTAGTTTTGAACAGTTATCATAGATTTCGCTGGATGCAAGGCGCTATAGATCGGGCCATGGTATAATAAAACAAGGTATTCTCTTCCCGAGATGGAACTTGACTACGTCACGAAAGTGTTGCCACTGATTGTTCTTTTTAGTAAATTTAGGGACTTTCTCAATTAGTTCATGAATATTAAATAAAATATTAAGTAACCTAGCTATTTAGTATCTCGCGATTCTCGCGTGATTCGTCAATTCAATATTTTATAAATTTATATAATGGATTATTAATTCGAAATTGGTATATAAAGTTCAAAAATGCATTACGCTCGGGTAATTCAATTTCATACAGTGGCAACACATCAAACTGATGACGTAGTCAAGTTCCACCTACGTCATCAGCTGTCACGGGAAGAGAATACCTTGTTTTATTATACCATGGATCGGTCATTTTGGAAATCTTTGGGAGAGGCCTATGTCCAGCAGTGAATGTTATGCGGCTGAAATGATTAGATTCTAGATTTCCTCGTCCAGCTATTACGATCTACGTACAAAGAGAAACTAGTACATTCTAAGGTTTTTCTCCAAGACCAATATTGAAGAATGATCTAAATCTCATGTAAGTTCTAAAGTAACCTTTCATTCTACAAGACATTAGATACAGTTATCAGATATGCTCTTCATCAATCACCCCTGTCATATGACATTGACCTTGCCTCGACTTCCATTATCGACGATGACTGTCACAAAACACCCCACAACATAAATGCATCGCACCATGCGAATATAATGCACTGCATTTCTTACAAATGGTTTATTTTGATACACATCTGAAAGAAAATAAGATAAATATAAAATATCATCATCAATAAATGAACTAGGTTCTTGTCGGTGGAGTATTTTCTATGTTTGCCTATTTTCCGCTAAATGTTTTACCTCCCTATACGACACAACTTTTGCGATAAAAAATATATATGTCGGCGAGTTCAAGATAATCCCATTTATTATTGTTTTCGATGTGCAAACAGAAAGTTGTTTATTACAAAACATAACTGCTACATTTTAAAATGTTTCAACAAGTATAAAAGCGGTTGCCCTAGCGACGAGCGGCTCAGTCTTGTGCGGACCGCCGTACTGTGAACATTTCCTTTGTGTAGTGTGCTGTGGGCTTGGCCATAACTTCTTAAATTGTAATTGTTGTAATAGATGAGGAATTGGTAAACCGATTTATTACAATGATAGTTGTTTCAGCTAGACGATAAGCCCAGGTGGACACAGATTCAATAACTGTGTGGGCCAGGGGTATTCAGACACATATGGTTGGAATCCATGATACAGCGCGAGGCGGAGCGCTGTATTTGTCGTCACACTTTTAGTGAGTTCGGCGTAAGTCATCTCCTGCTCCGTCATCAGAAGTTGGATCTGAATCTTTTGCCCACTTGAGTGAATCCATGGGAGAATAGGGGTGAAGAGTCCGACAGGGTCCGAAAAGTGTGATTATAATTGGACCGTTTTTGAATTGTCCAGAGATGATGGACCCGTATTTTCAGTTTTCCAGAGGGGTAAAAATTCACAAGGATACGGAGCGTCAAGGTTCCGGAGTGGGGGCTTGCGGAGTCACACTTAGGTAAAAATCGTGCTTGAGTGTGACGTCACGCAAAATTTTAATGCGCTGTATCTTTGTCATTTTTGGTTTCTCAGAGAAAGGAAAGAGTGTGTGTATAAACTACAATGTTGTTTCATGGTCTAACCGATGGAGTAAAAGTGTTTTTCCATTCATCATGCCTATTCTGAAAAACAGGAACCTGACCATTTATTTAATAATCGTATGGCTATTATTACAGTCTTTATTCTGTATCTATTGTAATGCGTCTTTTTGCAGGGTGAACCAGTCTTCCGGCAGTCTCGAATAATGTGGTCCATGTCCTATTCAGGAGCGCCACATCCACAAGCTGGGGAGTCAATCCAGTCGCACCGGAATTCAAACGATCTAGTTCGTCCCCATCCAGTTCTCAGTCTGTGGAGCTGGCGCAATTCTATGCATGGGATAGAGAACCCTGATAGTTTTTCAGTGGGGTTGATGGTTGTATCCACATAGGTGGATTCAAATTCTATTCTTTTTGATGGTAAAGTGGTTTTTCAACAGTCAATCTTATAGAGCTGGTGCCGTGACTTCAGTCTTAGCCTTTTTAATGGTTTGTGGATGGAGTTTAGCAGTGCAATGTATCGATAACTTTTGGAGTCATTGACAGGCTCTGGTTTTAGTATCGCAACCCATCCTGTGTTGTATATGGTCTGTGTGACAAGCGTCTGTGTGACAAGCGTTTGTGTGACAAGCGTCTGTGTGACAAAGCATCTGTGTGACAAGCGCCTGTGTGACAAACGTCTGTGTGACAAGCGTCTGTGTGACAAAGCGTCTGTGTGACAAGTGTCTATGTAACAAAGCGTTTGTGTGACAAGCGTCTGTGTGACAAAGCGTCTGTGTGACAAGCGTCTGTGTGACAAGCGTCTGTGTGACAAGCGTCTGTGTGACAAGCGTCTGTGTGACAAGCGTCTGTGTGATTAACGTCTGTGTGACAAACGTCTGTGTGACAAACGTCTGTGTGACAAAGCGTCTGTGTGACAAGCGTCTGTGTGACAAACGTCTGTGTGACAAGCGTCTGTGTGACAAGCGTCTGTCTGTCAACCGTCTGTCTGCCAACCGTCTGTCTATCAACCGTCTGTGTGACAAGTCTGTCTGAATGGCAGCCGGCCTGTGTGACAACCTTTAGCGCCAGTAATGGTGCTGGCGAGAGTGAAGCGATCAGTGCAAAGATACTTAACGTGTGTTTAGTTTCAGCTACTTCTGCAAAGGTGCTAAAGTGCTAACAAGTGAACCATAACTGCTGGTCACATATTGCGGCCGAGTTGGAGTCGGCGGCAGTGCCGTAGGCGCTGGAGATGCCTGGTGAAGTGAGGTGAAGTAAAAAGCGAGTTGATATCGTGTGTATTTCTGTGTCGTAACCTTATCTGCTGAATCGCAAAGATAACCTGGTGAGTTTTTATATTTTTTTCGATTTAAGAGTAGAGCAGAGAGCAATTTATTTAGAAACCTTTAGTTTTAAAACATAAAGTAGAATAATGTCTAGTCTTTTGACCACTATGCAAGCAGAAAAATAATTATGATTTCGCTATTTTAAATAAAAGCGTGTATTATCTGCTAAGCTTAGTGAGTTAATCTTATCGTCATGAGTTGATAGATGAGCTTAACATCACTGGAGGTGGCATAAGTCACTGTTAGTCGGAGCTGGCAGAGGCGCCAGTTAGTATCCTAACAAATAGTCTAGTTTGAGTATTTTAAATTAAAATTTTTAGCGTCTTATAAGCTTACGTGTGAATACTGGTGTAAAATGATAGTTATTAGGTACGTTACGTACTTCATTATTCGTAAAGTTGGAGAGATAAGTTCTCCAAGCTTTTGCCTCATATTGGACTTAAGATAGCTAAATATGATGATGACTTTTATAAAGATTATAATGAGATAATAACCAGGGTGATGATGATGATATTGATAATGAAGAGACAGTAATGACGATGAAGATATTATTGATGAAGAGGTAGTGATGATGAAGAGGTGATTAATAGGACGGCGAGCCTACCATGATGATGATCATGGTGATGACTTTATTTAAAAGGACCCTTCACCGTTTACTATGTGAGTAATAATATTTTACCATTAATTTATTATTTACTGCGTTTTAGGTTAACTGAAGTAAAGTCCCGTTACTTGAGTAAAATTTAATCTGGATAATTCAAGTCAGTAAATATTGTGATATTATAGCCAAATTCAAGAATATCGTACTGATAAGCAATGTATTTTTATTGTTAGGAAGTCCGTAGAAAAAATATTAAGTTGCAAACGCTTTAACTGTATTCTAGCCACACTTTAGTGTAACAAAAGTACTGTAAACGTTTGTTTTTGTTGACAGTTGGGTGTTTTCCTGAGCCAGGGATGAATTATTTTGAGCTGTTGGCGGGGTTAAGCGTCGCAAAGTGGTGTCATTTATTTTTGAACTTATCCGTTTTAGCGTAGTTTTGGATTTATTATTGCGGAAGGGCTGATGGTGAAAGCGTTGTTTGGCTCCGAGGATCTGTGTCGTCATCTGCCTGTATTTCATACAAAGTCCCAGTGCAGTCGAAGTGCAAACAGTGGAAACTGTTTGTTTTGTCGTTTGGAGGAAGGTGTCTGATTTGACTTGTTGGAAAATAGCGTATATTATCTACCCAGTTGACATTTATTGTCGCTTCTTCTTCTTATCGTGTCGTTGGCTTGAATTTTAAATTTTGTTCTTCGAGAACGTTGCCACTTTTACGCTTCCCTCCGAGGCCTAGTATAGGTCAAGCACGGTACAGCTGGTAGGGCATAGAGGTGATCTAATGATCTAATCGTCATGACCACAATCGCCCTGTGCTTCTGCTTGGTCTATATGGCACCAGCGCGCCAGATTATGTTTACATCGGCCTACTTCAGTTCGGAGGCAATTCGAGCACCTCCAAGTAGCTCATGGCAGTTTATGACCTGGCGGTAGCGCCTCTGATGGTTGGATGTAATCGGGGGGTGGAGCATACTGTTCACACCACATTCTAAACCTAGTTGATTCCGATTGTTCTTACGTATAACTACTTAAATCATTATGACGACTTTTCACCTGTTCAACTATTTGAAAAATCGAGATGCTTTCCGGGCATGAAACTCAAAGCAAATACACAAGTGTTTTCATGATAGGTTGAGAAGCTCATTAGGAAGACCGATAGCATAGCCGAAGGCTTTATTGCCACAGGTAGAGTGATGAATTGCTTTGTTTATTTTGTTGTGACCGTACTAGAGTTGACCCGTAGTCCGTGAGTGGGCAGTATGCGGTCGGCTCTTGTGAAGGTCGAGTTTCTGGAGGAAATCATAAGGTCAAGTAGACCTGGTGATCACAGGTGGTAATACGCGTATTAGTGTGAGGCTAACGATGGCAATTTTGTTACTGATATGTCTTGGTGATCTCTTCTAACTGAATTAAAAATTCGTTAAAATTTAGAAGTTCTATTCGTTTTGATTAAATTTAATTTTTAATAACTGGTAAAGAAAACATATGATTAATAACAACTTTGAACTAGCAGGAAGGCTGGCTGCGTTCCTTAACATGTGATCGCTGCACATAGACATGAAGTTATTACTATCCAATTCGATTTTAAAGATTTATTGATGTTTTAGATCGTTTAATCCAATTAAGTAAGTCATCTAATAAAGATGGTTATTTATAGCAAAAAATATATATAAACAGTACACAATAATTAATTTAACTAAATAACCTACCTAAATTAAAATGTTAAAAGTATAAACTAAAATATAACTAACTAAAAAAAATAAAATAAAAATAAAACATATACCTAAGAGACTGGCGGCATTGCCTCGTCATACAGCAACACTTCTAAAAAAAAATTACTAAAGCTTTGTTTTGATCAGGTTTGGCCGAACGGTGTACCGTTTGTGTTTTATGTTGATCTTAAATATGAAACCCGAGGACGGGTGTAACTGTCAAGATGGCAGTGTCGGCGAGTTAAAAATGTATTCCTTTAAGTTGATCCATGAATTTTGTTGATTCGAATAATTGAATACGTAAGCATTGTGCGAAAAATCCCTTAGTCATGATTTCTTTATAATTATTCCTGAATAGATCTTGGCTGAAGGACAAATAAAAGACCGGTTCAGAAAAGTAGTTTTGCAAGGCACTCTTCTGGAGTAGAATTTTTGCGAGTTGAAATTTTGTTATAGTTTTGTGGAACGCTTATTGCCGAGCTAGATCAGAATCATTTTATGGTTTTTTTCTAACCATGCTACTATAGAATACATAATAGTACAGGTACAGAAGATTCACTCTGAAGAATCAATTGAGGGAATGGAGACTCTCGCTACGATACAATTGGGTTCAATTCGGATCGCACAACGCTAATAACTTAGTTATATTCACCTAGACAATCCATCTCTTTCTATCGCGTAACGCTTGCCTTTTCTGGCGCACTGATTAGCCACGCTGGCATGGCCGCCGTACTTACTTGCGTTTTTGACACCTGCCGCGGAGTGAGACTGGCCTGATGCTACTTACTAGTTTAAATTACTATTGAGAGCGCGTACGAGGGCGTACGCATGTCAGGTTGGCCGTGTCGGCGAGTTCAAGATAATCCCATTTATTATTGTTTTCGATGTGCAAACAGAAAGTTGTTTATTACAAAACATAACTGCTACATTTTAAAATGTTTCAACAAGTATAAAAGCGGTTGCCCTAGCGACGAGCGGCTCAGTCTTGTGCGGACCGCCGTACTGTGAACATCTCCTTTGTGTAGTGTGCTGTGGGCTTGGCCATAACTTCTTTAATTGTAATTGTTGTAATAGATGAGGAATTGGTAAACCGATTTATTACAATGATAGTTGTTTCAGCTAGACGATAAGCCCAGGTGGACACAGATTCAATAACTGTGTGGGCCAGGGGTATTCAGACACATATGGTTGGAATCCATGATACAGCGCGAGGCGGAGCGCTGTATTTGTCGTCACACTTTTAGTGAGTTCGGCGTAAGTCATCTCCTGCTCCGTCATATACATCATTAATAAATTATCTATTTATACTGATTGAGCTAACCTCAAAGAAAGTAACCTCGAGACTTAGGTTATGGGATATTGACTCAACGGTACTATATTTTATAACAAATACTTGTACGAGTATAGATAAACTAAAAGACCCAGGACAATTTGAATAAGCGGCCAAGTGCGAGTCGGACTCGCCCATGAAGGGTCCCGTAGTAGCAAATAACATAATATAAAAGTCTTGTAGTATGTTTTTTTTAAATTTTTATATTTGAGTTGATTGAATGAAAGGTAAATTGCCGTTTATGATGATGACGTATTAAAAAAAAACGACTAACTAGATCTCGTTCAAACCAATTTTCGCTGGTAGTTTTCATGGTAATGAACATCATATATATTTTTTTAGTTTTATCATTCTCTTATTTTAGAAGTTACGGGGGGGGACACACACTTTTTTCCACTTTGGAAGTGTCTCTCGCGCAAAGTATTCCGTTTAGAAAAAAATGCTATAAGAAACCTCAATATCATTTTTGAAGACCTATCCATAAATACCCCACACGTATGGGTTTGATGAAAAATATTTTTTTTAGTTTTAGTTCTAAGTATGGGGACCCCCAAAATTTACTGTTTATTTTCTATTTTTGTGTAAAAACCTTAATGCGGTTCACCCAATACATCTACTTACCAAGTTTCAACAGTATAGGTCTTATAGTTTCGGAAAAAAATGGCTGTGACATACGGACGGACAGACAGACAGACAGACATGACGAATCTATAAGGGTTCCGTTTTTGCCATTTGGCTACGGAACCCTAAAAAGGCCATTTTCCAAATTGCTCTGACCTTCTAGGTCACTACGCCACGGAGGTCATCAGGTTATGAAAAGAAAATGTTTGTTAATGTATTTGTGGTCTAGATCGATCATTTTGGATATTCTTGAGAGGCCTATGTGTATGTAACTTACGTATACAATTTGACTGATACTTGATAGAAATAAAAAAAAAAAGTTAAATATGTCGATACATGTTCCTTGTTCAGTTACATGTAAAAAATCAACTTTAAAAATAGGTTTCACAAATATTTTTAGATCATATAAAAATAAAAAGCGTTAATACTTATTAAGTAAATAATGCTCAAACAATAAGTATTGACATAACTGTCGGTGTGTCTGCAATCAGCGTCACCGCGACGTGTCTAACTATCTCTATAAGTTGTTCAACTAGCCGTCCATACTGGGAGACAGGACAACATAACAATTCTATGATTATCATCTGGGCTACGCCTTAGCCTTTTACATTTATCACCCTATTTGTTGACGTGTGGTTTCCGGCAGAGTAGGTAGAATAAGGCCACTCCAAGTTCCTCTCGTGGATGTCGTAGAAGGCGATTTAGGAAAAACAAGCTAAACAAAGCTTATAAACATCAATGAGAGCTCTCCAATCCGGCCAGCGTGGAGAGTGTAGGCCAAGTCCTCTGGCTGCTCTGGGCAAGTATGGCTCTTGTAGTTTAGAGAAGGTCGTGCTCCTGCAGTGGAGACCAAAAGACCTGATAATGATGATGACCCTTGCCTTTGCTTTGGGGTGCTTTTTTCCACGATCAGTGGTGAAGTTTGTGAAACGCTCAAACACTAAAAAAGCGTTTTTTTTTTTGTGTGCAAAACATATTCGTGTAAGTGACTCCGCCTTTTAAAAACGGCATTTCAGAATTTAACATCAAACCCTTGCCAGGAAATGGCATTTTTGTTTCTTTTTTTGCTCTTGTAACTGAGCTTTTTTGGCATAAGATTACATGTCATGACAGTCTAAATTAACCTATTCATGGTTATAATAAGTATAACGTTGTATTTTCAGTCGTTGGCACACTGACTGTTACTTGGACTTGCTTGTAATATGTAGAAATTATCAAAAATAACACAAATTATCATATAAAATATATATTATCCATGGCAGTCATCGACAAAAATTGAATATATTTCTTTCAGTGACCGTTGAGTGACTTTTATAACAGGAAACATATAAATTCTACTTCTTCTTCTCGTACCTATCTTTGTGGAAGGAGTCAAAAGACTTTTCCACAGTTAGTGTCACAATAGGAACGGGGAATCGAACCCGCCGCCCTTGAGGGAGACTCGTAATGAAGCGCAGTAACGAACACGAGCTGACGTCACCTGCCGCCCGCCACCGGCACTCAAAATTTAAGATTTTAGCTCAGATTGTCGTAATCAATATTTATTCACTATCCCTAGTGGAGAAAACCGCATTTTGCGTCTTGCGGCTCTAAGCAGTCAGAACTCAGGACAGCAAGACTCAAAGGCCACATTTAGC
Source organism: Acrobasis consociella (assembly GCA_963555685.1). Lineage (NCBI taxonomy): Eukaryota > Metazoa > Arthropoda > Insecta > Lepidoptera > Pyralidae > Acrobasis > Acrobasis consociella. The sequence goes on along the minus strand of OY743110.1, from coordinate 21,073,547 downwards.
GTAATGGTGGGAGAAAAAGTGGAAAAACAGTGAAATAGAAGCAGCTGATACAGGTATATCCACATTATCATCATCAATTAAACCGCATAACGTCCACTGCCGGACGTACGCCTCTGCCAAAGACTTCTAAAATGACCAATCAAGAGCGACCTGCATCCAGCGCTTTCCAGCGACCTTGTTGTGTGACCACCTTGTGGGTGACACTTCGCTTGCCAGTACATCATCACTGTCATTTTTAAACCCTTCGCCTGCCAACGGGAGCACTAAGAGCTGAAACGATATTATAACTATTTTGTTGCTAGGCAAACTTGAAATACCTGCTACGTGTTTTTGTATACTTCTCTAATACAAGTGACTTCAATCGACGTTAGCAATTCTAATCTCAAAAACAATTTCATCCTTTCGTACGAAACTGTCCTAAACCGAATTTGCCGTCGTAAAACGTTTAAGGTTGGGCGCCGCTGGCCGTCGGCAAAAGAATCGGTTTGTAACTCAATTTGCGAGCGCAGTCGGTGCATGTAGGGTGTTTTGTTATAGTCATTGCAGGCCTTGACGTGTGAGGAGAAAATGTAGCTGTTCATTGCAGATTTTAAGTTACTCGTTACAAGATTCAGTGCGTTAATAGTTTGCAAAAAATATATCATGATGTTTCTGAGATGCTCTTCGAGAGCTGCAACGTGTGATAAAAAGGACGTATAACTTGATCCAGGAGACTAGGTTAGGCGAACCCGTGTGCGGTGGCCAAGTGGATAGATTACCACAAGTGGAATAATCTCAAGTGGGTACATCAGTTCATTGCGAATCGCTGGTATCGGGTAGCTTTTCTTTAAAAAATAAATAAATTTTAATATACACTACACGTAATGACTTATTGACGTGTAAAAGTGCCTGTATAGTTCTAGTTACTGAATCAACATTTGAATTTTGAATCCAAAATTCAAATCGCCATCTAACGTTTGATCATCAAACTACCTAAGGATTCAGGTTTACCCTTCAGGTTGCGGAGGTCAGACGGCAGTAGTTCTGTGTAAAAACTAGTAATCTCGTCAAATCTCCTTGGTTAGGTTAGGTTAGAAATACGCTTGGACGACTTAGGTAGCGGACCCTAGCTACCTAAGTCGTCCAAGCGTATTTCCCCAGTTGTTTCCCCATACAACTGAGGAAATACGCTTGGACGATGAATGATTTAATTAAACCAAGTACCTACTAAAGAACGCATCGTGGCGTAGTAGTACGCCACGATGAGTTCTTTAAAACAATAATGGAAGGAAAAATAGAAGGAAAGAGAGGAGTAGGAAAACCCAGAAGAAAATTTATAGCCCAAATAAAAGAAAAATTAAACGTGAAAACATATAAAGAGGTTAAGAACTTAGCGGAAGGAAGAGAGACATGGAAAGCACTCCACCGACAAGAGCCAGCTCTTAAATATAAGAAGAAGACCTACTAAAGTTTATAAGACTGAATAAATCTAACACCAATGTACACTTACACATAATAAAAACAATAAAACTCTTGTTCATAGAAATTCATAAGAACCCCAAACTTCCCTCGCTATAGTGAAAACTATTTAAACAACTCATGAATCAGTTGGCAAAGAACAATGTTCGGCTCGATATGACCCGACCCAATCTAGCTATTTCCATATCATCCGCGGGGCACAGTTCCAACTAACAGAATTATTCAAAGTGGACCTTTAAGTTTAGGCCCAAAAAGTGTAGACCATTGAGGTTTTTATTTTGTAGACAGGTTTTTGTTTTTAATGTATGGCTGCTACTATCTTATCTTATACCTTTAAACGAGCAATTCTTGTATATTTATTTATTTATATATTTATAAATATCAGTGATCTCGAAAACGGCTCTAACGATTTCGCTGAAAATTTGTATATGGGGGGTTTTGGGGGTAAACAATCGATCTAGATTAGTCTTATGTTTGGGAAAACGCGTCTTTTCGAGTTTTCATGCGTTTTCCTTTTCACGCAGAATATGGTCGCTAATTTCGTCGCGCCGGCCGCTGTCCTTTTGGCTCAGCGGTTAAAGATGCGGACCGCTAGAAAAAGTGTTACGGGTTCAAATCGGTGACTTACTTTTGTTATTTTTGTTATTGTTTTTAGACAAGTACCTTTAAGGTATAAGATAACCGAGCAAAGCTCGGTCGCCCAGGTACTTATAGTTTACACTCGTACATACATAATACCACGCCTGTTTCCCACAGGGATAGTTTATGGACTTCAACTTGCTACGATCCTGACAAACCTCTTTCGCTTCAACTACACTCATCAATCTCTTCATACATGCCCTTCGGTTACGGGTACTTTTCCTTTTTTTAGAACGTCTGCAATTTGGTTGCAGAATGTTTGCTGAGGCCGACCGAGATTATATATCTTTTTTGGATGCCGAGACCAAATGGTGAAAATGAGACCCTATTACTAAGACACCGCTGTCCGTCCATCTGTCACCAGGCTATAATCTCATGAACTGTGATAACTAGACAGTTGAAATTTTCACAGATGATGTATTTCTGTTGCCGCTCTAACAACAAATACTAAAAATAGAATAAGATAAATATTTACGTGAGGTCACATACAACAAACGTGATTTTTTACAGTTAATGCTACGGAACCCTTTGCGAGGCTGACTCGCACTTGGCTGTTTATTTTTTCTTGTAAACCAGCATTGAGGACGCCCAAAAATACAATATTATGCACTCTTTATGCAAAAAAATACCAAAATGTCACAGTAAAACGTATCTACTAAAAATAAAATTGTCACGCGTAGGTTACACGGGGGGTTTAAAAGATTATGTGATTGCATGAATAATGTCAGTTTTTTTCTTCGGGCCTTTTATCGCAGAGATAATACAGCGTTTTAAGGGTACAGTCGGATTTGTGTTATCGCTGACCTAACTGGCCGGTTTATCTGCCTCTTAGGTTTATTGTTATCTTGGAAAAGTCTATTGAAATGTTGAGAAATCATTTTAAATCGTACTCATTGAATAAACTACATAACTGACAATATCTTTTTTTATTACTGCATTGAAAATTCCCTCTCTTTTTAATCGAACGTGTTAGTGATCGACACTGGTGCCAAATTCTAAACACTTATACATCATAAGAGAGAAAATAATGAAAAACTGTTGTGACATATTTGGTTATTTAACAAATATCTACTCACAATTCAATTAACACATTGCTGGTTACTCCGCCAGACGCAATAGAAATAACAAACGATGTGCATCTATAGATGTAGTGTGCCGCCTCTAATTTTACTTTTTTATCAAAAATAATCATAATGACAAAATACAAGAAAATTAAGAGCGCCATGCCGTATTTATCATGGCCTTGCGTCTTGGCGCATTAAACCATACGTTGGGGCCAGAGCGCTTGATTTAAAAATAAAACAAAATTCGTGGCATAGTGTTCCTCATGCCTCATTGTCACACCGCGTTCCTGGTTCGAGCCCCGGTCAGGTAGAGATGAAAAAAAAAAAATAGTCCACCCAAACTGTAAACTCGCAATTTTCGCTTCGCTCGTTCCTATTTAAGGCCATACCCAAATTTTCCGGGGTCCAGTGGCGCCGCCATTTAAAATAAATCATTTAAAAGGAAACTGAGATATCATTCAAAATTGTTTCTTGGTCAAGCCCTAGATAACCCTTAAAACTATTTTATGAACTACTGTTTATAATTTAAAGTGCGAACGTGAAGCTTTTCTACGCACATTAGCTAAAAGTGGCCGTTTTTCGCAAATGTGCGTAGAAAAGCTACACGTTCTCACTTTAAACTACAAAAAGTAGTTTAAAAAATACTTTGAATGGGTATCTAGAACTTGACCAAGACACAATTTTAAATGATATCTCCGTTTCCTTTTAATTGATTTATTTTAAATGGCGGCGCCACTGGACCCCGGAATATTTGGGTATGGCCTTAATAGATCCTCTCTCCTTAAAATTAAGACAATAAAGTACTCGAAAAGTGACGTTTGGTACAGTCAGCACAATAGTACCATCGTTAATGTCACAGTTGTCGGTGTTCGTGATGGGAATTATTTAGGGATCTTTAGACCCCCTGTTGAGTTGACCACTACAACGAAAATTGACATGACGTTTAGTGCTTTCTAGTTCTAACCAATTTAGACTAACTTAGTTTTAATATGCAACGTGGAAGGGACATTCCCGTAATAAATCGCACTACGGGCTATCACTATAGTCATAGATAAATATAATAGTTTCATAAAGTTAAAATAACAGCCAAATCACAAAAAATTGGGAACTTAAATAAATCATGTTTCAGCCACTTCATTTTTTTTTAATCAAAAATATCATAATATTATTTATTACCCTTATTAAGACGCAACTTTTTTGTCTGAACCATTTTTTTTACCGATAAACTTCAATTTACTCGCGAGGTTTACAGCTCACAAAGCCACTAGTATATAAACAGTATTAAACGTAGCTGTTAAGAACCATCGCAAGATAATTTGCTTTCACTTAAAAGAAAAAACTACATCGAAATCGGTCCAACCGCTCAAGAGCTACGATGCCACAGACAAACACACACCTCTCTCGTGATGTGTATGTAAGATTGTGTTAAGTAAATAAATATTGTAGACTCCCGAGGGACTGTCACAAAGCCTAAAGACGTCTCCCGCTGAGTCTAGGGAAGTCGGTATTGGCGTTGACAGTTTTTTCGACATCCTCTGAATGGACTCCCATGGATTGAATCTCAATCACATAGTAGATAAACCGAATGACGTGTTACATGTTTCTGACACCAATTAAAAGTTGTCAGACCGTGGTAGCTACTTCTTACTTCCCTTGAGGACGGTTAACCGCAATTAGGCCCGAATTGGCCGGTCCCGTTTTGCGTGGGGGGCTGACGCCGGCCTTAGTTTACCGTGGTACCTAGAACCTTCGAAGCAGCTGCTGTAGTCAACAATTTTTTTTAAAATCACTCAACATATTTTTACAAAATATTGTTAGTATAATTTGTCCATAAAATTTATATTTATTTATTCCTACTTTTTTAAAACTTTTTGAAAATATTTGCTCCTTTGTGATCTAAGTTCATGATGTGCGAGTTGATCTGTTTGCTTGTCACGCGCAGATCATCGATTTCCAGCTCCCAAAAGATACTGTTAGCTATCTGATTTAGGTTTATAACCGAAATAGCTAAAAAGTTGACATTTTCATAGGTGATGTATTTTTGTTGCCGCTATAACGAAAATGAATAAAAGCAATAAAAAATAATTTAAAGGAGGCTCCTATACAACAAACGCAATTTTTTATAGATGGTAAGTAACCCTTTGTACGCGAGTCCGACTCGCGCTTGGCCGATTATTTTAGGTTTGATATTTTGTTTCAGTGGTTTAACATGACCACAGAATTACAGAATTAATAATAGACATGATCTAAAAATATGCTTTATTGTTGCTATAATGACAAGTTGGTATAATTTTAAGATCTGACAAGATTAAAAGTCAAACCTAAAACATCCCCCTTTTTTGTCTGGGATTTTTTTTCTGTGTCCTAACTATACTTGTTTTTGCAATCCAAATTCAGACTATCTTTATAAAGCCAAAGGTTGACAGGTAGACAACGCTTTTATCGTAAAGTGCGCCTGTAGTTCTCTACAATTTGTATTTGATGAGCAATATTAAATAAATGAATAAAAAGCCCCAAATCTTTCTAAAGAACAAGATCATCAAAGCTCAGCGTAAGCTCTGGTGTAGATTATCGAAAAGCTGTCAACCACACTGTTTCCTAGCCACGCCGGCAGGGGGCGCCGTCTTTAAGTCTCATTACCAACCCTACAAATTTTCTGGGGTATTTTTATTTCGCAACATGTTATTTTATTCACACTTTAGGCCGTGAATAAAAAATATAGGAAAAAAATACCAGTGTTAGATCTGAGTTGTTCTGCTGAGTGGAAAGGTAGATCTGAATTATAAACAAGTTTATTTGCTAGGCAAATAAAATAAAAACCCGACGGTTTGATATACGTAGCGCTATCTATTATTTGCTAGAGAAAGCCCTGACTTTCAAGCATTAACAACCATTTAACACGGTTGACCGATTTTATCAAACGTAGCTAAGAACTACCGCAAGGGAACTTGCTTTTACGTCAAAAACGCATCGAAATCGGTTCATCCGTTCAAGCGCTACGATGCCACAGACGGACAAACAGACGGACCGACAGACATTAGCGTCAAACTCAAAACAAACACACCTCTTTTTTGACGGGGGTAAAAAATAGTCATCGGGTTCATAAAGACCAGCAATACAGGTTGGCGACGATCGTGTGACACCTTCCCTAGGTCTCTTTTTAACCTTTTCAACAGTTGGTCACTGCTTTTATGCCTGTTTTTACGCTTCTTTCCCATATCTTCAGATTACTTTACAACAACTAACAATATATAACACATTAAGTACTAATATTTCTTCTTTTTACTCACGAAAACAATATGATCAATCTTCTTAATTTTCATAACTCCTTTTAGTTTCTCCTCAGGAACTACTTTCGTGTGTGTCACATAGCAATGTATCACAAACTGTCAAAAACTGCCGACCGACCATAGCCGACCTCTGTAGCGGAGACATTGTCGCTGGTCTATATGAGCACGTGGGCCTAAAGTAGCCATGGTACACAGCCAAGCTCTTGTTTTTCATAATTGTTTTATAAATGGATACGTGTACCCACTAGGTTCTACAACACAAGCTTATACTTACTTTGGGGCTAGCTCAGTATGATACAGATAGAGATACATTTTCACGTCTATATCCCTGACGGGGTAGATAGAGCCCAGGGCCGTTAGGCCCAAAGGCCACGCTTAGCGTGGTTGTGGACGTTAAGATGGAAAAGGAATCAAAATAGTGATGGGCTGCTAGCCGCATCGCCTATTACCATGATTCAAATCCCGCCCATTCCCTCGATCGGCTCTTACGATCTGCGCGGGAAGAGAAGCAGCTGGTACATTCTACGTTTTTTCTTTTCTCCCAGACCAGCATGGAAGTAGCTCAGTTTGATTTGTCAGTATATACTTATATTATATACGAGAACACATAGTTCATTTATTATATTAAAGGCGTATCCGACATGTTGAAATATAAGAAACAAGTAGCAGACCCAAAAGTTAGACGCCTGTTTCATTATCAGAGCTTTCAGAGGGTCGGGAGTTGACGAGACTTTGGAACAAAGTCGATATGTATCGCAAAATATTATTTACAGTTTCCCTGAGAAAGGTTGGAGAACATTTATTAATCTTTAAACACAGAATTAATATGAGTACTTGTTACATACAGAAGGGAATCTCCGAAGGTCCCACGCAATATCAGGCGCCATACCTACATTATCTAATTACTTATCTAATACTAGCCGAAGCCCGCGACTTCGTTCGCGTGGACTTTATGTCCCTTGAAAATGCTTATAGGCTGAACAACTTTTACTAGGCGGCATTTTTATATCTCTTATAGTTTTGCTGGACCATTATGGTTCTGCATCAGGCGTTCCATTTTCCAAAATCATTTATACCCTATATGTTGCCCAGGCTTAATAGCTATATAACAAAAAAAGTTTCATTCGAATCCGTCCAGTATTTCCGGAGATTAGCGTGTACAAACAGACAAGTCTCTTTGTCTGTTTGTACACAGACAAACAAACAGACATTTTTTTTTTGTTTACTCTATTACTACGTCTCCATCACCCCCAATTTTTTTTTGGAAATATATTTAATGTACAGACACACTTTTTTTACTGTTTTATTATATGTATAGATAGATGTCTTACTAATCATTTGTATGCCAGTGTGTCCTATCAGTTTACGTATAGTCATGATTTTGAAACCAGGGCTTGTGTTGCCGCTCGATATTTCTCTTTCGTTTGCACTATCGATAATCAATCAGAAGTTCATGTATTATGAAAAGTAAAACTATCGATACTGTCAATAGAACACTAAAAGAGCCATCAATACTTTCAATAGGCCTATCGATATTTTGGCATTTTTCGACTACTACTATCTTTAGTTCGGCAACATTAATCAGACTCACTTCTGTCAATGTCTCAGGGTTTAATTTCATATCTTCACTTGGTCATAAAAAAACACGATCCTCATAACGATCTTAAGAAAGTAAGCAAAGAAAATATTACAAAGAAATAGGTACCTAATAAATATTGGAGAGTCTTCAGTAGACCACTAATGAGGTCCTCCAATGAGATCGACCGGAACCCACTTTGCATTTGTTCAGATAATCGTCTTAAACGTGATTACCTCATTTGTTCCGAACACTGTAAAAGGAACTCGTTGTGAAAATCGCAGTGGTATTATAAAGAGTCGTAGTCTTTTATGGCACTCTTTGTGTTAGAAAAAAAAATCTGAGTGTTGTGAAGCACTCATTTATTTGTACAAAGTTTATTGATACACAATATACAATTGTTTACAATTGGCTGACTTAACGCTAAAACTCTCGCGGATGGAACGAAGTTACAAAAATATAAACGTAAAGCTTCAGTGTAAGTGATAGTTCCGAAACGCTAGTAGTTTTTAGCTTTTGCACTAAAATAATATTTAAAAAAATGACCTTCAATAAGATAAATTTATCCTAAATTATATGAAAAAAAAATTTAATTTGACTTTAGAAGCCTCTAGAAAACCCCCCTGAAAAATTCCAGCTCCTAAAAAACGTGACGGATATATCTTACACTTTATTTCACCTAGTTTGTTCCGATCCAAAAACAGAATCTGTCACATTAGGTATTGACCTAGAAAACGATACGAGTGAAGTTTTTCGATCCTGCCTGAAAATGTATCTACAATGTACATTACTAATTCTGTATTTCATATTAGACATATTTAATTAATTAGAGTTCCACTTTATTGCTGCTAAAATTTGAGATCTCTTGTGTACTACATATATTTTTCTTTCTACTTTTAGTATTTTATCTGACTTATTTCCTATGTATAGGTATATTATTGTAAACTTATTACATCAGATTTTTCTTCTAAAGATTTTCATAAAAGCAACTCCCTTCAATCAAAGTCAATCATACAAAGTCTCTGAAACATCTAAAACGTTCGTAATCATTCATCTCAAACTTTCCAAGTTAACCAATTTGGCTTTAAAAGTGCGTAATGAGCTTACTAATTACCGTTCGAGCTTTGAGCTTTTGACAACAAATAACTTATCGGTGGTCGGTACTGGATTAATGGTTTAATTAATTTACCGTGTCTGATATTATCAGACTAAATGGAGGTTTTATCTCGTTGCTTTTGTTGTTTAAACCAACTTCTGAAACAGAAGCGGTCCGGTTAGTATGGGAAATGGTCTTTTTCAGATTGCCCTGGGTCTTGCATGTTATAAAATGCCATTATCGTTGGTTAGTATCGAAATTGTTTTGGAGCTAGCTTAATCTGAGTGATTTTTGTCCGTGTATATTCACTTATAAAATATTTTTTTCTAAATTAAAAACCGACTTCACCCCCAAATTACACAACCAATTTTGATAATATTTCTATAGGACCAGTACACTCTTTCGAATGAAAAAAGAATTTTGATAATCAGTTTCAGTTAACGTAGAATCGGTGAACATACATAAAAAAATATACAGTCGAACATTCTGGCCCGGAGAGACTACGCATTACTTGCAAGTTAGGAGGCGACTCGGACGTGACAAGTGGCACAAACAGATCTCGAGCTCCTCCGTGCTTCGGAAGGCACGTATAGCCGTTGGTTCTGGCTGTTATCATTGTTTGGTCGTTAAGCTATGGCAGATGCCTTTAGACAGCCTGGAACGTCTGACACCAGTGTTGGCCTCTTACACACATGAAACTATACAACTAAAGAAATTGGGAAAAGTAAAGAAAATTAATTACAAAATTAATAAAAACCATGGAAGAAAGTAGCTGAAAATGCCGAGAAGCTGAGAAAAAAAAAGGTTTTTAAAACATAGTAAGTAGTAATTAATTAATTCATATTGTTAAAAAAAATTAAATCAGAAAAAATCAGCAAAAAATTTTGTAAAAAAATATTACAAACTAAAAAAAATAGTCGAAGAGCCGGGGCACAATTTTAAACTGGTTACGCGCAAGAGCGAATTTTGAGAGGTCATAAATCTGCCGCGTGTCAAAGTAAGCCGCGTATCGAGCGCGCCAGCCCCGTGAATTATGCGAGTCGCCCGGTGTATGCACAGTTACAACATTTTGCTATGTTCATTAACTTCTTTATTATTATAATCTGCTCTATATCTTTTTTTGGTAGCTTTTTAGGTAACATAGTTCAAGACACCACAACTTCATCACTTTCTAACTACAGACTACACTAACTACACACAACACAGGCTTATTCTGTGTGTTTTTGTATATATCTTTTTTATTAAATTTTTTTTGGTAGCGTTTTATATCTCATAGTTAGAAACACCACTACTTCACCACTTTCTAACTACAGACTACACTAACTACACACAACACTAGCTCAATCTGTGTGTTTTTGATTAGATTTTTATTTATTTAATACTAGCCGAAGCCCGCGACTTCGTTCGCGTGGACTTTATGTCTCTGGAAAATGCTCATCCGGCTGAACAACTTTTACTAAGGCGGCATTTTTATATCTCTTATAGTTTAGCTGGACCATTACGGTTCTGCATCAGGCGTTCCATTCTCCAAAATTATTTATATCCTATATGTTGCCCAGGCTTAATAGCTATATAACAAAAAAAGTTTCATTCGAATCCGTCCAGTATTTCCGGAGATTAGCGTGTACAAACAGACAAACAGACAAACAGACAAACAGACAAACGACAAACAGACAAACAGACAGACATTTTTTTTAAAATTCTTACTCTATTACTACGTCTCCATCGCCCCCAATATTTTTTTTGGAAATATATTTAATGTACAGACACATTTTTTTTACTGTTTTATTATATGTATAGATTTTTTGGTAGCATTTTGGGTCTCATAGTAAGAAACACCACCACTTTCTTCAGCGATAGGCGATATCAACCTGTCAAAAAAATCTAAATAAATAAAAATATATACAAAACCACACAGATTGAGCTAGCCCAAAGGTAATTTTGGAACTTGTGTTATCAGATACTTACTCAGCGATACTATATTTTTTAACAAATATCTTTAAAGATCCAAGAATTTTATTTCATCGTACCGTTTCGCTGTTCCGTTTCACCTGAAAGATAAAACTACTGAAGTTCCCCGTACGACGCACGGCTGAACTAAGGCCGGCACGTACACTCGACGCTCTAACAAGTACAGTCAAACATGCGCCTACCCGACTAATTCGTTGGCAAAGATTAGACATTTTAGCAGAAGAGTCATTTTACGAAGTAATTTTTGAGATAAATCATGATTACTAGGGGAGTTACTCCAAAAGCGCAAGACGGATGTTACTGCGTATTCGCGTTGTAGTGTTGAGCAACCTTGAGCACTAACGTTTAATTATAAAGTCTAATTTGGTTTGACATAGAAATAGGACGTTGCTATCACACGACTCACGTATTATTTGAAAGAAAAAACAAGAAAGAAAGAAAAATATTTAATGGAGTTACCCCTCTGTGGTATATTGCACCGGTCATGTGACTCCTAGAAATGTTTAAAAATGGTATAGGTACTGCTTATTTACTAAAACTACCAGTTTTTACGATCATAACAGTAGTTTTAAGCTACTTTTTAATCTTCCAATTAAGTTGTTAAAAAAAGTAAATTAGTAACAATGATTTAAAACTTAACAAAGCAAGTACCATTAAGTACACTTATAATAATGATTCAATAATAATATAACTACTTTTTTATTAAAACTATCGTGAGACACAGTCATTCATTATTGTTCATTACCGTTAACTCATTTTAATAATTTTACTGGTGTTTAAATAAAAAAAAATTTTTATATATTTTTTATGTCCTCCTAGAAGACGTAAACAAGTAGGCACTTAAATACACGTGCTCAACCGCCCTCAAAGAGGCGTGTAATTTCCCTACCTGCTCATTAATTGTGGTCACGCGCCGGCCACGTGACTCCTGGAAATGTCCAAATGTAGGATACTGCGTTTTGTTCGCTCCCTTGCGGTTGGCGGTGACACTTGTCAAGTTGCTTTTCATAAATGCGTAAAACTCAATAAGGGGTTGAGATCTTAAGTTATACTTTTTTTATAAAAGTATTTATAAAAAGTATGTATATTATTTGTTCTTTGTATACAATTTTGAGTGTGTGTTATAGCAGCAATTATATGAGTAAAAATTGTTGCTTTTAAAAGAAAATGCCATATAAAAGTGCGATTTCCTGGTTTGGGACAAATGAAAAACTCGGCTGATGAGCTGTTTTTAGTTAGTTAACTATTGAACTAAAGTCTCAATATCTATGTATAAATAATAAATATATAGGGACAAATTACACAGGTTGAGCTAGACAATGTAAGTTCGAGACTTGTGGTTAGGGGCTGCTATCTCAACGATACTATATTTCTCAACAAATACATATTATTATCATCATCAATAAATTTAATAACTAGGTTCTTGTCGGTGGAGTATTTTCCATGTCTCCCTATTTTCCGCTTTTATTATATAGATATTATTTTATTACATTACAAACAATATTTAAATTAATAAAATAAACCAGAAAATTAACTAAAATTAAACTAATAACTTAAATTACTTATAAACAAAATAGCCCTGGCAAATCGCTGCCCCATGGTAACGTGCCCAGAAGGCTGGCAGCATTGCCACGTTGTATGGCAATGCTTATCTTTTGAGCTAGTTAAAGGTCAGCCCTCTGGTCACGCGTGATTTTAATCAATTTATTTATATACATAAGATTACACACTTTAAAAGAATATTATTTATTGGGGCCGTTCAATCATACTCAAAACTCTCATAAAACGGAAAAAGGAAAAATCGCATAATACATACCGGTGGGGGGAGATAAAACGTTTTATTGCCTCCTTAAAATTGGCCAAAAATCAACAATTCAATTCTATGCGCGTCATAAAATAGAAAGATGGATTTCGAATCTAGGGCACTACCATTGGCTTTAATAAAATTATTTGGACGATAGCAATGAGATTATCACACTAATATTATAACAGCGAAAGTATGTGTAAAAGTGTGAGTATGTTTGTTAGTTCTTGACGTGCAAACGACTAGACCAATTTTAATAAAATTTGGTATGTAGAAAGCTGACACCCTGGGTTAATAGTTTAGGTGCGAGTAACACCGCGGAGAACAGCTAGTACAAAATAATAAAAATAAATATATATATTTAATTTAAAAATTAAAATTAGTCGTTTGCTTTTTAGGGTTCCGTAGTAAACAAGGAACCCTTATAGTTTCGCCATGTCTGTCTGTCTGTCTGTCAGTCTGTCCGTCCACGGTCCTACAGAGAAACTATAAGTACTCTGAAAGCTGTAATTTGGCATGAATATGTATATTAATTATGGCAAAAAAGTCGTAAAATAAAATATGGAAAAAAAGAAGCTACTGTTACAGACTTCTCACATTTAGGAGCGACCCTGCTAAAAGAAAAGCAGAAATAAACTTATAGAAGCAGTATCGTTTATCGTGATGAAATAAATAATGAGTCTGATTGACCAATAAACTCATATCATATCATCCGAGTGTATTTCCCGGTTGCATCCTCAGCGGTAACGCTTTAGTGCCCGGGGTCCGCTACCTAACCTAGGTGATTTGACGAGGTTACTCGTTTTTACGCGGAGCTACTGCCGTCTGACCTCCGCAACCCAAAGGGTTGACTAGAACCAATCTTATGAAAGGTTCGAGCAAACGCTAGATAGCGTTCGGGTCCCACAATTTATACGTGCGTTCCAAAACACATATTTAACCTGTTTTTTCATTCAAGCCTGCAATATCCTAACCAGACGGGAAAAAACTCAATTATATGTTACTACTGTATAATAAACCTTTTAAATAGTAGTTCTAGTATACATTGACCCAATTTATACTAATTACCTATATATTGTGTTGGCAAATGACAAATAGATTCAAAACCTACCAATTAGATACCTGCCTAATTGTAAAAATAAAGGTTGAACAAAGTGCTGAAATGAAACCAATGGTAGGATCCCTATACAAACACTCGTAAAATACTTCCGATATTATCCGCGCAATAGGTTTAATGCCTTATAAAGAAGGAGCGAAAGAGACAGACGATGAACTGAGATATCAGCCAACTCAAATAAGTACGATTGCGGAAGACAAGGAGCTTTGAAACGAACATTAAAAAGTATAAAAAAGGGACTTCCCTGTCTGCTGACTATTTATATGGGTTAACTTTACTGGGAAGTAAAAGTTATTGTATACATAGCATTTATATAATTTAAGAAAGACTACAAAGAGTCTGATCCGTTAAAAAAAAAACAAAATAAAAAAAAACAAAAGAAATTTAATTCAAATATAGTGTTACTTGGTTTGCGTTTTGCGTTTTGTTTTCTTTACTTTTGCGTTTTGTCATGTTAAACAAGTAAAAATAAATATTTATTAATTAAAATTTATGACACTGAACACAATTGCAGGGACCTACCAATTTTTTTTAATATGTAGGGACAAACTTACACTGATTGCGCTAGCCCTAAAGTAAGTTCGAGACTTGTTTGATAGGTTACTAATTCAACGATACAATATTTTCTTTAAACAAATACATAAATAGATAAACATCCAAGACCCAGGACCATTTGAAAAGTACCATTTTCCAACTAGCCTTGATTGGGGATCGAACTTGGAACCTCTGGCTGAGGGACTAGTATGGTGATCGCTATGCCACGGGGGTCAACGAAACAAGATGTCAAGTGGTTGGCGGAAAAGAGAATAGAATGGAAGAAACTCCCCCGACAAGAGCACCGCTCTTAAAAATATGATGATGATGATGTCAAAACATACTATGCTGAGGAAGTGCTACCGAACTTTGACGATTATGCCTTAATTTTAAATTACTTACAACATAAAATGGCGAACGTCGCGTTTTTAACGTAGAAATTCCTTGCCACGCAACTTCGGCACATAGTGTTTAGCGACACTAAGGGTGTGTTAGTCCGATCTAATACCATATCATGTCTTTTGTCTCCACTGCAGTAGCAGCCAGAGGACTTTGGCCTACACTCTTCTCGCTGGCCAGACGGGTTGGAGAGATTTCATTTATGTTTATAAGATTTTTAGCTTCTATTTCCTTAGTCGACATTCCTTTTTTATATTTCCTAAGTCGCCTTCGTCGACATCTATGGAAGGACTTGGAGTGGCCCTATTCTACTCTGCCGGAAACCACACACGCAGGATTTACATAGTTATAATATCTACAGACAGCTCCCACGCTGGTCTGGGCGAAATGAAAAAACTTAGAATGTACCAGCTGCTTCTCTTCCCACGCAGATCGTAAAAGCCGATCGAGGGAATGGGCAAAAATGCAAATCATGTTAACAGGCGATGCGGCTAGCAACCCATCACTGTATTGATTGCTTTTCCATCTTTCGCCCACCATGACGCTAAAAGTGGCTTTTTGGGTCTTGCGGCCCTGGGCTCTGCATAGAACCGCAAGACCCAAAATGCTCTGTCTACCCCATTAGGGATAAAGACGTGATAGTATGTATGTATGTATGTATAATATCTACAGCAAACGTATTTATAACGTCCAATCGTTTCTCAGCTCCTCAACAGACCGAAAGATCGCATCGTTCCCAAAGGAACCTATGCACTCCGGAATGACAGACACTCTATTTGAAAATGTTTTATTCTTTTGCAATTTAATGACGTGATTATGATCTGGCTTGGGATTTTCATGAAGATTTGTGGTTTAACTGGACTTTGATAGATCCATAATATATTATGTTGAGAAGTCAATAAAGTTTAGTATGAATTGCAGAGATTTTTTGAGTTCCATTGCCACGGAGAGTTTCCTGCTATAGATACCTTTTCAAGGCGGATACTTTCACATAATGATCAGGGTTTCACACCCAAAGACTAAAAACGGGACTCTTTTACTAAGACTCCAATATCGGTCTCTCTGTCACTAGACTGTATCTCAAGAACCGTAATAGCAAGACAGTTGTAATTGTAATTTTTTACAGATGAAGTATTTCTGTTGCCGCTATAACAACAAACACTAAACATAAGATAAATATTTAAGTGAGGCTCTCATACAACGTCAACGTGATTTATTATAGGCAATGGTACGAAACCCTACATGCGCGTGGCCGACTCGCACTTGGCTGCCTATATAATGTTATGGCAATTTCATTTTGATATGAATCGTTTTCTGGGAATTTTTGACACCAATTTCTTATAATTTCGGTATGTCCGTCTGTCCGTCCGCGACATAGTTCTGTAAGTATTCCAGAAAGCTGTCATTTTGCATGGTTATATAGGTGGTAGAATAAAATGTTAAAAATATACTTATCATTTAAATTGTGTCACTTTGAACCAACACAAATTAGCTCAAACTGCATATAGTTTGATCGCTAAGCCCGAATTTCACCCTCCACTCAGCAATTAACCTGATTTGTCCGATTTACATGCGTCGTCGACATCAACTGAGGTGAAGCCTCATCGTGGTCAATGTATTTATGTTAACGCATTAACTATTCCTTGGGTCGAGTTTTATGTAAGTCGGCCGCCTAACCCTAATGAACATTATTTTTTTATTAGTAGCTAATCATTATCGTCATCAGGTTTTTTTGTCTCCACTGCAGGAGCACGACCCTCTCTGTATTACCAGAGCCATACCTGGCCAGAGCAGTGAGAGGGCTTGGCCTACACTCTCCTCACTGGCCAGACGGATTGGAGAGGTCTCACTGGGGTTTATATGCTTTGTTTAGCATGTATTTCCTAATTCGCCTTCTACGACATCCACGGGAGGATTTGGAGTGGCTTTATTCTACTATGCCGGAGTATGTTGTATCATTGTGATCAATAAATGTTTGAATAATACATAAAATAAACCCTTACGTAAAAACGTGACCCAAAATGCTCTGTCTGCCCCTGTAGGGATAAAAATCCCTACAGGGGCAGACAGAGCGTTTTGGTTCTTGCGGCTTTAAGCAGACAGAGCTTAGTCCCACAAGGCCTAAAGGCCACTTTTAATGATGATGGGCGAGGTGGAATAAAGTCTTAGTTCATCATCATATTTTTTTTAAGAACTTGGTATCTTCTTGTCCTTGGAGTATTTTCATCGTCTTCCGATCTTCAACTTAATACTTGACTTCACAAGTAAACGTCACAAGTTCTGCAATTTCCTTTACTTTATCCATGAATGAGTTTATTTAAGGTCTAACAAAATACACTGAAACTATTTTAAGGGCATTTTCAGTCCATGATACGAAACAACTTTCCCCAAAGAATACATGTCGAAATATGAAACATATTTTTTTGGCGGTCCATACAAACTAGGGTCAGTTAATTTGTCAACTTGTATGGGAGGCCAAAAATTACTTTTCATATTTCGACATGCGTTCCTTAGAGGAAAGCTAAGTCTCATGGACGGAATTCACCCTTAAGTTAGTTTCGGTATATTTTGTTAGACCTTATATATTCTTGTCGAAGGAAATTTGCCATTTTTAACGTTCATCATGAGGATAGTCAAGAAGCAATGCACATTTATCAGAATAGGCAACACTCCACCTGGGTCGCCGAATAAAACGAACTTTACACAAATATTGAAATATTTCGAAGCATTGTTACCAAAAATAAAGCCTTGCACGTTATTGCGAAGGCTGTCGGGCGTTTCATCGCAGCCAGGTGCAGCTGTGTAATATGTCATACACGAACTACGTACGTCTACACTTTGCCTCCTTTTAAACCCTCGGTAAAAAGAGGGGTGTTATAAGTTTCACGTTAATGTCTGTCTGTAGTATCACAGCGCTCATGATCATCATCAGGTCTTTTAAGTCTTCACTGCAGGAGCACGACCCTCTCTGTACTACTAGAGCCATACTTGGCCAGATCAGTTAAATCAGATAAAACACCTGCATTATAAATAATAAATAAATATATAAGGACAAATTACACTGATTGAGCTAGCCCTAAAGAAAGTTCGAGACTTGTGTTATAGGATACTAACTCAAAGATACTATATTTTATAACAAATACATATATAGATAAACATCCAAGACCCAGGACAATTTGAAAAAGGCCATTTTCCAACTTGCCCTAACCGGGAATCGAACCCGGGACCTCTGGATGGCGGACTAGCATGGTGACCACTACGCCACGGAGGTCGACATTAGCTAGCAACTTAATCATAGTGCTCGAAAGGATGGAATTTCGATGCGGCTTTTTACGTGGGAGCAAATTCCCTTGTGGTGGTCCCCAGCTATGGTTGACGAAAATAAGGTTATGTTTTTTCACAAAAGCCGTTTTAAAATTATTAAAAATGTTAATGCCACTTGAGGTCACCCATCCAAGTGTGGACTTCGCCCGTCATCATCATTATCATCATTTCAGCCGCATAACGTCCACTGCTGGACATAGGCCTCTCCCAAAGATGTCCAAAATGACCGATCAAAAGCGGCCTGCATCCAGCGCCTTCCAGCGACTCTGGTCAGGTCATCTGACCACCTTGTAGATAGGTGTCCTGCACTTCCACCACCACCACGCCCTAAGTTACTTAACTTGAGAAAGCGCTAGAAATGCGTACACCGAGCTCCTCGGAAATGACGCTAAGCTACATGAAGGACATTTAGATTTTTAATTTAATTTAATTTAGTTTTTACATTGGTTTAAGTTCCATAATTATAACTTGTTTTTGATATATAGTAAATAAATATTTAGCTACAAATAATCTTCTTCATATAGTCAGAATTATGCGTACTTACATTTTAGTACACGTCAGAAACACTGTAGATCAACAAAGTCCCTAGTCGTTTTCATGTATTTCTTAAGGCTTGTCGAACAAGTGATACGATAAATAATGGCAAGTAGCGATTAGTGAGCTGCGGGGAGTAAAACAGTGTAATTGGCCCCCGCCGCGTTACGGCCAAGAAGCTTGTACAAATACTACATTTAGAACTACTGAGGCTCTTGACTTTGACTTTTTGGGCAAAATAATGCGTAAAATAATATTGAGCTTATTTAAAAGCAGTTATTACTCGTATTTTCGTTTGTAAGAGAGAACGGAGATAGGTAAACGAGAAGGGTTAAAAAGGTGGCAATGCATTTCTAATTTGGTGTGAATTAAAGAGATTATATACCATAACATAAATGGATCGTTTATTGAAAAGGCATAATAGGGCTGTAGTGTGGACTGGGTCAAAAATATAGGTACTATTTTATTTAGTCCGTCAACTAGATTATCCTATCCTACTAATATTATAAATGCGAAAGTGAGTTTGTATATTTGTTTGTTTGTTACCTCTTCACGCTTAAACTACTGAACCGATTTGGATGACATTTGGCAGGGATATAGTTTTGAACTCAGGAAAGGACATAGGGTACTTTTTATCCCAGAATTCCCACGGGGAGCGAAGCCCGCGGGTACAGCTAGTCCAAAATAAAGTAACCATATTTTTTCGTCTAGAAAGTAATCAAAGTTTACGAAGATACACTACTTCGAAGTTTCGGAGTGGGGGTGATAGTGATTTACGTCACCATTTGTTAAAAATCGTAGCCAATCGTGACGTCACGCGAAATTTAAATGCGCTGTATCTTCGTCATTATTTGCTAATATATATATGAGCTAAAAAAAATTTAAGTCCACATCCATTTTAACTAAGAATAAAAAATACGATTCCAAGAAAAAATCTTAACATGCATGGACAATTCACCTTATGAAATTAAATTATTAAATTTAATTTCTTACACCATTACAGCGACAATGCCGGCAAAACCTGGAAGAATCAAAGAAAATTTCCAATGAAATAAAAGCTACCAGAGGATAATGTTGGAAATCCACGCAGCGAGTGAATGGATGTAAAAAAACGTATCCGAGTCGTGTCCGCGTCGGCTCCGGGATCCGGCAATTGCACCCGGGCGGGTATTCAAAGCGATCTTGCTATTCAAAGATCACGTTCCGAGTCAAAGGATTTGGCGCAAGAAAGGAGAATAAGCGATTTAGCGACAAATTACACTGATTGAGCTAGCCCCAAAGTAAGTTCGAGACTTGTGTTATGGGATACTAACTCAACGATACTATATTTTATAACAAATAAATATATAGATAAACATCCAAGACCCAGGACAATTTGAAAAAGGCCATTTTCCAACTTGCCCTGACTGGGGATCGAACCCAGGACCTCTTGAGTGGCGGACTAGCATGGTGACCACTACGCCACGGAGGTCGTCAAATTTGGATCTTCACTAAGTGAAAAATCGCAAGGCGTGTGTGGATCTTATCTTTATAATAAAACACCATTTGTGTTACAAGTTTAACAACCCAGACAAAGCTACGCCTGACGTCGATTTTCCTTTAAAAGACCAAAAGTCAAGAATCATTTCTTATCTTTGGATATTATTAGTATCACTATGTCTTGATAATTGTCATTTTTTTCGATTTCATAATAGTTGTTGATGTCAGATCATTTACTTAAGTTTATTGCCGTTTTCTAAGCGGCAAGACTGCAGATATAGTGACGAGCCCAAGGCCGCAAGATCCAAAAGGCACTTTAAGCACTAAGGTGCAAAAGAAGGTATAAAAGAAATCAAAAGTGTCAGTTCAGACAGAGGAAAAATACGTTTCGCGGTCACAATGACTGTTATTAGTATATGCGATATTAACAGCGGTAAGTCCCGTAGTACTAATAACAGAAAGAAAAAAATGCCTAAGCAATTTATGAACTCAATTGAAAATAAGACCGTATTACCATAGCCTAAAGTGTATAACCGTTTAAACATGACAAAATGCACGAGCTTGCTCGCTAGTTCTTGCACTAGATGCCAATTAGTTAAAAGTTTATTTTCGCGGGTCAAAAAAAAATCTTTTTTATGGTTCCTTTCTGTCTGAACTGACCCAAATAGTGATTATATACAATTATTAGAATTACTATTTAGAAAAATAAGAAAGTAACCATTGTGAATTTAAGACTCAATCTTTCCTAACTTGTACCATCCGGAAACGGGCAGCAGTCGAACGGAGACAGGAAAAAAACCTGTCTACCGAAGGTACCTAACAAAGGAGGTGGTGCTAGACAGACGCCGTGAAGGCTGCTGAAGGATTTTTTTGTTCTTACGCTTGTTAACCCTTCATTTAGAGGATTATTTCGTTCTGCGTAGGCTTTGAGTCGCGGTAGGGATTTGTATTTGGTTTTCTACGGTTTAGGCGCTTGTTCACAAACCCAATTTAGTTTAAGTTTTGAGTTAATAAAAATTTATCAAGGAATTTCGAAAATGAGGATTAAGCTGATATAGGTAGATAGCAAGTATTTTGGGTACTTCTTATCTTTATATCTTTGATAGTTTTCCTTTTTATATACTACTGCCGAATTTTGTCATGTGTCTACATACAACCGTTCAGCAGATAGGGTGGGGAGGACACATGACTGTAACAAAAAATTCCACTATAAAACCAAATATTTCAGAAACGGTTCCCTAAATCGAAAAATGGTATTCCCAAACTCACAATATTATTAAAATACCTATTCAACGATACTCCAAGTCAAATTACACCTTTCAAATACCGATAGTCTCAGGGTAAAACCGCGGACGGACAGACAAACAGACATGGCGAAACTATAAAGGTTTCTTGTTTCCTACTTACCCTAAAAAGAGTCGAATAAAGGACAATATAAACTCGACTCAAGACTCACTAAGCGAAGTTCTGAAAGCTAAAATTCTTCTAAATAATTCTATATCAATTCACCTCTTTCACACCGTCTCCTCGGGAAAGAAACTCCGCATATGAGCTCATTACTGCTCCCATTTCTTTGAATACAGCCGTTCATTAACACGAACACGCTGCACAGGAATTTTTCATTACGAATTATATTGAATTCGCTAGGTGTTGGTATTGAAACTTAAATTGGATTTCTTGAAACGTGTGAAATTTTAATTCGGTGGAATTAATTAAGGTGGTGGTGTGCTTGGGTTGTGGAATTCTTTATTGATTTCAGCCTATGTTTTTGAGGCAGTGTGGTTAAAGTAATATTTTACTCGTAACGAGTTATTATAAATGTTCTAAGTGGAATTTTGCTGAAGTGCGTTTTTGCTAAAGTCACCTTTTGTCTAATTAATTAAAATAATAAATTAAGTCAATCGCAGTTGCTATCCAGCGCGGGAATGCAGCTAGTGATCTGAGCACCATGCGACATGAACCACATTTAGATTTTAATAAAGCTTTTAATTTAGATTTTAAATTTAGTTTGTATATTTAGTTTTTAGTTTAATTGTAATTTATATTGTTATTTACAATATAATTCTAAAGGTAATGCGTGTAATGTTGACATTTTATTGGGTAATTTTTTTTTTGTTGATTGTAAAAAGTGGCTACTTTTGGCGGAAACCAAATGTAATCTAGTAAGCTATGTCTCTTATTAAAATATTAAAGTCTGTTTTTTCTCTTTTCAGGTTTAAGGATTAGGTCGAATCTAGCAGTAGTAAAAGGTAAGATGCTATTTATTATTTCCTCATACTCAAACAATTCGACACGTATCTTCTCTTGTCGTTCAAACAATTTATCTTATAAACCTATTATATGAATAAAAAAACCATCAAATTCTAACAAAATCTACTATATATGAACACGCCTGTATGCCTCTACATAAACATATCCTTCACAGGCCTACTGAAAGTGATCTCTTTTGAGAAAAGTAATGCCTTTGTACAATTTATGTTGTATGTATTCTCTGTATACGTTTTCCGTGTACATAAATTGGTAAATCACAATAATACTCTAAAGGCGAATGCTTGTGGATGTGTGTGTGTGTGTATGGTTGTTACGTCTTTACGCGCAAACGGCTGGACCAATTTTCATAAAATGCTGGTATGCTGGGAGCTTAGGCAGCTGCATATATACATAAAAAGTAGCCTATGTGTTAATACAGAGTGGATTAACATATATCCTACTTTTTTATATATACCGCCGATAGCACGGGGTGCGGCTAATAAATAAATAAATACAAGCGCGACGCCGCTAAGGTAAAAACCACTCCTGCGGTGGCGTAATGTTTATAAATGGTCTTAGATTGAGATCGGGGAAAAAGAAGATTACTATCTATACATATAATAAAATATCTATATCTATACTATAAAAAAACATTAAAAAAGTGTGTTTGTACATTAAATATTTTTCGATGGGCGATAAAATAAAAATAAATAGTAATGGACTAAAAATTTAAAAAATGTCTGTCTGTTTGTACACGCTAATCTCCGGAAATACTAGACGGATTCGAATGAAACTTTTTTTGTTGTAGAGCTGTTAAAGTTTGGCAACATATAGGGTATAAATGATTTTGGAAAATGGAACACCTGATGCAGAACTATATTGGTCCAGCTAAATTTTAAGAGATATAAAAATCGCGCCTTAGTTAAAGATGTTCAACCTGATGAGAATTTTCCAGAAACACAAAGTCCACGCTAACAAAGTCGTGGGCTTCGGCTAGTACACAATAAACGTGTTAATGAATCTCCAGTATCAGCTTCTCAAAATAACGATACACGCCTTTTAATCTACGAGTAATTTTCCTAATTTCTGAGACTTCCCTTTACTGACAATACGGCGGGCACTCGAGCGCAAGATTTATCTACTAATCAACGTTTAATCAAGGAAGGCATATTACGAGAATTAATTCCAAATTAACAACGTCGGAAGGTCGTTGGACGAACAATAAACAGTAGAAATTGGCTTGGGAAAATTATTTAACGGGCGTATTGTAATTTCGAGGTAAGTACGTTGTTGGTAACGATTTAGTAGTAGAGGGTGGAAAGGAGGAACTATTGAGGAAAAGTTAGATATTTCTTCATTCAATCTAGTTATTATAGTGGAAGAGTGGGTCAGAGTCGTCCTCGACGAACGTACTGAGACCATATTGAAGACGTTCTTAACAAAGAAGAGGGTAGAAGTACACGTAAAGTACCTACGCGAGTAACATGCATGAAGGGAGTGATGAGTGTAGAAGAAGCGAAAGAGGTGTATCAGGATCGTAGCAAGTGGAGGTCTATAGACTCTGCCTACCCCTGTGGGAAACAGACGTGATAGCATGTATGTAATCTAACCATCATATATTATATACATATACAGTCAGAGATCAATCATCAATTTAGCCATCTTCAAGTCACACCATATGATGTTCTCGTGTTAGATAATTCTATTCAATTCTTTTCTGTAACAGATTAGATTTAGAATAAGAATACCAAAGTACCTACCTAAATAATTATACAAAGAAAAAAATACAACAGTATTTTTTTAAAGAAAATTTTACTAATGCAGCTACTTAATATTGACAAATAATGTTTCCAGCAGAGATTCTGCCTCCGTCATTTGATATTAGTAAATGGAACACAACTAATTAGCATGTTTATTTACGATGTTTTCCTTAACATTGTATGTAGGTAGATGAAAATGGCCATCTTGGTCAAAAACTTAAAGACATATACTGCTGTTTTTTGCCGTGTTATTCAAACGAAACATTCCGCAATTTACATAATTTACAAGAAAACATAAAAATTCCGTCAGCAACACAATTTCAAGACAATTACCGCGCAGAAAAGCTTTAAACTTTCAATCGTTTGTCACCATTTTATCCTTCAAATCTTAAAACTGCACATTTAACGCCTACCGACTGCATTCTCACTCCGCATCCTAACGACTGCGCCATTTAAAACTAAATTTTATTCCTTCGCAATAGAGGTTTTAATGTCAGCTTTCCGTTGCTGGTTTTTCTGTCCTCCATTATGATCTCGACTGCGAATAGCTTTTAAAAGCTTCTACTGTTTGCAGTACTAATTAATCTTTTCTCCAGGGACGGCACTAAACCAATTACACGCAAGCCGAAAACTCCTGTTTTTCGTCGACTACGCTAAATTGCTTTACACGGCCTTTGAAGTGTTAAAACGCTTATTAAATTGCAAGGCTCAAAAGGGAAATATTGTAAGCATGTTGCACACTCGTCTGAACGCGTGAGCGAACTGCAAATTGAATTGGGATTTAGGAATAGATACTGGCATTGGAATTTGAACACTGTTATTTGGACCCTTTAAAATTAAAAATAGCAATATTTATTAGCAATTGTTTGCAAATTTACAAAAAAAGGTTTCCTATTTATAACTTTGATTTAGAGATAATAATTTTACCACAGTTGGCCATAAAGATATAAACTTACCTTCAGTCTTCATAATTTAAGTTTCAAATCATACATTAGAATCACGTCTTTATTCCTAATGGGGCACGTAGAACATTTTTTTGTATTGCTTCTCTAAGTCATCTAAGCTAAGAAGACAGAGCCCAGGGCCGTAAGACTCTAAGGCCACTTTTAGCATGATGGTGAACGAAAAGGTGGCAAACATAAAATTTGATAATTCAAACTTCGACTTTTCAAATCCCAAACATTCTTCATTCCGTCGTTCAATCAAAATCAAATGTACCTTAAAAATAATCGTAAAGTTAGACAAGAATCTGCTCCCTTTTTTCTGATCAAACTTTTGGATGCGAATTTAAAAAATAGCTAAAGCTTATCAAGTGTAAAATTAATTTCACGCTCTTGGGATAGTTCATCAAACTCAGAGGTCAGATGAGCATAAAATATCTGACGAGACCTTTGATATTAAGGAATATGCAGATATAGCAACAACGCCCAAAAATATCTCGATAGCAAGTGCTTGGCAAGTAACTGTACTACATAAAAAATATATTTCATCTTTTGGAAAATGATCTTTTCATCCTAAAAGCATTTGGAGCTAAAATTACTGCTAATTCTCTCGGGACTGCAAAGTGAAAAGAAAATCTGTAGGTTTGAAAAAATTGAAAACTAAACAAGAATTTTATATCTATGTAGAATCAAAAATAATGTTGGCAGTCTACAAAAAAAAAAAAAGAATTTAGTTTTAAAACAATTAATAATTCTTAATGTATTTTTATTCATAAATTATTCTATGGGACTCACGAACCTTTTTTATAACGTCTTACATTTCAAATAAGAGGTAGATGCGATGCGATATCTAAATATAACGTCTAAAATATAACGTCATTTTACAAGGCAACGAAAGTTTTTGTAGTCTTAAGATTTTTGTTCTTATACTTTACTACCCGATTCTCTTGAAATTCGAAGAACTGTTGTTAGCAGTAAGTAAGTTGAATTTTATAACACTTAAGTTTCAGCAGACGTGAGATGACTTGGCAATAAGGTTTTGGACTTTTAATGTAAAAGAAATAAATTAAGAGCTGAAAAACCAAATACTAAGGTACCTACTCGAAACAAAAAAAAAAACTATACACTATAATGGTTTAATCTCTAATGGGGCAGACAGAAAATTTTTAGTCTTGGAACTTTAAGCTGGCGCCTAAAGATCACCTTTAGCTTGACGAGAGGCGAGAAGATGGAAAAGTTAATCGAAATAGTGATGATTTGCTAGCAGCTTCACCAATAAACATAATTCGCATTTTTACCTAATGTTCAATTAAAATCAAAAATATGTATTTCAGCATTAAAAACTTATTCTATAGTACATGAATGGAAGCACCTTGTAATGTAAGTATTAGATACCTGTGTTAGGTGTCCTCACTTCTCCCTCCCGGTAAAAACAGTCATTGCATTTGACACTCTTTACAATATTAATATTTCCTCAGTATTTATTAGAAATTACATGTTGCTGAAAAGCTTATAAAAAAAAAACAATGGCCCTCCGGGAGAGCCGGCGGGAGTGAAAACTCGGTGCCGGTAACGGTGTCGCGAGTTCAATGATTTTTTCCCATCTCAAAAATGCTTTCCATGCATGCCCAACGCGTTTTTATTTTTTCAAGTTTCTAGTTTTCATTTCAAAACTATCAGAATAACCAAAAGTTGCTCGAAAATCAAATTGTTTGAAAACAACAATCAATATTACCCAATGTTAATTCTAAACAGACTCACACCGCATTCGTACCCAATAGCCATGCTTGGCGGCACGTGTTCCGAAATTTACTATATCTAATACAATAAGTTGACGGCGGCCCGGCGGGTCTAAATTATGTATTTTATCGCCGGCGGTTCCAATTTCATAACCCGAAGAATGGTTGGGATGAGCCCGCTTCTATTGAATTTTGTAATACATACAAATGTGTTGATAGCGCGTTCTGTGGGATTTGGATTAATAGATGAGACATTTTATTGGTTTGCTAAATATACAACATTAAACCTTTTTCTTTTCGTACGAGTTTTCTACTTTTCTAAATGTTTGTTTCATGTAGAATATTTTCCGAATTGAAAGTATACTCTACATGTTAGTATTGCCAAAAATCGATATTTTCAATCGAAATATGCCAATATTTTAGAGCAATACAATAGTATGCCATATATTTATTGAGATAACCAGCAATACTATCGATAGTATCGAGTGATGACGACGGGCAAACTGTCAATACTATCGATAATAGGTTTCAATATTATCGATAGTGTTGCGTTTCGGAAACTATCGATAGTATCTATAGTATCGATAGTATTCAATCATCACTGAGCTACTAAAAGCGCTCCTGTCTCACTTATACTTAACAAAATGAAGCAATAAAAAGAAATTCTACCAAACGAAAATAAACAATAAATCTTCATAATGAATAACGGTTACTTTTTATAAAAATTAAATTTTATTATATAAACATAGTATCTTTAAATTAATTTTAATAAATAACAATACATATAAAGTGCCAGAGTTGAATATGAAAATAAATAAACATAGCGTGATGTAACACGTGTTGCGAGGGATTCACAAACACCGAATATTGTGTCAGAATTTATTGACACCGCGGTGAGACAAGGGGCTGGAAGGGTGCGGCCGCAGTTTCAGCGAGATTAGATAAAATTTCGTGTTTAAATAGACCAATTTAAGCGATAAGTCCACTAATTGTAAAGTTTGAATAAATAATATTAAATAAATTTATAGTTACCTAGTGTAGCTTCAACTTAACGTGACATTGTCGACTTGATCCCATAAAATG
Source organism: Acrobasis consociella (assembly GCA_963555685.1). Lineage (NCBI taxonomy): Eukaryota > Metazoa > Arthropoda > Insecta > Lepidoptera > Pyralidae > Acrobasis > Acrobasis consociella. The sequence continues at coordinate 21,045,489 of OY743110.1, read as the reverse complement.
AGACGATCACAAATCCTGCTACACATTTTACATTAGGTTTTATCCAGTCTCTTAAGGCCGGATTGGATTAAACTTTTATTTCAAGAACTCTCCGATAGTAATGTCAAAACTCCATATAAGTTTGACATAACTACTTGAGAGTAAGCGTTATTCTTAGAATAAAAGTTTGGTTAAATCCAGCCTAAGAAACAAAATGGTTGAGAGAGAAAAGTGCAGACAAACGTTTCAAACGAGCAGAAGAAATATGTGTCAAAACCTGTCGCGTCGGCTGTGTCATGAATCATGATAGTAACATGGTGGTCCAGCATACATTCCGCTATCCGCTATCACTTGCACTCCACCCTGTTATCTATAGGCGCACTACAAGTTGTCTACAGAAGTCGTCATAGCGATAATTAAACAGCTGCGCCGGTACCACTGTTTGGACCCGATGACTCGAAATTGGGAGCTGCGTTCAATTTCAAGCAACATTGAACACTAACGTATGATAATTTGTCATTTTTTTTTGATGTAGAAATATCATCATCACCATCATCTTTTCAGCCGCAAAACGTCTACTCCTGGACTACCTCTCCCAAGGAATTAATAAAAAAACTAATGAAGAGCGGCGACGTAGTAATCATCAACAGGTCTTTTGGCTCCACTGTAGGAGCACGACCCTCTCTGTATTACTAGAGCCATACTTGACCGAAAAAACAGAGGATGATTATAACCCCCTGGTTCCTACAGCGAATGTATCGCTATCCGCTGTCACTTGCGCTCCACCCTGTCATCTACAGGCGCACTACAAGTTGTCTACAGAAGTCGTCATAGCGATAATTAAACAGCTGCGCCGGTACCACTGTTTGGACCCGATGACTCGAAATTGGGAGCTGCCGCCGATGTGGGGTTATTGAGAGCTAGGAATTAATTTCGTGCTCTAAAAAGCAACTTTAGTGAAATGTTACTAAATAGTTTTTAGTCGAAGTAACTTATATTAGGTAAAGTTACATTTGGAACGAAGTTCCTTATCGCGCGTTGCGAAACGGGGCTAGACGGAAAAAAGTAAGACCAAAAGTTGTAACGACACTTTTTGCTATAGTTGGAAAAATTAAATTTTATTACAATACCTTCACTAATTAATCGAAAGGAACTTCCTTCTATCCGGGTGCCCCTTGACACCCCTCAGGTTTGTTTTTTTTATTGTAAGCAGTCATTACCTAAGCATAATTGCATACTACTCAGTCTTTATTTTGCGGAATGTTAACATCTTTAATGTTTTTAAACCTCCGATTCTAGGTAATGGACTAAATAGAATAATAATATTTAGTCAACTTTTTTATTTATTCCTTAATAGGTATTACATTACAACGTGTAACGAAACGGGGCTATCAACTGGAAAAGGGAGTAAATATACTTATCAATGTGAACAACAAATAAAAACAAAAAACTGCAGCACCGCAGCACGATTAGTATTAAATTTTGTATGGAGCTGCAGTTTTGTTTGCGCTTCGAGGATAGTCCCATAGTAGAAATTGTTTACCATAATAATCAATACGTTTACTTCCTTTCAGGTCGATAGTCTCTTTTTGTTACACATTGTATAATTAACCCCTCTACCCATTTTAGATTACTACTACTTACTAGGATGGTGCAGCAACCCAAAGTGAGTTTTGACCTCCGATAATATTTTTTTCCACTCTGATCTATTCTGTGCCACCTGCTGCCAGTCTTCGGCTTTTATTTCTAGCAAGTCCTTTTTGACTTGATCTATCCATCTGTATCTGGGCCGCCCAACAGGCCGTTTACCGCTTATCCTCCCAGCATACGCTCTCTTCACTGCACGGCCGTTTTCCATCCTTTCCAGGTATCCCAGCCAGCGAAGTCTATGTGCTTTCGTCTCGCCGATGATGTTGGGTTCCGCCACCATCTCCTCCAGCTCCCTATTTTTTTGATTTTAGATTACCTTATTTTAAAATTATTATTATCCCAACGAGTTTATTTGACCCGTTACGACTTGATATCCGTAGCGCTATCTATGTTTTGCTAGAGAAATTCCTGACTTTCAAGCGTTAACCCCCAATAACTTTTAAACATATCTGAGAACCACGGCTACGAAATTTGCGTTCACGTAAGAAAAAACACGTCGATATCGGCTCATCATTTCGAGCGAAACGATGCCAAAGACAAACAGAATCAGACAGTTCAATTCAAATATATCTTTATTATCATAGGATATTTATAATATCTCTTAATAATCGTCATTGTTTTGTTGTACAATTGTTGACGTCAAAAGTTTTCTTACAGCTAAGTTTACTACCGCTTCCAAAGCGCTAGTGCAGAAGAAGCGGTAAAAAACTGCACTGCAGCATTTTCTCCAAAGACAGTTTGACTGACATACACTTTTGCTCTCATATTACCCCTCTTTTTTTTCAGGGGTTAATAAAAAAGACAGATTTGTCCATTGCAACAAAAACAGCCCCCTAAAAATATGCCCTATAAAGCGTATGGTGGCGCAAACGATATGACACTCGTATTAGGGTCTCAGGGCTTTTTATGGGGATATTACATTAGTGATAGGTACTGCTTTTATTGGACAGCTAAGTGGTTATACGTGTCATTGTGTTTTTGGGATGTTAACAAGATTTTTAACGTTACTAAAGCTGTGTAGGACAATGGTAACACATGATAAAAGTAAACGAGTTTAGTATGCAGATGGATGAAGATAAAAAATTGTTTGGGCCATTAGATAGATTATTAAAAAGTATGGTATCCATATTTTTCCTCTTCTCTGTCTAGCAAATAATAAAGAAGACACAGCGCATTTAAAGTTCGCGTTACGTCACGATCAGAACTGCCTCCGTGGTGTAGTGGTTAGAGCGTTCGGCTCATACCCGGAGGTCGCGGGTTCGATTCCCGGCGGGGGCAACGACTTTGTGTTGTTGTCCTAGTTTGGTTAGGACATTGTAGGCTGATCACCTAATTGTCTGATAAGTTAGATGATCCGTGCTTCGGAGGGCACGTTAAGCCGTCGGTCCCGGTCACTGTCTTTAACATTGGTCGTTACCTAAAACCATGTCAGAGGCCTTTAAGGCGGTTTAAAAACTCTGACACTAGTGTTAGTCACTAACACACACGATAAGAAGAAGACGATCAGCGACGATTTTAAGTGGTGACGTAAATCACCCCACTCCGTAACTTCGAAATGCTGTATCTTTATGATTTAGGTAACTACTAGGTCACTTAACGAAAAAATATCTTTAATTTTTTGTAATCTAGTTGATGGACTAAATAAAATAGGTAATAAATTTTTTACACAGTCTGCGTCCCAATTTTTAGAAGATTCTTAGTAGTTAGTTCGGTACAGGATGTGATCTCGCGACATTACAACCAGAGGTATTTAACTAAGTGCACCTTTTTGAATAGAACCTGATGAAAAGCACCTGGCCTATTCCACGAAGAGCACCTAATATTCCTAGGTGCTTTTCGTGGACTGAAATTTATTTTTACATTTTTATTCACGTAAAGCACTTATGATTTAGCAGCTAGTGCTGATATTTATATCTTTTACTTTCTATACTTTCTATAATGAATATATATAGATACTAAATCAATATAAAGTTTATTGGTTACGCCGTATGCGTATTTTGTACATACGAAATCTGTCTAATAGGACGATGCGACCTTAAAAAAAATAATGTTGGATACTATTAACTAAGGTTGCAAAATAAGTTTGTCTATTCTCGCCTACAGGTCGGATTTCTTGACAGATTCTTGTGAAAGAAGGTTCGAAAATGATAAAGAATTTACTTGTCGATTCAGTTTTTTTTAAATTTTCAAAATGGCGAATTTTTTGGTATTATAAGGGTGTTGATAACTTAAAAAAAAACATATTTCAGACACTTAATAGATATTTCAAAAATGTCATAAAACTTTTTTGTTACCCTAAGTAAGACGCAACTTTTTTAACCTACTAAAAGGGGGAGGTTACCAGTTGGTCGGATTTTTTTTAAGTATATTTATTTATCAATTACTCGAAGTCACATAAACAGACATGGAAAATTCTTTTTTGTTTTAAATGGCAAACTTGTCAGGTGGTCCCATTGAAATTTATCAAAATTGGTTGCGACGTTTGGTGACGAAGACTGTTTTGAGTTTTGAAAAATTATACCTTACAAATTCCACTGGTCGAGGGTGACTCCGACGACGACCTCCGTGGCGTAGTGGTCACCTTGCTAGTCCGCCACCCAGAGATCCCGGGTTCAATTCCCGGTCAGGGCAAGTTGGAAAATGGCCTTTTTCAAATTGTCCTGGGTCTTGGATGTTTATCTATATATTTGTTTTAAAATATAGTATCGTTGAGTTAGTATCCCATAACACAAGTCTCGAACTTACTTTGGGACTAGCTCAATCAGTGTTATTTGTTCCTTTATATTTATTTATTTATTTATTATTGACTCGCGAGGTCTACAGCTTACAGAGCCACTGTTATAAATTGTTCAAATGATTTTGTTATTCTTTTATTTTCTAATGTCGCGTATAGCTAGACAGATTCAGTATCGAACAAAATACGCATATGAGATTATGTGTAATTCAAAAACTTACCCTTTTTCTTTCACTTTGTTAATTTACCTTTAAATTGTAAATACAATTATTATTTTCACAAGCTACCAATCCTACTATCCTACTATCCTATCCTACTTCCTACTAATATTATAAATGCGAAAGTGAGTTTGTATATTTGTTACCTCTTCACGCTTAAAGTACTGAACGAATTTGGCTGAAATTTGGTAAGGATATAGTTTGAGACTCAGGGAAGGACATAGGGTACTCTTTAACCCCGAAATTCCCACGGGGAGCGAAGTCCGCGGGTACAGCTAGTTTACCTTTAAATTGGAAATACAATGTTCACAAGCTACCAATTCCATATAATTTCAGTTTTTTTCTTATTCGTCTTTTACACATTTAAGATTACTAGCAGCCAAATCTTCAGAAGCGCGCCACTTATCTGCTTCAGCGTCAGACATAAAAAACTCTGTTATATTTTATTATCTTGAGTTATTTGATAATTCCTGTCACTTGCGCGTGATTTAAGGCAGGGGTCGCCACTTCTGGTACAAAACATCGAGGCGTAAGAAAACAGTGTATAGCAGCTACGTAACCAGAACAAAAAAATAATGTCTTTACTTAGTTTTACACTTAACCTGTTTATCTCTCAGCATTCGTCATACCTACCTGTCGTGTGGTTTCCGGCAGAGTAGAATAGGACCACCCCAAGTCTTCCCGTGGATGTCATAGAAAGCTACTTAGGAAATACAAGCTAAACAAAGCTTATAACAACCCGTCTGGCCAGCGTGGAGAGTGTAGGCCAAATCCTCGGGCTGCTCTGGCCAAATATGGCTCTATAAATACAGAGAGGGTCGTGCTATTGCAGTGGAGACTAAAAAGACCTGATGATGATAATGATTCGTCATAGCTTGACAGTTGCCCTTTATAAAGAGAGACCGAAACAGATGGTTAACGCGTTCTTCTTTTCTGTACATTCGTCAGTTTGTGCCACAGTCGGTGCTAAAAAAAATGCACGGATGTCATTATGATAAATTGCCCGGAGATATCGTACGTCTTGTAATTTTACACCGCGGTGACCGGTCTCGTTTCGTGTTATGTTTTCAGCTGAGGATTTTTCAAGAATTTTTATTGCCAAGTGTCAAACAAAGAAAATGAACATGGTTCCAGCTGTTTAATAAATTAGAATAACTGGCCAAGTGCAAGACGAAGGGTTCCGTATCATTATCTATAAAAAATCACGTTTGTTTTGAGGAAGCCCCACTTACATATTTATTTTATTCTGTTTACAGTATTTGTTGTTATAGCCGGAACGGAAATATATCATCTGTGAAAATTTCAAGTGTCTAGCTGTCACGGTTCATGAGACAGAGCCTGGTGACAGACAGACAGACTAACAGCAGAGTCTTACAAAAGAACCCCGTTTTTGCCATTTGGGTAGGTAACCTTAAAGATGGCAAATGCGATCTTATGGCAGCCAAATACCTTTGTAATTCTCGATACAATAAGAGAGGTGTTGTAACTTTAACGCGTCTGTCTGTGGCATTGTAGCTCCTAAACGAATAGACCGATTTCGAAGCGTTTTTATTAATTGAAAGTCTTGTCTAATGTCTATCAAGATGTGTCTTAGGTATGTTTGACAGATATCAGTTCAGCCGTTCAAAAGTTATTGGCAGTGAAAGCTTGAAAGTCGGGGTTTTAATTTGCCTAACAAATAATCTTGTTAAAAAAATTTAAAAGATATTTCGTATGTTCCTATCTACTATACTTTTTGTCAAGTCTAAAGTAAGACCTTATTAGTGAAGCACTTAACTCCTTATCGTAACCTTTGTCAAACGGTAAATCTTCAAACAAGCAATTTACGTCATATAAACAAGAAGCTGAAAATTCCCATAAACGCTAAAAACATGTTAATTTCCCATCCATATATTCCCGGGTCCCCTTCACAGCTTCTTCATTACTGTACGAGGTAATTTCAGGGCCGACACACGGGAGCATAACCTCTTAATTTATTGAAGGAAACTAATGAAATTCCTCCGCGAACTTTATTGCTCGAGACAACCCTGTTTCGGTAGCAACTTTGGTGTCGCGCCCGTTCGACTCTTGTGTATAATAATTGCGTAGATCACTGGGTCAAAAGTCTATTCTTGCCGCAAATTGAGAATAAGTTCAAAGTTATTTTGTAGTTATAAGATGGAAAGAAAGCGTGTAGAGAGAAGTTATTACGATGATTTCAATATGCAACCCTGTAAGCATTACATCAGAGTGTTTTAAAACTCTGTGTTTCTTTTATTACTCTAGACTATACTTTCATTTATTTTTATGACAAATGACAGCTGAAATGTTTCAAAAAGATTTTGGACAATAATCTGCAAAAACCAAAGGGCGAAAGGGTGTGAAAGCGCAATTTTCGGCCCAGCAAGGGTTGAAATGGTAATCGTTTCTTTAATTATTCTGAATTAATGTTTTGTCTCCAAAAGCGTTAAAGGATTCGTTGAGAAGATATTTATCGGGTTTTTGCTACTCTATTTGTTTGGAAGTAATTGTTATCTTGTCTTCTGTTTGTGTTTTTAAGGTAATAGGAAATTATTTTAGGAAGTAAAACCTGTTGGGAAGAAAAATCTATTGCTTTATTTTTTTAATATCACGTGAATAAAGCACTGAGTACGTGTATGTAACGTATATATGTATCTAGATGATGATAAATAGTAATTTTCATGATAATCCGCTATTTTCATGATAATCTAACTGAGAAGCTGAGATGGTTAATTTATTTTTATTTCTCGTGTTAATACTATGAATATCACAGTTTCTCTTATATGAATCTATGTTCTGACGCACGTACATAATGTTCGCAAAGATCTATTGCGAAGGGAGGGTCAAAATATTTATTGCTTCAAATAGTTTCCCTAAAGACTTTCTATCACTTAATTTGTATATAAATCTAATAGCACGTTTTTACAAAACCAATATAGTATTTATATCAGCAGCGTTACCCTAGAGTCATTTCAGCAGTAGACATAACAACACAGGTGACTACCCGCAATTTAGTCAAAATAACATTTGAGACTCAAGTAGCCTAATACAAGTTGCTATTTGAACGAGTTTCGAGTTGAGTTTAAGATGAGATTCTACATAGATTATATGCATTGAAACCATGCAAAACTAACCCTGAAAGCATATACAAGTGTATACAACCTTATAGATTGACTAGTAGAAAAGGTATTTTAACATTTTTGACATAAAGTTAAAAGATAAACCAAAAAAATACGAATATCAATAGGAAAACCGAGATTTTTTCTACACATTTTTTCTTATTAAACGAAATAATAGACGAACTAATAATGCTAGCCGCATTGCATAACATGATTTCTATTTTCACTTATTCCTCGATTTGCGTATAAGATCTGCGCAAAAAAACGAAGCCGGTGCAGTTTATAATTTTTTCCTCAGATCGAATAAAGCGACTCATAAAAATTCTAAATCTAAAAATCACAGTTAATTCGAAGTAAAATTATGCAATCCATCTCAGCGATTCATTAAAAATTCAAGCCGTCAGAAACAAATTTGACAGGGGATTTATTTTGCAACTTTTTCAAGGGGTAGGTGTTTTAAGACCCCAGTTTTAAATTCTCGATCGCCAATCACGGTAATGGTGGATTTCGGCAACTTTGCATTTCCCTCCAGTTTGTTGCAGTTATTTTAATTCTTCAAACGACTCATCATCAAAATTTACTGTTTGTTCCGCTTAAACTTTCTAAGTTTGGTGCAAGTAATAAGCTTCGAAAGATTGCAAATTTAACTATCCCTATTTTTTTTTTAATTATTTATGTCGACAGTATTGTATTTTTTACTACTTACCTAAATGTCATGTAAAAACATTATAAGAAGAAGAGTAACTCAGAAAGTCCAATTGACACATATTATTATATTACGTAAAAGTATGACAGATGGTAATGAAAATAGTAAGTTGAAGCTGTAAAAATTATGCTGAAGGCTTTCGTATTTATTATGCTTAGCTTTGTTAAAATAATTACACGTAAGACTTATTGAATTAAGCCTTTTGAAAAACAATCTATTTTACAAGCTTTATAAATTGTTCAGTTCTGAAACCAAAAATCTTGTAAACCTGCTTTATAAAGGAGAAGCTTCTCAATTCATTGAAATCAAATCTTATAATATTTTATTACAAACGCTAATTTCTCATAACTTGCACTCTAATTCCAGTTGTCATTCTTATCCCCTTCACATTACTCGGCGTTTCTTACGTCGTTGTTACGCAGAAATTTTAATTAAGCTTAGATTTCTAAAATTCTGACTGATTGTTCCTCTCCAAATCAATCTGACGTCGTACTTAGATGGAATTATCTTTATTTAGGAGTGTCTGGAAATGTTTATCAGACAGTTAATTGAGATTTTAGTATTTTAAGTCTGTTTATTTCTTTGTTGATTTTATTGTAAAATTGTTGCGTGGATTTGACTTGTCTCTTCCAGGAAATCTGAATTGATTTAAAATTGATAATTACCGGAAAATATACAAAGTTTTGAAAGTTTTGTCAGTTTTATTTATTTTACATCATTACATTACCTACATGTAAATGGCGGACTTAAGGCCTAAAACTTAAGGACTCAAGGTTTTTCCATCAATCAACTAACAGGTGATGCTGAGAAGATAATCTTTTGGGGTAAATATAACAGAAACTAACTAAAAAAGACAAAAAACTTATTACTATTAAGAAAGTTCATTTATATACTCACATCATCGTCATGTCCTATGTCATGTTACTGCACGAATCCTAAACATTTAATGGTAGGTCTTTTACCCAGTCTACAGGTGGCGGAGTTAATGTATGGAGTTTGCTAAGTCCTCCAGGGAATTGATAGAGAAGACACAATAGTAAAACAATGGAAGCTGCACCATATGGTGCCATGCGGGTCTTGACCGGTAAGGAGGATTTGAGTCTGTCGCCTGTCCAGATTGGGGATCTCGATGGGAACCGCTGAGGTGGGTCGTTTAGCGTCTCCTGTGTTGGCATACTTTTACGTTGGGATTGCTGATTTGATAGCTGAGCCAGAGGACGGTCATAGGAAGTCTGTAATAAAACGACGCAATTCCATCGAGTTTGGGCTCATTTGATTTATCTTGAGAAGTCTTTGAAAAATATTTTTTTAAATTATTTTGGGTAGATATATTTCAGGACCTGTCTAGGACACTAAGGAGGAGTTATATTTTTATAAAAATAAATTTAAAAAATCTTGAGCTACAAATAAAAAAATAAATTTTAAAGAAAACTAAACACTACTCAACCACTTGTTCAACAAAAAACCTTTTACAAACTGCATTTAATAACGTTAAAGCCATGTTTAAACTAAGTTTTTCCGATGATGGATTAGCTTAATTAGCGCATTAATCTCAATCAGTTGATCAGAGTTCAACAACTTTTTGTTGTTCATTAGCGTTAAAGCGGAATCAATTTGACGTCCAATTTAACGGTGATTGAAATTGTAAGGGTTTGATTTATTTTTGTTTTTATATAAATTTCAAAGTCTTGTAGTAACTTTGGATCGTCAGGGTAAGAACGCCGGCTTAAGACAATGTTAATTACTGTCTCACTGAAATGGCTTAACCCTTTGTAGCGCAAATTTTTCGATTTTCATAAAACTTACATCATTGGTCAATAATTATCCAAATAACATGGGAAAAAAAATTAAAAAAAAATTTTTTGCTTTGTTTAACGGCCAAAATTTCAAAAAGTCCAGAATTTTCGAAAAAAAGCACCCATTTATAAAATAAAATAATTTTTCATTTTCGTTATTTTTATATATGAATTATAAAAATATGTTTAATTTCCTATTTTATGCAGTTTATTTTGTGTCAATTTGACAATATTAAGTATATAAAATATTTTTTTAAAATAAAAATGGATTTTGTCTCTATGGTTCGTTGTCACAAGAAAGTTGACTTGGCATAGACAAAAAAATAAAAAAAAATAAAAGATTTATTGAACAGTTAATTTCTTTGTTTAAATACCAAAAGGATATTACAACTGAATATAAGACATTTTAAAAATATTAAAAGTAATAAAAAAAAAAAAAAACCAGTACTTTGCATATATGCAACACGACGCTACAAATGGTTAAACTGCCTCCGTGGTCCAGTAGTCAAGGCGTTTGCCTTGTGCCCCGAAGGTCTTAGGTACAAATACTGCTGGCTTCTTCTTCTTAGCGAGTCGGAATGGCAAAGTCAAAGTCAAAGTCAAATTCATTTATTTATCTTTGGATATTTGTATCACTTGATAATTGTCACTTTTTTTTCCTTTCGATTTCTTATAAGGTAAATGTTGACGTCAGATCATTTACTTATAGCTACGAGTAAGTTTACTGCCGCTTCCAAAGCGCAAGTACAGAAGAAACGGTAAGTACTGCAGCATTTTCTCCAATAACGTCAATTTACAATAATACTGGTATTAATATTAGATATGTGGACTGAGAATACATTGTTATGTCATAATTATTAATTAAGCATGATGTCAAGTTTAAAATTAATGTCAATTTGTAAATTTTATATAGTTGTGGACCAGTGTGTGGCCATACTTCCTCCTCTGTCATTAGCAGAGTTTAAGTCCTCTATTGTACAAGATGTTGAGCAGTTCGGGCACGAGAGTAGGTGGGCCATTGTTTGAACACTTCCACAGTTACAACGGTCGCTATCTGAGAAACCCCACCTGACTCGGTTCTCGTGGCATCTCCCAACATCAGCCCGGAGTCGGTTTAAGGACTTCTATACTGCCCAGGGGAGATCGCCACCAGGTGGGAGTTTCTCATCGGGTGGGAGATTTGCTGGTAACGGGGGTATTTATCTTTCCACCATGCCAATCTAGTGTTTGGGGCTTCACTCGGTGGGATGCTTGGCTGCCTCAGAAAACTTTTCCGACTTTTCAGACGGCAGGGTGGTGGGGTCTGGCCGTACAGAAGGTGCTTTTTGTGGTTCATCTCCTGCTGGCGAGCATGCTTTTAGAAAAGTTGTTTTCAGTCTAGTAAGGATATTGAAGCCTGATTATTCAAAAAGAAAGAGGATTCCGAACGCCATCTAGCGTTCAGATCTATGCAACGATTGATTCTATTACCCTTTGGGTTCCGTCGAGAGTTGCTCTGTGTAAACCTTTACTTTTGAATGGTATGTAGAATAATACGTAATGTTCCTCGACCATATCTCATCATCATCTACTAGTGCAAAACTGACATTTCTAATAAGTAGTTCTTATTTTGTTATGTTAATTCACCAGTATGCCAAAACTACTTTATAGTTAGCTTGAAAGCTTGAAAAATACCTTTTTTGACTGTAAAGAGTCATCATCATCATCATTTTAGTCACATAATACCTACTGCAGGACATAGGCATCTCTCAAAGATTTCCAAAATGACCGATCAAGAGCGGTCTGCATTTAGCGCTTTCCAACAACCTTGGTCAAGTTGTCTGACCACCTTTCTGGGTGGGTGTCCCACGCTTCACTTGCCAGTACGCAGTCGCCATTCAAGAACCTTTTTGCCCCATCTTCTAGTAGTACTCATCATAAACTAAAAAATAAAGAAAGTAGCCGTAAAATGTTTCTGTATATTTTCAAATTTGCCATTTTATACCCTCCGGTTTATTTTCCTGGCTGTATATTTAGGTAGTTAGATCTCCTAGATTCCAGTCTAGACTGTGAACGATCGAACTTTAGCGGTCTTTGTTTAAGACTCTCCAAGATAGTATTTTCCGATTGAATTTAATTTAGGAGCTGGCCGTAGGGAAATATCGTGGACATTTAGTACTTAGTAGTTCAGTAATTCTAGTAGAGAAAGTATTTACTTACTTATTGTGGAATTTACAGACACAGCATGTGTCGCGTAGTGTTTAGTGATACAGATACATTTTCACGTCTATATCCCTGACGGGGTAGACAGAGCCCAGGGCCGTTAGGCCCAAAGGCCACGCCTAGCGTGGTGGTGGGCATTAAGATGGAAAAGGAATCAAAATCGTGATGGGTTGCCAGCCGCATCGCCTATTACTATGATTCAAATCTCGCCCATTCCCTCGATCGGCTCTTACGATCTGCGCGGGAAGAGAATCAGCTGGTACATTCTACGTTTTTTCTTTTCTCCCAGACCAGCATGAAAGTTTAGTGATACGATATCGAGTATCTTTCCAAGACGGATTATTTTACGTATAATTAGGTTTCCGTAAAACGGGACTCTATTACTAAGAGTCCGCTGTTTGTCTGTCCTTCCGCCGGTCCAACTGTACCAACTTTAAAAGAGAGAGGATTACACGATATTTTAACTAATTATTTATTGGAAATATTAAATTTAACTTAAATTAAAAACTATACAAACTTATTAAAATTTAAATTAAAACTAAATAAGAACTAAAACTGACATTACAAATTATGTAGCATAGCCACTAAAATATTACCCCTCGGCAAAGTGGCCAAAAGGCTGGCATTATTTGAGCCGGATAGTTACCAGCCCTAATTAATTATACAGTCTTCTTCTTATCGTGTGTGTTAGTGACTAACACTAGTGTCAGAGTTTTTAAACCGCCTTTGAGGCCTCTGACATGGTTTAAGGTAACGACCAATGTCAAAGATAGTGACCGGGACCGACGGCTTAACGGGCCCTCCGAACACGGATCATCTTACTTATCAGACAATCAGGTGATCAGCCTACAATGTCCTAACCAAACTAAGACAACAACACAAAGTTGTTGCCCCCGCCGGGAATCGAACCTGCGACCTTCGGGTATGAGCCGAACGCTCTAAGCACTACACCACGGAGGCAGTCATACAGTTATTAGCCCTATTCATATTCTAACATACCTATTTTTTACTTTACTCATGACCCTCCTTTTTCTTGGCCATCGTTTTCATCTTCTTGACTCGATCTTTCCTTCCTTGATGTTTTTGAAATGATGATCTGAAACTGATGATCGTAGGTGTCCAAACATGTTTCCTCTTCTATTTTTAAGCTAGAACAAAAAGAGGGATGTTATAACTTTGACGACAAAGACTGTCTGTCTGTCTGTCGATCTGTCTATCTGTCTGTCAGTCTGAGCACTTGAAAGTCGTTTTTTGCCTGGCAAATAAACTTGTCCCGGAACATCTGTGTTATTGATTTTCTCCTTTTGACCTCTATGGCTTAATGGTCATCATGCCAGGCTGTAATGCTGGAGGTTTTGGATCCCCGGTTTGGTTTTTCAGATTGACCTGGGTCTTGGATGTTTATCTATCTATGTATTTGTTTAAATATATAGTATCGTTGAGTTAGTTTCTCACAACACAAGTCTCGGAAGTTACTTTGTAGCTAGCTCAATCTGTGTGATTTGTGTGATCTTTATAAAAAAAAATACGTATCACGTTATTTGTCCGCAATGGATTTCTAAACTACTGAACCGATTTAGAAATTGATTTGCACACCGTGTGCACTTTGATCCAACTTTAAAGATAGAATAGCTTTAAAATCCACGCGAACGAAGTGCGGGCATCAGCTAGTATATTTATAACTCCGTCCAACTAATCGTTTAGTTGCCTCTAGCAAATTTCAAAAGCCTCCAAACGTTCCCAATCCTTCCTATTCACGGTCCACGCTTCAAATCCGTATAACTGCATTACTAAAATTGATTAATTACACGAAATTCTCAACATGTCAGCCCACCGGACGTATATATTCGCACATGGCCTAGAGTGACGGCTTCTAATCTGCACAATTAATCCTGTGATTGCACTAAATGCCGCTTTGTGCTGTGTCTCAGAGGGGATCCATGCAGAGAATAAGGTCTGTTTGGTTCTGGAATTTATTCGTCTGCTAAACCTATTTTAGTTAAAACATGTTTTGTCTCTTCCCTCTTCTCAATATCAACATTAAAAAAAGCTTTAAGGACACAAATTATCTTAAAAAAACTGTTACAAACAACTTATTTGCTTAAAAGAAGGCTCCAGCAACTTATAATTGTTAAAATGTCGTTACCAAATAATATATATATTTATAGGCCGTGTTTGTGTGTTCTTACAACACCCCTCTTTTATTGAAGGTTAAATAATAATAATAAGGTTAATAAAGGGCCGCGATTCTGGAATTTAATAAACCGTACATGAACTCTTCCATGTTGGTCTCGGAGGAAAAGAAAAACTTAGTACTAGCTGCTCCTCTTACCGCGCATATCGTGAAAACCGATCAAGGGGATGAGCAAGATTAAATCATATTAATGGGTGATGCGGCTAGCAATCCATGACAATTAAGATTTCTTTTCATATGCTAAGCGTGGCCTTCGGGTTTTACGGCGCTGGCCTCTGTCTAACCTTCAGCGATAAAGACGTGATAATGGATCTGAATCTTTGTACGTAAATGTTGCCAATTATTATTATTTCTAAAAGAATTAACTCTCTGCGCCCTGTACGGGTAAACCGGAGAAATGCAGTCTCTCTTCATATCTCCTCTGTAAATGTATAGTAGTGGCTATTTAACATGGGAACTGTACATCGCTATGTGGTATCTACACACATAAAGCGGTTTGCACTTAACTCAGATTTTTTGACGACCTCCGTGGCATAGTGGTCACCATGCTAGTTCCGGGTTCGATCCCCGGTCAGAGCAAGTTGGAGATTGATTTTTTTTTAATGTCCTGGGTGTTGGATCCTATCTTTATATATATTTGTTACAAAATATATGTAGTATCTTTAAGTTAGTATCCCAAAATACAAGTTTCGACCTACTTTGGGACTAGCTCAGTCAGTGTAATTTGCCTCCTTCTTCTTATATTTAAGAGCTGGGCTCTTGTCGGTGGAGTGCTTTCCATGTCTCTCTTCCTTCCGCTAAGTTCATATATTTCACGTTTAATTTTTCTTTAATTTGGTCTATAAATCTTCTTCTGGGGTTTCCTACTCCTCTCTTTCCTTCTATTTTTCCACCGTACTATATCCCTAAAATGGAGTCAAAATGGAGAAAAGTAATTTCCCTATATATTTATATTTCTGAAAGCGTTGACTTCACCGCAAAAGTTTTTATTATAAATTAGCTTCTTGGTTAATAAATTCCAGTTTCAGTATTTATTTTTATAAATTATTCTTAATCATTCCAAATTCACTCCAAAAACTGAAGGAGGTAATTAGTTTAGCTGTATTTTGTTTATGTTGGTTACTTCGTTACTCGGTTACTTATAGACGGACAAGCTGTGATTTCGCTCCCCGTGGGAATTTCGGTATAAAAACTATCCTATGTCCTTTCCTGGGTATCAAACTATATCCATATCCAATTTAATGTACATCTAGGTTCAGTGGTTAAAGCGTGAAGTGGTAACAAACAAATGAACAAGTATAAAAAATCACTTTCATACACGTAAGGATTTGGAAAAATCTTTTTTTTATTTCAACATAAATATTTTCTGATTATTGAAATTTTTGGGGCTAAATAAAAAAAAATGTTTTTCTGTGACTTTCAGTGGTGCCAAAATCGATTCTTTTTTGAAAAATTATTCTTGAACTTCAAAATCTGCCCGGCAAATTAAAATTACTTGAGCACGAAGGATTCCGTTTCGTTATCCATAAAATAGCATGTTTTTTTTTGTATGGGAAACCCACTTAAATATTTGTTTTATTCTGTTTTTAGTATTTGCTGCTGTAACGACAGCAGAAATGCATCATCTATGAAAATTTCAACTATCTAGCTATAACAGAAAGTCAAAGTCAAAGTCAAAGTCAAAAATTTTTATTCAATGTAGGATAAATTTATCTCTTATTGAAGGTCATTTTTTTTAAATATTTTTTTTTTAGTGCAGAAGCTAAAAACTACTAGCGTTTCGGAACGACCACTGCTGGGAAGATTACGCCGAAAGAAACCCAGTTCAGTATTGGTCCCTACCCAGCCTGATGGGCTATGTTACAATTACAATACAGATTTACACTTAAGCTATACATTTAAATTATACAATTACAATTTGCAGACAACTATTTCCAAGATTTTTTCTCAGATGATGATAAGTAGTCATTTACATGATAATACGCATTTTGTAATAAATGATTTTTAACGGCTGTCTTAAACTTAGATAATGGTAATGCTACTATATCATCTGGAATTTTATTATAGAGGCGCAAGCCGAGACCCACAAAAGATTTTTTTGTTTTCTCTAACCGCAAAGCTGTGATGGCTAATTTATTTTTATTTCTCGTGTTAATACTATGAATATCACAATTTCTTTTAAATGAGTGTATATTCTGACGCACGTACATAATGTTCGCATAGATGAATTGCGAAGGGAGGGTCAAAATATTTATGTCTTTAAATAGTTCCCTCAAAGACTCTCTAGCACCTAATTTATATATAAATCTGATAGCGCGTTTTTGTAAAACAAATATGGTATTTATATCTGCAGCGTTACCCCATAGCAATATTCCATAGGACATAACACTGTGGAAGTACCCAAAATATACCAAACGCGCTGTATCAACGTCAGTCATTTGCCTAATTCTTCTAACCGCATAGGCCGCAGAGCTAAGTTTTCCAGCTAATTTTTGAATATGGGCACCCCATTGCAACCCTGAATCAAGCGTTATTCCCAAAAATGTTGTGTTATCAACCATATCTACTGCTTCCTTATCAATAAATAATCGTGTTGGAACTTTTGTAACATTTGGTAAGCAGAACTTTACACATTTCGTTTTTTTTGCATTTAATACTAAATTATTTGCTGTAAACCAATCCAACACTTGCGACAATATATTATTCATCTCATCAGAGGTGTCAGTTTTCCTATCTACGCTGAAAACAAGGGAAGTGTCATCAGCAAAAAGTACAGCCTTACAATCTTTAACATAATATGGTAAATCATTAATATAGATCAGGAACAACAAAGGACCCAAGATAGAACCCTGGGGCACACCCATCACTACGGTTGATCCTTCAGATTTTACTTGATTTACACTAACTTTTTGAATTCGGCTACTCAAATAAGATTCAATCAATTCAAGAGCCTTCCCTTTTATTCCGTAGTGCTCAAGTTTGGATAGAAGGGTTTTGTGGTCTACACAATCAAAGGCTTTGGAGAGGTCACAAAAGACACCAATTGCATTCTGACAACACTCCCAAGCATCATAGATGTTTTGTAATAGTGCAACACCTGCATCCGTTGTTGATCGACCCTTAGTAAATCCATACTGATCACCATGGAACAGACTATTTTTGTTGAAAAAATCTAATAATTGGTTAAAAATTATCTTTTCGAATATTTTGCTCAGTGCTGGCAGAATAGAAATGGGACAGTTCATGAGATACAGCCTGGTGACAGGAAGACGTACAGTGGAGTGTCAGTAAAAGGGTCTCGTTTTTACCCTTTTCGTATGGAACCCTAACCATTTCAAGTATTCACCCCCATAACTTTCAAACCCCTTATTTGATATCCAAGTCCGAATCAAGTCACCTTTCAAACAAAAAACTATCATCACTAAGATGACACAGACAGACACACAGGTACGTCAAGCTTATATATGCCGCTTTTGCTTGGGAGGGTTAAAATCTACGTATCAGCTCGATGCTTTCCATTACCATGCACAACCTAACGTCTATATATGTACGTCATTAAATAGAACATCAATGTGTAGGGATTATGTAAATCGCGACACAGACATGAGGCGTCCCTTGAGAGTCTACCTCAGTTTAGGGGTGAGGAATGCTAAGTTCTATATAAAGATATGATGTATTTAGACAGGGCCAAAGATCTTAATCTTGTGTCTCGTATAGCAAGGCTTATGAATCCCCTTACTCTAGACTTTTCCATACTAACGTAGTCTACGTATTATTTTGAAACCACATGTCAGCTTTTGGTAAAAATTTGTAATTTTAACGAAATTGCAATTATTTAGGGTTATAATTGGTTCCGACTATAAATAATGAAGTGGAAAGAAAATATAAGAATGTAGAAGTTTCCCGTACTGAGGGTCAAAAATTTAAAAAAACACACTATATTCTATTTCAAGTTCATATTTTGACTGAAAGATATGTGAAATATCTTTGAAATTACAAAATTTTGCCGAAATCGGGCATGTCGTTTCGAAATAAAACGTAGATCACGTTTGTATGGAAAAATGTAGTTTGGTCTATCGTAGGACTCTTAAGAAAAGCTGTTGTTATTTGAAACTGCACCGAAAAATGGTTCATTTATCTTTGATATAGTAGCTATTAAATGGCTTTAATACCTTATTGTGTGTAGATATCGACTTATAAACCGCTGGTTTCTAAACTAATGGCTTACTACATGATTTAGATTTTCTGCTGACTAGCATGAAAGAAATAATTTAACCCTTTCACCGCGAGACTTTATATCAGTTGTCGTGCCCCCAGCGCGAGACATGGTAAATCTAACATACATATCTACAACCAAAAACGGATATGGATACGTAAGTTATGTGCCATAAGAGCTTTTTTTTTGTCGCAAATATGCGACCTTCGCGGAATGGGCCCGACAATGTTTGTCGCATGTATGCGACGCTCGCGGTGAAAGGGTAAAGTACACTTTAAGGATTTTAGGAGCGCGGTGACCCGGCGGTGTGTGTTGCTAGCGCTTTAGCAATGAAGAGACCGGGCGTGGTCCGCACTTGGATAGGTGACCACAACACTTCCTTTCCTTTTTCCTTTGCGCTACAACATGGGGTTCTTCAAAAGGTGTGTTAATAGGACTCTAAAAGGCCGGCAACGCATAGACGGCACCTCCGGTGTTGTATGTGTCCATGGGCAGCGATGACCTTTTACCATCAGGAGGCTCGCTTGCTCGTTTGCCGACATATAACAAAAAAAAAATGACATAAAAGTTTCTCGAGTTCCTCCGTGCTTCGGAAGGAACGTATGAGCCGTTTGTCCCGCCCGGCTGTCATCATTACATGGCAGTCATCATGCAATGTCAGATGTATTTAGGCAGCCTGAAAAATCTGACACCAGAGTTGACCACTTACACAAATGAAGAAAAAGTTTATTTGTCTGACAAGTAAAAAAACCTCTGACGACTCCATCTAGTAATGAGTGGCGGAACTACGTATATAAGGGATATACGTAGTTCCGCCACTCATTAAGGTATAATAAAATAAGGTATTCTCTTCCCGAGATGGAACTTGACTACGTCACGAAAGTGTTGCCACTGGTTGTTCTTTTCAGTATATTTAAGGACTTTCTCAATTAGTTTATAAATATTAAGTAACTTAGCTAGTTAGTATCTCGCGATTCTCGCGTGATTCATCAATTCAATATTTTATAAATTGATATAATGGATTATTAATTCAAAATTGGTATATAAAGTTCAAAAATGCATTACGCTCAGGTAATTCAATTTCACACAGTGGCAGCACTTCAAACTGATGACGTAGTCAAGTTCCACCTACGTCATCAGCTGTCACGGGAAGAGAATACCTTATTTTATTATACCATGGTATATCCGTAGCGCTGTGAGAACTTCACCTGTCACAGCTCAGTAAAGGTGTGTTCCCACATGAAATGAGTATAGTAGAGGTCGCAGAGTAGAAGAGAATAAATTTATTTACTATACAATAGAACTGATTAGGTATACAAGGAATTACAAGTACTTAGATGTTATTAGTATCAGAAGTGAAAGAGGAATGAGTCAGAATGAGAAAGGAATGAATGTGTCTAGAATTTAAAAATTGAATTTAGAAATGAAATTTGAAGATAATGAAATGTTACAAAGGAGGTAGGCAATAATATGAAGCATGGAGCTTATTGCAACATTGTTACAGCGCCATCTATAATTTGTAAAGTAAATTAAAATAACACGACTTTCAAGCGTAATAAACCCCCAATAACTTTTGAATGGTTGATTTTCCAGCAAAGGAACTTGCTTTCACGTAAAAAAACTGCATCAAAATCGGTCTATTCGATCGAGAGTATGATAACACAGATAGACAGACAGACATTAGCGTAAAACTTAAAACACCCCTCTTTTTAACAGGGGTTAAAAACTAACAATTCTAGGCACAAAACGCCATATAATCTCTTACTAACGCAAAAACGGCAATAATATTTTGGCAACAAACAAGTGGACGTAATCATAAACAATATATTAAATAAATAAAATATATAAATAGTTAGATGAGCTCCAGATATCGTTTTCGGGGGACGTGCTTATTATGAAGGTAACCGTTTTGTAGCGTGGAGTCCAAGTAACAGGCTTTAGCGAATTTTGTTGCATGAGATAGATGCATACATACATAGTGGCAAGCGAAGCGTAGGACACCCACCCACTATCTTTCTATTACGTCACTTTCTGACTAATCTCTGCCTACCCCTATGAGATACAGGCTGAAATGAATGAAATGAATTGAAATTTAATTGAGTCCTTAATGTACACAAAAGTTACACTGTTGGCCCCACACTAGGCAACATGCCTGCCCTGTGGTGGCCACTTTGAAATTCCAATTTTGGTTAATATGTGCCGACAATTAGGTTTAGAAGAATTGGAAATAATAATGACTTACACTCAAACTAATAGCCAATTCCTTTTTATAACTAATTAGGAACACGTGAGATGCTTCACATAACTGGTACACTCAATAAATATAGGTACTTACTTAATATAAATGTTTTAAATTAATAGTTAAGCTTACTTTACAATTTTTAAAAATTGCTCTAGAAAAGCAGAAAATCAGAAGGGATCTAACTATGTGCTTACATTTTCCTCGATAAAATATGTATGTTTCATCATCATCATCATCATCATCATTTCAGTCGCATGACGTTCACTGCTGGATGACTCCTACCAAGGATTTTTAAAATAACATAGGTATCTGAAGCAGCCTCCCATGCTGGTCTGGGAGAAATAAAAAAAAACTTAGAATATACCAGCTGCTTCTCTTCCCACGCAGATCGTAAAAGCCGATCGAGGGAATGGGCAAAAATGAAATCATGTTAACAGGCGATGCGGCTAGCAACCCATCACTGTATTGATTGCTTTTCCATCTTCTCGCCCACCATGACGCTAAAAGTGGCTTTTTGGGTCTTGCGGCCCTGGGCTCTGCATAGAACCGCAAGACCCAAAATGCTCTGTCTGCCCCATTAGGGATAAAGACGTGATAGTATGTATGTATGTATGAAGCAGCCTGCATCCAGCGCTTTCCAGCGACATTGGTCAGTTTTGGTCATGACGACAGGTCATATGTATGACTACCTTGGTGGTCTACGCTTTGCTTGCCAGTGCGTGGTCACCATTCGAGAACCTTTTTGCCAATCGTTCGTGCGATACCGGGCTCAGGGCTGTGGAATGGACGTTGCATGGGCTTTTACGAACCGATAGCAATCTGAAGCTGATATATATCTATCAGCTTTAGCTTTGACGACCTCCGTGGCGTAGTGGTCACCATTCTAGTCCGCCACCCAGAGGTCCCGGGTTCGATACCCGGTCAGGGCAAGTTGGAAAATGGCCTTTTTCAAATTGTCCTAGGTTTTGGATGTTTATCTATATATGTATTTGTTATAAAATATAGTATCGTTGAGTTAGTATCCCATAACACAAGTCTCGAACTTACTTTGGGGCTAACTCAATCAGTGTAATTTGTCCCTATATATTTAATATTTTAATTTATTTAATATTTAATTTAATTTAGATTAATTCGTATATGAATTCAATTAGTCTTTCTGAGAGTGCGCAACTTTCCTCTATAGACACTTGTGTTTCAGTGCGACTCAAAGGGGCGCGTTTGCATGTACTTACGTATTCTGTGTCGAGTTACGTTAGCGCGATCCGGCCAACCGAGAGAGGAAGACAAGGATTCCTATCAAAAAAATGTTTATTTGCCGCTAGTTATTGCTACCTCCTTTAAATTTAGCCATTCGAGTAAGATTGGGTAAGGCGTGTAAAAAGCGTCGGTGCAATGCATGCCAATTGGTCGGGCGGTGCTGGACTTGGGGCTCGAGACTGGACGTTGCATGGACCTTTGCGTACCGATAGCAATCTAAGGGTGATTTGGATTTTAGGTTGGCATCAAAACGGTTTGAATCTGTAACATTGATATTCAGCCACTTTTTGAACCTTTTCTTATAAACCCAACGTTTTTGGAGAAACAAAATAGGGTGCTTGTAGTAAAAAAAGTTGAAGTTTGTAAAATAATAATTATTATATTCACTTTATTACAAAAATTGTCACAGGTATACTTAAGGCCTAGAGCCTTTTCTACCCGTCAACTTCCAAGTGATGCCAAAAAAAGCTAATTTTAAACGACATGGCACATTCTAATTAAATCTTTAAAATTGTACCGAGAACAGATGCAGTTATGCATATATTTTTTTGGGCATAGGGTTTCTACCCTATTTTTTTTTTTAATTCAACTAATGTTTAATAAAATCTCTATTGTTACCTACTTAACTAGTAACTTAGTAAAAATTTCCCAAATAAAAAAACCTAGAAAGAAAACATTTGTTACCAAAAGTTTTAGAATAAGTAAATAAACGAACCTACCCGAAACCAGACCAGTCTACCACTTTCAAACTATGGCTCTCTCAAAAAAGGAATACATACTTTATCATAATAGGATGGAAATAAGAATCAGATATTTATCACACTTGTTTTTATGCTGACTGTTCGTCTCGTCGTGACCGGAGTGCGAATCGAGGCAGTTGCGGCCAGTTTCAATTTGCCCTGTCGCCTTCCGCCTGCATACGGCCTACTGCTTAGCTTAGGGTGACACTTTGCTTGGACACAGATTTTCTAGAACAGTACCAATATACTTTGTTTTATTATGTTTAATATATGCGGTCTAACAAAATATACTGAAACTACTTTAAGGGTGATTTCATTCTTTGATTGTTAAGAACTTTTCCCAAGAAACATTCATGTCGAAATATGAAAAATATTTTTTGGCTCTCCATACAAACTCAGATCAGCTGATCGGTTAACTTGAACGGGAGGCCAAAAATTACTTTTCATATTTCGATATATGTTATTTGGGAAAACTCCCATGCTGGTCTGGGACTCCCATGCTGGTCTAGGAGAAATAAAAAGAACCTTATAATGTACCAGCTGCTTCTCTTCCCACGCAGATCGTAAAAGCCGATCGAGGGAATGGGCAAAAATGCAAATCATGTTAACAGGCGATGCGGCTAGCAACCCATCACTGTATTGATTGCTTTTCCATCTTCTCGCCCACCATGACGCTAAAAGTGGCTTTTGGGTCTTGCGGCCCTGGGCTCTGCATAGAACCGCAAGACCCAAAATGCTCTGTCTGCCCCATTACGGATAAAGACGTGATAGTATGGATGGATGGATGGGAAAAGTTCTTAATTACTTAACTGCTGGTCCTATTCTATGCCAAAAATATTTTTTTATATTCTGACTGTATGAATGAATGAAGTGTAGAAAAGTGTTATTCAAATATCAGCAATAGGAAACTCGCAACTAAAATCTACAAGATGCACATAAATAAAACATTCCCACCTACAATTTAGTGACACACTTCTGCTCCACAAATCTGTACGAGTAACTCGTGCTGCATAATATAGCACTTAGAATATTTGGCTGCAGAAAATATCGCATTTAGCATACGTTTGGAATTCTGCAGTCGCCCCAGGCGACAATTTGAGCCGAGCCGACAGGTCGACTGGTAAATAAGAATCTAAATTCGAATATCTACAAATAAATATTTTATTTCGACCTTCCAACGAGTTTCAGCTTTGGTGGAAATGGACCGCTATATTTTATTGGCGAACATATTTTGGATTGATGTGGAATAAAAGTTTCATGGACCTTTTATTTATTTGTCGATCATAACGTTTCAAAGTAATGATTCTATACGGTCACAGACAGGGAGGAAGGCAGACGGACACGGCAAAACTATTACGGTTCGTTGTCTGGAATTTGAACCCCAAAATGCATCCCAAACATTCATAAAAAAATATTCGATAATTTAAAAAAAAAAATCGCCTTCACCCCTAAGCTACACAACGGATTTTGTTATAATTTCTATGTGACCACCTGACAAGAATGCCCTTTTAAACAAAAATGAATTTTCGTTTTTGAATAATCGGTGAACATACATTAACAATCGGCCAAGTGCGAATCGGATTCGCGCACTAAGGGTTCCGTACCATTATCTATAAAAAAATCGCGTTTGTTGTATGGGAGTATTAAGTATTTATTTTATTTTGTTTTTAGTATTTGTTTATGCTGTTATAGCGGCAACAGAAATACATTGTAAAAATTTCAACTGCCTAGCTATCGCGGTTCTTAAGATACAGTCTGGTGACAGACAGACAGACAGACAGACGAACAGACAGCGAAGTCTTAGTAATAGGGTCCCGTTTTTACCCTTTGGGTACGGAACCCTATAAATGATCGCGACGAATTGATAACCTGCTTATTTTTGGAAGAAAGTTAAAAAGAGATAAAAACTTTACACATTTTTGGCTGGTTTACTTCTGCAAAATGTGACTTAGATATTTCTAATATTTTAAGCATAATAAATTAAAATGACAAATAAATGATAAATAATTTAAAATTACCTGCAAAAATGGTTATAATATACGAGTATAATCGCAGTAACACAATCAATTTGCTATTCCCGAAAATCGGATCTGAAATCCTTTTTGCACAAATATAAAATATCAGGACCCTATTATAAAAGATTTAATCTATCTCTGACCAAACCAGGTCATCAAAAAGTGCGTGAATTCAATAAAAACCTCACCTCGCCAATAGAAAGGCCGTTTCACAAAATATCTCTCGGATTCGAGGGAAAATTCAAAGTTTCTGAGAAATAGCACTCGATAAGAAAGCCCATTAAGATTAAAAATGGTGGTCCACTTGACCTTGGGGCGAAGGTTAAAAAAGTGAACTTGTAAATAAATTACTAAAGAGATCTTGAATGCGTATATAGATAAATAGATATTTGTTTGTTTACTGACACACACATAAAAAAAAAACAGCCAAGTGCGAGTCAGACTTTCTCACATCTAAAATATGTTAGATGTATGGGAGCGCTACTTAAATATTTATTTTATCCTGGTTTTGAATTAAAATAACAAAAAAAATGGCATTTCCATACTAAAGTGTGCAGTCGCCCGGGCAATTTGTATGGGAATGTCGATTTTTTTTTGGTTTTCGATTGTAATTTTAATTTAAATTTTATTATGCGCTATAGTGATCTAGGTACAGCCTATGGTTTGATTTATTACTGTTATTTTACTGTGACGGACGACAGACGAGCTCTGGAGCATGGGGTGCGAGCAATAAGCTGCTTTCTTTCTTATCGTGTGTGTTAGTCACTAACACTAGTGTCAGAGTTTTTAAACCGCCTTTAAGGCCTCTGACATGGTTTAAGATAACGACTAGTGTCAAAGACAGTGACCGGGACCGACGGCTTAACGTGCCCTCCAAAGCACGAATCATCTTAATTATCAGACAATCAGGTGATCAACCAACAACTACACGAAGTCGTTGCTCCCGCCGGGAATCGAACCCGCGACCTCCGGGTATAAGCCGAACGCTCTAACCACTATACCACGGAGGCAATTACAAAGTTACAAAGTACAAGCTGCTATGGACAGGGATCTGTGGAAGAAAGAAGGGGAGACCGTTGCCCGGAAGTGGTACACCACAATAGGCTAGAAAAAAATGTTACACGTTGTATAAGGTTTAACAACATATACTGAAACTATTTCAAGGGTGAATTCAGTCCTTGATAAATAAAAAAATTAAAAAAAACTACGGGTTGCACTCTGGGAGTGCCGGCAGAAGTGAAAACTTGAATATTAACGTTGTGCATTTTTGATATTTTGGAATGGTTAGGGAATAATTTTGCACGAATTGCTTTAATTATCAGTATAAAATATTTCAAATCTTTTCTGAACCACAGTCTGTCACAAATGTCACAAGCATGACCAAATTCATTTTCAACAAAATCATTTTCAAAAACACATACCACTACACAGACGGTCGAGCCATCAGCTGTCACCATCCATGGATGCGCGTAGCACGCTGTAACATAAACACACACGAACATTCGCGCAAGCGCCCTGCGCCGTCTTACGAATTTGCGATCAGGTCACGTGTCCTGACGCGAGTTTAACATTTTTTACCCATTCCAAAAAAAAGTGCACAACGCCGCTAAAGAAGTTTTCACTTCAATAAAAAATAGGGACAAATTACACTGATCGAGGGTTACCTATCACAAACTAGAATTCTTTAGTTACGAATTTGAAAATACCAAAAACGTTTCGTAATTTTTTTATTTTCAATATTTTCATTTGACCGAAATCTCTTATTCCATCTGGTTGAAATTCCGATTTTCGATTGTTATATTTTTGAAAGGTATATGCTTTGTATTGCAACCTAACGTTAAACCGATGATACTATTTCTATATGTTTCATAAAGAAAATAATTATTTAACCTAAAAATTATTTTCCCTATTATTTAAATACAACATGACAAATACCAAATAATTTAAATCATAATTTTGAAATCCAAAATGTTTATATATACAGAGTATATACTTTGTAGTTATGTTCTATTTGTGTGTTTGTCATGTTGCGCGGCTTGGGGTGGCCCAAGGGCCACCCCGCCGCAACCTGAACCTACCTATAGCGCTCTGTCACAAGGTTTTTGTTTTAATAAGAAGGTTTAAACACATTTGTGTTTGTGTGTATTCATGTTGTGCGGCGCAACCTGAACCTACCTATAGCGCTCTGTCACAAGATTCAAATGTGATATAGAATTATCCAAAAACGTAATGTTTAAATACATAGTTTATATTATTGTTACTTAAATAAGTGTTATTTATCATAATATATTAATCCTGCATGTACAAAATTACTGTTAATAAAATAAAAGTTATTGAAAATCTGTGTAAATAATAATTTGGAAGAAGTTATTTCTATCATTAATACTTCTAGAAAATAAAATTCTTGTTACCAAATAAATTTTCAAATAAAAATTACATATTTTGATTTTCGGTCGATAGTTTTTATAGAAGACAAAAAATATATTTATTGAATTTATATAAGCAGAAAATATGGTAAAGAACCCATTTGGCATTTAAAACTTCGTTGTACCGTTTTCGAACAAATAAAAATCTAAGAAAAACAAATCTAGTTTGTGATAGGTTACCAAATTTCACATATAGATAGTATATATAACAAGGATTACAAAAATATATTTTTATCCTTAAAACTGTAGCCGAAACGTGCAAAATACCTTTCGATAACGTAGATATGAGTCAATAGATAGTCCATTTAAAATCAAATCCGAATCGCAGCAGTGTCACAATCGGTCTTCGTCCAGTTGAGATTTACGAGTGACGCGACGGACATGCCGTCCTATGACGTCACGACACGATGCGTGACCAGACATAATTTAAGTGAAGGACAGATTACCTTACAGTTAGTACGCTATTCATTCGTACTAATTTATTGAGACATACTAATTGTGATAATGAAAAAGTGTCGGAACTTTATCAATATCATCATATCATCATCATCATCATCAGGTCTCCTTTTGTCTCTACTGCAGGAGCACGACCCTCTCTGTACTATCGGAGCATACTTGACCAGAGCAGTTAAAGGATTCGGCCTGCACTCTCCACTGGCCAGACGGATTGAAGAGATCTCATTGATGTTTGTAGGCTTTGGTTAGCTTGTAATTACTAAGGCGTACGTCCTTCTAAGACATCCACGGGAAGACTTGCAGTGGTCCTATTCTACTCTGCCAGATACCACACGGCAAGTTTCAGTATGCTTAAAATATTTTGAATACGTCGTTCTACGTCGTTTTTTTTCTTCAAGACCAGGTAGAAAAAAAATTACGTAGAATGTACTAGCTGCTTGTTTTATTTGAATGATTCTTTTTTTCCATGTGTATTCACGCTCATTTTATAGAATTTCTTTGGGTATTGCGGCCCCAAGCTCTTTCTACCCACTTAAGGTGAAGAAGTGATAATTCATCTCTCACTTTATATACAACGTGGAATTGACACACCCGTAATAAATCAAACCACTGGCTCTACAAGATCACCATAATAATATAATGTTAAAAAAATAACAGTAAAAAAAACGACATTCCCATAAAAATTGCTGCACAATTTAGTAATGAAATGCCAATTTTTTTAAAAGTTTTACTTAAACTATAGTGCTTTTATTTTAATTTAATTATACTATAGTGATCTGGTACAGTCCGTGGTTTGATTATTATGGGTACGACCCTTCCACATTTTATATACCTGACACAATTTTCAAAACACATTTGTTTACTTCTCATAACTCAGAACATTCTATGCCTTTATTTTTTATGCGTAGGACACTTGACCGTAGTGTTACATTATTTCCCTTGAGAGCTTTCCTTTCCTGACTTTACTTGAGTGTGGCCTAGTTCGTCTACTTGGTAGTCCATGCGAGGAGTTAACAAGTGTGACCTCACAGTTTGGATCGCTACCTCATGGTAAATAAATGTGACAGTTTCTTGACAGTCTTTTGTCATTTCTAACTTGATATGTAAGTGTTTCTTTATTTATTCTCTGTGCGTAAGACACCTTGACCATAGTCTCGTAAATTTCCTTTGGGAACTAGATTCCCAGGGTTTTCTATAATAAGCTTCTGTCTATCTGTTTGGTTGTCGCTAAAGGTGAAATACAAAATATCCTTGGCTCTTTCCTTCAAAGGATACGACAAATTGAGCTATCAGTTCAGCCCCCGTAGCATAGCACCGGCGATAGCGTTTATCGTATGCTATCATTTGTCACTATCTCACTCTATGAAATGATTACGAGTAGGATCGCACTAGTCTTTTGCGCGATATAAACTTTATCGGGGTTTATCTACGGTACCATGCCAAGGAGGCAGGTTATTAATACAATATAATACTCTTTATTGCACAAAAAACAAACACAGGATATAATCTTTAAAAACTAGAAAATGCGCAAATGGCAGCCTCATTGCTAAGCAAACATCATTTCTATATACCTGTTAATATAACTTACAATGTTTTTTATTCTTTTCAGGTTAGTTTGCTGCATCGGAATCAATAAGGTAAGTGAAAGTTATGTAATACTTATGATTATGTACTTGAATAAGTCTGTAAATAAAATATTTTTTAAATTTGCAAACATTCCTCTTAGGTAGGTAGAGCAGACAGTTTGAAAGATAAAGTGAGTTAATCTCGTGTAAATGTTGTACACGTAAAGTTTCTTGGAAAATTCAATAAAAAAAATAGTTGTTGTTTCTTAAATATTAAATTAAGTCAATCAGATGACGGCCCGCTTCGGCATTTCTATATTTCCTGCTATCACAAAATATGAACAACACAGAAAGGTAGCAAACATAGAAACTACTTTTTTGTTTCATCATCATCATGAAGTCTTTTAGTCTCCATTGCAGAAGCACGACATTCTCTGTTCTACAGCCAAATTTGGTTAGAGTAGTCAAAGGATTTAACCTACTCTCTCCTCGCTGGCCAGATGGGTTGGAGAGGTCTCATGATGTTTATAAGCTTGTTTAGCTTGTATTTCCTAAGTCGCTTTATACGATATCCACGGAAGGACTTGGAGTGGTCCTTTTCTATTCTTCCGGAAGCCATACGGCGGTGCAGAAATGTTTATATTTAAAACCTTATGTTATTGTAAAACTTTTTATTTTTTCGTGATGTTTCACGTCTTTAAAACTATTTCGTGACCCAAATATATTACCTTATTAAAAATATACTCTTTATCAAACATAGCTAAGAACCACCGCAAGGGAAATGGCTTTCAGATAAAAAATGGCATCGAAATCGGTCTATCCGTTCGAGCGCTACGATGCTACAGATAGACAGACGTCAGCGTCAGACTTATAAAATTCCTCTTTACTATCGAGAATTAAAAACAATAGTCATCAAAATCAGCTCATAATTGGCAACTATATCGCGTAACATATACACAAAAAAAAAACATTCTAAAATAATTTTAGAAATCGGTGAACTCAAAAAGACTAGAAATAACATTACAGTAATACTAAATCCTACTTCCTACTAATTTCATAAATGCGAAAGTGAGTTTGTATATTTGTTTGTTTTGTTTGTTACCTTTTCACGCTTCAACCACTGAACTTATTTAGATGAAATTTGGTATGCATATAGTTTAAGAGTCAGAAAAGGACATAGGATAGTTTTTATCCCAAAATTTGATGGGGAGCGAAGCCCGCGGGCACAGCTAGAAGTAAATAAATAAAACTTTTTAAGAAACGCTACATAGTTTCCTCCCATGCTGGTCTAGGAGAAAAGAAAAAACTTAGAATGTACCAGCTGCTTCTCTTCCCGAGCAGATCGTAAGAGTCGATCGAGGGAATGGGCGAAAATGCAAATCATGTTAACAGGCGATGCGGCTAGCAACCCATCACTGTATTGATTGCTTTTCCATCTTCTCGCCCACCATGATGCTAAAAGTGGCTTTTGGGTCTTGCGGCCCTGGGCTCTGCATAGAACCGCAAGACCCAAAATGCTCTGTCTGCCTCATTAGGGATAAAAACGTGATAGTATGCTACATAGTTTAACATCTGCAACATCTTTGTTTTATAGTTATTGTTCTGCCCACAGCTCTAATAAACGTTATCGACAAGAAATCTTAAACATAATTATTTTAAACAAAATTATCGGTCATCAAACCATAATCACAGGCCTTTGCTCACTGATTGAAGGGTGAACTGATTTACATACTAATTTTGACGTACAATACCTCATTTTAAAAGTTTATACGATTTTGAGCTTTATTTGTAACGAGCTTTTTGTACCTGCGGGGCAGAATGGTCGATCAAACTTTTATCATGTTCTTAAATGGTTTTACACTTTTTGTTAAAAATGCAAAAAGTTAATGTTGCAAGGTGTTGTTGTGTGTTTGGTAAAAAGTAAAAGAATTGGGAATTTTAAGTATGTTTTGGATGTTTATGGGCACGGTTAATGTTTTAAACCCCCGACAAAAAAATATGTATGTGGCATCGTGGCGCTCGAACGGATGGACCAAAAGCAATGCGATTTTTTTATGTAAAGGCAAGTTATCATGCGGTTGTTCTTAGCTATGTTGGATGAAAATCGATTCGGCCGGGGATGTCGGGGTTTTTGTAGTTTGTCTGGCAAATAATAGATGGCGCTACGGATATACATACATACATACATACATACTATCACGCCTTTATGCCTAATGGGGCAGACAGAGCATTTTGGGTCTTGCGGTTCTATGCAGAGCCCAGGGCCGCAAGACCCAAAAGCCACTTTTAGCGTCATGGTGGGCGAGAAGATGGAAAAGCAATCAATACAGTGATGGGTTGCTAGCCGCATCGCCTATTAACATGATTTGCATTTTTGGACATTCCCTCGATCGGCTTTTACGATCTGCGTGGGAAGAGAAGCAGCTGGTACATTCTAAGTTTTTTTTTATTTCTCCCAGACCAGCATGGGAGTACGGATATAAGTTCTTCTATTTAGTTCTTCCGCTCATCACATTCGGGATTTGTTGATTTGCCTGGCAAAAAAACTTGTCAATAAATAAAGTCAAGGAAAAAAAGTTGACATTTACCAAATTTAGCACGACAGCCACGTATAGTCAGATTTTTATTGTATCAATATGTTATGCCGTGATGAGTGCTGCCGTGTGGTTTTCGGCAGAGTAGAATAGGGCCACTCTAATTCCTCCCGTGGATGTCGTAGAAGGTGACTTAGGAAATACAAGCTAAACAAAGCCTGACCATGTCATCATGAGACCTCTCCAACCCGTCTGGCCAGCGAGGAGAGTGTAGGTCAAGTCCTCTGACTGCTCTGGCCAAGTCTGACTCTATTACTGAGAGGATCGGGCTCCTGCAGTAAAGACGAAAAGACCTGATATTGATGAAGAATATGTTTTGCAATGCAATTAGCATAATACAAGTATCAGTGGGTTAAAGATTAGAATGAAAATAAAATATGTACCTACATATTTTATTTTCATTCTAATTTTGCTGGCCTGTGGCCTTTCAACCCTTGTCTTGAATCTTCTTTTCTTCTTTTCTGAAAAATCCTTTTATTTATTTATTTATTACATTTTAGGAAGACTTACAGCTATACAGATTATATAGAAATAATCAAAAATAGAAAGCCATTTAAAAGTCTCCACGAGTAGAAGTAAAATAGAAAAAAGAAGATCGAAAAAATATAAAGAAGCAAGAACACGGTAGCCAATCATACACTATAATCCTTAAGGGACGTAGACGTAAAAGTGTACCTATCTGTAATCAATTTATGAGGACATAATAAAATATCAGTCAAGTTAATCTAATTTAACTCACTGCGTCGAAACGACTTGTTAATTTGTTGACAGTGTTAGTACGGCACTGACAGTTTTACACATACTCTGAAGTGGTACCAAATTATATGACTCGTGTTTTGGATGTATCATTTGAATGTTTTTATGTGTGTTTAACTGTATTAAGATTTAGAAAATAGTGTTTTAGGTGCTGGTGAAAATAAAAGGCCCGTAGGTGTTAATATATACGTGTATTCCACCATTAATGAACAGACAGAAAGAAAGACCATAGATTATATAATACTGGATATATTTACCAAAGATGCAATAAAATGTTGGTGTTACGGCTGTTGATCAAGGGATTTCAAAATAAATTATTTGAAAGGAAACGGAAATATCATTTAAAATTTGTGTCTTGAACAAGCCCTGTTTTAACAGTAGATACAGTTTAAAGTGACAACGTGAAGATTTTCTACGCATATTTTGAGAAAAATATTTATTCCTTCCATTATGTCCCTATCTTCAGCGATCTCCTACCATTCGTAGGTGCATTATAAACCAAGGATAGGAACGTTTATAATTTTTCAAAACTAAAAACCGACGTCACCCCCAACTACACAACTGATTTTGGTACAATTTTCTACAGACCACTTTGAAAATATACGCTTTCAAACAAAAAAGAGTTTTCTAAAACAGTCCAGGCGTCTTTGAATAATCGGTGAAAATACATTAAAACTCATTATTAGGTCTTTTTGTCTCCACTGCAGGAGCACTACCCTCTCTGTACTACCAGAGCCATACTTGGCCTGAGCAGCCAGATGACTTTGGCCTACACTCTCCACGCTGACCACACGGGTAGGAGATGTCTCATTGATGTTAAGCTTTGTGTATCTTGTAAACATAAAAAAGATTGCGAAGAATTGATAAATTCCTCCTTTTTACAAGCTTTTTAGGGTTCCGTAGTAAACAAGGAACCCTTATAGTTTCGCCATGTCTGTCTGTCTGTCTGTCTGTCTGTCTGTCCGCGGTCCTACTCAGAAACTACAAGTACTAGAAAGCTGTAATTTGGCATGGATATGTATATTAATCATGGCGAAAAAGTCGTAAAATAAAATCTGGAAAAATATTTTTTTTTAGGTTAGCTGCCATACAAGTAAAGAGGTAGTCAATATTTTTTTTCTCGACAAACACATTGTGTGGGATGTCGTTGAATAGGTCTTTTAAAACATTGTGAGCTTGTTAACACCATTTTTGGATTTAGGGATCCGTTTCTGAAATATTTGGGTTTAAAGTGAAAATTTTTGTTGGAGGCAAGTGTCCCCCCCCTCTATCTGCTAAACGGTTATATATGGCCACGTGAAAAAATTCACAGCTATAGTATATATAATTTAGTTTAAAGGAAGACTATCAGAGCTAAGTAGGGTATACAAATTAAAAAGTTATAGGCGATCAACTTATAAAATGTACTCGGAAAAAGAAATTTCATACAAATTCAATAGATAATTAGTTTTTAAACGTTTTTAGTGGCATAAACTCAAAGTTGGCATTCGGAACTACGGAACCCTACACTGCGCGTGGCCCGACACGCACTTGGCCAATTTTTTTACAAGCTTTTTACAAGCTTTTATTTATCTTGCAATGTATGTTTGTTCGGGTGGAATTTTTGAACTCAATTTTCAACCAATTGTCCTCAACCGAGTTAGCTGAAATTTTGTATACTTGTGTAGGTCGGATGACAATACAATATTATGAATTCAATGAGCTGTTCTGATGATGGAGCCGGGAGATATTCAACGGAACTCAGTTATAAAACAACATAACCTCATCGAGTAGGTCTCGTTTGTGTTGTCGTGACGAGTACTTTATGGGAGACGATGCTTAGAGTCTAATCATGCAGACGGATGGTGGTCGATAGAACTCAGTTTTGAAACGACTAAACACAATCGAGTTTGGGCTTATTTAATTTGTCTTGATAAGTACTTTGGCCACACAATAAAAGCTTGAACAAAAAATGAAATTTTTCAAAACTTATTTTGAAAATCATTTAAAAAGAACTGTTGCTACTCGCATTGTTAAAAAGCACATTCTGCGTAACAAAACATTCAATTAAAAAGCAAACATCGT
Source organism: Acrobasis consociella (assembly GCA_963555685.1). Lineage (NCBI taxonomy): Eukaryota > Metazoa > Arthropoda > Insecta > Lepidoptera > Pyralidae > Acrobasis > Acrobasis consociella. The sequence goes on along the minus strand of OY743110.1, from coordinate 21,010,560 downwards.
CCTTCCCAACAATATCTGATAGCTGACCTCACCCATTGTGTGGGACGAGCGACTTGACAATGGAGAACGCAATCTTGAACTGTGACTGCAATCTGCTTTGTGAGTAAACTGCATTTTTAGTCCATTTGGGTTGTTAAATCTCTATGAACACTTCAACCTTTATTTTCGGTTAATGAAACAGAAAAAGAAGAACCAGAAGAGTTCGTTGGCCAGGTGGGAATACGCATTGCTAGCACTTTTGCAAGTTAAGGAATTCCGGGTGTGGTTCGTACTTAGATGGGTGACCACAATTAGCATAATAATTTCTCGAGCTCTTCCATGCTTCGGAAGGCATGTGCCATCCGGGAAGTCATTAAAAACGAACTGATGTTGCTCGCATTGTTAAAAAGCACATTCTCCGTAACAAAACATTCAATTAAAAAGCAAATATCTTCCCAACAATATCTGATAGCTAACCTCACCCATTGTGTGGGATGAGCGACTTGACAATGGAGAACGCAATCTTGAACTGTGACTGCAATCTGCTTTGTGAGTAAACTGCATTTTAAGTCTATTTGGGTTGTCAAATTTTTATGAACACTTCTATCTTAGTTTTCGGTTAATTAAAAATAAAATGTGGAACCAGAAGAGCTTATGGCATATTTGTGTGTATTATTTACATGTGTGTTTATGAATACATATAGATATAGAGGTATAAATGAAATTATAGTCAAATTGTTTTCAATACAATTTTATAGATTTAATAAGAATGTGTCTTGTCGTCCAAAATTAGCTTTTTTCGGCATCACCTGTAGATTGACTGGTAGAAAAGGCCCTGGGTCTTAAGTCCACCAGTTACGATTTTTGTAATAAAGTTAAATAAATAAATAAGGAAGAGCGCATTAACTCTGTGTAAGTACCCATTGCTAGCACTTTCGCAAGTTAGGTAACACTTGGATGGGTGACCATAAGTGGCATGAACAATACTAGAGCTTCTCCATGCTTCGGAAGGCACGTATAAGCCGCTGGTCCCGGATATCATCATTGTAGCAGTCATCAAGTTATGTCAGATCCTTTTCGGTAACTTGAAAAATCTGACATCAGTGTTGGCCACTTACACAAACAAAAAAACAAAATTTATCAACTTTCTTCTTAAGGAGATACTTGAATTATACGGGATCCATTGCTAAATAGTTAGATAATTTATTTCAAATGGGGGCATTTGAAATAAATTATCTAAAAAGAAATGGAGATTAATATCATCTAAAATTTAGTCTTGATCACAAAAACTCATCTATTCCTTTAAGTAGTATAAATATTCATATAAAACTGTCTAGCTTACAAATAGACAAAGGAAGTTAGAAAAAAACCGAAGTTATTATGTCCTCTAGTTAAGGGGCATAATTTAATGCCGCGGCTTCATCACAGCGGCCATTAGTTTTTAATCTATTTTAAAATCTTTTTAAACAGTGCTGCCACTTTTAGACTTCTACCGTCTTATAATAAAACGCAAACTAACTTTTTAACTAGGTTTAAACCATTATCCGACCAAATCTATTAGAAATCTAGTAATATGCCAGTGTCTCGTTTGAAAATGTCAGCGTGACAGTCAGATAATGGTTTAAATTTAGTAACAAATTTAGACTCCGTTTTATAATAAGACGGCTAATGTTGAATAAGAAAAGCTGAAAAACAATCTCAGCACTAAGAAGTCTTTGCGCTAAAAATCTGTTTGAAAAAATACTTTAAATAAGAGGTAAATTATATTCTAAATTGAATTGTTTTTTTGATTTCATTTGACTTGACAACCTTATACATGTACTGCATATTATTTGGCGTTTCTTTTCGGCAAAAGTACAACTGACATGCTTTAAAATCTTTTTAGTTCAAAGTAAGTAGTAATATTTTAAGGGCAATTCTGATTTAAAAATCTGGTCAATCCATCCATTTCATAATAGCTATATACCTACACATACTATATACCTACATAATTACATTATAACAAAGACTATAATTAGTCACGCGAGATACAATGCATGTACAATGCAGACTCATTCATAACATACAATCTTCATGGCAAAATCGAGTCGGACAGAAACACTTAACTTTTTGTCCGCCTATAGTTAATTCAGAACGAAAGGATATAGGTTCCATCGAAATGCATAAATGCGCTACGCATAACTTTAATATACATAAGTACATAACATAAATTCATTTCTAGCACACAACTGATTACAGTTATAACAAAATGATGTCGGCAGAAACATTTTTTTTGTCCGCCATATAAAGGTATGAATTAACTAAAAGTGGAAGGATATAGGTACAGGTGTCAATAAATATATATTTTTTATTATTACAAAAAGCACAGGTGTCAATATTTTTTTATTATTATAAAAAAGATAACTTTAGAAAAAGAGTAAAATTAAAACAATCATTTTGATCAGAAGAACATTTACTTTAAATGAAAAAGACTAGTTACAAATAGAATTGGGTGGATTATCAATAAAACCTTTTTATTTCTACCATGTTTAAAAAAAACTTTATGCCTAAAAATTGTATGCATTCCAATACGAATACCGCGAAAGGATATTGCTCATTCGTTACTCTAATAAGACATTACAAAGATACAGAGCGGACGCATTCTTTTTTCAAGTCAGTCGCGCCATTTATAACGGGGCGGTCGCCACAAATCATACCAAGTTATTTATTAGACGTTATTTCGGTCGAATTAGAATCAACGGTGACACTTCTGTGTATATTTAGCTCTGTGTTTGACGTGTTTGTATTAACGCATGATTTGTTAAATTAAACCCTTAATGAAGTTCCTGCTTGGTATGTTAATTAAGTAGCATGTTTTGGAAACATTTCTTTTTCATTCATACTTTTTAAATTAGGGATATTTTAACAATTTATGAATTAATAATTTAAAAATGAATGTTTATTATATTTTGAATAACTCCCATGCTGGTCTGGGAGAAATGTAAAAACTTATAATGTACCAGCTGCTTCTCTTCCCGCGCAGATCGTAAAAGCCGATCGAGGGAATGGGCAAAAATGCGAATCATGTTAACAGGCGATGCGGCTAGCAACCCATAACTGTATTGATTGCTTTTCCATCTTCTCGCCCACCATGACTGGATGACGCTAAAAGTGGCTTTTGGGTCTTGCGGCCCTGGGCTCTGTATAGAACCGCAACACCCAAAATGCTCTGTCTATCCCGTTAGGGATAAAGACGTGATAGTATGTATGTATGTATAATTTAAAAATGAATGTTTAATATATTTTGAATAATCTTTATCATGTCTTCTAAAAATAGAACTAGTGTGGGCAGCTTGTATTTAGTCCTATAACTAAACCTAACTATTCCACTTAAATCTCAATGTAGGTGTCACTAAATTACACTAAATTACTAAATACATACTATCACGTTTTTATCCCTAACGGGACAGACAAAGGATTTTGGGTCTAGCGACACTAAGCAGACCGAGCCTAGGGCCACGAGATTCGTGGGCCATTTATTGGTTGATGGTGAGCGAGAATATGGAAGAAGGAATTCAAATAGTGATGGGTTGCTAGCCCCATCGCCTGTTAAAATGATTAGCATTTTTTACCAGTCCCTTGACCGGCTTCTACGATTAGCGCGGGAAGAGAAGCAGCTGGTACATTCCAAGTTTTTGTTTTCTCCCAGACCAGCATGGAAGATTATAAAGTAATATATAGGTAATACAATTGAGTTTAAGATTAAAAAGAGACTGTTTTTGGAGACTACTGTATTTCTTATTGTGATAAATGTAAACAAAATAAATAAACGTACTTCTTCTTCTTATCGTGTGTGTTAGTGACTAACACTAGTGTCAGAGTTTTTAAACCGCCTTAAAGGCCTCTGACATGGTTTTAGGTAACGACCAATGGCAAAGACAGTGACCGGGACCGACAGCTTAACGTGCCCTCCGAAGCACGGATCATCTTGCTTATCGGACAATGAGGTGATCAGCCTACAAAGTCCTAACCAAACTAGGACAACAACACAAAGTCGTTGCTCCGCCGGGAATCGAACCCGCGACCTCCGGGTATGAGCCGAACGCTCTAACCACTACACCACGGAGGCAGTTGGCAATAAACGTATTTTGGGAATTATTATCTCAGGCAAATAATCAAATAAAGTTGTTTGCTATTAAAACCTAAATGCAGTAATTTTTTGTTAAAAAAAAAAATTATAAAGTTATCTTTTAATTTCCATCAAACAGTTTTGAATGCACAAATACATGTTGCCTAGTCTTAATAATTCACTATTATGTGATGTAATATTTACCCCGTCACATAAATAACTGTTTAACCTTATCGTGTCAGGTTAAATCTGATAAACGATCGAGCAACATAATTGATGTAGTTAAAAAAATCGTCACACGGCAGAGCCATAAAAATAGCTAGGCTTAACCCTTCATCATAGAGTAGGTGTTACAGAGCCCACGCTATTTAGGACTTTATTGGTTGGATCACTCTTTACAAAAAAAAAATACCACTGGAAAATATTACAAGCGAAACGATGGATAAAGTACTAGCTTTTACTATTACCAACATTATCGTCATTGTATCAGCCACAGGGAGTTCACTGCTGGATGTAAACCTCCCTTAAGGATTTCATGGTGTTAAGTAATTTATAAAATGCCGTGTCAATTTCAAACTAGCAAGTTATGTTACTGGTACCTAAGGCTTTAATCAGCGTGACTTGTTTGTACCCAAAGTAACATTATTGTTTGTATTAATCCTCCATCCACATTTACCCTTGAAAGTAATCAACTATGTCAAAACACGCACCGATACATTATTAAAAAAAGATAGAAATCCTCGTACTTTAAATACCTACTAAGTTTTTTTGACAACTTTAAATATACTGTACCACATGTTACATTATTGTTTTGTACAGATTGATAAGTTTCTTGCCTGTTTTGGACTGTCTAACTAATACTACTATAACTGTACTAATACTACCAAATATACTTACATGATGATCGGTTTAAACATATCGTGATGGAAACTATGCTAATTATAAGTTAAAGACTAGACTTTGTCTTTTTTAGCTAATTGTGTTTGTAGGTACTTACCCCAAAAGATTACTTTCTCAGCGTCACCTGTTGGTTGACTGATAGAAAAGGCCCCTAACCTTAAGTCCGCTATTTACATGACTGTATATTGTAATGAAGTTAAATAAATAATAAAAATCTAGCTGGTAATGCACTCTATGAAAATGCATATATATGTAGCTTGGACTTTAGTAAATATCTACCCTGTGGCTCCCCTAACGATATAATTAGCGAGTCGGCGCGACCATTTGTTTCGTCGATACACCTGACTTGCCGTTTGTGCCGTTTAATAGGCGTTTGTTGGCTAATTTCAACCCCTTCGCCAAAAAGAAGGTATTATTGGTGAGACACTTTAGCAAAATAAAAACTGGATTTTTTTTAATCACGGCAATATTGAAAAAAAATCGGGGAATCTTCCTCTACAGTCCACGTTAGACCATTGTGCTCAACCGTTGTACCCAAACGTGTACTAAAGTGATCTAGTATCACCGGTGGATCGATTTATTACGGGTTCCACGTTGTATTATTATTCTGCGTAAGGCTATTTTAGAAAATTAAACAAACACAAAGCTAAGCAGTTCCACCATTTAACCCGCAAAGCGGCGTGTCGGTCCCAAAGGCCCCACAGTTAAAAACTCCCGAACTTTGCTACAGAATATTTCCTGCCTTATTAATAAAGACTGGTGATTAGTAACTTTTGATTCTCTGTTAAGGCCTAACAACAGTGATGGGCTATGCTATAACTTTATTGCGAGCTATGCTATGCTACTTCTTACCGCGTCCCCGGTTGCATCCACAGCTGTGCTTTGGAGGCCGGAGTGTGTTTTCCTGCATTTTTTCTCCTTTTTCTTATCGAGTTGAAATGGCTCAAACTAAATATTATCAGACCAGAACCTACATACATTCAGATCTGTGGAGACATGACAAAAGATGGTCCATAAATTGAGTGATCCCAACATTTTCTCTAAATATGTAATATTTGCATATTAGTGGTCACCCTAAAGATACTAAAGACCACACAAAATGAGAAGATGAGAAGAAACAGCCATCAATCCTTAAAGGGGATGTAATTTTATCGACTCGAAAGAAGACCGAAGGAAGAGATCCGTGTCTTTCGTGATAGAGCGCAGTCTGGTGTTTCCAACCCTCTCAATTAGTTTAACACTTAAAATCTTACAATAACATTGATCGAATTTGACGACCTGTATGGCCTAGTGGTTATCATGGCACGCTGTCTCACCGGAGGTTCTGGGTTCGATCCCCGTTCAGGTCAAGATGGAAAATGATATTTTTCAGATTAACCTGGATCTTGGATGTTTATCTATGTATAATTTTTTTTTTTTTTTATATTTCGTGTCATTGAGTTAATATCCCATAACACAAGTCTCGTACTTGCCTTGGGGCTATTTCAATCTGTGTTATTTGTCCGTATGTATTTATTTATTTAATTTACAATAAATTAACTTAGCATAGCTTGACAATGAGACGCCGACCTAAAAATGAAGAGCAATTCGACACATTGATTTATTGTTGGCAACTTTGGACGAGTCCTTACAAAGTTTGGACCCTCGCGTAAAATATTGGGAACCGTTTTAATAACTCTCTGATATGAAGTTCCTTCGATACGGCACGACTTGGAACATTTTTGCATTGTTTTATCTTGTTGGAGATTACTATTGAGTGATTGTGAGTTTGTTTCTGGACTGCGAGGGGAGATGTCTTTTGATTTATTAATACATTTGCGTCAGGTACGCTGAGAGTTTATTGACCTGTCACTGTTTTTATAGGGCTGGGTTTTAGGGTATTCAGTTTTCTAAATATTTCAAAATTACTTTATTTTTAACTCTTGAAAAAAAGAGGGTTGTTATTAGTTTGATGCTAAAGTCTGTCTGTCTCTCTGTCTGTTCGTCTGTGTCATCGTAGCGTTTAAACGGATGGATCAATAAGTAACGTGAAAGCAAGTTTTCTTGCGGTGGTTGTTATTTATGTTTGATGAAAATTGGTTCAACCGTTAAAAAGTTATTAGGGGTTAACGCTTGAATTGAAAGTCAGGGTTTTCAAGGGTAACAAGAAAATGACGTCATCAACATTTTTTTATTTTATTCACTCTTCTGAAAAATTCTAAGATTTTTTATATCCATGGTAACTTTGGGCTTTAGCGCTAACCTGCAAGGATCTCTGTGTACAACAAAGACGTGGAATAACATATATGCATATTAGGTGCGCATACGTCGATACTGGATGCAGGTATATGCATCTTGACGGGGCGGAGCTTGCTTTGTCTTGTATCAATGCATTTATTTTACGAAGAGCATTTCGTTTAAGGCCAAGTACTTACGTATTTCATTTGTTATTTTTACTTACGGTGCAATAATTTTGTATATTGCTTGTATGTGAAAACTTTGAACATGTTTTACAAAGCACTAAAAAACAGCTTTATCTATTTGTATAAATATTGAAATTTGGATACATTAAAAGTCTGGGAAGAAAGAAAATGCTTATTAGCTGCTTCTCTTTCCATGCATATCGATAAATAGAGGGAATGAGTTAAATTGTGAATCCTTCTCGCCCACCATCACGCAAAAAGTCGTAGTCTTCAAAATTCAAATATTTTTTCAGTAACTAAACCCTTACAGGCTCTTTTACACTAATGTTTACATTACATACGTGTAAGTGTATTAATTTATTTATTTTATAATCAAAATCTTACAATGCCAGTGCATCGCAAGGACCAATGCTGAGAAGTAACGCCAAAAGAAACTCATTTGGCTTTGCGCCATATTATAATTGATTTTTTTATTTTTGTATTAAATACTTATAATAGAATACAATGTTGATACATTATAACATGTAATACATACTTGATAAATAACGTAATAAGAAATACTAAGTATCTAGTCAAAGCAAAGCCGAGCTGACCATGTCCCTCCCGGCAGCACCCATTTACGAGTTGACGCACGGTTCAGCATCAATGAGACCTCTCCAACCCGTCTGGCCAGCGTCGAGAGTGTAGGCCAAGTCCTGTGGCTGCTATAGCCAAATATGTCTCTAGTAGTACAGAGAGGGTCGTGCTCCTGCAGTGGAGACTAAAAAGACCTAATAATGAACAAAATTTTAATATAAAAATTGCAAGAAAACCTGAACGTCATGCACTTAAGAGACACGCATCTATCCGAAGGCTCCGAACAATACCGCATTATCTATGCAAGACATCGCGGGTCAAACGAACAAAAACCACAGCTTTTAATATTTTAAATATTTATAAAGTCTAAGAAAATAATATTATACTGCCGTTACCCCTTAACGCCTACGTAATATTATTGAACAACCTTTGAAAGTTAACTAGTAAGTATACTAGATCTCTTTAGCATAATAAAATTTAAATAACCGCCAAGTCGATCAATAAAATCGACATTCTCATAGAATTTTCCCGGGTGGCTGCACATTATGTAATTCTTTTTGTTATACATACATACATACATAGTATCACGTCTCTATCCCTAATGGGGCAGACAGACCATTTTGGGTCTTGCGGTTCTATGCAGAGCGCAGGGCCGCAAGACCCAAAAGCCACTTTTAGCGTCATGGTGGGCGAGAAGATGGAAAAGCAATCAATACAGTGACGGGTTGCTAGCCGCATCGCGTGTTAACGTGATTTGCATTTTTGCCCATTCCCTTTTATCGGCTTTTACGATCTGCGTGGGAAGAGAAGCAGCTGGTACATTCTAAGTTTTTTTTTTATTTCTCTTAGACCAGCATGGGAGATTTTTGTTATATTCCTATTATTTTAATTCCATTATACTGTAGTGTTCTAGTATATACCGTGGTTCGATTTATTACGAGTAGGTCCCTTCCACGTTGTATATATTCATCTTCAGGTATACCCTTCTAAGCAGACATGTTTAACTGAATGACCAACAACAGAACATTGCTTATCTCTGCTTTGACACCGAATGCTACCTGCCTTGAGACGAAAGCTATCTGTAATGGATAATCCAGGTCAAATATTCCATTGTGCTGTCTTAGGAAATCAACACAAACACTGCATTTCTAGCAAATATCTAGTCTCTCTCTCTTAAGTATTATGGGGGTACTTAAATTTTTCGGGGTGCAGTACTACCCCGATTAGTAATAAATTATTTGAAAAGGAAACGGAGATTTCATTTAAAGTTTAGTGACAAAGCCCTAGATAACCCTTCAAACTATTTTATGAACAACGGTTTATAGTATAAAGTGAGCACGTAAAGCTGTTCTTCTCACATTAGCCAAAGTAGCCCTTTTTTGCATATGAGCGTTTTTTTGGCCGATTTTGCAAATCTGAGACGCTTCGCTCGCTCGATCAAATAGGTTTGTAAGGAGGTAGGTAATTAATGAACGACCAAGCATCAAACATAAGCAACTTTGCTCCTCATTATCTCCATCCATGTTATTTTAAACATCCCAAATTATCCCATCATCGAAATTTCGCCGTTAACATAATTTGCGAAGTATTAAATTATTATAACACGATTTGTATCCTATAAATATGGAATACCGATTGATACGATCGTATGTACTGATTACGGGGCATTTATCACGCGAGACAAAACAACAAATCATAAGGTTAATAACAGAGAGGGAACAATAAGACATTGTTAAATGGTCAAGAGTGAGCGGCTGATTGTGCTGGGTTTTGTTCCTCACGAGTCCCGCCACACGTTGAAGTTTATCGGAGAAAAAAGTTGTTCGGACGTAACGGTAACAGTGTCGCGAGTTCAATGGTTTTTCCCACCTCAAAAAATGATTTCTGTGCATATCCAACGCGCCTATAGCAGCTCGCACTTATTTTCTTTTTAAAACTACAAACAAACCCACTTCACTCCTAAACTACACAAAACCGATTTTAATAAAATTTCAATGGAACTACAACAGAAGCATACTCTTTTAAACAAAAAATTTATTTTTATTTTTCGTATAATCGGTGAACATACTCGTTTAAAAAAAAAGGATCGCGATGAATTGATAGCCTCCTCCTTTTTTGAAAGTCAATTAAAAACAATGGACTTTTTCTCTATTTCCTGTTGAACCCTAAAAGCGACAATCGTTGGCACGGGTGGTCCGAGTCCTACAATTTATTCGCGACTCATTTTAATCCAGAGATTGCGCACAATTGCGCCATTCTTTCTTGCCGTGAAATTATTGGGGACGTGAGCGTTTTGCGAAACGATTGGTGATGTGGCTGCTTGTGGAACCAGCTTTATTGTCATTCATTGTTAGTGGTACACATTTTAGCATACATACATATATAAAAAAAAGTTCTTGAATGGCGACCGCGTACTGGCAAGCGAAGCGTAGGGCACCTACAAGGTGGTCAGATGACATAACCAGGGTCGGTGGAAAGCGCTGGATGCAGGCTGCTCTTAACCCTTTCACCGCGAGACTTTATATCAGTTGTCGTGCCCCCAGCGCGAGACATGGTAAATCTAACATACCTATCCACAACCAAAAACGGATATGGATACGTAAGTTATGTGCCATACAAGCATTTTTTTTTGTCACAAATATGCGACCTTCGCGCAATGGGCCCGACAATGTTTGTCACATATATGTGACGCTCGCGGTTAAAAGGTTAATCGGTCATTTTGGAAATCTTTGGGTAAGGCCTATGTCCAGCCGTGGACGTTGAGCGGCTGAAATGATGATGATGATACAAGGTCTAATACAATATACTGAAACTATTTAAAGGTTGATTTCAGACCGTGATAGTGAACAACTTTCCCCAAGGAACACGTATCGAAATATGAAAAGAAATTTTTGGCTTAAATACAAGTTAACCGTTCGGCTGATCCATGTTTGTATAGAAAGCCATAATTTTTTTTTTATTGTGATATATATGTTTCTTGGGAAATGTTGATCAGGAAGGTCTAACAAAATATACAGAAATTATTCTAAGGTGGAATTCAACCCGTGATACTGAACAACTTTCCCCAAGTAACATATGTCGAAATAGGAAAAATATTTTTTGGCTTTTCGAATTCGCTTTAATCGATCAACTTTTATGGAAGGCCAAAAATTACTTTTAACATTCCAATATATGTTTCTTGGGGAAAGTTTTTCAGTATGATGGACTGAATTCACCCTTAAAATAGTTTTCGTATATTTTGTTAGACCTTATATGTAGAGTAGATTAACTTAGTTATTTGCTGCTCTAACTGCAATGAGGAAGCAAATAAAATTATAATGCCGGCAAATAAATGCCTGAAACTTTTTCTAGTGTTAGAAATGACATTCAGTTTAATATGATTCGTATTTTTGCTCAATTTCTTTACCGCCTTTTCCGATCTGCGTTGCAAGATATGCAGCTTGTACAATGTACATTCTAAGTATTTATTTATTTCCAGAACAGCTTGGATGTTATCATTTATCATCATCATTTCAGCCGCATAACGTCCACTCCGACGTCTCCGACATAGGCCTCTTCCAAGGATTTCCAAAATTACCGATCTAGAGCGGCCTGCATCTTACATGGTTAAGACATTTATTCTCATAAAGAAATTTACATTTCACTTACATGAGAACACATACACACACACTATTAGTACATTAAAAAACAAATACGCGTACAATGCCCGAAAACGGGTAAGCAAGTATATACAAATTATCACACACAAACACAATACCCAGGTATACAATACACAATACCACGGGTAGGAGATACCCTCACAATTTTAACAAAATTTTCACTAGCGCTAAGCGTAGATGGCCGTTCGACAAGGATGTATAGTTCTCCAAACATCTAGTTAAGTTATTAAAACTTGGAAGTTAAGTGTACATTAAATGCAGTTTCTGTACAGTTCACCATGATTGCAGGTGACCTAGATCCTTAGCAGCCTTGAGCGAGCTGACACATGATCTCAAAGCGGAGATAATGTTCGGGGCCTTTGTCGGCCAGTTTGAGAGCTTACGAGCTTCGAAGGACGCAGCTTGAGTTTACTAAAGCTAAAATTAACTTGGGATAATTAGTTATAATAATAATAATAAAGATGCTTAAATCGTACATACAAAAAACTAAGTGAAGCGTGTTTATTTTTATCACTTATAGCAAGATATGTCTGTTCTCATTACTGGGAATAGCTAAAAACATCTTTAATGTGTCACGAAATTAATTTTATAAATCAATTAATTTTACTAATGTATAGAAATAGATATTGTTGCAAAAATAAAATTGTAAGTTCTCATTCAAGTGAACAATGTATGTTCTTATAAGAAATAAATGCTTTAAACCTAATAAATGTTTATTTATTCCTCCACAATTTAACAGTAAACGAAGCTAAGAACTAAAACAAACATAAAAGTTAAAAAGCCATGCGTTGAAAGATTAGGAAGTGTGTAAAGAGTGGAGAGCTGGTGCCTGTGCTAGGTTTCCAAAGAACCTGTATTACAGGTCACCAGGACTCCACATCACCAATTATAGTTAGTTAATCCATAATATTAACAATATTTTTCCAAATGGCCATTTCGATCCAGCGTGGTAATGATACCAGCTTTTTAGGCATATGAATGACTTTGACACTTACGTAGATATGTAAGTTAGCTATAGATTTTGCCAATGTAAAATATGACAAGTGGTATGTAGGTATATAAATAAAAGTACCTGGGCGACTGGTTACATCTCAAACATTAACAATTTTTTTTAAACTTGTCTATAAACAATGCAAAATATTTTTTTTTATATAAACTTAAACATAAAAAAAAAACAAAAGTAAGTCACCGAGTGGGATCCGAACCCATAACACTCTTTCTAGCGGTCGGTATCCTTAACCGCTGAGCTAAAAACAAGGCTGTCGGCGCGACGAAATTAGCGACCATATTCTGCCGGGAAAGAAAAACGCATGAAAACTCGAAAACACGCGTTTTCCCAAACATAAAACTAATCTAGATCGATTGTTTACCCCCGAAAACCCCTATATACAAATTTTCTGCGAAATCGTTAGAGCCGTTTTTGAGATCACAGAAATTTATAAATATATATATACAAGAATTGCTCGTTTAAAGGTATAAGATAAGATAAATCAAAAACCAACTTCAACACCAAACTACACAACCGATTTTGATAAAATTTCTATGGAACCACATAACAAGCATACACAAATGATTTTTTCTAATCGCTTCAGGCGTCTTCGAATAGTTGCTGAACATAGAATTATATAACTTTCTCCGGTTTGAAGTTGGTTAAAATCTTTTGAAAAACACAAAATACTAGTTATCCTCTCATCTGGCAACAGAGCAGAATGTGTCTGACATGCATTGTTTTACTATTGTTTCGCAGTTTTGCGCAGACGACAGGTTATTGAAAACAACGTCTTAGCATTTTTTAAAGTAACTAACTTATATAAAAAATGTAAGAAAAAAGCACTAGCAACTTCCAACAAAATATAAAAAACCCTTAAATTGGAGAGTCGCAAGAAACCTCACGTAAGTATGAATACTAGAGAACGCACGTACCACGAAATTCTTTACGCCGCCGACGCCATATTTAAAAATGCTGCAGTTTTTTTAACGCACACTCCTAGCCTCCAGGCTTTTCAGCCATAGAAACGCGCACGTGTAACGGAGTGTATTCAGTGTTGCCAGCTTCAATACGCGAGTTCGGCGCTTTGAATTGAAAGTAAGTATTCATATTTCTTCGACCTTTTTTTGGTTGAGTTTTGTAGCTTTTCGTATTGAATTAACGATGTGAGGTAGATAGATAGATAGGTACTGTGTAAGGTTTCACACCGTCATAAATTCGAGCACCTACTGACAAAAAAGTTTGACGCTAGTGTGTGTCTGTTTGTCTGTAGCGCTCGAACGAATGGACCAATTTCGCTGCGGTTTTTTAACGTAAAAGCAAATCCCTTTGCAGTGGTTCTTCTTCTTACGTGCGTGTTAGTGACTAACACTGGTGTCAGAGTTTTTAAACCACCTTAAAAGCCTCTGACATGGTTTTAGGTAAAGACCAATGCCAAAGACAGTGACCGGGACCGACGGCTTAACGTGCGGTCCGAAGCACGGATCATCTTAATTATCAGACAATCAGGTGATCAGTCTACAATGTCCTAAACAAACTAGGACAACAACACAAGGTGGTTGCCCCCGCCGGGATTCGAAGCCGCGACCTTCGAGTATGAGCCGAACCACTACACCACGGAGGCAGTTTTCTTAGCAGTGGTTCTTAGCAATGTTTGATGAAAATCGGTTCGGCCGTTTAAGTTATTGGGGGTTAACTCTTAAAAAACGAGGTTTTTGTACTTTGTCTGGCAAATAATAGATGGCGCTATGGATATTAGTTCTACTACTTAGTTCTTTCGCTCATCTCTAGATGGCGTTAACTTAAATCTATTAAAAGTCGACGCTTTTTAATTTGCCTGGAAAATAAACTTGTTCATTGATTAGATCAAGCAAGCATTACAGATTTTATCATATTAATGCTTGCACATCAAAGACATATCTGATCCAAAGCCTGCAAGTCTGGATGCTGGCTATCTCCTTCGCCTCTACTCAGACGCTCTCATCTCGAGATAAGTCGCGTCATTTTAGACAATGCGTAGCTAGATAAGGGTATTCAACATGTAGGTATTTCGTGAATCGGGGTTTGTTTTGAAATAAGTTTTTTTCATAAAGATACAAAAAGTCAACATAATTTTCTATGGGGGTCTGGGAGAAAAGAAAAAACTTATAATGTACAATCAGCGGATCAGCTCGTTTCTGATTCGATCACGTAGATAAACACCGACCATAGCCCTCTTCCTAGCGCTCTTATTCTCTTAGTACATATTCGTGCACAAAAAATACATTTCGACCAGAGAACATCCTTTTTTTTCTAAAAAGAGCTGAAGCTACGCATTCTCGTGCGACAATCCTTTCGTCGGAAAGCGTGAATGTTTGAAATTTAAAATTTAATTAAGGCGCCGAGTGCCGGTCCGTGGCGCGCTAATCTCGCAAAGGCAGAACACACGCTCACAAAGCAATTTTTAATTGCGTCCCGCCGTAAAGCGACGTGTCTTTGACAGTTACGATTGATTAAAAAGAAAATGGTAGGTCCAAGTCCGTGTAATGAATGTCCTCTGGATTAAAAAGGTCGACATAGTTAAGGTTATGCGAAAATACCACATATGTAATATAACCTAAACCTTCGTAATTACTTTGAGTTTGAATCAAGAAAAAAATTAGCTTTTTTAATTATACTTATTTATTTTTTTCAAAGCGCAGAACATTAGAATGTTCACCTACATTCGTCCATATTGACGACGATACGTATACAAAATTTTAAAAAATTACGACGCCTTTTCCCTTTATTTATTGTTTTGAAACTAAATTTTTCTTTTTTTTTGGACTGCCAGCATTATTTTTTATTCTACATCAATAAAATTCGTGTTCAGATTTCAAAATGTTTATAAATCCCTAGAGATTTTCTTTTTCACTTTTCAGTCCCGAGAGAATCAGCAATAACTATAGCTCCAAATTTAAAAATCCAAAATTAAAAATCTATGTTGTCTGCAACGCTGGCAATCATGTTAATACTGTTAACGTATACGATACGCATCCTGAGTATTCTTAAATTGCGGTTCTAAAGGACGAAATTCGATGGGCTGACTCGAGTTTACTCACCGATGCATCCCACCCGATACAGCACGACCGACACCCTTAACTAGACTTAAGTGCGTGTCTCACGAATTCAGAGGATCTCTTAAGCTTCAGTTTTCACACATGTGTATGAAACACTCTGCATTTTTGCTATAGCTCTGTTTGTATAATGTCGCAATCGTTATATGGAAATTTGATGTTAGTTTGGATATAATGTTTGTTGCAGTATCATCAAGCTGATATGGGCTCTATTTTTGAATCGCGGAGTTACTAAACGAATGTTTTTTGACCTGTTCCAAAGTTGGAGGGTGATATTACATAATATATATGCAATCTGACGCTTTTATCATCATTGTCCGTGGTGTGTTTACAAGAAAGAAATTTAAAAAAAAAACCGGCTTCAACGCCAAAATACCTAACTTATTTTGATAATTTTATATGGTATGATATATATAGAAAGTTTGCCTTTTCAAACAAAAAAAAATCAGTCCAGGTGTCTTTAAGCAATCGGAGAACATACATAAAAATATATAGATACATTTGAATACATCAACTCTTTCTTTCTTGAAGACGTTTAAAAGGTGGAATTTTTCGCGCAAATAGTTTGACATAAAATGCAACGGAAAAGTTGTAAGAATTAATTAACAGTTTTGTTTTGATTCGTGCTTCTTTTTATACACGAGCCGATTGTAAATATAGGTCAAGATAAACTCAAAAGTCTGAGTAGTGTTGTTTTTAACATAATTAGTGTAGCTAAGGCAACCCCACTACAAAGAGTTTTCATGAAAAGGTTTCCCGACCAACTTAACTTGGCCCCTACTTGGCTATTGAATCCTTACTAAATACAGGCCAAGTTATGGTGGTGGTGCGCGTCGTTACCGCTTCTAGCCTCAAGTCGAGAATTGTACGTTATTGAGTTAAAAACAGCAGTTTTTAATGCTTTTTTAGGAAAGTGTGTTTTGTAGGTTGAGTGGAGTTGATGTTGGAGTATTTTTCTTGTTTGTTTTATTAAACTAACGAATTCAAAAGTATGTTTCCTTTTTGAACAAACGTGAGAGGTACGCGAAGTTTTGCGGAAATACTGAAGAACGATTCGGCGTTTGTATGTATGTTTGTAACGATAACTTTAGTTAGTTTTCATCGGAGCTTCTTAAAATTGGGTTGGCGTAGAGCCCATAGAATTTTTAAGTTCGAACATGAGCCAAATCATTCTAGGAATTGCGGGAGTTTGCAAGTGAACTGTTCGGGCGAACTTCTTTTAGTATTTTGGTTTACTGGAAAAGCGAAAGAGATAAGGCCGCCTTTGTAACAGATTTTTTCTGTCTGTCAGTAGGCTGTATCTCAAGAACCGCGATAGCTAGACAGTTGAAATTTTCACAAATTATGTATTTCTCTTGCCGCTATAACAAGAAGTACTAAAAACAAAATAAAATAAATATTTAAAGGGGCTCCCATACAACAAACACCTTAGTTTATATATTTAGTAGATTTTATAGATAATGGTACGAAACCCTTAGTGCGCGAATCCGATTCGCATTTGGCCCGGTTTTTTTTAAAGATCATGTATTTTCGATAGTTTTCATCGAACGAAGCTCTGTCACTCAGGTAATGTTTAATTTAATTAATTATTGAAAAAAATGTTAACGTTTCAGAACATTATAACGTAATTACCCTAAATAAATAATAAATAAAACAAACTCAAGGCTCGCAATTTGCCTAAGGTGTCGCCCAAAAGAATAACACAACAATCTGACGCTAGAAACTCCGAATTATAAAGTCGGTGGTCCAAGTTGCCCCGTCACAAAATAGCGAAAGCACAGACGTGTATTTTTTCTGCCATTAATGTTCTGGTTCGCCGGCTCCTTTTTACCCGACTTCAAAAAACGAAGAGGTTATCAATTCAACAGTATGTTTTTTTTTGTATGTATGTTACGCGATATCTTCGTCAACCATAGACCGATTTTGATGATTTTTTATTTAAAAGCCTTTACTAACAAGTTATTTCCATATTAATTTTATTATCTTATTACTACTCTTGTTCGTTTCCAGTCATCATCATCATCATCAGGTGTTTTTAGCCTCCAGTGCAGGAACACGATCCTTTCTGTACTAATAAAACCATACTTAGCCAGAGCAGCCAGAGGATTTGGCCTACACTCTCAACGTTTTCAGTCTGAAAATCTATTTTCTTGTAGTAAGGTATAATACATATAATATAAAACTTTAAAACCACAAGGAACTAAGTTACCTTATATAGGATTTACCTTCACGCACGGATAGGACGTATCCCGGTCCATTTAATGCTTGCATGGGATGGTCTGGTGACAGATTTGCCATAGTTTATAATGGAGCACTAACGTCATTATTAATGTCATTATTGATTTTCAAATCCTAATCGACCTTTTTTCAAAAACAATAAAGTTTTCGAGGAGAAAACTCTGTGACTTTAGTTTTACATTGAGTGTCATATCTATACTAATTTTACTGTAAGGCCCAAGTTCCCGAGTGCAGTGACAGATGGCGCCACGGTGGAATTAAAACAATACGCCTGAGATAAACACACAAAGTTGGTTATTAAATTTCAGCATAAAGTTTAGTCAGTCATTATTTTTGGAATGAATGAGGACTTAATTGTTCATTTGGGTTTTACTTAATTTTTATTCACAAAGCAACTCAAGCGATGGATACATTCTTATACTATTGCTTATAAAACTAAGCCAATATAAAATTACTAATTAGTCTAAGTTAATAGGCAAAATTCTTATAATAGTAACGTAGTTATTTAATTGAGTTTAGAGTACGGAAAGTGAAAAACAAAAATACAATTTATAACAAATATTGAACTAACCAATAAGAAAGTGGATTATATTTTTTGACCCATCAAGAAGATTTTAAACAATTGTACACTTTTTCTTCTTTACTCTGACTAATAAATAATGATGAAAATACGACGCATTTAAATTTCGCATGACAACACGATCTTTTTTACAAGACTGATGTAACAATCCCTCACTCTGGAACTTCTGTACACTGTATCATAATGAATTTTACTAATTTGAAAAACCAAAAAAAGGATCGTTGCTTTTATTAGATGATCCTTATTGAATTGGTGAGAAAATATGTATTCTTTTCATTGCTTAAGCGTGGCGGCAAATATTGTGTAGCAGGTATCCATCTATAACGAATACTTAGAGGTACATATGAGAGAAATATACATTATACTCATGTATACATTATACACAGGTACTTACTGTTTCCCCCAGCAATCGCCAGACTCGAAAGTTTCATTAAGCGAGATTTGAGGCATACCTATGGAACGGGAAACGGATATTGTGTCAGTTTGCTAGCCTATCGCCTATTTGGAAAAGATGACTTCGAATACGTAAAAGAGAGGAAGGAACAATGAAGTTTCTTCATAAAAATCAGCAGTAGACTCATTAATTATTCCAAAGTGGGTATCACTGTAAAAAGCGCCTTGTTTAAGCAAATTAGTCGACGAGCGAACTAGTGTAACGGAATTACCGCGGACTCTGCCGAGATACGAATTAAATTATAGTCGATTCCAGAACTGATTCCAGCGGGGCGTA
Source organism: Acrobasis consociella (assembly GCA_963555685.1). Classification (NCBI taxonomy): domain Eukaryota; kingdom Metazoa; phylum Arthropoda; class Insecta; order Lepidoptera; family Pyralidae; genus Acrobasis; species Acrobasis consociella. The sequence continues at coordinate 20,991,305 of OY743110.1, read as the reverse complement.
GATAGAGACTTTTCTATGGGGGGATAAGCTGTTCAACTCTATTGATTCTATGCGTGGCTAAAGCTGACAGATTGATTAAAGCTGTGGTTGAAATACGAATTTAATTTAAGTCGATTCCAGAACAGCTTCCAGCGAGGCGTAGATAAAGATTTTTTTTTGGAGGGAATGATACTCTGATATAACATTGGCTTCTGACAAGAGATGGCGATATTACTTGCAGCAGTCGCCATCTATGTTACTTCTCAATGAGTGAGTGTGAATGATCTTCCGCAACTTCTGACTAAAGTTAAATGTGTAGCCAACTTTTATGATCACACATTGGTAAAAAGAATATTACAAAAGGCCGATGGCAAATGGGGCAAAAGGGTTCTCGAATGGCGACCACGTACTCGCAAGCGAAGCGTTGGACACTCGCTCACAAGGTGGTCTGAACACCTGACCAAGGTTGCTGGAAAGCGCTGGATGCAGGCCGCTCTAGATCGTTAATTTTGTAAATCCTTGGAAGAGGCTTATGTCCAGCAGTGGACGTTATGCACCTGAGATGATGATGATTATAATAGGAGCATTAATATTTGCAATTAAGTACCATTATGTCACTTGAATGCACCAAAATGAATTTGTTTGGATAGAACGTTGCCCTTCCTTGACTCCTTCTAGCTACGCCAATGAATTCCAGCAAAACTTTATACTTAATTATTGGAGTTACAGATACCTAATGAGGTGGAGTTTTTGTACGTATCATACCTACTAGATTGAATAAGTTTTGCAGATAGCAGTGCTTTATGGGTAAAACAAACGGAAGTCTCTTTGAGAATATTTCTTAGAAGATAAGAAATTTATCTTATTATAAAAAGTTTAATTGTTTATTCAAATGAGATGCTGGTCAAGAACGGGAGAAAAAGGTAGTGTTTCATTATGTTATCCACGCATGTTGCAAGAATCTGGGTACTGGGCAACAAGCTATTTGTCACTACTAATTCATACATTAATAAGAAGTATGTTTCTAAGGGCGAATTTCACCAAATATTAATTTCCTTGTTTATTTTATTGTTTCAAATGAATAAAAAATACAATTATATTTAGTAGGTAAATGTGAAATATTGCACTTGAATGATGATGTCATCACACATTTTATATAGTCACAGATGTCATCTGATCAGCTGTTGTCCGCCATTAAAATACTCCTGATAACTTTACTTTTCCTAGAAAATTGGCGGTGTAAATAGCTTACTCTGGAAATAGACATCTAAATCTTGGATTAGTATTTAATAAAACGCAAAATCGAGTTTTTCGAGTAATTTGTCATTATTCTCGAAATAAATTTTAAACTAGTTTAATCGAATCTGCCCTAAATCACTATACTTTCATAAAGTATGAGTTATTATAATAAAACTATATACAGAGAGTTGTCAAAACCATCAAGTTGACAATTGTAACACTCGTCTTGCTGATGATCCTTTAAATTGATCTAAACTTGTTAGAGTTTAACACAAAAGAGCAACCAACTAAAAGCCAAGTTTAACTACTCGTACAACACTTAATCTAGCAGTAAAACAATGATATCTGAATAAAACACGGACTAACTCCACTTAGTCCGTGTTATCTGCCGTGGTTGTAGACTAAGTCCGACCACTGATACCATCTGATATTTACGGGCGTATAAACTGCAACCACATTTGTACCTTAATCCCTGTTTTGCAGTTCATTTTTAAATAGATAGTTTCAGGTATATTACAGCTACCTTTTTAGGGTTCCGTAGTAAACAAGGAACCCTTATAGTTTCGCCATGTCTGTCTGTCTGTCTGTCCGTCCGCGGTCCTACTCAGAAACTATAAGTACTAGAAAGTTGTATTTTGTCATGGATATGTATATCAATCATGACAAAAAAGTCGTAAAATAAAATATGGATATAATTTTTTTTAGGGTAGCTGCCATACATGTAAAGAGGAAGTCAATATTTTTTTTCGCTTCAAACACATCGTGTGGGATATCGTTGAATAGGTCTTTCAAAAATATTGTCAGCTTGTGAACACCATTTTACGATTTAGGGATCCATGTCTGAAATATTAAGGTTTAAAGTGAATTTTTTTGTTAAAGTCAAGTGTCCCCCCATCTATCTGCTAAACGGTTATATATGGTCACGTGAAAAAAAATCACAGCTATAGTATATATAATGTAGTTTAAAGGAACACGCACTTGGCCAATTATTTTAACTAACTTCAAAATAGAAAAGAGTTTATATCAATTCGGCTGTTTTTATTTGTATGTTTGTTATTACCTTATAAGCACTCACACATGCAGACTAGAGACCAATTTAAAAAGTTACTTTATTGGTCCCAAAGTTTCAAAATCGGTTCAGTTTGGTTTTTTAACCGAAGAGATAATGCTATCAATTCGTTGTTTACCGATCATTCGAAGGCACCTGTACCTATTCGGAAAATTCTTTTTTGCTTGAAAGGGCATAATTGTCATATAGTCTAATAGAAATTTATCAAAACCGATTGTGTTAGTTTGGAGGGAGATTAGGTTTTAATTTTGAAAAATTATAAATCTAAATACATATTTTCTTCCATGCTGGTCTGGGAGAAAAGAAAAAACTTAGAATGTACCAGCTTCTTCTCTACCCACGCAGATCGTAAGAGCCGATCGAGGGAATGGGCGAGATTTGAATCATGGTAATAGGCGATGCGGCTAGCAAACCATCACTATTTTGATTCCTTTTCCATCTTAACGCCCACCACCACGCTAAGCGTGGCCTTTGTCCTAACGGCCCTGGGCTCTGTCTACCCCGTCAGGGATATAGACGTGAAAATGTATCTGTATCTGTATAAATACATATCTGAAAGAAATATCATACCAAGTAAACAATTATTGATTATGATTGATGATATGATTCCTATGACTTTTTTATTTACGGTCAAAGATTTAGAAGTCTCTTTTTTTTGGTTTTGAATAAATATTAGTAATTAAGTACATAATTATGTATAAATATATAAAAAGGCGGTTTTATTCTGCCAGAAATAGCTGAATCCTAACTTAAGAAAATGCTAATAAGGCCCAACGCAGACGACAGACTAATCCGTGCCGCACTTTAAGTCTGTGAAAATAGAACCCATGGAATCATAGGCAGTAACGCACACGGCCTGCAAAAAGTCGAGCGCGCGCCGTGTGCGTCACTGCATATGATTCCATGGGTTCTATTTTCAGTGACTATCACAGACTAAAAAGTGCATCACGGATAGTCTGTCGTCTGTGTTGGGCCTAAAACGTACTCTTGCCGGATCAACGAGCTCTTCATCTCTCATCGACAATCATACGTAATATCGGCAAACAGTTTGATTGAATTCCAGTTTTAGACCAGCGCCTACAAAAGGTCAGCCAGAGCAATATAGCGCCGTGTTCCATATGTGCCTTGAACCATAAAGGCAATAGAGCTTAAATTGAAATTAGCCGCTTATTCTTCGGAGGCCGTGTAGCACTAGCGGTTTCATCGTATGTTAGAGTTTGATCTAAGTGAAAAGTTGAAGCGACTTCTAGATAAGCCACTGTCTGAGAACTAAAACTAATAAGAGTTAAACTACCAAAAGAGAGTGAAGGTGCTGGCGTTGAGACATCTGCATCGCGTTAATGAAAGTTTCCTCTGACAGAACATAGGAACTATGCATAGAATGCGACGTCAGAGGCGACATATGTTTGTTAATCCCAAAAAATAACACCTTTGAAGCCACGGTCTCTTGAGAACCCGTACCTTAAATAACACAACAACAGTTATGCATTGCGATGCGCCTGTGCAATACCATATTTTGCTGGAATTTTTTTCGTTTGGGGCGGTCGCCATTCCAGTTCTCTCGCGTGTCTTTACAGATCGAAGAAGTTTTTCCAGAGAATTGAGAATCTGTGATTGGTAGTAAGTAATAGTTTATAAGATAAAATAATGTTATTGTAAAGTGCTGTTGTTTCTGTGATAAATAAAAAAAAAAGAAAAATCATATAAATTTGCGATGAGCAAGCAACCTAATACTAATTTTGATTCTCTTTCTCCATCTCATAATCAATAAGGCTAATCTCACAAGTTAGAGATATAGATGCGTCCTTTTTAACGCAAAAAAACTAAACTGCAACCTGCTACTGCCACTGCATGTTGTATTTCTTCTTCTTTGCATGTCGATGGTTTATTTGTTTAGTTTATATTCTATCAGCTCAATATTGAGCTACTCTGACGGCGTCGTCAGTAACTACATATAAGTCAACCAGGGTGCAGGTAGTAAGGCAACCGGGGCAGTTGTATTTCTAATGTAGTTTTTCAAAATCTTTATTCCCCTCTCTCGCGACCTTTCATGGCTCGTACCATTCCCAGCTGGAGCCGTGCCATCCAGGTCATTAACAGGCAGCAGCCGGTGTGACAAATGAAGGCTGCTCATATTTGGAGCGATGGAGCACCATTGTTTCCATGTGATTGCACATTTTTAATTAAAAAATGGCCGTTGGGTTTGGGCTAAGTGTTCATAAATGGCGGTCACGTACCGGCAAGTACAGTGTAGGACACCCACCTACTACAGGTGGTCGGCATTTGAGGGCATCCTGCATCCAGAGTGTTCCTGCATCCCTGGAATAACCTGCATCAGTGCTGGATACAGACCGCTTCCAATCGACCATATCTAGCAAGTGGATGGACTACCAGTGACTGATGATGATGATGATAAATTAAAAACCAACCACATAAGTGTGTCAGAAAACCAGTGTGTCGCCTTACAGGCTAACCACGCTGAGTTTTGGCCTTTTTGCACTGCTGCAGCACATACATGTATAATGTAATAGTGCATATAAATTAAAAACTTTTTAGGATAAGTTATAGTTTGTAAGTTTAATTGTATGTGATGCAGTTTTTGTGAATAAACTATCTATCTATCTAAGTGTTTTTTAGTCTTGGGCCTGAAAAAACGAAGATCTTCTTAAACCCGAAGAGTAAAAGTCGATCAGTTTCTTTTCTACTTTGCACGGTCCACTGGAACACTGCTTTATTTCTCCAAATATATTATGTATGTCAATCACCACGTGGAATCAAGAAAAAATACCCGGCATAATCAGTCACGCTGTCTACCTCTTTAGGGATAAAGACGATGACAGTGTACATTTTTACAAGCTTTTATTTTCTTGCAATGTATTTAGGTCAAATCTTGCAAATTAATTTTCAACTAGTTATCCTCATATTTTTTCAAGCTTAAATTTTTCATACTTATGTAAGTCGGTTGACAATACAATATCATGGTAAGCTGTTCTGATGATGGAGCTGGGAGATATTCGCTTACTCAGTTTTAAAACAACATAACCTAATTGAGCAGTCCTCGTTTGATCTGTATTGAAGAAAATTTTTGGCAGACTATGTTTAGGGTCACGGTGACGGAAGGTAGTAGATGGAACCCAGGAATAAAACTTCATCGAATTTGAGCTTATTCAATTTGTCTTAATAAGTATTTTGACCTCACAATAAAAGCTAGTACAATTTTATTATTTTCAAATACTTTTACTTCCAAGGTGATATTTTGAGTTCACAGATATTATCACCATAACAAGACTAACTCTCTAGTAAACATGGCACCTGCTAATCCCTCTAGCATGCAGGTATAATATCGCTGAATTAAAACTACCGTCATAACTCGCGCCGTCGCAGAACATTAACCTCTTTAACGGCGGTCGGATTATAGCCGGGATCAGTGGGGCTGGACTGAGCTGCAAATATACCTATATGTTGTCAACATACAGTCATATAAATGTAAATCGTTCTGTACTGCACACTTGCGAGATCTTTAGCAGTCTCTTCTTCTTTCGCTTGGAGTTTCTGGTTTAGGTCTTTGGCCTGTTGGCTTTTTCGAACAGGCATTTTCTTTTTAACATGTTTTGTCCCATTATTGGGTAAAGGTTCCCATCTTTTCCAGGTTTAGCCCCCGGTCAGGTCAAGTTGGAAAATGGTCTTTTTCAAACAGTCCGGGGTCTTGGATGTTTATCTATATATGTATTTGTTATAAAAGAAAGTATCGTTGAGTTAGTATCTCATAACACAAGACTCGAAATTACTTTAGGGCTATCTCAATCAGTGTCATTTGTCCCAATATATATTATTTATTTCTTTATTTTTCCACTTTTCGGATAGGCATGATGAATGGAAAAATATCATTAAATATTTTTCCATTGACTCAGTGACGTCAGGTCCAATCAATTGCTGTGAGTGGACAATTAGTTGACAGGTTTCTTTGCTCCGTCAAATATATCCTAAACAAGCTTATTGGATCCGATGTCACTGTAATGCCAAAAAAAATGCATTTAAAGATTGGCAGGCAACAACTAATACTAATTTAAGAAAAGAAAAGAAAATTGTATACAATCGAGCTAAAAAAGAAGCAAAAAAAGCAGTTGCAATAGCCAAAAATACGGTACATGATAATTTATATCAGAAGCTAGACAGTCAAGTGGGGCAGAAAGAGCTTTATAAACTAGCTTAACATAGGCACAATAAAAGTAAAGATATAACACACATTAAATGTATTAAAGATGAAGGGGGAAGAGTCTTAGTAAAAAATGAAGAAATTAATAAGAGATGGAAAGAATATTTTGATAACCTTATGAATGTAGAAAATAACAGAAACGAATTAAATTGTACTACAAAATATAATATAGGATTAGTTCAGGAAATAGGACGGAGTGGAGACAGGTTACAGGCGTGACATGTGACAAGAGATTCCCTTTCAAATTGAAAGGGAAAATTTATAAGACCATTGTTAGACCTGCCTTGTTATATGGAGCAGAGTGTTGGGCAACGAAAAAGAAAGATGAACATAAGATGCATTTGGCTGAGATGCGTATGTTGAGATGGATATCTGGGGTTACTAAAATGGACAAGATCCGGAATGAGCATATTAGAGGGAGTCTAAAAGTGGCGCCTATAGTCGACACATTAAAAAGCCATCGCCTGACCTGGTATGGCCACGTAATGAGAAGGGATGCCAAACACCTGGCCAAAAAAATTATCGACTTGAAAGTAGACGGGTATAGAGGAAGAGGAAGGCCGAGAAAGACGTGGGAAGAATGCGTAAGATCGGATATGGGGGAACTGGGGGTCAGTACAGAGATGGCACAGGATAGAAGGTTATGGAGGGAGTTGACATACAGAGCCGACCCCAAATAGAGAAAAGGCGAGGAAGAAGAGTCACTGTAATGCCATTTGGTATCCCATATTTCTCAGCACCGCCAAAAAATTTTTTAAAGTTTCTTTGGCTTTATACACCTACGAAATATGATATTATTATGTAAATAAACATGGGTATAGATTGAGAATGAGACTACAGCAGCACATCATGGATTACGAGGTCTCTTTAACAGTATCGAATTACGAGGGCTATACTAAGCCTTTATAGCCCGTTAGCATGCTGCTGTACGTGGAACTTAGTTTTGGTGCTAGAGAATATACGACTAGCTATATTTGCTTTGCACGATAATAAAAAAAATATACTTACACGCATACATTAACCCCGATGCGCTGGATACCTCATTTTTTAGGAGTTTTGATATACCTACTTATTTCTATTTTTAATCTTTTGGAGAGGCCCCTGTCCAGCAGTGAACGTTATGCGGGTGAAATTATGATGATGAATTTCTATTGAAAACTGAAAGTAATACTGATAAATTTTTTTTGTAATTTTTTTTGTTTATCTTGGTGCAATAAAGTTAATTTATATTGTATTGTATTGTATCATTTTAGGTACACAAAAAAAAGATTTTACCAAATCAGTTTATTAATTACTTAAGTAGTTCCGAGCGAAAAAATTATCATAACAATTCGCTACTTTCCAACAACTCAAATGAGATACTTTTTTCTAAACGTCAAAACAGATATTTTCTAATGGGATTTGTATGAAATACAGTTTTTTGGAGTCAAGTAGCGCTTGATATGAGTTTTTCTGTAATAATAAATCTTATATCCCATGCTGGTCTGGGAGAAATAAAGAAAACTTAGAATGTACCAGCTGCTTCTCTTCCCACGCAGATCGTAAAAGCCGATCGAGGGAATGGGCAAAAATGCAAATCATGTTAACAGGCGATGCGGCTAGCAACCCATCACTGTATTGATTGCTTTTCTATCTTCTCGCCCACCATGACGCTAAAAGTGGCTTTTGGGTCTTGCGGCCCTGGTCTCTGCATAGAACCGCAAGACCCAAAATGCTCTGTCTGCCCCATTAGGGATAAAGACGTGATAGTATGTATGTATGTATCTTATACCTTTAAACGAGCAATTCTTGTATATTTATTTATTTATATATTTATATGTACATAAATTTCTGTGATCTCGGAAACGGCTCTAACGATTTCGCTGAAATTTGGTATACGGGGGTTTTCGGGGGTAAACAATCGATTTAGATTAGTCTTACGTTTTCGAAAACGCGTGTTTTTGAGTTTTCATGCGGTTTTTTTTCCACGCAGAATATGGTCGCTAATTTCGTTGCGCCGGCCGCTATCCGTTTGGCTCAGCGGTTTAAGATGCGGACCGCTAGAAAGAGTGTTACGGGTTCGAACCCAACTCAATGACTTACTTTTGTTTTTTTTATGTTCAAGTTTATATATATTTTTTAATTGTTTTTAGACAAGTTTAACAAAATGCAGTTAATGTTTGAGATGTAACCGAGCAAAGCTCGGTCGCCCAGGTACTGTATAAATCTTAAATCGCGCAGAAAATGGACATGATCAATGACAAGTGACATTATTTTGTGACATTTTTTGACACAGGAAAATACCCAATTATTACTCATCTCAAAACCGAGTCGTCCCAGTGACTGGTTCTAACAGACAAACTGCTTAATCCTAAGTTAACTGAGCTTATCCCACGATAATGAGAGTCCACTCCGTTTTCATTACCGCCGGAGTAGTTTTCCTCCTCTAATGGGCTATAAACATCCACAAATAGAGGAAGGAACTAGTTTTACGCAATAATCTTAGGATACATAACATTGTAGATGAGGGTGGGGGCTAGATGTGGCAGGGAAGTCACTGCAGTTTTCGGTGTAACGCTCCAAAAATCTAGAATAAATATGTTTCAAAATAAAAAATATTTTCTAGTAAACAATGTAGTTTGCCGTGTGGTTTCCGGCAGAGTAAGATAGGGTCACTCCAAGTCCTCCCGTGGATGTCGTAGAAGGTGACTTAGGCTTACAAGCTAAAAAAAGCTTATAAACATCAATAAGACCTCTCCAACCCGTCTAGCCAGCGAGGAGAGTGTAGGCCAAGTACTCTGGCTGCTCTGAGCAAATATGGCTCAGTAGCACAGAGAGGGCCATGCTCCTGCAGTGGAGACAAAAAGACCTGATGATGAAAAAATGTAGGTACTTTGGTAAAATTTCAAATCTAAAAACCGACTTCACTTCAAACTACACAACCGATTCTGTCAAAATTTCTGAAAGACCACCTAGGAAGTATGCGCAAAAGAATGTTCCAAATCAGTGCAGGCGTCTTCGAATAATAATCGGTGAACATATTTACACAAAAAGAAGATCGCGACGAATTGATAACCTCCTTTTTTTAAAAGCGGTTAAAAAGGGTTACATTATAACTTTTACTGAATTTTTTTGTATTTATGATCGATGCAGGCGTCTTCGGTAAAGGAAAGGAAGGAAATAAAAAGTTCGCGACGAATTGATAACCTTCTTTTTTTTAGAAGTTGGTTAAAAAAGGCATCAAATTATAGCATTTACTGGATTTCTTTACAATACAATACAAATACTCTTTATTGCACCATAAACAAAAGGAAATACAAAAAACAGAAAAAAATGAATAAGATAGAATTATGATACAAAGGCATTCTTTATATTTATAAAATGTCCAAAACGCGCCATTAGTGTAAGTACCTCTCTTTAAGCACTCATCTTCATGATTGTATCATTTTAACTGTCTCCCAAAAAGGAGGAGGTTATCAAGTCATCGTGATCTTTTTTTTTATGTATGTTCACCGATTACTCGAATTTGATTTGGAAAATTATTTTTTGCTAATAAGTGTATACTAGTCAGGTGCCTGACAAAAACTGCCTCGTGACCGTCGGCGACTGTTGCCGACGCGACGGTCATGTTTGTGAAGGGTCGACCTGTGTGTCTGTAGAAACCCTTACAGGTTTTCAAGTCTGTCGAAGAAGCTTAAATGACGCTATGTTCCATTTTACAAAATGTTCTCCGATCTCATCCAGTCGTTCTGCTTCTACAAGTAAGCCTATAAAGCAAGTTTTGGCCAAGCTAATCTCACAAATTTTACGCCTCTTTGATTACTCCTTGCCACAAGTATAATTAGCGACAAAATTGTTACACTTATCATAACAAACATTCATATTTGAAGTTAGTAGAAATGTCTTAAGAAGAGGCCAGTGCTATAAAAAAAAAGAAGAAAAGATTTTGACTCTCCACCTAGCAGGATATTTTTTTAACTAATTTTCTAGACTAAGTATATCTTCTCGCCTGCCATTACGCCAAAAGTGGCCTATGAGTTTTGCGGCTCAGTCTGCTTAGCTCTTACTGTTACTAGTATCACGGGACTTTCTGCGAATTATATCGATTTTTGCCGAATATTTCGATGACTCTTCTCCCGACTAGGTCGCTGGTCGACTGAGGAACTGCGATGGATTTGTGGCTGTCATGGGTAACCATATCGGTCTACCCTCTTTCTTCGTGCTTTATTACATAAGTCCTTACCCACAACACTGACGGTGTCCGTTCAGGAATTGTTTTTTGTTGTTCGCACACACTTTTTACAAAGCTTAATCACTGAATTTCACGTTCCAGACAATGCTCTATCTGCCCCGTTAGGGATAAAGACGTAATGGGTATAAAAATAAAAACAATACAGACTTCATGTATGTTTGCAGTATTAATGTGATGATTACTACCAACTACTCCCTTTGATGGGACCGGCTTTAAGTTTATTATTATTTAACATTATATTATATTATTAGTATTTAATAATTAAAAGGCAATAATAATATGACAAAAGCCCTTCTGGTGAGTAGGCGACCAATACTGTGACAATGAATTTCTTGCGGCGTTTTTTGCTCAGCAGTGATCGTCACAAAGTGACGTCATGGTTACTTTAAAAAAAAAATACTTATTGACGTGTAAAAGTGTCTGTACTAAATAAACATTTGAATTTTGAACTACTAGTTAATACTAAAACAAAAAGAAACATAACAGTAATATTTAATTTTACAAATTATTATTATAGAACACGCGCGAAAAGTTATATTTAAGTTCTACAAAGACATTGTGTCGGCGACTGTACAATACCATAGTTTAACTGCCGTAGATATATTTAAGAAGCTTTAACTATGAATTTCAGACGTTTAAGGGATTAAACTGACTTAATTAGGGTTTTGGTGTACTTACCAAATCTTGATGCCGTCGTAAAAATATATACTTATATTGCGGAGAAGCAATTACTACATTTTAGTTGTAATGCTGAGATTAGTTTGAATATAGTTGTAAAGTTTGATATTGTTAGACACGCTACCAAGTAATTAAGTGAAATGGGATATTTTGTAATATAATATGTATTTATAGAAGAGGAAAACTCTCAAATTCTCTCGTCAAGCTGATTTTTATTTTAGTAAGACTATATTTGAAGAGATATCAGCAAACGTTATTATTTATTTTGTTATCATCACGCTAAGAACTTTGGGGTCGTAAGACCCAACCCCACCACGTGGGCTTTGTCTACCCCGTCAGGAATATATACGTGAAAATGTATCTGTATCTGTTATTAAGAAGTTAGAACTACCCGCGTAACCGGCGGGCATGCATGAAGAGAGTGACGAGCGTAGATGAAGGGAAAGAGGTCTGTCAGGATCGTAGCAAGTAGAGGTCCATAGTCTATTGCCTACCGCTGTGGGAAATAGGCGTGATAATATGTATGTATGGATATGTTTTTAACTACCTATTAAGATTTTTAAATAGATGTACCAGTTTTATTTCATTTAACTTGGATTGGAATCGTTGAATTTTGGAGCAGTTGTAATATTTTTTTTAATGATTAGTCTAAAATGAAATGGGGAAAAATTCTCACTGCTGCGCAAAATCTGTCCTATATGTATTTATAGGTTATTTAAATATTTAAAAAAATCTATAATTTCTAAAACTAAAAACCGACTTCACTCCGCAACAACATGACGATAAAATGTATATAGGACAACGAAAAAAGTATGCCTTTTCAAAAAAAAAAAGCATATTCCAAATCAGTACAGAAGTCTTAGAAGAATCAGTAAACATACACACAAAAAAAAGATTGCGACGAATTGATATCCACCTCTTTTTTTGGAAGTCGTATAAAAAAAAAGAAATTGTGAAAAGAATTAGAAATTTAGAAGCAGGAGTTTAAATGTGAAGCACCAAGCAGGTGTTCTTAACTTGCGCATACATATTCATGTGGAACCCGAATCGCGAAGTTTGCGGGATCCAGGAACAACGGAGAATTGTAGGATTACTGAGATGTGTAATTTTCTCTCCTTTTTTTTAAAGAAATGCAAATAAAAATTTATAATCAAGCTTTAAGCATTTAAGTTTTTTGAAAACGTTTTTTTTTTCCAAAATCATTTATACCCTATATGTTGCCCAGGCTTATAGCTATATAACAAAACAACTTTCATTCGAATCCGTCCAGTATTTCCGACGTCCAGTATACAGACAAACAGACAGACTCTTTTTTAATTTTTACTCTATTACTATGTCTCCATCGTCTCCAATATTTATTTTTTGGAAATATATTTAATGTACAGACACACTTTTTTACTGTTTTATTATATGTATAGATTTTATTTATTATGGAACAACAGACAGATACATCAGTAAAGTCTTAACTAACAAACATATATTACAAATACGAGTAATATTACAAATATCAAGTAAAATGTTATTAGTATTTATTTTTATTTTAGTTTAATAAATTAAAATAACAGTTTAATCTTCCTCAATTAACAACTAATTTAAAAACAAAATAAAAAAATAAATTAAAATCTAAATTAAACTAAACAAATAATAATAATAAAAAGAAAAACTTTACAACAAAACTATTCACAGTTTAAATTTTTGCTTATTGTAATTATAAAGTAGTCACTAGAGGGTAAAATAGTTGCAGGATTTTAAGACAAATATAATAAGCCCAACTTACAATAAGATTGCGTCGTTTTATTACAGAATACCACCTTTCGTGGTCACAGAAACCCTGTAAATGTGTAGGGTGGAGCCTCCCGTTCCATCCTCAGATAAGATTCTTGTCACAATAATGTTACATTGACATCTGATTAACATTATCATTTGAAATTTTACCTCAATCAGAAGCTAAACAACAAACAGGGCATGCTAAATAAAAACTTTATAAAGTTAATTTCCAATACAAAACTATGTACTTTCGAACTATACTCTAACATACATACATACTATCACGTCTTTATCCCTAATGGGGCAGACAAAGCATTTTGGGTCTTGCGGTTCTATGCAGAGCCCAGGGCCGCAAGACCCAAAAGCCACTTTTAGCGTCATGGTGGGCGAGAAGATGGAAAAGCAATCAATACAGAGATGGGTTGCTAGCCGCATTGCCTGTTAACATGATTCGCATTTTTGCCCATTCCCTCGATCGGCTTTTACGATCTGCGGAGGACCCCTCCTCCGCAGAGAAGCAGCTGGTACATTTTAAGTTTTTTCATTTCTCCCAGACCAGCATGGGAGCCGAGAGTAGTTTGGAAGCCGGCTTTTATTTTTGAAAAAATTATTCATCTTAAACTAAAATTAAGACATACCGATGAAATTAAATTGTGTTCATCTCAGCAATCGAGACTATCGGTAAGTGAACGGTAAACTTACCATTAAACCGAATGTCTAGATCATAAAACTAGGGAATTAATCTGAGTTTCCGGAACTGCAGTTAAAGCGGAAAAAACTGGTTCCGATAGAGCTAACTTTGTTAGTCTAAGTGGAGAGTAATTTCTTTTATATCTATGGATCTCAAAAGTTTTAAAATTGTTACTAACAATTTTAGTTAAGTGTGGTATTACACATATAAGTAACAAACTTTAGAATAAGTTATCGTTGATAAACCAATAAATAATTAAATATATAGGGACAAATTACACTGATTGAGCTAGCCCCAAAGTAAGTTCGAGACTTGTGTCATGAGATACTAACTCAACGATACTATATTTTATAACAAATACATACATTATCCTTGGGGGAGGCCTATGTCCAGCAGTGGACTTTCTGTGGCTGATATGATGATGATGATGATGACATACATAGATAAACATCCAAGACCCAGGACAATTTGAAAAAGGCAATGATATAAAAAGTTAATTCGTTTTAATACGGAACTTTTTGGGGTCAAAAATAAGATAAATTACTTGGGACCTTGGGACTGTTATGAAAATAAAATGTCACGAAATATTGTCATAGAGTTCATAAGTCTGTATACCCACAGAGTATGTTTGTTTTGACGTTTAGAAAAAGTACTAATCTGATATGAGTTTTTGGAAAGTATCGGATTGCTTAAAGGAAAATTAAAAATATTTTTTGAAATCAATACTTTGTTTCTTAGTCACACATTGCTACTGAACTGTCGCTAGGTAAAAGTTGTTATATTATGAGGATATCTTAAGTAGCCTAAAACATATCGGTAGCAAAATAAGACCGAGAAAGGAGAAGATATTACCCCTTTGAAATGATTGGTCTCATTGTGCAATTGGCATATTTTCTCATTCGATCAAATTATTCAAACCGTATCCAATGTTAATTTATTTACTGTATATAAATTTGACTTCCGCAAAGTAACACCTGAATCTATTAACAATGTTAATTTATTTAAAAAAAAGCGTTTTTTCTTTCCTCTAATTATAGTTTTTCCTATATTGTTGCCAGCCAGCGCCCTCTATTTTCTAGTGATTCCAACTGATGCTTCTGGCATTCGCCACTGCAACGTACGGCGCTAGCTTCATATAGATGTTGAAAAATAATAAAGTACCTAGTAGCTCTGTGAGCAGTCTCGTGAGATTCTTCTAATATTAAAAACTTTGCGTAATGAAAAACATGATTTTTATGTTGTCAATCTACATAACAAACTATTATGTAAACGGGGTTAGCACAAGCTTTTATTTTTGTAATGTGTTCAAAACGCGATAGTCTAAAAACCAATACATATCGATCGATGCAAATAAGTTTTTTTCGGCGTTTCTTCTCAGCAGTGGTCATTGCAAAGCGCTGGCATCGGTAGTTTTGCTGTAAAAAATAAATTAAATATTAATTTACACTACACGTAATGCAAATTATACTTATTGACGTATTAAAGTGCAAATGTTAAGGTCTAATTACTAAATAAACATTTGAATTATAAATTTTTGAATCTGCGCGGGAAAAAAGCAACTGGAACATTTCAAGTTTTTTCTTTACTCCCAGACCAGCATGGAAGAATTTTAAGGACGAGACATCACATGTCTATTTTGGAATTTAAGAGATACGTAGAGCTAAACGTTCTCCCTCCGTATCCAGGTGAGGCCACGTATTGTGTCGGAGACACGCGCCGCACCATTGTTTCTGAGCTATTGTGACTGCACAGACAGACGTCCTAGGAATTTAATGACTCCAGACTCGATTGAAGGTTTTAAGAGATTTAAGACGTGCATTTTTGTACGTGTATTTCCGAAATATTAAGCGTTTTAAGGATGCCAAAAGTAATATAATCTATACGTGTAATAAAAAAGTAAAATAAGTGTGTCTGTATATTAAATATATTTCCAAAAAAAAAATATTGCGGCCGATGGAGACATAGCAATACAGTAAAAAAAAGGCCTGTCTGTTTGCCTGTTTGTTTACGGAAATTCT
This sequence comes from Acrobasis consociella, assembly GCA_963555685.1. Lineage (NCBI taxonomy): Eukaryota > Metazoa > Arthropoda > Insecta > Lepidoptera > Pyralidae > Acrobasis > Acrobasis consociella. Next base: position 20,975,417 of record OY743110.1, on the reverse strand, counting down.
GGTAAAAAATATGTATAAAAATGGCCTTAGCAAAAGTTGTTCAGCCTGATGAGCATTTTCCAGAGACAAAGTCCACGTGAACGAATAAAATGGTTAGCTTAAAGGTGGATGGCCACAAACATAGAGTACGACCTAGAAAGACGCGGAGAGGATGGTTTATACAAATTTGGTAAATTATATCAATCTTTAAAGGTAGTTGACATATAGAACCGACCCCAAATATGGATAAGGCGAGGAAGATGATGATAAATAAATAATAGTTTGAAGACTCACATAAGTTTTAAAACTATTTAGAAAGGAACCATGAAAGGAGTGAGGCTGTCACCTAATAACTCCCTAGGAATGGAAAACGCCGTTCCCAGAACTACGCTATGGATAATGGATATCAAATGGATTGCTGGAAAAAACTCCATCCGTAGGGCTCAGGATAGGATACAAAAAAATTAATTTAAACCAAAATGGACTCTGAAGCAAAAAGTTAAGGAAAGAGTTTTTCATCATGGTGCACGACCCGCAGTCCACCGTGCTAGAAGCTGACTAAGGAACTAGCAGATAATACCGTACTGTTTTCCGTCAGTAACAGAGCAGAAACAATTGCTGAGAGGGATAATGCACTCTCTTTATCATTATCTCGTTCTCAACTCTAAGTAATACTTCAATGTACACCAAAAAATACAAGAACTCAAATATACACAGAAAAAACATTCAATGTACAATGGGCGGTCTTATCGCTAAAAGCGATTTCTTCCAGACAACCCTAATAGTAATGGAGCTAACAGAGAATTTTGAGCCTTTTTTTTTTTAAATTGAGCAATCCTACTAATAATTGGGTCACTGCATATCAAAGTCAACTTTATAAATAAAGCAAATACAAAAATAAAAAGCAAAGCAAGAAAACATTTAGATATCAAATCAATTAGTACAGATTATATCGAAAGCAGACGTTAAACAAAAAGCCAGTGCACATGCTGATACAAAAAGTATTGATGTTAATTAGCTAATTATCTGTCTGTTCAGATTTCTATTAATTATGATTTTTCTTGTTTGCATCGCATTTAGATGAAATAAAAGAAAAAGTTGTCTGTGTGTTGTCTTTGCTGCTTATAACTTTATTAAACTAAAAGAGCGGACAATTCTATTATTTTAATATTTTTTACTACACAAAGAGAGGTGCTCAGTTTCCTGTCAGGAGTGCGCATTACTAGCGCTTTCGCAAGTAAAGCGACATCGGGCGTGGTTCGCACTTGGATGGGTGACCACAAGTGGCATAGCATTTCATAAGCACCTCCGTGCTTCTGAAGGCACGTATAAGCCCCTGGTACCGGCTGTTATCATTGTATGGCAGTCATTAAGCTATATTCAGCTTAAAAATCTGACACCAGTGTTGGCCTTACTTACACACACGAACTACAAAAATATCCCTATGTTACGACCAATCTGTGGCCTTAGTGGTCATCATGTCACGCTGTCATACCGGAGGTCCCGGATTCGATCCCTGTTCAGGTAATGTCCATCTACACTACATGAGTTAGAGACTCCAATCGTGCTAAAGGATCCGGTTACAAAGAAGAAAAATAACAGAGTGACATGGATTGAAGGAGACAAAACTTTCTTTAGATCCAAGATCTAATAAAATCTGTTTCTAAGCCTGAGCACATTCCCAGTGAACTGATAGGCTCAGACAAATGGATTTCAATTGCTGCGTGGGCTGGGAGGTCGGTCACACGACATCCGAGCAATTAGTCAGACAGGCCGACCACCGACTTATTGTATCAATGAGTTCGCCATTTCATTTCGTTGATACTTTTATTATCTGCTGCTCTGCCAGCTGTTTGTATTAGAATATACAAATTGTATTAGAATATACAAATTGTATTAAATATACAAATTGTATCAGAGAATAAGCATGATTATGCTCATGATTCGAGAATTAGCTAAAATCTCGAATCATGAGAAAAAAATTCAAAATTTAAACGTTTATTCAGTAAGAGACCTTTACGGGCACTTTTACGCATCAATAAGTATAATTTATGTTACGTGTCTTCTTCCTTGCCTTTTCCCTATTTGGGGTCGGCTCTGTATGTCAACTCCTTCCATAACCTTCTATCCTTTGCCATCTCTGTGCTGACCCCCCGTTCCCCCATGTCCAATCTTACGCATTCTTCCCACGTCTTTCTCGGCCTTCCTCTTCCTCTATACCCGTCTACTTTTAAGTCGACCATTTTTTTTGCCAGGTGTTCGGCATCCCTTCTCATTACGTGGCCATACCAGGTCAGGTGTATATAATAAAATTGAATTTGTTTTCTAAAGAAAATGTTCCCTGTTGAGATATGGCGTTTGGTACATTTTTCCTCTTTTTTATCTAATACGTCCATTTTAATTCTAAAGACTCATTTTAAGATTTGGACATTTTTCCAGTTGGACATTTTGACGAGTGGACATTCTGAGAACTGAATATTTTGAAACCGTTAGACATTTTGATCATTGGACATTATAAACCTAAACGCTTATAATGTCCAATGAACCCTAGGCTTCGAGTAAAATATTTATTTAACAAACTTTATTGTTTCAAAGTACAGATATACTTTTGACAAATGGCGGATTTAATGCTAGCATTTTCTCCCTGTCAATCATAGAGATAAACAGAGAATGTTATATGACGAAAAAAGAATAGGTTCAATATTACTTACTTACATTATAAAAATAGACTGTTTGAAATAAAAATTAAAAATTACGAACTCTGTATTTCAAGCTATTCCTTTTTTATGTTGCCTTAGTTTTCCCTTACAAATGCAATGTCCTTTTTTATTAAGTACAAATATTATAAGGGGTGAATCAGACCATCATTTTGAACAACTTTTCCCAATAAATGTATATCAAAATAGGAAAAAAAAAATTTTAGGTTTTCATAGAAATCGAAGTAGTCACGTGATATCATTACTATGGAAAATGAAAATTATTTTTTCGTATTTCGATAAAAATTTACAAGGAAAAGTTGTTCAAAATTATGGACTGAATCACCCCTTAAAATATCATTGTAGAAAGAAAAAATTCTAGCTAGAACTAAAAATACTCCATAATGAGACATCGAAGACTGCTATTCGGTTCGTTCAATTAAATAAATTTGTAGTTGCTTTCTGTGCCGTGTGTTTATTCAAATTGCTTTGCGACCACACGTTGGTTCGATATATTTACGGAAAATGTTGGTGTTTTATTTGAATTAATAGGTGTTAAAGTGTTGATTGTGGAAGAATTTACAGAAAATCGTCTTCTAATTTGAATGTTTAGGTGTTGATTAAGAAGGCTTGAACCGATTTGGTTTTTTTTTTGAAACGACATAATTTACTAATTGTCCCATAATTTTTTTATCAAAATCGGTCGTGTCATTAAGAGAAGTCTGATTTTAGTTTTGAAAAATCACATTTAATAAATAAATGATTGATTTGATTGATTGTTTATTGTTCATAACATATCGTTAACATTTTGTTACAAATTAATATAATACAGCCCAAAGTACACATACCATTTATGATGATATTATACAATTCCCATGCTGGTCTAGGATAAATAAAAAAAACTTAGAATGTACCAGCTGCTTCTCTTCCCACGCAGATCGTAAAAGCCGATAGAGGGAATGGGCAAAAATGCAAAAAATGTTAACAGGTGATGCGGCTAGCAACCCATCACTGTATTGATTGCTTTTCCATCTTCTCGCCCACCATGACGCTAAAAGTGGCTTTTGGGTCTTGCGGCCCTGGGCTCTGCATAGAACCGCAAGACCCAAAATGCTCTGTCTGCCCCATTAGGGATAAAGACGTGATAGTATATATGTACGTATGTAAAGTGTTAATTGTGGAAGAATTTACAGAAAATCGTTTCGTTGTTTGGAATGTATAGGTGTTAAAGTGTTAATTAAGGAAGAATTTACAGAAACCATTTACTATCAGGATGTTTATATTTTTTTTACTATCACTATATTTTATTTGACGACCTCCGTGGCGTAGTCGTCACCATGCTAGTCCGCCACCCAGAGGTCCCGGGTTCGATTCCCGGTCAGGGCGAGTTGAAAAATGGCCTTTTCAAATTGTCCTGGGTCTTGCAAGTTTATCTATATATGTATTTAATAGTCTAATATACATTTGATAAAAATAGAAACAGGCCTTTTTTAATGGTCAATCGTTATTAAATCTACATAAAAAAAAAAACAAAAAAAAATTCTCGAATTTTTCTTTATCAAAATAAGAAAAAAAATCTCCATAACTTAATTAATTGTTGCGCATTAAATATTTTTATTTAACTTTTATTGTCTGTGGTAAAAAAAATGTTTCTTTTTAGTTTTAAAAATTTATTGTCTTCATATTCAAGCCCTATCTTTACAAATTACCCTGTTTCCTAACTTTCTATTACCGACACTAAATAGATAAACTTGTGTACGTTTATCTATATCTGTTGTTTTCAATTCGAGATTTGTCTTCAAATCACGCGGGCTATCAAAATAATTACACATCACAGGCCAAAACAAAGGACGTAGGTATAGCTTGCCCCTGATCCACCAGATCCATACAGTAATATATTTGCAATTTGAAAACATTGTTGTCATGACGTCCCACTTGAATTAATTTTTCTGTATATTCTATATAGCTGGCAGTGGCGGAGCCTCCTTAGAAGCCGATTCCCATCGAGTTCCCTTAGGAGTTACGAGTTTCTAACATATATGCATTTAATACTAATAACAATTATAACCTTCGTATATCGGCGCACTTACTTTTTTCATAAGCCGTAAACTAGTAGTATGACTGGATTGCACGCACCCACATATTCAGAATACGAAAATTCCCTATGGTTATTGAAATACACTCACAATGATAAATGCATAAACACTTTCAGATACATATTATTCACACTAAGTTAATAAAAATAAGCCGGACATGGAACGGCTTATTATATAGCTGTACTAGTCCAAATTCTCACCCAACGCCACTGATAGCTGGTAGTGCTTTCTCTCTTATATTTTAGTACCATGCACGACCAGCGGCATGATGTAAACACACATCATTGCCACATGCTGAGTGGTGCTATTTTGATGTGAAACTAGTTTAGTAATTATTGAAATGAAATGAAATAAATTTATTTGCAAGCAAACACGGTACGAAATACGATTTTACAGGTCGTACCTAATTCTCTTGTACAGACGTGTTGCACCAACAATCGGCATGCAAATTTTTTAAATATTCATGTTTCTAATTTACAAAATCATAATAATAAAATTCACTATTGAATAATATCATGCATTATATTAAGTTAATGAATAGCGTGGCTCTTGTAGGTTTGCACCAAATGAAATGGATTTCTTTATTTTTCATATTTTTTTCAAATAACTAAGTTCCTACTAAAATAAACTTAACTAAATGGTTTATTTTGCTTTAAAAGCTGTGTGATTGACTAATTCGATTTTCGGGTTTGTTATGAATTTGTTAAAAGTAGTTTTGATGAGGAAAAGTAAAGTGATGTATTTTTACCGACTTTGTTATCAAAAGCACGAGCGTAATAAACATTGCAACAACTTTTTTTCAATAAAACAGGAAAATGATTCATCTATTTGAACTTAGGGGTGATCGATATAAATCCTAAAACTCCCTTACCTTACATACGCCCCTGGCCACAGATGAAGCAATAAAGCTTATCTCCGACTCGGCTCACACGATTCACGTAAGTTTACAATATCTTATCTGCGGACGCACACACCTTAGCCTGCGCCTTATCAGTAAACAAGAGGCTGGAGTGTGGCCACGAAACTGGACTTACCGTGTGCGGAGCAATAAAGGTATATGGAATGATCTTTTGGTAAAAACTTACGTTACCGAGACGTTAACGTCGAGTGTCTTTGTCAATAATAAGGCAGATAGAAAATTTTGATCTTGCTAGATACAGATTAGAGCTGCAAGACCCAAATCACCACCACCAAAAATATTAGAGGGTACAAAGCCTATAATTTGCCTGGCAAATAAACTTGTTTGTTTTTTAACCGAATTCCAAAAAGGAGGTTATCAAATCCTTGCGAACTTGTTTTTATGTATGTTCACCGATTCTTCAAAGATGCTCGATTTGGATTATTTTTTATTTGAAAGAACTGGTCAAGTGGTTTCATTGAACTTTGATCAAAATCGGCTGAGAGTAAAGTCAGTTTTTAGTTTTGAAAAATTGTATGTTTTTTTTTGCGTATAATATTCCCTTTTATGTTTAGTGGCCCGCCGAAACGTCTTTATTGATCGCCTAACGCCTAATACGAGAATATCCGTTAGTCAAGACGTGTATAAATGGTGCATCGAAAATTGCCCAACAGCCGATACCAATACCGATAGCCTATCGGTATATCGATACATCGGTATATCGGTATCTCCGACTATCGCCTGTGATCACGATATCTACTGTCATACATCAATGTAATTGGTTACTTCGTGTGAGACTGGCGAGCGCTAAAGTGGTTTCATTGTTTGAAATATTCAATATTGTTTGGTTTTCTCCCATGCTGGTCTGGGAGAAATAAAAAAAAACTTAGAATGTACCAGCTGCTTCTCTTCCCACGCAGATCGTAAAAGCCGATCGAGGAAATGGGCAAAAATGCAAATCATGTTAACAGGCGATGCGGCTAGCAACCCATCACTGTATTGATTGCTTTTCCATCTTCTCGCCCACCATGATGCTAAAAGTGGCTTTTGGATCTTGCGGCCCTGGGCTCTGCATAGAACCGCAAGACCCAAAATGCTCTGTCTGCCCCATTAGGGATAAAGACGTGATAGTATGTATGTATGTATGTATGTATGTTTGGTTTGATACATATTTTTTATTAGGGATATATATGCTTGGTGTTTCTTTGTGATTGAATCTGAAATGAGAATATTCGTAGTAGAATAAAAGTCACTTACATAACCCGGTGGATTGGTTGAAGTGACAGTGAGCCGAAAACAAAGCGCGACAAACCGATGGCCAATAGGGCAAAAAGGTTTTCGAATGGCGACCGTGCACTGGCAAGTGAAGCATAGGACCCACCAGGTGGTTAGACAACCTGGCTAAGGTTGTGGCGACCTCTACGCCACTACGAGGAACTAAACACCACAAGCAACAAATTAACGCAGCAATACCTAGTTCACAAGAATCATACGAGATGGCGCCAGCAGATTCTACATCTCGATCTCAGAGTTCTGGTTGCAACTGACTATATATACATCCTTCGACTAGACTAGACCGTCGGAGCCGCGGTTCCCCAGGCGCAACACCAAGCCTGGCGGAAAGATCTTCCCTTTGTGGCGGTCGAGCATATCACCTCGCTCCCGCTACAAGGTTATTGGAAAGCGCTGGATGCAGGCCGATCTTAATCGGTCATTTTGGTAATCTTTCGGAGAAGCCTATGTCCAGCAGTGGACGTTATGCGGCTGATGAATGATAACTTTCGATCTATAAATCAATTAATATGGCAAGTTTTATGGTTTTGGCGTACTCTTGTGCTTGAGGATAAGACTTACTTTAGGTCGCTGAGCTAGGATATGTTTATTTACACAGTTTTTTGTACCTGACATATTTTAAAAGATTATATTTAAAACTTGTATTAAAAATAATCTTTTACGTTTTTGTTCCAAATGGGGTATACAGGTTCGCAGATCCTTAAGAAGTAAACGCCATTTTTATCGTGATAGTATAAATATTCTTATCTATGATAGTAGATAAAAAGATGAAAAAAAAAAGAATCAAAATAGTGCCAAAACTGGCCGTTTTTTGCAAATTTGCATACAAAAGCTCCACGTTTTCACTTTAAACTTAGTATATAAAAAAAAGTGCTAATGCATATCAAATTTAAAATGTATACATCGTATACTTTCAAATGGCAGCACTGGGCCCCGAAAAGTTCAAGTATCCTCTTAGCATTATTTGAATTTTTACACATCTCGGTCTCTCAATCGGCTTTTACAGCGCGGGAAGAGAAGCATTCATTCAAAGTTTTCTTCTCTCCCAGATCAACGCAATTATGTCATTATAATTATTTGCAACACTTTAGTCATCGTCAGTACCCAGTTATTGCGTGAATATCAGAGCCTACTTCAGAAAGTTTGTTTCAATTATTGTTTGCGGAGAAATTGATTTAAATTGTTTAATAATAGCCACTATCTATCAATAGAAGTGTAACAGGCTTTCGCCCGAGGGACGAACGTCAGTTTAAGAAGCAAGCATATTGGGGCGGGACTTTATAAATTAGGAATCTGATGAACTTCTTAAGAAAAAAAGTTTAAGCTTTTCAAATATTAAAGCTTACAAGCTAGTAGTTTGCCCCGAATTGTGAACTCGTGAACCCATATATCCGAAAACCTTGATTGATTTGGCTCATGTTCGAACTTGAAAACTCTATTTATTTTAAACTAGCCGAAGCCCGCGACTTCGTTCGCGTGTCTCTGGAAAATGCTCATCAGGCTGAACAACTTTTACTAAGGCATTTTTATATCTCTTATAGTTTAGCTGGACTATTATGGTTCTGCAGCAGGCGTTCCATTTTCCTAAACCATTAACACCCTATATGTTGCCCAGGCTTAATAGCTATATAACAAAAAAAGTTTCATTCGAATCCGTCCAGTATTTCCGGAGATTAGCGTGTACAAACAGACAAACAGACATACAGACAAACAGACAGACATTTTATTTTTAATTCTTACTCTATTACTACATCTCCATCGCCCCCAATATTTTTTTTGGTAATATATTTAATGTACAGACACACTTTTTAGGGTTCCGTAGCCAAATGGCAAAAACGGAACCCTTATAGATTCGTCATGTCTGTCTGTCTGTCCGTCCGTATGACACAGCCACTTTTTTCCGAAACTATAAGACCTATACTGTTGAAACTTGGTAAGTAGATGTATTGTGTGAACCGCATTAAGGTTTTGACACAAAAATAGAAAAAAAACAGTACATTTTGGGGGTTCCCCATACTTAGAACTAAAACTCAAAAATTTATTTTTCATCAAACCCATACGTGTGGGGTATCTATGGATAGGTCTTCAAAAATGATATTGAGGTTTCTAATAGCATTTTTTTCTTAACCGAACACTTTGCGCGAGAGACACTTCCAAAGTGGAAAAAAGTGTGTCCCCCCCCCCGTAACTTCTAAAATAAGAGAATGATAAAACTAAAAAAAATATATGATGTTCATTACCATAAAAACTACCAGCGAAAATTGGTTTGAACGAGATCTAGTAAGTAGTTTTTTTTTAATACGTCATCATCATAAACGGCAATTTACCTTTCATTCAATCAACTCAAATATAAAAATTTTAAAAAACATACTACAAGACTTTTATATTATGTTATTTGCTACTACGGAACCCTTCATGGGCGAGTCCGACTCGCACTTGGCCGCTTATTTACTGTTTTATTGACCGAGCGAGCGAAGCGAGCGAAGCGTCTCAGTTTCGAGATTAGCCAAAAATTCTTTTGTCCGTCTGTCTGTCTGTCTGTCTGTCTGTTCTCGCCTACAGGTCGCATTTCTTAACCGATTCTCATGAAATTTTGTAAGCAGGTTCAGCAACTAAATAGAATTTTTTTGTCGAGCCAGTTTTTCGAATTTTTTCAAAATGGCGGAAATATGGGGGTTTAAAATTTTAAAACTGTCATATATCCGCCATTTCAAAATATTTTCAAAAATGTCATTAGACTTTTTTGTTGCTATTATGAAAACATTTATTTTTTTACTTGAACAACTTTTTTGTCTCAACAACTTTTTTATACGTTATACTTAAACGGGTTTAGGGTGACTCGCGGAGTCTAGCTGACTAAGCCGTAACGGATATACAATACAAATCTTCTTACAAAATATACTGAAACTATTTAAGGGTGAATTCAGTCCGGGTTACTGAACAACTTTCTTAAAAATACATATCTCCCCTGGGGTCCACGAAGTAATTTCTCTGAATAACTATTATGGTTATTATTTTATGTTTCATAAGTAGTTCTATAATTTTTATCATATTTAACCGACTTTAAAATAAAAGGGTTTTGCTTATTTTACGATTAGTTTTTTTTTCAGTTTTTGCCTGTTTTGATTGATTGTTGGCTTGTTTATTAAATTTAGCAATTTTGTTGAGCGAACTTTCGTTCAATCGCTATCGCTGCGTGTCTGTGCTTCTGTAGTAGTATTAGTGATTATGCCACAAACTAACAAGAGATCAACAGCAACCAAAGCCCGCGAAGTAGCTTTACAAAGAAAGTAAGAAACCAATGAGCAGCGGCATAGAGCCATGGCAATACAAATAAACATTTAAACCCATTAATAGTTTTCTGTTTTTTTCAACAACGAGCTGACTTTGTCATTTGAAAAATGATGGGTCATTTTTCGGTGAAAGACTACTGGTACAGAACTGAATTTCAGCATCACGGTAGACCTCATATCCATGTGATGTATGGTAGGAAGGTGCTCCTGACATTTCAGAGTCAGATCGAAAGTCATTTGAAGAAAGGGCTGTGATTGCCAACTATTTTGGAAATTTGGTCACAACCATGAATCCGCATATCGGTAAACCTGCACCGATTATTTATCCAAATCAGGTACATTATTCTGAAATAATAATCGCGAGGTCTAAGTTCGTGGCGAACTACTAGTTATATGTATAGACGTATAGATAGATAATCTAAACGTCGAACAAATTTCATAAGGCTCTGATTAAAAATACTCAAGTTATCGTCGAACAAATATACATACATTCATACAAAAGCTAAATTATTAAAGAATACTAGGAGAAGTTCGCTAACTTCGCCTGCCTGTTCAATAATTATCAAGTTGCTTACTTACATTTAAAATTATTTTGTCTGATTCCCCTTCAATATTAAATACCACTACAGGCTAAAACAATTACGTGTACTGTAACGTTGCATCCGCACCTTAGGATATTAGCAAAACATTGACGGATTTTTTTTGTTAGCATGATTGTCATAAACCTTAAAAAAATATTAAAAAATCGCGTCTGTAATGTATTAAACTGATCCACAATTTTTGGAATCTCAGCATTGTCTCTTTATGGGTAAAGTTTTTTAGATTGAAGGCAAAGTACAAGCACAAGTCAGCTGTTTTGAATTGCGACCCAATGTAGCGACCCGCCCAAAATTGCTCACACTTTTCCAAAATGGTTTGCGCAACTTTATAAGATTCAACAATTTATGACGAAGTTTTGTTAGATTAATATCCAATATCGTATTATTTCCAATGTTGAAATGTTAGTCAGTTTTATTTATTGGATATTTGCTTGAACCGGTTGTACCTAAGTTGTAAAATAATGATTTTCAAGATCTACGAATAATCGACTAACCTGATAAAAAAACCTAACCTAACTTCTTTTTAATCAGGTGATTAAAATAGTAATTTCAAGATGCAGCAGGCAGGCGCTATCTCATCATCACCATCATCAGTCTTTTTAGTCTCCACTGCAGAAGCACGACCCTCTCTGTACTATGTATGTAGCCACATTTGGTCGGAGCAGCCAGACGGTTCGCCCAACACTCTCCACGCTTGCAAGAAGGGTTGGAGAGGTCTCATTGATGTTTATAAGCTTTGTTTAGCGTATTTCCTAAGTCGCCTTCTACGTAATCCACGCGAAAACTTGGAGTGCTCCAATTCTACTCTGCCAGAAACCATGCAGCGCTACCTATTGCGTGGTTATTTTTGCCCATCTACCCTGGTACATCCTGCAAACACGACCAGCTCAATCCTACTTGATAAGCTGGGACTGAGCTGTTTTTCTCCCCCGCGCCTATCACCATTTTGATCCTGTCTCAGTGTAAAAATAATTGGCCAAGGGCGTGTCGGGATAAGCGCAGTGTAGGGTTTCGTAGTTGCCAATGCCTACCTTAAGTTCATGCCACTAACAACGATTAAAACTAATTTTTCATTGACTTTTTATGAATTATCGTTTTCCGAGCACATTTTATAAACTGATCGCCTGTAACTTTTTAATTTGTTAACCCTACTTATGTCTGATAGGTTTCCTTTAAGTTTCATTAAATATACTGCAGCTGTGTATTTCCAAAGTTATTTTTTCTTAAAAATAACGAAGCCACTAAAGTCCCATGGCGGCGCCACACAGTTACCTTTCAAATTATCTCTATAATAAGCCGTTCAACTTATTTACGGCCGATAAATCTGCCGTTAAGACTCGCCGACTATCCTAGGCCGGCTTCAACTTTTAATGGCACTTGACGGCGCCAAAATGGGGGTGAACTACATTAAAGTACTTTATCTCAATTCTTAGCACTTGAATGTAAGCTTGTAAAGTCTACGGCTGAAACTAAGGAGGTTTTCGAAACTGTAAGGAGTTGACATTGTGATGTTTATGATTTTATAGTTTCGCGGTCACAATTACTGTTATTAGTATAACGGGACTTACCGCGATTAATATCGCTTTTTGCCAGATATTTCGACGACCTTTCTGCCGTTATGGTCGCTTGCTGACGTGGTCACAGTCGGCCAGTGACCACAGTAATAAGATGATTTCTTTAGGTTGTAATCTTCGAGCGAAATTGTAAATCGTCTTAGACAGATATTTAGGAAAGGTTTCAAATTTCAATATTTTGTAGACGGTTTGTGCTGTGTAAATGATTGCGAAAAGTATTGCACACCTTTTGCATTTCCTATCATATTCCGCAGGAGTATAAGAGAAGAGAAATAAAGTTCTGTTTTATGTAGTTATTTCTGCCAAACTATCTGATTTATAAGATGATTAGATATTAAGTATATTCACGAAAACTGCAGTATGTTAATGGATAATTCGCTAATTTAATTTTATCAAGAATGTGATTTTTGACCGTAGGTGAAATCAATCCCTTTTTGACATTTTAAAGAAAGTACTGGTGTGTGCTTTTTCAATATTCATCATCATCATCATTTCAGCCACATTACGTCCACTGCTGGACATAGGCCTCTCCCAAAGATTTCCAAAATGACCGATCAAGAGCGGTCTGCATCCAGCGCTTTCCAGCGACCCTGGTCAGGTCATCTGACCACCTTGTAGGTGGGTGCCCTACGCTTCGCTTGCCAGTACGCGGTCGCCATTCAAGAACCTTTTTGCCCCATCGGCCATCGGTTCGTCGCGCTATGTGTCCCGCCCACTGCCACTTTTTTAATATTAAACTAATACAATAGTAAACTACTGTAATATTCGTTCAATAGTAAAAGAGACACCATTAAATCCTTTATAGCAAAGATGTGGCATAAAAGTCTATGTAAGTATTTACTTTGTTCTATGTTTACTTTTGTAAGGTTTTATTTGTGAATTTTAAGTGTACATGAAGTAATGTCATCTCTTTGCCTTATTACTCTTTTTCCAACACAAACTAATTTTATTTTCACCAGTGTCATTTAAGGCTAATTACGGATTAAGCATCACTCAGACTCAGCCAGACTTTCTAGTAGCCTTATTATGCTTTCTTTAAAATATCTTGAGACGCTCTCCAGTGTCGAAAGCCTCTTTAAGGATTAATTACAGTATGCATGCGAATTGGATTCTTGACAAACGTTACTAAGATATTTTAATTAGCTTGAAATTCTTAAGCATTTTTAGCCCAACTCCCAAAAAAATCCCAGATTCGATCCCCGGTCAGATCAAGATGAAAAATGATATTTTTCAGATTGACCCGAGTCATGTTTATCTATAAATGTATTTGTTATAAAATATAGTATCATCCAGTATCCCATAACACAAGTCTCGAGCTTACTTTGGGGCAAGCTCAACCTGTGTGATTGGTCCGTTTATATTATTGATTTATTTATTATTTTATAATTGCAGACCTAATTAATTTTTATTTAGAGTTAAGAGACCTTGGTGGAAATGGGAAAACCTTTGCCCAGCAGTAGGGCTACATTAGTTTAGAAAAGAAAATGACAGATTGACTTTCACATCTGTATTCCAAACCGGATAGATAGAGCCTAAGGCCGCAAGATCTTAAGGGCACTCTTAGCATGACAGTGATTGAAAAAAGGGAAAGAAAATAGTGATGGGTTGCTAGCCGCGTTGCCTGTCGTTGATGGCGCAGATTCAAACCATTACTTAATGATCTACGATACTACATTCAGGGTTTTTAGGGTCCCGTTTTTACCCTTTACGTAAGTAAAGGGTAAAAACCCTATTACTAAGACTATATATATAAAGACCCTATTTACTAAGACTTCTCTCCCTGTTCATCCGTCTGTTTGTCACCAGGCTGTATCTCATAAACCGTGATAGCTACACAAATTAATTTTTCACAGATTATATTGTGAAGCCGATATAATAGCAAAACTTAAAACAGAATAAAATATTAAAGTGGGCTCCCATACCACAAACGTGTTTTTTTTTGTAGGTAACGTACGGAACCCTTATTGCGCGAGTCCGACTCGCACTAAGCCGTTATTTCTTTTTTCCTAGACTAGCATGGTAGATGTCAACAAGTATCTTAAGTTAAGTAAACCTTTACACATCTAAACCGACAGCCGAAACCGAAGTGTCAAAAGATGGGGTTGAGATGAATGCACTCGTCACCTTAATGCCCAAAACGATTAAATTCAACATTTGATGAATGTATTCCGTTTGAAACATAATTTCTAAATAAAATCTAATCTAGATTAAACCTTAATACCATAGTATTAAGATTTTAATTTCTGATTTTTATAATTAGAGATAGTGCTTTTTAATATTGATGAGACAGTAGCGTCATCTGTCGTGATCAATAAATGTTTTTTTTGTTGTTTTTTTTTTTTTTTATCTTGACGATGGAATTAGGATGCGCGCGCGCTTCGTTTAAAAACTTGTTTGAAATTGTGTTTGTCATGTTAGAGAATTGGTTTGATTTGATATGATTTATTTCATTAATAAAAGTCAGTGAGCATTAATCGAGATTTGATTGCGTCTTTGAAACTCATTTGTCGAAACGGTCAAAGATAAATTAATTTGAAGATGAACTTGTATTACGCAGTGAAAGATTTTAGTCAAAAGAATCACGTCTTTATATCTAACGGGGTGAACCGAGCCCAGGGCTTCAAAACCTAAAGAGGTCTTTGGGTTTTGAAGCCCTGGGCTCGTTTAGCGTATTGGGAGTGAAGATGGCAAAAAGGAATCTAAATAGTGATGGGTTTCTAGCCGCATCACCTTTTAATATGATTCAGATTTTTATTCATTGCCTCGATTAAATTGTCTTCTTGACCACAAGGGTACAAAAGGTGGATTTAATGCATATGCATTCTCTACCAGTCAGCCTTTAGGAAACAGAAATAAATTTATTATTATTTATTGAAATTCCCGGAATATCTCCATTCGTTAAAAGCATTAACCATAAAAATTTTGTTTGTTTTTGGTGTGTATGTGTTTTTTAAGTATTTAACTTTCATAAAATAGTAGGTATTATACTGTTAAAGGGTAAAAAAAATAGTACCACCAGCTGCTTACCATAAACTTTTTTAGCCAAACACAATCCCATTTTTCAGCGATCCATTCCAACCCTTCCAATGGAGTAATTGGAAAAAAATCGCGCTTTCCTCGTGAGAAACTTAAGGGCACGTTTATCTGTGCCCGCCACAGAAACAAATTGAGATCGGGCGATATGTGGCAAATAAATCCTTTGGCGAGAGTTATCTTGTTTTCGTTTTCTATGGTTAATATTGGAATTAACGAGGTTTTATCCGATGGAGATAGTCCGAGAATTAACGGGCCGGTTCTTTGGGATTGGCTGAAGTTAGAGCTAATTTAGTGTAAAATAGTGTTATTTTTTATAAGTTTTATATTATATGTATGTTAGTCTGTAAGGTATATATAAATATGGGCCAATAATGTATTTGTATGTTTTAAAGAAATTTATTTATTGACCGAGCGAGCGAAGCGAGCGAAGTGTCTCAGTTTCGAGACTAGCCAAAAATTCTTTTGTCCGTCTGTCTGTCTGTCTGTCTGTTCTCGCCTACAGGTCGCATTTCTTAACCGATTCTCATGAAATGTAAGCAGGTTCAGCAACTAAATAGAATTTTTTTGTCGAGCCAGTTTTTCGAAATTTTTCAAAATGGCGGAAATATGGGGGTTTAAAATTTTAAAACTGTCATATATCCGCCATTTCAAAATATTTTCAAAAATGTCATGAGACTTTTTTGTTGCCAATATGAAAACGATATTTTTTTATTTGAACAACTTTTTTATACGTTATACTTAAACGGGTTTAGGGTGACTCGCGAAGTCTAGCTGCCTAAGCCGTGACGAATATACAATACAAATCCTCTTACAAAATATCATCAAACTATTTAACGGTGAATTCAGTCCGGGCTACTGAACAACTTTCTTAAAAATACATATCTTCCCTGGGGCTTCACGAAGTAATTTCTCTGAATAACTATTATAGTTATTATTTTGAGTTTTATAAGTAGTTCTATAAATTTTATCATATTTAACCGACTTAAAATAAAAGGGTTTTGCTTATTTTACAATTAGTTTTTTTTTCAGTTTTTGCTTATTTTGATTGATTGTTTTTTTTTTTTTAATCTTTGTTTATTAAAGAGGGTTTTATCTAAAAAGAATATGTCACCCTCAAAGGTGCATCTAAACAAAAAATCATGTTTTTTTTTTTTATTTTTTTTTTTTATTTTTTTTTATTAACCTGTTTTGTCCCATTGTTGGGCAAAGGTCTCTCCCATCGTCTTCCACTTATCTCTTTCCTGTGCTAGGCTCGTCCATCCCTTCTGAAATGCGTCGATATCGTCTCGCCAGCGCTTTCTTGGCCTACCCGGGCGACGGTAACCATCTTTAGGCAACCACTCTGTTGTAATTCTGGCCCATCTCTTGCTGTGCATCCTACTGACATGCCCTGCCCAATTCCACTTTAGCATGGCGGTTTTATATCCTACATCAACAACTCCTGTTTTTGAGCGAATTATGGCGTTTGGTATTTTATCTACCCTTTTAATTCCTAGCACACTTCGCTCCATTGCTCTCTGACAAACCTTGAGTTTGGACTTCAACTCCTCCGTCAATGACCACGTTTGAGCACCATAGGTTAGGACAGGCAAGATACTCACATCGATGAGTTGGCGCTTAAGCGAAAGGGAAAGGTCGCCTTTCATGTAGTTTTTCATGGACCAGTAGCTCCTCCAGGCGTTTTCAATACGGCGCTTAACTTCGCTCTCTTGCCGGCTACTGAAGGAGACTAACTGGCCCAGGTAGATATACTCATCGGCGTAGTGTATCTCTTGCCCATCTACCTCAACCCTATGTTTTGTACTATTTGTCATGACTTGGGTCTTTGACCGATTCATTGTAAGTCCAACCTCAAGGCTTGCTGTGCTTAGGTCTTGAAGCATCTGTTGCAAGTCAGCTGATGTAGAGGCAAATAAGACAATATCGTCCGCGAATCTGAGATTGGTGAAAAAATCATTTACGACTAATTAATAATTTCAATATTTTATAAATAGTTCTTGCTGCCTCAGATGTGGGAGTGGCAAGTATACTATTTATCCTTGATTGATTGTTGGCTTGTTTATTAAATTTAGCAATTTTGTAGAGCTTTCGTTCAATCGCTATCGCTGCTTGTCTGTGCTTCTGTAGTAGTATTAGTAATTATGCTACGAACTAACAAGAGATCAACAGCAATCAAATCCCGCGAAGTAGCTTTACGAAGAAAGTAAGAAACCAAAATGAGCAGCGGCATAGAGCCATGGCAATACAAATAAACATTTAAACCTGGTTTTTCCAACAACGAGCTGACTTTGACATTTGAAAAATGATGGGTCATTTTTAGGTGAAAGACTACTGGTACAGAACTGAATTTCAGCATCACGGTAGACCTCATATCCATGGGATTGTATGGTTGGAAGGTGCTCCTGACATTTCAGAGCTAGATCGAAAGTCATTTGAAGAAAGGGCTGTGATTGGCTACTATTTTGGAAATTTGGTCACAACCATGAATTTGCATATCGGTAAACCTGCACAGATAGTAAAATTCATCCAAATCAGGTACATTATTCTTAATTATTATCGCGAGGTCCAAGTTCGTGGCGAACTACTAGTTATTATTATTAGTAGCAAGTGAGGCCATGAGGCATTACTGGTTCTTTTACTGTTATTTTAATTCATTATACTATAGTGATCTAGTATACGGGTACGTCCCTTCCACGTCGTATATGTATTTATTGTAAAATAAATAAATTATATATTTATAGGGACAAATTACACAGATTGAGCTAGCCCCAAAGTAAGTTCGAGACTTGTGTTATGGGATACTAACTCAACGATACTATATTTTATAACAAATAGATAAACATCCAAGACCCAGGACAATTTGAAAAGGGCAATTTCCAACTTGCCCTTACCGGGGATAGAACCTGTGACCTATGGGTGGCGAACTAGCATGGTGATTACTACGCCACGGAGGTCGAAATATAGTATCGTTGAGTTAGTATCCCATAACCAAAGTTTAAACTTACTTTGAGTGTGATTTCGCACTATATATTTATTCACATACAAAAGAAAACAAACTGTAGTTTACGTAAAGTACAATAGTTTCATTGTTTTCATAGTAGTACTATCACTGTCACTATCTTTGACATTGGTCGTTACCTAAAAACATGTCAGAGGCCTTTGAGGCGGTTGAAAAACTCTGACACTAGTGTTAGTCACTAACACACACGATAAGAAGAAGAAGATAGTAGTACTTGTAATTAAACATGTCACGGCTGTAAAATCATTGGGAGAGCAATAAAAGCTGTTACCACACGCATGCGGTAAGGGTCGGTGCACACAGCGGCACTCACTTTACGACCTCTTTGGGATGCTACAGAGTGTTACACTTTCGTATGTAATCATATATTTCGTGCGTTAGTGAAGGTATTTTTTTCTTAAAAACTGCAATTGGTGATTAATTATTTAAAAAAAAAATGATTTTTGCTGATTTAAATCGAAAAATCGTAAAAGGAAGTTAAAAAATATATTTAAAAATAGGATCATCATCATCTGAGCGTATTCCCGGTTGCATTCTCAGCGGAAACGCCGTCACGTCAAAGCCTAGGGTCCGCTACCAAACCTAGGTGATTACGAGTTTTTACACAGAGCGACTGCCGTCTGACCTCTATAACCCAAACCCGTGGCCAACCCTTTTAACAGATATTTCATGCTGCCTAGTGGAATTTGACATAGCTTGTCGATTTCCATACAATGATTACAGCCGGGCCCAACGGCTTTACGTACTAAAACACAGAATAATAAATAATATCTCACTTTGAAGAATCATTTCAGCAGCATAACATCCACTGCTGTACTTAGGCATATCCCAAGGATTTCCAAAATGACCGATCTAGAGCGACTTTTATCCAGCGCCTACCAGCGACTTTGTACAATCTTTATACTTTATTAATACACTTTAATACACTTGCAAAACCAAATATAGAGTCACAATATCAACGCCCTATATCGCCAGACGCACTGCCAAGTCGTCTGAGCAGTCTCCCGGGCTTAACTGTTATATAATCGCGATTACAATAAACCAGGTTATATTGCTGCAATAACGCCCGCCGCGCCACGTGTGCTCTCACCTTTACACTGTGTTAGGCGTCTGGGCGTTATAAATTAAAAGAAATTGATGTAGTAAAATTTTGCACAGTTCTCTTTGAGAAAATTTTTACTGCATTGTATTTCTATTTTTACTGCATTGTATTTCTTTTTAACTGAATTCCAAAAAGGAGAAGGTTGTGAATTTGTAGCGATCTTTTTTATGTATGTTCAACGATTTATTCGAAGACGTCAAATTGGAACGATTTCGAAAATTTTGTTTTTGTTGGAAGGGTGATATTTGTCTAGTGGTCCTAAGGAAATGCTATCAAAGTTGGTTGGTCACTTTAAACGTGATTTCACACATATTTTCCGCTTGGTCCAATGGTTGACCGGGAGAGAATGCCATACGGCATTAGGTCCGCCACTTTTTTTTATTGTGCAATAAAGTTTAAATAAATAAATAAACGTGATGGTAAACCAGAAGATGGAAAAAAGAATCAAAATGGTCGTGGGTTGCTAGGCGCCCATTCCCTCGATCGGCTTTTAGTAAAACTTGGAAGAGAAGTAGGTACTGTTTTTCTTTTCCTTGTTCCCAGACTAGCATGGAAGAATTTATTTTATTTTATCAAATTTATGGTTCCAAAGTACAAAAAATATACTTTAAACAAATGGCGAACTTAATGCTAAGAGCATTTTATCCCAGTCAACCATAGGGATATATATAGTATATTATATAATTACAGAATTGGCTAACAGGATATTAATATTCATACAATTTTAAAATTCATTCTATGTTTTTTCTTGGCTCACAGACCACCATGGTAGAATTAACATTTAGAACTCTTACATTCCTTTTCCCCCAAGAACCCAAGAATGCAACATATGTAGTGAGACATACGACACCCGAGGTGTAGTCGTTTGGACGACTAACGATAATGGCTTACGTCCTCAGGACTGGCCAAATTGTACAGTAATTGTAAATACTATTCTGTAAGCTGCTATTCGCAAATCAGGAAATAGTATTAATTCATATAAGAGCTTTCACCATCATCAGGTCTTTTTGTCTCCACTGCAGGAGCACGACCCTCTCTGTGCTACCAGAGCCATA
Source organism: Acrobasis consociella (assembly GCA_963555685.1). Lineage (NCBI taxonomy): Eukaryota > Metazoa > Arthropoda > Insecta > Lepidoptera > Pyralidae > Acrobasis > Acrobasis consociella. The sequence continues at coordinate 20,954,777 of OY743110.1, read as the reverse complement.
CATGACCAGAGCAGCCAGAGGACTTGGCCTACACTCTCCTCGCTGGCCAGACGGGTTTGAGATTTCTTATTGATGTATATAAGCTTTGTTTAGCTTTTATATCCTAAGTCGCCTTCTACGATATCCACGGAAAGGCTTGGAATGGTTCTATTCTTCTCTACCGGAAACCACACGGCCTGTCATTGATGTATATAAGCTTTGTTTGGCTTGTATTTCCTAAGTTGCATTCGTCCTTGTTCGAAAAATGTTTGACTGTCATAGCTTTTGATTGGCACTACCATTGCTCGACAACAGTTCTGTTCTACCAATGTTGACTAATACAGTTTTTGATCGGCATCACTATTGCTCGACATTTCTTAGCTCTCGCACCAGTATTCAAATAAGTTATAATACTCAAAAATGCAGCAAATATAAGAAAAAAGGACCTTTATTTGGCATAATTCAAAACATTCACAACTAACACGTTGAATATGATCTTTCAGTAGGGCCCTAAGCTCTGTTTACCCCGTATAAAATAAAGACTTGTATGTTTATAGTTATGTATTTCAAAAGTACAGGGTAGCAAATTTTTATGTAGGTACTCATAGTTATATATTTCAAAAGTATGTATACCAAATGACCGATACAATACATGTGTGACTTTGTAGTGTTCCTATACTACATGTACCCATTTTTCTGGTCCTCAAGGAGCTCCCATCTCGGGTTTTACGACCAATTAAACTAGCAGTTAGCGGAGCCCGTTCATCTTAATAAAGTAAAACGAGACTGCACTAGACGTGTCATACAATTATAATATGATATGGGATAGTTATTACATAACACAAAACTTTCCAAATTTTGATATAAGATTTACTAGGCTTGGTCTTTTCTTTAAGACTTTATTCTCATTCAAAACAAAAAATAATTAGAAGAGATAAAACTGATATGACCGTATATTGTATTTTGCATATTGTATATTGTGTACATTGTACCTATATTATATCGTTATTAATTATTTTAGCCGAATACGGCAAGAGCAAAAGGAATGGTAATAAATTTAGAAGTTTATGTAAGTGTAAACTATAAGTATTTAAGTCATAATTTTTTAACTACTGCTTAGTGGGATATTTTTTGACGATTTTTAGGGTTCCGTAGTAAACAAGGAACCCTTATAGTTTCGCCATGTCTGTCTGTCTGTCCGTCCACGGTCCTACTCAGAAACTATAAGTACTAGAAAGCTGTAATTTAGCATGGATATGTATATCAGTCATGGCAAAAAAGTCGTAAAATAAAATATGGAAATAAATTTTTTTTTTAGGGTAGCTGCCATACATGTAAAGAGGAAGTCAATATTTTTTTTCTCTACAAATACATTGTGTGGGGTATCGTTGAATTGGTCTTTCAAATATTGTGAGCTTGGGAACACCATTTTACGATTTAGGGATCCGTGTCTGAAATATTTAGGTTTAAAGTGAATTTTTTTGTTAAAGTCACGTGTCCCCCCATCTATCTGCTAAACGGTTATATATGGACACGTGAAAAAAATCACAGCTGTAGTATACATAATGTAGTTCATAGGAAAACTATCAGAGCTAAGTAGGGTTAACAAATTAAAAAGTTATAGGCGATCAACTTATAAAATGTACTCGAAAAGGAAATTCTCATACAAATTCAATAGATACTTAGACTTTTTAGTGGTATGAACTCAAAGTTGGCATTTACAACTACGGAACCCTACACTGCGAGTGGCCCGACACGCACTTGGCAAATTATTTGATTACGCTTGTATAGTGTTTTATATTTGGCTGCCTACAAAAACTGTATGAACAAGTTCAGTTGCTAGGAAAATTAAAAAAACCCGACTTTTAAGCATTTACTCTACATAACTTTTTAACTACTGAACCCATTTCCATCAAACATAACTAAGAACCATTAATCAAGTCCCCTTTCAAACCATAAGCACTGCATTAAAATCGGTCTATTTGTTATTTCGCTTCGACGCCACAGACAGTCACATAGATATACAGACACGTAAAACTTATACCTCTTTCGTCGCAGGTTAGAAACAACGAAACGCAACCAAGAATTCGCAGTAAAATTGTTCGTTCTTACATGCAAAACAATAAATGGCGTAAAAAGCAACAGAATATATTGTAAATCGAATTAGGAGTCGTTGCAGTATGGCAACACTGCGCTCCACGCGGCAGGACCAGAAGTTATAGAGCACAGTACCCGTGGATATGGCATTCAGTGTCTTTTAGGGTTCCGAACCCAAAGGGTAAAAACGGGACCCTTTCGCTAAGACTCCGCCGTCCATCCGTCCGTCTGTCTATCACCAGGCTGTATCTCATGAACCGTGATAGCTAGAAAGTAAGAATTTTTACAGGTGATGTATTTCTGTTGCCACTATAATAAAAAAAAATACAAGTAAAAAAAATATTTAAGGGACTCTTTTTTATAATAGATAATGGATGGAGTCAAAATGGAGAAAAGTAAGCACTCCACCCAGGGACTGGATTAGCAGCTAATTTTTAAAACCCCTTTAAGTGGTCATCCTTACGATAGGCTTACCCTCACGTTTATGTTAGCCTGTAAAAAGCTTATCCAGCGAAAGGCTTACCGTATCCCTTATAGGGTAACTTATGATAGGCCAAGCGTTTACCAAATCATTGGAAGGGGTATTTTTTTCAGCTTTATTGAAAGGGTTTTTCCCCCCACGTCTTCCCCCCCGCCCCGTGGCCGCCAGGGAAAGCGCTTCTTAAAGGGTTAGCCTATGAGATAGGGTTACCCTATGAGAAATTGTTTTTGTAAGGGTAGCGTAACGTGCATGTTTTAACAACTTTTTTAAAGGTAAACCCTTTTAAAGGCTTTCCATATGATACGGTTAGTCGATCAAAAGAGTTACCCAGCGATAGGGGTTTTTAATCCAAAAAAAATATTCAAGCCTATCAATTAGCCGCTAAAAACCCACGTTAGGGAAAGCGCCTCCTGTCCCTGACTCCACCGACAAGAGCCCAGCTCTTAAATATAAGAAGAATAGATAATGCAAACCTTTGTGCGTGAGAACTTGCTGGTTATTTTAAGTATTTTCCCCGATTATTAGAAGATACCTAGACCAATTTGAAACGTTTAAAAGGGCATAATTGCGATTTGGTCTCAAATTTTATTAAAATCGGTTGCGTTGTTTGGTGTTGTGTTGAAGTGGGTTTTAGTTTTGAAAAATTATTATAAACTATCAATCTATATAGTCATTAAATTCTGTTTTTATAATGGCTTAACAATAAACCATAAAAATCTAACTGTGTTGGTGCTCTCATGTACATTGAGATGGTATAAAGGACAAAGTCATAGTCATAGTCAAAAGTAAAAAATCATTTATTTATCTTTGGATATTAGTATCACTTGATGATTGTAATTTTTTTATATTTCTTTCGGTTTCTTAAAAGGTAAATGTTGACGTCAGATCGGACGTACTAAAAGTGACATATGCGCGCTTTGATGTGGCGCCGATCCACGTGAAAAAGGAAAAAGGTTAGGTTGTAGACGGCGATAACGTCTGTCTACTCATTTCTCTATGTCTGTCTACCGCACTGTCTATCTAGTGGTTTCGCCTGTCTACTCGCCTGTCTCCATGTCTGTCTACCACACTGTCTATCTAGTGGTTTCACCTGTCTCCGTGTCTGTCTACCGCACTGTCTATCTAGTGGTTTCGCCTGTCTACTCGCCTGTCTCCATGTCTGTCTACCGCACTGTCTATCTAGTGGTTTCACCTGTCTCCATGTCTGTCTACCGCACTGTCTATCTAGTGGTTTCGCAGCTCGATGTTCAGCGACCTGCTACTTTTTGCCCCAGCACATCCAGTGCACCCGTGCCATGTTTATGTACAACGCGGTGCGTTTTACGTTTTTTGTGGCGCTGCGGGGTCACGGGTAAGGGAATTGTATAAAAAGATTCCGTTGCAGATATATTTGTAGTTGCTGATATGTTACATATTGTAAATGAAAAACATAGAAAAATATCTTATTCTTAACGGACTTCAAAACAGATAGAGGATATTAATTCGAATGTTTATATGTTTCTTTAAGTATGTATCCAAATTACTAGAAGACGCCTAGACAAATTTGGCAAATTCTTTTCTTTTGTTTGAAACTTATCAAATAATCTCATAGACTCTTCGTGCATGATTTTGACTCGCATTTGGCTCGTTTTTATAAAATCAAAGCATAAAAAACTGACTGAACTGTTAATATAAATGTGGAATATATTTATTTTATTATTTGCCATTCGTTTCAAAGAAATTAATGTAACCTGTATCTGTTGGAAAATAAACGCAAAACATACATTAAGTAAAAAACCAACAAAGTAAACATTAGAAACACCTAATATATTATCTCCACTGCTATTTTAAAACGCTAATATATTCGCAAGAAATATCTAGTTCGCATGAAAGGAAAATTTAAATAAAAAACCTATTGAGGTCAGCTCTGCACATTTTTGCACACACAGCTTTCACGCCAGCCTACGTGCCTTCGAAGCAAGTAATTCATTGTTGCAATTTACTTTGTATCGAGTTTTACATTAAAGGTTCTGATTATTCAGAAAAAAAATAAAAAAAAGAAAAAAAATAGAAAAAAAGAAAAAAAAAATATAAAAATAGAAAAATAATAAAATAAAAAATTGTCGATGTACTGGGTCGAGACCGGAAAGATGGGCAAGAAAGGCGACGTTATGGGTTCCAGAAGGACGCCGGCGTAGGGGAAGGCTGAGGAAAAGATGGAGGAACGATATTGAATGCTACATGAGTGGATGGCAGCAAGCTGCCTTGGATCGTGAATCGTGGAAGCAAGAAGGAGAGGCCTTTGCCCAACAATGGGATACTACATAGACTATAAAAAAACTCTGTATTTTTTCGATTTTTACCATATGACCAGCTGATTCGATAGTGAGCAAAAATTCTTCTTTAGCTAAAAGCTAAAAGTGACATTTCTTTTCTGCTTTTTTATGTAATTTAATTTCTGGAACATTATTTATTTATAGTCGCTACTTAGCTGATTATTTAAATAATAAACTTAATTAGTCTAGCCAGGGTTATCAAGTTATTTAGTAAGTTAAAGCTATCTTTGTTACAGTCTCCATTACAACTACTTTGCATTCTAAATTGCTTTGAAACTTATCAGTTCGCGGAAAATCGTGCTGGATCACGCTATAATGTTTGTAAATCTTTTAAACTTTTTATATTGACGACCTCTGTGGCCTCTCTGTATCTTTTTAGTAGTAGTATCTCTGTAACACTTCGGACTCGGGGTCCGCTACTTAACCTAGGTGATTTGACGAGATTACTGGTTTTTACACAGAGCGACTGCCGTCTGACCTTCGCATCCCAAAGGGAAGCCTAGAACCAATCCTTGGATAGATTTTAGCAAGGCTTGCTGATTTGGATACAATATTATTCGATTTATCGTCCTCCGTGGCGTAGTGGTCACCATGCTAGTCCTCTACCAAGAGGTTCCGGGTTCGATCCGTGGTTAGAGAAAGTTGAAAAATTGCCTTTTTTAAATTGTCCTGGGTGTGTATCTGTTATAAAATAAATGTATTGTTGAATTAGTATCCCATAAAACAAGTCTTGAACTTACTTTGGGGCTAGCTCAATCAGTATATTTGTCCCTGTATATATATTTATTTATATTTATTATTTGGGCACACTGTCTAAATTTAAAATTAAGACACTTTTAAGTGCAAACGCTAGATGGTGTTCGAGTCCCACAGTTTGTACTTACGAGCTTTAAGAAACACGAAATCATCTTTCTTTTCTATCCAAACCATATCACCACAGTATAATAAAATAATATGTGTAACTATAACTATAACTAAGGTTAAAAAAAAAAAACGCAACGTACCGGTGAGCATGTTATATATAGAAAGTGGAATAATTGCTTTCAAGGGCGCATAAATCAAGTGTTTTCGTTGAATAATTCATTTGTGTAGACCTAGCCTAGATTTTAGCTAATGAAATAACCTAAAATAAATTTTATTTCTATATTCATGCTTGATCTTCACGTCCATAATCACGCAAAATGTAGTATTAATATAGGTATTACATACAGAAAGGAAATTCCTACCGTCCTATTATAAAAACAGGAATATTGTTACTAGGTTTAAGTTTTACAAACATTGCCTCTGTCTACCCAGTCACGGAAAAAGACGTGATAATATATCTGTAAAATAGGTTTAGTCTCAAAATAAACAGCGATGTTTGATTTATGATGGTCATGCAAAGCTTTTTGAGCTGTGCGTGCTTCGGAAGGCACGTTAGGCTTGGTCTTTTTTTACCTTATGGTCGAACAAGTAATTTTTTTTAATTAAAAAAAAGGCTTTTTTAAACAAGCAAGCGGATTTACCGATACGATTTTGGAAGTTCCGCTACTCGTAACTAGATAGATATGTATAGCGCCATTTATTATTTGCTAAAGAAAGCCCTGACTTTAATCCCCAATAACTTTTGGACGGCTCAATCGATTTTCATCAAACATAGCTACGTATTACTGCAAGAGAACTTGTTTTCATGTGGAAAACATCGCATCGAATCAATCCATCCGTTCGAGCTATACGATGCCACAGAAAGACAGACATTAACGTCAAACTTATAACACCCCTCTTTTGCCAGGGGTCAAAAAGAGTTGCGTGCTGCAGCTCAGTGCATCCATCACGCAGATAGCGCCAGATTAGCATAAACCTAGAAATTGTTTCAAGTCCCCATACATTAGTGACGCAGGTCGCATAGGTATTATATAAGTCTAAACTCCGACAGTCGGCGAACATCGGCGACTGTCGCCGACGGTCGCGCGGCTGGTTTGACAGTATACTACAGTATCTCCGACGTTCGCGCGGCCGGTTAGACAGAATAACATGGGTCACGCGACCGTTTGCGGCAGTCGGCGACTGTCGTCGACGGTCGCGCGGCTGGTTTGACAGTATACTACAGTATCTCCGACGTACGCGCGGCCGGTTAGACAGAATAACATGTGTCGCGCGACCGTTTGAGACAGTCGGCGACTGTCGTCGACGGTCGCGCGGCTGGTTTGACAGTATACTACAGTATCTCCGACGTTCGCGCGGCAGGTTTGACATGTGTCGCGCGAACGTTTGCGACAGTCGGCGACCGTCATGCGACATCTGTCGGCGACTGTCGCGGGCATATTGTCGCTTGTGTTATAAGATTTAATATTAATTTATATTGTGTAGTGTACTTATACAAGGTAATTTTTATTGGTTTTGGAGCCGAAGGCCACTTCATAAGGATCGTTAGTAGGACCTAATTTGCTATTCAAAATAAAAATTCAGTAACAAAAACTCGAAAATAAAATCGTGAGATCAATTAGTAGTAACGTCGCTAGGCGCCGCCGGTCGAACGGCCGGGGTCATCGACCGCGCGCGGCTGTTTGGACGGGCATAACTACGTGGTCTCGATCAAAAATCATTTTCGTAACTTTTTTATTATAAGTCATACACAAATTTGGATTACGTATATGGATAGAGGAATTTATTTATTTATTCATCATTTCTTTGTCCAAATTCAATGAAAATTCAGCGTGTATAAGTTTTTGTATGCATGCTGTGTTCACATCGAGAAGACTTTCACATGTTTCTGTATATTTATGATACGTACCATAAAGTGTTACTGTAAAATGACAGTTTTGTGAACCAAAAACAACAACAAAACAATAGCGCTACGTGGCCAACACTGGTGTCAGATTTTTCGAGCTGCCGAAAGGCATCTGACATAGCCTAATGACTGCTTTATGATGACATATGACAGCTGAGACTAACTTAAACTTAAACGTGAAAAAACCTTCCTAAGCTCGTAGGAGCACGAGTAGTAATTTTTATGACAATTGTGGTCACCCATCCAAGTGTCGCCCAGTGTCGCTTTACTTGTGACAGCGCTCGTAATGCGTAAATCTATGAGAACACCTAACAAGTATACCCTTTGAAACAAAAATAGCACTTTTCATATCAGTCTGGGCGTCTTAGAGTAATCGAGAAACATACGTAAATAATATATGTATAATTAATAACCTCATTATTTTTGAAGTCGGTTAAACAACGAAAAACCTTGGCTTCATTATCCAGACATCAAATTTTAAATAAGGTCATTATTTACCTTTTTTGAACTTCCTGTATTTCACCCACGCGTTTCACCCCTTTAATTCAAGTGCAAATTTCCTGTCCATATATCTTAGTATGTGTGTTTATATCTCGGTAAACACAAAACCGGACTTTCCGCATTCGTCACAGCCCTGGTGCGAAAGTTGCGAAGTTCACCCTCGTATTAACATAGATAAAACAAAACGCAGACGTAAGCAATAATTATAATGGTGAAAAGTTTGCAATAAGATATTGTTTGAGGAATTATGGACAGAGTTTTCACACACGGCCCAGAGGAAAAGGCAAGGAGACAATTCATTACTAGCACTTTCGAAAGTAAAGCGACACCGAGCTGGTCTGTACTTGGATGGGTGACAACAAGTGGCATAAAAAATTCTCGAGCTACTCCTAGCTTCGGAAGGCACTTATAAGCCGTTGGTCTTGGCTCTCATCATTATATGGCAATCTTAAAGCTATGTCAGATGCCTTTAAGCTGCTTGAAAATTCTGACACCAGTGTTGGCCACTTGCACAAACGAAAAACAAAACAAAAAGTGCGCCTTTAAAAAAAATGCCATAATGTATAAAATATTCATGAAGTAAAAATTTAAACTTAACATGTGCATCAAGGCACTTGTCTTATAAAACAACTGCTTAGCTACTTACATAACTTCTAACTTAAAGAATTATATTTAAAAAAGATTCAGTAAAGCTTTAATTCTATCTCGTATTAAACCGTTTCTTTGCTCATATTAATGCTGCTACAATGCTAGAAAGTTTGCGAAAATGTTTTCATAAAATAAAATTTTCAGTCGCGAAAAACGCTGAATCTCTAAGCTTAGTCGACAGTACTAGATCTGACGCGGCCCGGGGAGGCCGCCTGCGAAGCCTCCCGGTTTTCCCGCGCAAATTCCGATGTGACCGAATGATATATTTAGTTGAATGATATTTTTAGAAGTTGAATGAACTGATGACGCGGCGGAACAGCTGACTTTGACAGCCGATCTGTTGCTTCCGTTACAGTTTTGTTTATAGGTTGTGATTTGATCGCTGTGAGTTGTGGTAGGTAAGTGGGTTGTAGATGCTAAGTAGAGGTGCTATAATAATTATTATTGGACCTTCGTTTTGAATGTTAAATATAATCCGCAAAAGATGTTGAACATTGATATTACTTTCTTGAACTAGTTTCGAAATAAGAACAAGTTTAATAAAAAGTTACATGATATGAAACAATATTGAACACAATTTTACATGCTATTTATTGTTAAAATAACAGTATGTTGTTCTAAGTCCTACTAATATTGTAAAAGCGAAAGTGAGTTTGTATATTTGTTTATTTGTTAGCTCTTCATGCTTCAACTTTTGAACCGATTTGGATGAAATTTGGGGTACTATTTATACCGAAATTTCCACGGGGAGCGAAGCCCGCGGGCATAGCTAGTAAGTAGATATTCCTAGTATGATATTTTTACCTAATGGTTTAGAAGTAAAAATTTGAGAAGCTTTATTTTTTTAAAAGCTAGATAAATGTACCTACACAGGTTATAAATTTGAAATGATATTTCATAAAATGTTATTACAAATTTAGTTAATCACTTACATGTTTACGTACAGCTGAGCCCCACACGACATCAACTTAGTTATATTTTGCCTGAAAATTTTACACTAATAAGTAAGTATTTGTTTTTGGCACAGTCGGCCAAAGGTCATCTTTAAATCGGGATATATGAATTTAGGATAATCTTTCAGCATTATTTAGAATTAAATTGGTAACAGAAGTTATGGGTATTTCGTTTGTTTCTTGCGCTATTGAATATTGATATAGGTAAGAATGTTACAAATATGAATATACTTTGATTATACAAAAACAAAGCAAGCTAAAAAAAGAGTGTCATGAAAACTTCGGTGTCGGAAAAATCTTTCACTTTTTTTGCCTAGCTCAAAGTCCGCCAAGTCTATACCGGCCGAAAAGGAACTTCATTCAAAAAATTTAAAGACCTTTTTCAATGTCAATTTTAAAACTAAACAAAAGACTTTGATAAAAGTTGTATGCCTTTTTAAATAACCGGTCAAGTGCGAGTCGCACTCGTGCACAAAGGGTTAAATATTTATTTTATTCTGTTTTTAGTATTTTAGTTTATTTATAGCGGCAACAGACATACATCATCTGTGAAAATTTGAACTATCTAGTTATCACAGTTCATGAGATACACTCTGGTGACAAACAGACGCACTGCGAAGTCTTAGTAAAAGGGTTCCACTTTTACCCTTTGGAATCCTAACAAATAAAAAATTTCAAATTGGTCCACACGTCTAGTGTTTTTTAAAAAACATTTCAATTGATAACCTTCTCCTTTTTTGAAGTCGGTTAAAAATAAGTTAATGTTTATAAATATTCTTTTATTAAAAAATAAATTTATTACGCCTAAAAGTTTTTCTACAATGGAAAGTAATTTTATATTTTTTCATTAAACTTTTATTCTGTTTCTGCTTTAAGCTTTTAAGATCCATTATTAGATTTTGGACAATAATTCATATACATTAAAATTTGTAAAATGTACACAATCATTTTAATTAAATTCATGCTGTAAATTTTAAGTAGCATTAGTCCAGCCCGCTTTCAGACGATGTGAAAGTCCGAAACCTTACAAATAAGCAGTGTTCGTTACATTTTGTCTGTCTGTCACACACAATAAAGTTTTTAAGCCCTAAGCTGTAGAACGTAGTTTAGTTAAATACTTGTAGTTTTTTTTATTTCTTGTTTTTTTTACATGTGGCCTTGGGTCAAAAATAAATTGTATAAATCTATCTGGTTTTTGGTCTGCCTCTCTCTATTAAGTGTAATGTTCTTGTTGAAAGTAATAAAACTACGAATTTATGACCTTATATCACTTGATTCAAATATTTAATAAATATAACACAAATTTAAATATTCTTGAATTTGTTTCTAAGTTGTGAAGTAAGTTGTCCAAAAATAAAGGACCCATTTTTTTGTTTAGCTAAGTAGTTAGTATTCACTAAGATACAGCGATTCGAAGAAGTGAGGATGATTTACGTCACCTTTGGTTAAAAATTGTACCTGGTCGTAACGTCACGCAAAATTTAAATGATTTGTATGTATATTCGGTAATTAAAGAAAAGAAAAAATACGTGTAGACGTGTACCATACTTCATAATAATCTATCTAATTATGTAGCTTATTTTTTAGTCCACATCTGTATGACTAGCAGTTTCACCGCGGCTTGCCCGCGATTTGAAAAATAAAATATAGCCTATATTACTGGCTGATAATGTAGCTTTCTGTTTGTAAAAATATTTTTCAAATCCGATCAGAAGTTTTTGAGTATATCCATTACAAACAATCAAATATTTTCTCTAAATACCCTCTAAAATAAGAGTAGTTCTTCTTATTGACTTAAAACCGTGACTAAACTAAGCAAATTCTCACATGACAGTAAATAACAGCCCGGGAATGCAAGCAGCAAATGGACGCCAACATTCAGATGCGAGTGTAAATCAAACTATGCGTCATACAAGTGTAAGTGCAGTAAGTATGGACTAGCTCAGAGAGAGAGCTAGAGTTTCATAACTGTTGCATTTATCAATTGTATGTAAACATTGAGGCCTATGTCCAGCAGTGGACGTTGTGCGGCTGAAATGATGATGATGATGTAAACATTGTCAATATTAGATTAAAAGTCTGAATGACGTTTGGATATAATGTCAATGACAAGGTGACAAGGTGACAGTTCTTTCTTATAGATTATCTGTGGCCTCTGACCGGACTTTCGCTTGACCCTCTGTGCGTGACATGTTATATTGTACTGTACGTTTTTGCTGTGTCTCAATAAATTCCATCCTGTTTAATCTCGCTTGTGTCTTTATTGGAAACTATTTATGCCATCAATAACATTATGATAGATCTAATCGTTCGCTTTGAATAGGTTATTTTACTGTGAACGTTTTCGATTAATATTTTACATAAAACAAGAAATATTTTATCATCTCATTGTACGCGAAAAACGATGTTTTCATCCAAAAAAATTTGGAGCTAAAGTTACTGCTGATTCTCACGGGACTGAAAAGTGAAAAAGAACATCTCTAGGAATTAAAACACAATTTGAAAACTGAACATGAATGTCTATGTAGCATCAAAAAATAATGTTTGCAGTCCAGCAAAAAAAGAATTTAGTTTTAAAATAATAAATAATGGGCACATACCTATCATCGTTGACATGGATGATTGCAGGTCAACACTTTTATGTTCTTCGCTTCGAAAAATTATATGTACTTATTGTATAATTAAATAATTGGCCAAGTGCGTGTCGGGCCACGCGCAGTGTAGGGTTCCGTAGTTCCGAATGCCAACTTTGAGTTTATGCCACTAAAACGTTTAAAAACGAATTATCTATTGAATTTGTATGAAATTTCTTTTTCCGAGTACATTTTATAAGTTGATCGCCTATAACTTTTTAATTTGTATACCCTACTTAGCTCTGATAGTTTTCCTTTAAACTAAATTATATATACTATAGCTGTGAATTTTTTCACGTGGCCATATATAACCGTTTAGCAGATAGAGGGGGGGGACACTTGCCTCCAACAAAAATTTTCACTTTAAACCCAAATATTTCAGAAACGGATCCCTAAATCCAAAAATGGTGTTAACAAGCTCACAATGTTTTTGAAAGACCTATTCAACGACAACCCACACAATGTGTTCGTCGAGAAAAAAAATATTGACTACCTCTTTACTTGTATGGCAGCTAACCTAAAAAAAAATATTTTTCCAGATTTTAGTTTACGACTTTTTTGCCATGATTAATATACATATCCATGCCAAATTACAGCTTTCTAGTACTTGTAGTTTCTGAGTAGGACCGCGGACAGACAGACAGATATGGCGAAACTATAAGGGTTCCTTGTTTACTACGGAACCAATTGAATGCAATTTTTGGCTTTGATTTAAAGTAATAATAATAGTTTTAGGTAATATTGTATTAATGTTATTATTTGTGTAAATTTGAATACTGATTCGTCAGTTTAAGCCGATGGTATCACCATACGTGCCTTAGCGGTAATGTGATTGCCTGACTCGTAATTATTGTCAAGGCCTCGCTGACGCCCGGCCTTAAAAATGACTACTCCGTCAATACCATACTTCCCGCCTTCTGCAGTAATGTACTACAAAATCACGTTGAAAATGGATGTGTGAGTACAAATGTTTGGGAGATAAAGGCGGAACTGTATCTGAAAACCGGTTTCATTTTATCATCGGGAAAATCAGCAAGATGAGAGTCACAATTTCCTTAACCAGCCCGATCTAATTCCGACGTCGCATTATCCGGTATTTGTATTCCCTTTTTTCCCGACTCGTAAATTATGCCCATAAATTGCCCGCGACACATTCCCAGCGCGGGATTAATTAAAACCTATAAGTTGCAGGTTTATTATTTATTGTGAATTCACAAGTTTATTTTTGATGGTCAATGGTTGTAAAATTAGTCTTGGCTCGCTGGTTTCATCATCTGAAGTGCGATTTTTGAAACGCGGAGTCACCTAAACGAATGGTTTTTCCATACAAAAAATCGTTCGTTTAGTGACTCCGCGTTTGAAAAATCGCACCACAGGCCTTTTTGTCTCCACTGCAGGAGCACGTCTCTCTCTGTACTACCAGTCTTACTTGGCCAGAGCAGTCAGAGGATTTGGCCTACACTTTCCTCGCTGGCTAGACGGGTTGAGAGGTCTCGCTGATATTTGTAAGCTTTATTTAGCTTGTATTTCCTAAGTTGCCTTCTACGATATCCACGGGAGGACTTGGAGTGGTCCTATTCTACTTTGCCGGTAACCACGCGGCTTGCTGTTTTGATCTAAACTAAATGTTGAATTGTATTGCTTCATTTTCCCTAGAGATTGATAGAATAGGCAAGTTTACCCAAGGGTACCATGGTGCAGCAGAACAAGAAACACTGGCTTTTGACGTTATCAAGGATGCTCAAGACCAAGCGAAGTGACATGACTCCTGGTTTCGCAGCATTTCAGCTGAGGATCGATGCAACTAGGAATGAGCTGGGATGAGAGATAGAGAGCGAGAAAAATTGCATAATTCAGATTAATAAAATATAATTAGAAATCGAAATCTGAAGAAATGATCAATACAGAATAACGATAATATTATTTGATTTACATAATTTGATATAGAAAGGTTTAATTCCATGTAATCATCTACATCTATTTGATATATGAACAAACTTGAGCAATCTCCACTTTATTTACATACAAATAAATTACATAACACTAAAATCTTTTTCTATTCCAAACACAGTTTACATGTCACATATAAACAATGACAAAAATACAGTATGACGTCACATCCTGTCGCAGTTGCTATCTTCATCGGAGAAATCGTTCTATATGTCCAGCGCAGAGGAAGATATATCGACCGATATAAGCTTTATGAAACGATCGTACAGTCGGCTACATGGGCTTTTTGTCAACATTTTTTCTCTGAGTGGTTTTTGGGTATTATCAATGAGAAGACTAGCTATTTGTTTTTCGTGTGTGTAAGTGGACAGCAATTTTTCAATATGGCGAAAAATGGGGGATGAAAAACTTAGAAAGAAAAATATTTCATATATTTAAAAAAAAAAAAATGTTATTAACGTTGTTTTTTACCCTTTTTAAGACGCAATTTTTTGTTTGAACACCTTTTTAACCGAGAAACTTCAAGGAGTGGGGGGACTCGCGAGATCTACATCTCATAGAGCCACTAGTTCTGTTTTCAGTACGGCAACCGAAATACATCATCTGTAAAAATTTAAACTGTCTAGCTATCACGATTCATGAGATACAGCCTGATGACAGACGGACAGACAGACAGACGGACGGGCAGCGGAGTCTTAGTTATAGGGTCCCGTTTACCCTTTGGGTACGGAACCTTAAAGTATCCAAAAGAAGTGCAAAGTAAAGAAAATCTTGTGCAAAATTGATATGTCGATTTTACTGTTCAAGTGTACTTGAATGAATGCCAATTCTCGGAGTGGAACTGTGAATGAAGATGAGACGAGCGAGAAATAGCGCCGCTGATTTATGATATTTATAAAAATACTGCCCGCCCATACCGCGGGCAATTATGAAATACTTTATTAAAATACTAGCCGAAGCCCGTGACTTCGTTATGTCTCTGGAAAATGCTCATCAGGCTGAACAACTTTTATTAAGGCGGCATTTTTATATCTCTTATAGTTTAGCTAGACCTTTATGGTTCCGCATCAGGCGTTCCATTTTCCAAAATCATTTATACCCTATATGTTGCCCAGGCTTAATAGCTATATAACAAAAAAGTTTCATTCGAATCCGTCTAGTATTTTTGGAGATTAGCGTGTACAAACAGACAAACAGACATACAGACAAACAGACAGACATTTTTTTTAAATTCTTACTCTATTACTACGTCTCCATCGCAACCAATATTTTTTTTGGAAATATATTTAATGTACAGACACACTTTTTTTACTGTTTTATTATATGTATAGATATTGGCAGGGACGTGCTGTCCATAGAGACGCAAAGACATTGTCTACCCGGAGCTTTCCTAATATATCCGCATTTTTTATATTATAATAAATTATAAATAGGCTCTATTTTCAAATAAACGCGCGCTTCCCCGCGCCATATGCAGGCCACCGCCACGTACTATCTTACTTAGGTTATACGTATATACGCTCATGTACTCTAGGGGCTACCTACCCAAAAGACAATTGTTCATCGTGTCTCGATTTGCACACATTCACAACGCATGGATAAGGATTTGCGTCTGTAGTATGATCGTCAACGTACTTCACCCACGCACACAAACATGAAGTATACGCGCACACAACTAATATTTTAGACTTTGGCTGATGAATGCCATTTTTGAAACGCATTAGTAACAAACAAAGCAAATTTTTGTATGGAAAAAAGCATTAGGTTAGTGAAACGCTGATTTCAAAAATGGTCCTTATCTTTAAGCTAGTTCTATCTCAATAATCAACGTTTTTTATCTCTTTTCACTTTTGACCAATAAGGAATGATATCGATTTTAGGCCTGTTCAGTGATGCGTACCGAGATGAAATCTAGACTGTTATTGGTTCTCGCTTGTGTTATGCTACCAATTTAAATACGCGGAAGATGTTCGAGGATAAAACGGAACACGAAGATTTTTGTGTTAGTCGTATATATTTGATATTTTTTCTTGTCCAATGATAATTATTTGCATTGTCGCATTACAAATGATTACGTGTTGCGCTCTGCTCTGAACTTTGTTTTGTTTGCGATAACAGATGAAATTAGGAGAAGTTTCTTATTTTTCTTTTCTATTATTACCTCTTTAAAACAGTTTGCAATGGAAAGGTTTCCATGTGAAAGTTGTGCGCCAGGTGTTTTTTTTGCTAAAACTGAGAAGTTACGCGTTTAACCATTAAACTTTTGAGGAAAAAAGTGCAATAATCATAAATGGCAGATGCCAGCCTATTTTGGATTAAGTTCAAACAAGCGGTAAGCTAAAAGGAACATTTATTAATATTAAACAATATGACGCGTATAAGTGGCTCTCAGGATGTAAACACACTAATAGGGTCAGTTTAGTCAGAGAGCTTTATTTTTGTCCCACTGCTGGGCAAAGGCCCCACAATTAGTCTACCCTGCAATAATCGGTGATGCACGTGCCTGGTCATATTGGTATATTAAATTACTGCAAATAAATATTTAAAAAAATTAATTTAATTACCACTGGCCACGGGGCCCACGGGCCACTAAAGTCCTCAAAGAGAACAAGCTTCTTCAATTTTTAATTAAATATTTTTAATTTATTTAATATACATTTTATTTCTCACACCAGTTTTTGGCGGGCCACCGTGCTCGCGAGTGAGTGAGGTATGTATATTTTTTACCGGTTTGCATAAAAGGGAGAGGTTTTTATTTATTTTTGATTAAAATTAACGTGAGATACATAGATTATTAGAATGAGTTAACGGGTTGCTCATGCAAAGACCACTAGCAGACTTTAGACGTGAGTAACCCGTTGACTCAACAAATAAACAAACAAATAATCTCATTCCAGTGAGGTTTTCAATTCGTCGCAACCTTATTTTTATGTATTTTCACGTTTATTCGAAGACGCCAGGACCGAATTGGTATTTTTTTTTAGTTTCAAAGGGCATACGTATCAGGTGGTCCCATAGACATTGAATAAAAATCGGTTGTGTAGATAAGAGATGAAGTCAGTTTTTAGTTTTGAAAAATTATTGCGCAACAACTAACTTCATGACAACTATGTCGTTAACTTTCATTATTATCTCGCAAGGACTAGAATTAACAGTTGATTATGCGTTAATTTGGCAAAGGAAACTCTAAGGAGAGCCAACTAGGCTACAGGGTTTTTTGGCAGACGATAAAGACGCGTCTCGAGAATTGCAAGCGTTTTAATTTTTTGTTTACGCGACAAGAAAAATCAAGTATATAGATATTTGAAAGTTGAGAGAAAAAAATTATAAACGCACCTTGAGCTTTGTAGCGGCATAGTTAGTGTAATCGGGAACGCACTGAGACGAGAAAACACGTTGCTATACATTATGCTCCATTGTATATAGTGTCTCATTGATCACGTCAGGCGCAAAAGAGACGTTTAATTTTACGCAAAAATGATGCTTAGCTTTAAAACTCCTAAGCAGATGTTTACGCGGTTTTCAATAATTAATTAAGCTTAGGTCAGAGGAACATACAGGCTTTGTTCTATTCGTCCAATCCCTTTTAAGTCTGTTCGTATACTTATATATTTGAAATTTATTAAAACAAGAAAAAGCCTTAAGCTTAAACTTTTCTTCTCAAATTTCAACACAATAAAAAAACACTATTGCTGCATTAAGGTGCAACCTGGAATGTGTTAAGACGGGAAGACATAGCGTTGCTATACATTGCGCTCTAAATAGGTCTCATTGATCACGTCAGGAGCACACGTAGCGTGATGGATCGACGTGACGCATTCGTGGGATTACGTGTCCGACGTCACGGAAATTGAGGCATCTGCGTAAATCAGCTGTTTATTAGTAGTTTAGCTGTAAGTTAGTAAAGCTGTAAGTAAATGATCTGACGTCAACAATAAAAAATCGAAAGGAACAATAAAGAAGTTTCCAACAAATCAAATCAGACACTTTTTTCTAAACGTCAAAACAAACATTTTCTATGGGATTTGTATGAAATAAAAACGAATGACGACATAGTTTCATAGAGTCAAATAGCGCTCTTAATATCAGTTTTCCGTATTATTAAACCTTATATCACGTTGATAATGGATATGATCAATGAAAAGTGACATTATTTTGTGACATTTTATTCTTTTAACAGTGCCAAATAATTTATTTTTGACCCAGGAAACTTGCTTATTGAAGATTATGAAGTAATACAAACATCCAAAGTAAAATAAATTATTTTGACTTTAATTTTGTTAAATGAAAATTTGGTCTATACGAAATAAAATAATAAGGCTGCAGAAATAAGAGCCACGAAGTGAAATTAAATAGAATATATAATTTAGAATAATATAACAATGTAATAACAGAAAGAGTAAATAATAACAAGAGAATTCCTACTTTAGGTCGAAAATTAATACAAGTTTATCGTTTGTTTAATTTTTTCTCTATTGATAACCTCCGTGGTGTATTGGTTAAGACGCCAGTCTACTATTTTGAAGGTTCTGGGTTTGATCCCCAGCTAGGGGAAGTTGAAAAATTACCTTTTTCGAGTTGTGTGGGGTCTGTGGTGTTTATCCACATAATCTTTTTAATATAACTATATAGTATTATTAGGTAGGCACCTTTACTGAGGATTTAGGACAGGTGGAGTTCCCACAAAAGATCGCGACGGGTCGATAACCTCCTCCTTTATGTAGCAGTCAGTAAAAAAATTGCAAAATCCATTACTAATTAATAAATGAATTGGACATATGCAAGGAGCTCTACCGCTGTTTGCACAGAGTATTTGGCCGCCACTTTTGTCTGTTGACTCAGGGTAGTAAATATGAGGTACGGTATTCATACAGGAATGCCAGTGATTATAGTAAAAGGGACCCATTTTGGAATTGGATTTTGAATGCATAAATGAATGAATGAATAACAATAAATGAAAGAATAAATAAATGAATGAATGAAAGTATATGAATAAAAACCTATTTACTGCATCAATACACAAAAAGAAAAAGAATCAGTAAAAAATTGTTATACAAAAAAACATTAGGTACAATGGGCGATCTTATCGCTGAGAGAGATCTTTTCCAGACAACCAATGCATGGAGAAGAAATGTAGGAGAGGAAATTTTGTGATAGGTATTTTTACAGATTTTTTGTTTATATTGACGATGTAATGTCAAAAATTTTATCTTAATAAAATTAGAAAAAAAATTAAGATTTGCTTTTCGATCGATTTTCAAGAAAAAAAAAGACTATCAATTCGTCGCATCGTTTTTTGTATGTTCACTTATTTATTCGAAGGACCGATTTAAAAAATTAATTAATTTTTTTTTAAATTCTATAGAAATTGTATCAAAATCGGTTGATCAGTTCGTGGGTGAAGTCGGTTTTTAGTTTTGTAGAATTATATATTTTGAATCCTTAAATATTCTTATATTTTTATTTACTATCTTGGCTCAATACAAGTCAATATAGGAGCAAGCTAGTGCTTTGTATACTTTGCTGGTTTCTAATATTTTCTCTTGTTTATTTTACATGTTTTCTTTATTGAAAAGTCGTATTATAAACCATTCTACACTACAATTTTAATTTCATATTTATTTAAAATTTTGCTATGAAAATAGTTAATAAAATATTTTCGCTGATATTCTAGATTGCCAACTGTTTTTGAACTATAAAAGGATTCTCTGAAAGCAATCCATAACTTACAATCACCATCGTATTTTGCATTACCGCCACCAATCAATTGCATTGTATCAATCTTTTTATACAGATACATTTTCACGTCTATATCCCTGACGGGGTAGACAGAACCCAAGGCCGTAAGACCTAAAGGCCACGCTTAGCGTGATGGTGTGCGTTAAGATGACAAAATAAATCGTAATAGTGATTGCTAGCCGCATCGCCTATTAACATGATTCAAATCTCGTCCTTTCCCTCGATCGGCTTTTACGATCTGCACGGGAAGAAAAGCAGCTTATACATTCTAAGTTTTTTCCTTTCTCCCAGACCAGCATGGAAGAATCGTTTTATAAACCTTTCATATTCACTACAAATTCCGATTTCCAAAAGGATGTCGCTATAAAAACCACATATAAAAATATTTCCGCTAAAATTCTGGATTGCCAACTGTTTGCAGAATATGAAAGGATTCTAAAGCATTTTTCATCAGTCCGTATTTGAATATAGATTTTTGTCGACCCAAATGTAAAAGTATGACCAGTATTTTTAAGCCCATGTTAGGTAGATAAAGTCGAGAGTTTTTTAAATCCCACTTATGGTCCCAAAAGTTGAAAATTTAAGTGAGTCACCCTCAGGTACGTATATATTAAAAACCGGCGACGTAAAAGCTAATTTTCCAACAAGTCAAATCACAAACTTTTTTCTATACGACAAAACAAATATCTCCTATGGGATTTGTACTGCCACACCGCGACGTCATTGTTTCTTGGAGATACTCGTAAAAAGCGCTATTCGTATTAGTTATTTTTAATTTTTTAATAATAGCCAAATGTTGGGTCCCACTGCTGGGTAAAAGGCTTCGATTTCTCCTCTCCATCATCGTCCTAACGTATTCCCGAGTGTATCTACCATGTATGAAGAGATTGATGAGTTTAGATGAAGCAAAAGAGGTTTGTCAGGATCGTAGCAAGTGGAGGACCATAGTCTCTGCCTACCCCTGCGGGAAACAGGCGTGATATTATGTATGTATGTATGTATCTACCTAAAATAGGTAATTTGAGATTACATACTGTTTTTTACACAGAGTGACAGTGCTCTATGACCCACCCGCAACCAAAAGGGTAGACAAGAACTAATCTTTAGTTAGGTTTGAGCAAACGCTAGATGGCTTTCGGGATCCACAGTTTATACGTACCTTTCGAAACGAGTAATTATCTTTCTTTTCGTTTAATTTGGGATAAACCGCATAGTTATTTCCATATTTTTGTTATTTGCTACTCAAAACCAGATTAGCTTCCATCACTAGCAAAGCCACTAGTGGCGTTTTTAGCTATATTTATTCATCGAATGAGTTTTACAAATGGCCTTTAAAATAGAAATACCGGCCGTTTTCCATGAATATCAAATTCTCTATCATTTTTAGGCAGCGTAATGTGAAGTGAAACATGTTGATGCGTGGATTGGATGTTTGATTTTTGCAGCAAAAATGTTTCAAAGTAACATTTTATTCAAATGCTATCTATTGCACCCATGGCCAAAAGGTTGTTCGTTATTTGGCGGCTCCAAAATATAACTTATATTTTTTCGAATAAAAATATCCTATTTGTTAACCCATCTCTATCCATTCTTTAAGCCTTTGATTATATAAAATTTTATTTTAATAAATAGGGACAAATTACACTTAGCCAGTCTCAAAGTAAGTTCGAGACTTGTGTTATAAGATACTAAAGTACCTGGGCGACCGAGCTTTGCTCGGTTACATCTCAAACCAATTTTTTAAAAACTCGTCTAAAAACAATAAAAATAAAAAAAAATATAAACTTGAACATAAAAAAAAACAAAAGTAAGTCACAGAGTGGGATTCGAACCCGTAACTCTCTTTCTAGCGGTCCGCGTTGACCGCTGAGCCAGACGGATAGCGCCCGGCGGGACGAAATTAGCAACCATATTCTCCGTGGAAAGAAAAACGCATGAAAACTCGAAAACACGCATTTTTCCAAACATAAGACTAATCTAGATCGATTGTTTACCCCCGAAAACCCCCATATACCAAATTTCAGCGAAATCGTTAGAGCCGTTTCCGAGATCACAGAAATTTATAAATATACAAGAATTGCTCGTTTAAAGGTATAAGATAAAAATTAATAATCTAGGCCCAACTTCCATTTGTTACTAACACAGGTGAACGACACCTTAACAGATGTTTTTTATGATGATGATGACAACATTGTATAAAATGTAATTATAATTCCATACTAGTTTTAAGATTTGCACCCTATTCTGTGAACGCAGCGATTTAGGCACCCTTTTTTAATAATTTGATGGCCATTTTCCGATTTATTTATGCGGATCGAATTAGAAACCTACGCATAGCGGACTAGCATGGTGACCACTACGCCACGGTGATCGACAAATTACTTACAGACTTTTACACTAATATTACAATAAAAAGTTATAAGTGGTGTATGCGCATATTATCTTCACAAACTGCCATAGAGTATTATAAATATTCGTGTAGGTGAGTGTAGATAAAGCGAAAGAGGTCTGTCAGGATCGTGGCAAGTGGAGGTCTATAGTTTCTCTCTACAGGCGTGATAATATGTATGTAAGTATGGATATGATGGTCAAATTGAGACGTGTTAAAATGACATGCATCCTAGTTGGTGTTCATTTATTTAATGTGTTGACCCCGGGATGTTGCGAGGGATTGGTCAAAGGAGCCGACTGACATGTGACGGGATGATCGCGACTATATTGAAACGAACACACTATAGAGACTCATGAAACGAAAGTTCGAAATATACACTGTCACGTCTCAGTCCCTAAGGGGTAAACAGAGCATTTATGTTTGCAGCTTTACAAATTATATAAATAAATAATAAATAAATAAATAAATATATAGGGACAAATTACACTGATTGGGCTAGCCCCAAAGTAAGTTCGAGACTTGTGTTATGGGATACTAACTCACCGATACTATATTTTATAAAAAATACTCGTACATATATAGATAAACATCCAAGACCCAGGACAATTTGAAAAAGGCCATTTTCCAACTTGCCCTGGCTGGGGATCGAACCCAGGACCTCCGGATTGGCGGTCTAGCGTGTTGACCATTACGCCACGGAGGTCGTCAATATAAGTAGGTTTAAATTCATCATAAGTCTGAAGCTGGTATATCTCCCCTGACTATTTTCAAAATAAACGATTTGAAGGTACATAGCGTTTGTGTACGACGCAACAGAATAATAAATCTTACCAAGTGGGTTCGGCACAAGGCAGAAAAACCGGCCAACTAAACAAAATCACGTTTCTTGTATGGGAGCTCCACCTAAATACCTTATTTATTCTGTTTTAGTATTTGTTGTATTATAGCGGCAACAGAAATACTCGTAAGTCATCTGTAAAAATGTCAGCTGTATAGCGATCACGGTTCTTTAAATACAAATTACTAATAGTGTCCTGTTTTTACCCTTTGGGTCCTCCTCCTCTATCAGTCATCTGCTCACTGCTGAGCGTCGTGATGTGCCCGACCTAACTCCTCCCTCCACTTGTTACGATCTTTTGCCTGCTCTAGTGCTTTGGAGACCTTGGTGTTTAGATACATACATACTATCACGTCTTTAACCCTAATGGGGCAGACAGAGCAATTTGGGTCTTGCAGATCTAAGGTCTAAGGGCAGGTAGAGCCTAGGGCTGCAAGACTCAAAGGCCACTTTTAGCTTGATGTGGGTAAGCAGGTTTGTGGAGTTTAGATGTTCTTTTAGGCCCAACGCAGATGACAGACTATCCGTGATGCACTTTTTAGTCTGTGATAGGCTACAGATAGCGCAAAAAGTGCGGCGCGCGTCGTGTGCGTTACTGCATATAATTGCATGGGTTCTATTTTCAGACTAAAAAGTGCGTCACGGATTTAGTCTGTCGTCTGTGTTGGGTCTTATTCGGTCAGACTATCGTATTGGGAAACATACATACATACATACTATCACGTCTTTATCCCTAATGGGGCAGACAGAGCATTTTGGGTGTTGCGGTTCTATGCAGAGCCCAGGGCCGCATCAAGACCCAAAAGCCACTTTTAGCGTCATGGTGGGCGAGAAGATGAAAAAGCAATCAATACAGTGATGGGTTTTTGCCCATTCCCTCGATCGGCTTTTACGATCTGCGTGGGAAGAGAAGCAGCTGGTACATTCTAAGTTTTTTTATTTCTCCCAGACCAGCATGGGAGTATTGGGGAACGGAACCAAAAAATCATCATTTTCAATATTAAATATTGAAAATTGTGCGTATTGACAACACGCAGAGTCGCAGATCCACCGTTAAATAAATAAAGCTGACGAGCTTTCACAGCGGATTGATTCCAGTCAAATAAGTATTTATATAAGTAATGAAAAACACGATGGCTGACTATTCTGGAGGCCTGTTTGTGACATATTTAATTTTTTATTACAGTAAGGACTCAACAGATGAGGCCAGTGTGCCATGTTGTGCTGGGAGGTAGGAAAAACGTAGAATGTACCAGCTGCTTCACTTTCCGCGTGGATTGTAAAAGCCGATCAAGGGTTGAACGAGAATTTGAAAACATATTACTGTATGTATAAAAATATAGATATAACTATCTATAAATATAGCTATATTTCTGCCATCTTTACGGTCATTTGGGGTTTTCGTTTTTTTCTTTTTCAATTTGTTTCGGTAAGCAAACAATGGTACATTGTATAAAAATCTTACAAATAAACAAAAAATGTGCCATCAAATCGCTAACAACTGTTACAGAATAAGTGAGAAACAATTCGATAAAAACTTGAGATTGGTTCGGCTATATTTACATTTCTGGATATTTTTTTTCAAAACTTGAGTAAAATAGTTCTAGTAGTTAGTACATACGGATTTAAAGCTCTTACCTCGTTTAGGATAAAAACATGATAGTGCAGTCTACTTCAGTCTAACTTTGCCCTGTGGTTTCCGGCAGTGTAGAATAGGGCCACTCCAAGTCCTCCCGTAGATTTCGTAGAAGGCGACTCAGGAAATACAAGCTAAACAAAGGTTATCAATAAATAAAGTATATCAATGAGACTTTAAGTACTAAAAAAAAATCACTTCACCTTTCACATCGTTTTAATATCGCAATGATATTGCTCTTTACAGAATAAGGCTGCAACGTCAGTTCAATCATGTAATGGATACGATGCGTAGGTACCAAACTCCACGGTACAGTGGCGAACAAAATCACTATACTTTTTTGCGAGTATTATTTAGTTATGGATTGGTTTTGGGCTGACATTACCGAAATGTGATTTCTCAGTATAGACCGCGGAGCTTTGTTCAGAATTGTTGATTTATTCGATTTCAGGTTTTTATTTTTACTGGATGTTGTGTTATGTCGAGCATTAAGTTTGGTCTCATAAAATGTTTGTTTATGAACCTCTATTTAATCCCCGCCAAATATAAGAGGTATTATAAGGTTGACTCTAATATATGTCTGTAAGTGGCATTGTATAGCGCTCGAATGGATGGACCGATTTCAATGCGCTTTTTTTACGTGAGAGCAAGTTCCCTTACGGTGGAGCTATGTTTGAGAAATTCAGCCGCTCAAAAGTTATTGGAGGTTAACGTTTAAAAATTAGAAGTCTCTTTAGCAAATAATAGATGGCGCGGATATCGGTAGTTCCGCTTCTCATTACTAGATGGCATTTTTGATAATTGGGGATTTTTAATTTGCCGAGCAAATAAACTTGTTTGATTCCTTTTTCCACCTTCTCGCCAAGTGTTTTTTGAGTCTTGCTTGTATGTTGCGGCTCTAAACACACCGCACAGGGCCACTCGGCCTGCTTAGAGCCTCAACATAAAGCAAATTATCTGCATTAGTAAGGGTACAGAAGTGATAGTATGTTTGTATGTATTAAGACTCTTTAACTCTTTCACCTCGAGACTTTATATCAGTTGTCGTGCCCCCAGCGCAAAGCATAGTAAATCTAAAATTTATACCTACAACTAATAATTGGGCAAGTGCGTGTCGGGCCACGCGCAGGGTAGGGTTCCGTAGTTGCGAATGCCAACTTTGAGTTCTTGCCACTAAAAACGTCTAAAAACTAATATCTATTGAACTTGTATGAAAATGTCTTTTTTCAAGTACATTTTATAAGTTGATCGCCTATAACTTTTTAATTTATATACCCTACTTGGCTCTGATAGTTTTCCTTCAAACTACATTATATATACTATAATTGTGATTTTTTTTACGTGGCCATATATAACCGTTTAGCAGATAGAGGGGGGGGGACACATGACTCGAACAAAAATTTTGAACTTTAAACCCAAATATTTCAGAAACGGATCCCTAAATCGAAAAATGGTGTTCACAAGCTAACAATATTTTTAAAAGATCTATTTAACGACACCCCACTCAATGTATTTGTCAAGAAAAAAAACCGACGGGTTGCACTCTGGGAGTGCCGGCAGAAGTGAAAACTTGAATATTAACGTTGTGCATTTTTGATATTTTGGAATGGTTAGGGAATAATTTTGCACGAATTGCTTTAATTATCAGTATAAAATATTTCAAATCTTTTCTGAACCACAGTCTGTCACAAATGTCACAAGCATGACCAAATTCATTTTCAACAAAATCATTTTCAAATATACAGCAGTATGGCCACTACACAGACGGTCGAGCCATCAGCTGTCATTATCCATGGATGCGCGTAGCACGCTGTAACATAAACACACACGAACATTCGCGCAAGCGCTCTGCGCCGTCTTACGAATTTTCGATCAGGCCACGTGTCCTGATGCGAGTTTAAAATTTTTTACCCATTCCAAAAAAAGTGCACAACGCCGCTAATGAAGTTTTCACTTCAAAATATTGACTACGTCTTTACTTGTATGGCAGCTACACTAAAAAAAAAAAAGACGTGTGGCACTCGGGGACTGCCGCGGTAAAGCTATTGCAAACAAGGAAGGACGGCAACGTCGCAAACGGACGACGGAGACGAAGCGGCAACCTACATGGTAGGCGGAGTGGGGAGCGTGAGGTTTTTTTGTTACGGAATTTCTGGATTCGGCCCCGCGCTCAAGGCCCGCGATAGAAGCTATGCAATAGCTTAAAAAAAAACATATTTTATTTTACGACTTTTTCGCCATAATTAATATACATATCCATGCCAAATTACAGCTTTCTAGTACTTATAGTTTCTCTGTAGGACCGTGGACAGACAGACAGACAGACAGACAGACATGGCGAAACTATAAGGATTCCTTGTTTACTACGGAACCCTAAAAACGGATATGGATACGTTAATTATGTGTCAAACGAGCATATTTTTTTGTCGGATACATCCGACGTTGACGGTTAAGCCGGACTTTTTGCGCGTCGTGTGCGTTACTGCATATGATTTCATGGATTCTATACACAGACTAAAAAGTACGGCATGGATTAGTCTATCGTCTGCGTTGTGCCTAAAGGGTATTTCAGGAACACAGGTCTGATACAAGACTTATTTATGCCAAGTCGTACATGCATTAAGCCGATTGGCAATATCCGCAATATCTGAACGTGTTTGTTCAGCGTCGGTGTGTTTGTTCGTGCAGATGTCATATCGTAAGACGAGCCGTAATTGATCAAGTTGAGTATTATTGCAGATATGAAACACTGTAAATATTATTCAAGCCTGGAAACTGATCGTACCGAAAATAATATTGGAACGAAGTTCCTTATCGCGCGTTGCGAAAGGAGGCTAGACGGAAAAATTAAGACCAAAAGTTGTAACGACACTTTTTGCTATAGTTGTAAGCCGTGCGGCGTGCGCGTGTTTCTCTGTCTGTCTCTCTCTCTCCTAATTAATCAAAAGAAACTTCGTTCCATCCGGGTGTCCCTTGATACCTCTCAAGTTTTTATATATACTATTACGTCTAACAAACTATACTCAAACTATATTAAGGGTGAAACGAGATTATAATTTTTTGAGAACAATAGAATGGAGTACTTTGGGAATAACCCATTCAGTGCAATATACTGAAAATATTTTTCCAAGAAAGATTATCGAAATATGAAAATACAAATATTTATGCTTTCCATATAACCTCGGATCAGGTATATTGTATAAAGGCCGACAATTATTTTCATATTTCGATATAAATGTTTAAAGGTTAAAGCTTGTTTGGATAATTAGTTACCTACATAACTACATTAACAAAACAAATATGTACATAAAATTCTATGTGTGTCAATAAATAAATAAATAAAAAATACAAATTTCATAGATTGAGCTAGTCCTTGTTATGGCACAGTATTAATAATACTAACCTAACTTCTTCTTATCGTGTGTGTTAGTGACTAACACTAGTGTCAGAGTTTTAAAACCACCTCAAAGGCCTCTGATATGGTTTTAGGTAGCGACCAATGTCAAAGACAGTGACCGGGATCGACGGCCTAACCCAACAATACAATATTTTACGATAAGTACATATTTAAATAAATAAACAACCACGACCAATGTCAATAATTGGCCAAGTGCGTGTCAGGCCACGCGCAGTGTAGGGTTCCGTAGTTGCGAATGCCAACTTTGAGTTCTTGCCATTAAAAACGTCTAAAAACTAATATCTATTGAATTTGTATGAAAATTTATTTTTTCAAGTACATTTTATATTCGAAAGTTGATCGCCTATAACTTTTTAATTTGTATACCCTACTTGGCTCTGATAGTTTTCCTTCAAACTACATTATATATACTATAATTGTGATTTTTTTCACGTGGCTATATATAACCGTTTAACAGATAGAGGGGGGGACACTTGACTCGAACAAAAATTTGAACTTTAAACCCAAATATTTCAGGAACGAATCCCTAAATCGAAAAATGGTGTTCACAAGCTAACAATATTTTTGAAAGACCTATTCAACGGTACCCAACTCAATGTGTTTGTCGAAAAAAAAATTGACTACGTCTTTACTTGTATGGCAGATACCCTGAAAAAAATTGTTTTTCCATATTTTATTTTACGACTTTTTTGCCATAATTAATGTTTACTAAAACTAAGGATTAATGCGCGGGTCGGCCCGGCCGACTTTTCCAACCGGCAACAAACATACAAACAAACAAACGCAGCTCTGCTACCACTCTAGATAAGGTCTAGAGAACCTCCTAACCTAATTATAACTTAAATCTAAAACTCTAAGCGAATTACTCCGAATTACCTAATACTGCAACTTTGATAGAAAATTATATCTAGGACTTACCAGTAATATAGTCTTCAGGCAGCCTCGCCTGGCTTCCTTGTCGAGCCCAAAGTCCTCTTCAGGGCTGGCGACGGCTTGGGTCCCTCCACGGGATCCAAGTCAGTGGTGAAGAAAATGGGTCCCTAGGCCTCCCCTTGAGCTCAAGTTCCCCAAACGAATACGTCGTATTTATAACACCGCTTCAACTCAACACAAAAGATTTATCTTCTTATTCTTGACACTTCAAGCTTAAAGTACATAACGGTTATAGGATTATGTCCAGGTTGTGCTATTTTTACTGGTCCAAACAGCGGAATTTGACACGCGGTGTCCCTCGCTCGATTCAAACACTTATCACCGTTATACGTCTAGTTTTTATTTATGGGCATCCACGCACAATAAATTAGTCCAAATAAAACTTCCGTTTAACCGGGCAATTAAAAGGTTACAATAATGAATTTACGATTGCGTAACCGAACCCACGAGGTTACGACTTCCGAACAATTGCACTATTTTAATTATGGGCATCCACGCCACTTTACAACAAACAATTCAAACAAACAATAATTAGTAAACTTAGCGATATTTCTCCATGAAATTATACGCTTTTTAACAAAAACAAAAATTACGCGTTCATCGCGTCGCGTCGGGAACCGGCGAACAGAACAAGATGGCGACGCCAGATTTGCGCAGCCCATAGACAAAGATAATTTTGTCTGGCCGGGCAAAGACAATCCGCGCTCGGCGGGGCGCCCGTAGACGGAATATCGCTAAATCGATAATTCTTGCCCGTGTTTCTGGAGATCACACGCAGATGGCGCTAGTCTCCTAACAACAAGTACTTTTATTCAAAACAATTAATATACATATCCATGCCAAATTACAGTTTTCTAGTACTTATAGTATCTCTGTAGGACCGTGGACGGACAGACAGACAGACAGACATGGCGAAACTATAAGGGTTCCTTGTTTACTACGGAACCCTAAAAATGCCACCTACAACACTGATTACCATGCCAATACGCCACGGAGGTCGTAAATTTTAAATGAAGTTGTATTTATTTATATCTACGAGCTGAGTCTACGAGCTTTTGCAGTAGCAAAGAGTAAACATTAAAATCAAGAAGCCCCACCTACATTCACCGTTCAAAACTTTATTATCTCAAAATTTCCTTTAAGTATGTAAAAGATACAGCGGCCATGATAAATGACCTGTGATCTAACACTGAAGTTAGGTAACAAGTTAACAAGATTCCCGACTTGGGACCGAGTTAAATGGGGAAAATGTACTTCCAGTTACAACGCGATCGAGTTTATAAAACTTGGAATGACATCAAGTGTTTTAGAAAATGTTCAGAGATTGGGGGATAATTTTGTTTCAACCGACTTTGGGAGTGGAGTTATGTTTGTTTGTTTGATCATGCAAATATATGGAAATTGTTGTCATTGCAAGATAGATGGTTATTTTATGTGTTAAGTTTGTATCCAATAACACAAGCTTCAGCTTACATTGAAGCTACATTCTACCAACTACCAGAGCCACACTTGCTAGCCAGACGTGTTGGAGAGGAGCTCACGATCAGCGCAAGACCAGCGCACGCAAAGTGTGCTTTGAAATTTTTGAAACTAATTCAAACCGCGTTAATCTTCTGCTTGACATGCGATATACTCCGTTCGGTTAGGTATTTAAATAAATGTAAACAATCTTGACATGTTTTTTATTGAAATATACACTTCATAAATCAATACCTTTGCAAATTACAAAGTAATTTATAACATAATTAATTTGTAATTTGCAAAGGTATTGATTCATAAAGTGTATATTTCAATAAAAAACATGTCAAGATTGTTTACATTTATTTAAATACCAAACCAAATAGAGTATAGGTGTGGGCTAAGTGTGTGTGTGTTGTCTGAACATAAGGTTTAATGTTCTACATATTAATTTTCCTAAATTACAAACATATTGTGTGTGACAATGCTAGTGTTGGGCAGCGGAGCGGAAAATGTGGCTGCAAATGAAGGCGAGGCCAAAAGACCGTCGAGACGGCTGCATCGGAAATGTCACCTCGCTTTGTTTCTGTTACAATTAATTTTGTATGTTGTAAAATTTGACATGGTAGTTGGTCTGATATTTCATGCTAGTTTATAAGAAAAGAAACACGTAGAATTCCATTCGTAAAAGCCAATTAAGCGCTACGGGATTCACCTAGGACCGCAAGACTCAAGGTACAAGTGGCATTGGGTCTTACGGCCCCATAGGTTATGTCTATCCTATTATAGAAAAAGACGTTATATTATATTCACTAACTCGCATCTGAATTTACCTAAATTACAAACATATCTAACGCGTTGTGTGTGACAATGCTAGTGTTGAGAAGCGGAGCGGAAAATGTGGCTGCAAATGAAGGCAAGGCTAAAGTACCACCGAGAGAAACATACAAAGCGAAGTGACGTTTCCAATGCAGCTGGCATTGGAAACGTCACTTCGCTTTGTATGTTTTTACTAAGTAATATATAAGTTCCATGAATCCACGACATGAATAGCTTTATTTTGAATCAAAAAACAATAATATACAACAAGCTAAAAACTAAATTTTAAATCTAAATTCAAAATCTAAATAGTGTGCACCATGCCACATGACATGAATCAATAGTTATGAAAAGTGTGTACATGTGTCGCATCAGGTAAGCAGGCCTTTATTTTATCATTCATACATAATGTTTTTTTTATTTGGTCTGAGACATAATACAGTCCACAACGCTCCCGCTGAACCATTTTGGTAGCATGAACTCAAAGTTGGCATTCGCAACTCCGGAGCCCTACACTGCGCGTGGCCCAACACGCACTTGGCCAATAGTTTAATATTAGACAGCTTAATAAAGATCTGTGTAATAAGTTTATATATGTGAATGTTTGGGTACATTAGATTTAATTTTAGTGTACCAAGTTAAAAAAACACATCGTGGAACATAAGTATTAGATAGTACATTAAGTATAAAAGGGTATCCCCAAATTTGTAGATTGAGCTAACAGAGGTACGCGGGTTGGTTTCCATTATCTTCTTTTTTATTTTATTTTATTTAGCCGTTTATGTCCCAAAGTTGGGCAAAGGTCTTGTAGTTTCTAGCTATTTGGGACCTTTAGCTACTCCTTTCCAATCCTTGTCAAACGCAAACAGTTCGTTACTCTTTCTCAATTTAGGCCTGCCCCTTGATAGTTTTTTTTCTTGTAATATATTTTTCTTGTGAAATAATAGAATGTCTAAATTTACTAGTTTAACAAAGGTTGTTCAGAAAAAAATAGAGACACAGAGATTGCATTGAATTTTTTGGGATCCACAATTTGATTGACGTACTGTTAATTTCAAGATGGTGATTGCTAATTATACTATTTTGACGCAGTTGACAGTAATGTGTTTTGGAATAGGTATTATTAATATTGTAATATCAAAGATAATATAATTACTATCGTTAGTTTTATGCAACGCGTTCTTTAAAATACTTTTAATCCTTACATTACTTATTATTAAGTGTACTATAAGGTCTTGCTGATAAAGTGACCGATGAGATATATAATTAATTATATTTAGGTACATAGTGTGTTTGTGCCTGTGTTTTATATATCCTATTTTTAAAATACTTTGTACCTAGAGATCCTCCGATTTAAAGGGTAATTCAACTAGTCGTAGACAAAAGTTCAAATTGCAAAAAAAAAGTAATATCGTCTCGTGTGATAATGAAAACGCATCCTCGATGCCGTCTGCAAATATTTACCAAGTAGAATCATCCGCGCATGATTACGTGATGGATGACGTTGGGACCAACAACAAGTATATATACGAGCAAACTATAAAATATACATAATGCACTCTATAATATACGATGATTACCTTAGAGACAAAAATGTCTGGCTTGAGCTTGGTGCGGGATTTGTACATTCACAAATGTCATAATTTAAGTACATTCTGTACACGTTTTAGTACAAAATTTATAAATTGACATTAATTTTAAACTTGACATCATGCTAAATTAATAATTATGACATAACAATGTATTCTCAGTCCACATATCTAATTGACCGAGCGAGCGAAGCGAGCGAAGCGTCTCAGTTTCGAGATTGGCCAAAAATTCTTTTGTCCGTCTGTCTGTCCGTCTGTTCTAGCCTACAGGTCGCATTTCTTAACCGATTCTCATGAAATTTTGTAAGCAGGTTCAGCAACTTAATAGAATTTTGAAGTGAAAACTTCTTTAGCGGCGTTGTGCACTTTTTTTGGAATGGGAAAAAAAAATTATACTCGCGTCAGGACACGTGGCCTGATCAAAAATTCGTAAGACGGCGCAGGGCGCTTGCGCGAATGTTCGTGTGTGTTTATGTTACAGCGTGCTACGCGCATCCATGGATGGTGACAGCTGATGGCTCGACCGTCTGTGTAGTGGCCATACTGCTGTGTATTTGAAAATGATTTTGTTGAAAATGAATTTGGTCATGCTTGTGACATTTGTGACAGACTGTGGTTCAGAAAAGATTTGAAATATTTTATACTGATAATTAAAGCAATTCGTGCAAAATTATTTCCTAACCATTCCAAAATATCAAAAATGCACAACGTTAATATTCAAGTTTTCACTTCTGCCGGCACTCCCAGAGTGCAACCCGTCGTTTTTTTTTGTCAAGTCAGTTTTTCGAATTTTTTCAAAATAGCGGAAATATGGGGGTTTAAAATTTTCAAACTGTCATATATTCGTCATTTCAAAATATTTTCAAAAATGTCTTTAGACTTTTTGGGCCATACCAGCCAATTGAACGAATAGATGCTTAGTACTTACGAGTATATACATTTTTACATTACAACATTTCATAGTTATATAAGTACTTAAAGAGTAAAAAAAATGTTAACTACTGAACTAATTAGGAACTTAACGTAGTGTAGCTGATATCAGCTACGTTCTCTCTATTATGGAACGTAGTACCTTATCGCGCGTTGCGAAAGGGGGCTAGACGGAAAAAATTAAGACCAAAAGTTGTAACGACAGTTGCTATAGTTGTAAGCCGTGCGGCGTGCGCGTGTTTCTCTGTCTGTCTCTTTCTCTCTCTCACAGAAAGCAAGCCTTTTTTTTGTTTTGTTTTTTTATTTCGCATTGACCAGTGTGGTGACGCGACGATTATTTTTGTTGAGTGTATACAGGTTTTTTGTATATAATAAATAATAAAATATTATTATAACTTACAAAAAAAAACTATTACAATTCCTTCACTAATTAATCGAAATGAACTTCGTTCCATCCGGGTGATCCTTGACACCTCTAAAGTTTTCTATACATATATGTGTGTTTTAATTATTTAAGTCAAATGCTTCTAAAAATATTTACAAGTGAATGGCCGCAAAGTTGTTTTACATTTTTCCTTCGCATTTCTCGATAGAAGCATTTGACTTAAATAAATAAAAACCCATCTGGCTAATTTAAAGTAAACCGATTTGTTCCAATAATAGAGTTAACAAAACCTGATGTTATTTTTATTGAAAGGCGCTAAAAGCTAAGAGTTTTCTATGACAACTCATTTAACGCTTTAATAACATTTTTGTTTTCGAAGAAAATTCCATTTAAATGCCGAATGATATTTTTAAAATGAATTATCATTAGGAAGGCTAACAGGTCGAATTAGGGGTGTTTTATTTGCTCTTAAAATTACTTAGTATTACAAGATTTCTAGGCAAATTAAAAAAAAAAAAAACAAAAACACAATCTAGTGATAAGTATCGGAATTACATTATATTATTAATATCGTAGTGCCATCTGTTATTTGTCAGGTAAATTACTAGTGATAAGTGGTGGAGCTACATAATATATTGATTTCGTAGTGCCATCTATTACTTTTCAGGTAAGTGACAAAACCCTGGATTTGTAGAGTTATCATTATCACCCAATAACTCTATAATGAATTAAATTATAATGAATAACGTTAAAATGAATTCCCGTTCCGTGTTGGTTCCTTTTTCCGATTTTGTTACAAAGTAGGTAGGTTGTCTTTATTATCGTAGGATATTTATAATAATCTCTAAATAATTAGCCACTTTATTTTGACTTAACAGAACTGCCGACGTCAAATCGTTATATTTACTTTATCCACCGCCAAGTTTATTGCCTGTTCATATTAGATCTATTACAGAAGTATCAGAAACAAATTTATTATAATAAAACTGATATAGAACTTGACTTACACCAATGCAAAAAACTTAAAAAAAAAATATTTTCCATCTCAATTCGAAAAACATAAACCAGTTCGCAATCAACAAGCCCAGGGCTGCCACCGCAGGCCAAATTAACATACAAAATTACCCTTTACAGAATCAACGGTTTATAAAAAATACCCATTAAATTGCAACCGAACACCCTTTGAAATGGGAATTTGGGTTCGTCTCAAATTAGCGAGTTTCGGGGTTATATGACTTTTGTTACGGACGCCCGTTTGCGTGGTATTGACAATCAGTGGGGTGGAAATAAGTAATAAGTATTCTTTTTCTGGACAGACGGGGCTAGAGCTGGAGTAATATACTATCGATATACTGGAGTAATATAATACACACAGCCTTATATTTTTGATGTTTTTGATGTGTCACTCGTAGTTTTTACAAGCCAGATATGTACAGGTATAGTACCTGTACATAATATGTACAGGTACTATACCTAAGCCAGATATTATCTGGCTTGTAAAAAAAACTCGTATCAAATACTTTCCATATGTCAGAAACGAAATGTTTTTAATTGTAAAAAGTGTGGTTTTCGGCTGAGTAGAATAGGGCCACTCCAAGTTCTCCCGTGAATGTCGTAGAAGGCGACTTAGGAAATACAAGCTAATCAAAGATTATAAACATCAATGAGACCTCTCCAATCCGTCTAGCAAGCGTGGAGAGTGTAGGCCAAGTCCTCTGGCTGCTCTGGCTAAGTATGGCTCTGGTAGTACAGAGGGTCGTGCTCCTGCAGTGGAGACCAAAAGACCTGTTGATGATGATGATGATGTAAAAACAGTTACAACAGCTACAGTGGAGCCTTGCCCGTACGCTCAAAAATACACGCTTCGATATCCGCTACCACAAAACTATCGACACATCGCCGCACTAATCGGCGCGCGATAGGGATGAGCCAAATTGATTTTAACACAATAAAGACCAGCTGAATGGCGACCCTATTTGTAGCGATGACACGCCGCCGATCCATCATCCGCGCCTTTATATCGGCCCTAAGTCCCGACAATTTGTTGCATGTTGCAATGGATTTTTATTTTCTACGCACTATTTTTTTTTACTACTGAATAATATTTGTATGTACTAGATTGTAAAAAAAAACATGTTTTTACTCTCTACCGCGTTATAAAGAACTAGGTACTATAAAAATGTACAAATGATACTCGGCCTTAAAAAAACTTCCATTGCAAAGATAACTTAACATACAAGCAGATTTTTGATGTCTTCATGTTTGTTGCCTGTAATTGAGCTTTAAAAGTTAGTGATTTTGTCACTAGATGGCGTTAGTAGTGTTACTATATCGGTGGAAGATAAGAATTTTTTTAAAACTGAAAACCGACTTTACCCCCAAACTATATAACCGATTTTGACAAAATTTATATGGGAACCACGTCAAAAGTAAAACAAAAAAGTTTTCACAGATAATGTATTAATGTTGCAGCTATAAAAACAAATATTAAAAATAGAATAAAAAAATATTTAGGAAGGGCTCTCATACAACAAACTTGATTTTTTTAGATAATGGTACGGAACCGGAATCGCTCGCCGGTTTTTTATTTTGTCTAAACACTGACAACGTCGATAGGTAATATATTAATGTAGGATATAAGTTCCTCGGAATTTAATATAGCTTTATACATACACGATGACAGAAAAAGTAATTTCTGATCTCTCTTTGATGGCATATTTTGTTTCATATTAAAAATGCTTGGATAAAATAAAGCGTTATTTGTATATTATATCTATCCATATTTACACGTATTGATGTGTGATCAATATTTTGATTACAGGTTCTTGGCTTGAAACTCTAGGTACAGAGTTTTTGGCGGGAAATCAAGGAGTTCAGTTGGAGTTTGCTTTAAATTGTTTTGCGAATTGATTCTAGTGGACTTTATAATATGAAATTGGTGTAGTTTGCTGTTATAAATGCTCGTTATCATGGGCAATATGTAAATTGTTTAAAATGGACAGTCATAGTGCGGCTGTAGTGAGAAAAAAAGAATTAAAAAAAAACTTGAGAAGTGTCAAGGGACACCCGGATGGAACGAAGTTCCATTCGATTAATTAGGAGAGAGAGAGAGAGAGAGAGAGAGACAGACAGAGAAACACGCGCACGCAGCACGGCTTACAACTATAGCAAAAAGTGTCGTTAAAACTTTTGGTCTTATTTTTTTCCGTCTAGCCTCCTTTCGCAATGCGCGATATGGAACTTCGTTCCAATAAAAAAAAATGTACTTATTTGCAAAAGTAAGATACAAGGGTATTATTTGCTAGATCTAGCCCATATAACCATTAAAAACAGTAATAATATTGTCATGCTCTAGAGATACATAAAAATACCAAATAAAGAAAATTGGGAATGGCCTTTACTTTAGCATTGAATTGATATATTTAAGCTTCAAGGAAGTATGTTCTTAATTTTATTATTCAGTATAATTATCTTGACGTTTTAGGAGAAAATGCTGCGTTACAGTTTGTTCGTTTGCTTCTTCTGTACTTCCGCCTAGGAAGCGGAAATAAGCTTAACTATTAGTTAATGATCTAACGTCAACAACTATTATAAAATCGAAAGAAAAATTCTCAATTATCAAGTGATACAAATATCAAAAGAAAAATAAATGATTTTTGACTTTCGCTTTATGACTTTTATGTAAAGCTAGAGCGGGCACCTTAGTACAAAATGGGTTGAAAACTGTATACTTAACGTAATTAACAATCTTAAAATATCTCGTAACTAAAGCTAAACTTGAAGGAGTTCCAGGTGTGAAATTACCAAAGGAACCGCAAAATTCACAGAACGGTATCCGTTGAAATCTCGCAACATACCTTCATAACAGTTTTGCTTTACTAAAAGTATCTCATTATCTAAATAGGCCACTAAAATTTGGTAACACCACATCTGGGAATTTCACTTTCACCAAATTTTAGACTTTATGCTCAAAAGTTTTAAAGTCGAGTTTTAACAGATTTTTAAATTTGAAAGTGATGATAGAATCGATATAGGATTGAATGCGACAAATACAATGATTACAAAGCAAATCGGTAGAAGAAATCATTAAAATTGTAACATAATAATAAAGGGGGTTCCTTTATAATAGACGTTGTATGAGGGGGCTCATTGTTAGTTGTAGGTAATTTCGAAAACGCGTGTAGGGTCCTTTTGTAATCGGCCTGAGCGTAAATAGTTACATTATAAAGAATATAATTTGCCAGATATTTTACAGAGGGCCTGGAGCGGTCTGGTAATTTGGCTGCCAAGGCCAACAGGATAATGTTAAATTTTACTAAAATTTGTAAGTTAATATTTACTGTTAATCTTACGATTGATTCATTTTGAGCTTTTGACGTTCTTCGTGCCCAGATGTGATGTGAACAAAATATTATCTTTTTTTGTAGTACATGGTATGAATGTTGCTAGCACCGATTTATGGAGACTGAAGCCTGATGAAAGCAAGGCCTGTGTCACAGTTCTCCAGAAAATTCCTAATTCAGAAACAGTTTTTTTTGGCGTCGGAGACAGGCGTAATAGTCGTAATTAACACGAGAGCAAAATATAGTGTCATTCAAGCCAAAACACGAAAAGAAGACGTTTTTTTTAATCGGCTAAGTGCGTGTCGAGTTACGCGCCGTGTAGGGTCCCATAGTTGCAAATGCCAAGTTTACGCCACTTAAAATGTCTTAAAACTATTTTTTTACAGAATTTGTATGAAATTTAAAATTTCCTTTGTTCATGTTATTAATTGTTTGATAATAACATTTGAATATGTAAACCTACTTAGCTTTGATAGATTTCCTTTTAAATTCATTATATTTAATTCATAATTCATTTATTTCACGTTTTCATGTACATACAATTGTGAAACTTAAATCTAATTTATAAAACTGCACATGAGACTGGTAGGGCGCTACGTTTAATACAAATTACTACTACATTTACACTTTTTAAGATTAGAAGGAATATCTCTAACAATTTAAACTAACTAAAAAAATCTCAAAGCTTTTCTTATAATAGGCACGTAACGTGGAAGGAACATAGGTACCCGTAATAAAACGAACCACTGGCTATACTAGATCAATTTAGTTAAAAGAAAATCAAAAAACAGTCCAAAAAAATTGTCCTTTCCATGCTAAAGTGTGTAGCGGCCCGGGCAATCTATGGGAATGTCGATTTTTTTTAGTGTTTGACTGTTATTTTATTAACATTACACTACAGTGATCTAGTATAGTCTGTGGTTATTATTTTACAGATATTTACGTTAAACTAATAAGTCTTATCCTACATAGGATAAGTCCGCCTTAGTATATTTACTCTTTCGAATTTTTTGTACTTTATTTTGTTTTTGGTACTATAAAGTTATTACAAATAAACAAACAAGTCTTATAATACCCCTCATTTTTGTCGGAGACTAAAAACAAACGTTGGCAATCTAATTAAATAGACTGGGAATTAATGGAGTGACAATAATCTTATGGCAACACGTCCCCGGATAATCCCGAATTTAATCAGTTCACCGCAACCCTTATAAACCGGGTATCGAACCGGGTCGGGCTGGGACCGCCGGCCGGATATTCTGGGTGCTGATTTTATGCCTAGATGTATATTAAAAATGTCTAGACTAATTTTATCTTTTGAATGTGTTGTTTAGCTAACAATTGATTCAGATTTTATGAAATAAGTTTTGTTATTGTACAAGCTTTTATTGTGATGTCTATACTTATTAAGACAACAAGATGGTTTCGTCGTTCTACTACAAACGGACGGACAGACAGACAGCGTTGCCTCAGTAACAGAGTCCGTTTTTACCCTTTGGGTACGGAACCCTAAATAAAAGATCAGAATAGTGAGGGATTGTTAGCAGCATCGCCAATTGATATTATTCATATTTTCGCCCATTTCGTCGTTCACTTTAACGATCTCCATGAAAAGAGACACAGCTGGTAAATACTGTTTTTTTACAAGCTTTTATTTATTTATATTTATTATTATTATTTTTTAACTTGCAATGTATGTTTATTCGGGTGGAATCTTACAACTCGATTTTAATAAGGCACTTGCCCTCAACCGATTGAGCTGAAATTTGGTATGCACTTTCAGTTCGGATGACAATGCATGATTAACAGTATGACGTCATTCTAAATCCAACATGGCGGCATACCCAAAATGGCGGACCAATCATTTTTAATGCATTCCTACAATATTCATACCCATATTGTAGGAATGCATTAAAAATTATTGAATTAAAGGGCTTGCCGAGAGTAACTCAAAAATCATGTGACGTCACTCTTAATCCAATATGGCGGACTTCTAAAACTTGAAAATCAATTTTGAAACAGGAAAGGAGCCTACAAAAATGTGAGTGGAGCTGCAACCAGATTGAAAGATCAGAATTACCCGTAATTAGTGAACATGCATGAAGAGATAAGTGTTAGTGAAGCGAAAGAGCTCTGTCAGGATCGTTGCACGTAAATAAATAAATATATCTACGGCCTAATCACTCAGATTGAGCTAGCTCCAGGTAATATCGCGACATGTGTTATGGGATACTAAACTCAACGAAACTATATTTTATTTATGTAGTGTTTTCTTTCGAAATGGAGGTCCATAGTTTCTGCCTTAGGAAACAGGAGTGATAATCCGTACACAGATATGTATGGCTTGAAACCCCCAGGAACACGACCCCGCTGAATCAAATATTCATT
Source organism: Acrobasis consociella (assembly GCA_963555685.1). NCBI lineage: Eukaryota > Metazoa > Arthropoda > Insecta > Lepidoptera > Pyralidae > Acrobasis > Acrobasis consociella. Next base: position 20,913,582 of record OY743110.1, on the reverse strand, counting down.
TCCATAAGTCCTTATTTGATTCGCGTACCTACTCTCAGTTATTACATACTCATTTCATCAATCCTCCTTCCTCATACATCGACAGATACACGACTCATCCAATTGGTTGAATCGAGTTCTTATTAATTCCTCTAATACTTGGGGGAGCTAATTCCTAAGACCCTGCCTGCACCGTTTAATCAACGGTGGCATGGTTATTACTTATATTTCTTTTCGCTATGCAATTTGTAGGATAGACGGGTAATTTTGCAACCTTCGTATAAGACCGGATAAGAAATGGTAACACGTGAGAGACTTGGGGTGAAAAATGTAATTACAGAAATTTAGAAAGGAATGTTTACAAAAGTTGAGACAGGAATGTTAAGGTGGTTTGGACATGTTGAGAGGATGGATGAAAGAAGACTAACTTAAAATATTTATCGCGCGGATGTGGATGCGAGAACTGGACCGGGTCGATCTTGATGAACGTTCTGCGACCAAATTGCAATCGGAAATCGAAAATGTGCTTTTGAAAAAATTTTTTTTAACAAAATTGATGTCGAGCTATAAAAGTACCGATCAAATGTCGTATATATAATAAGGTCGTATAATAAGGTCGTATATATAATAAGGTCTGCCGGGCAACAGTTTCTCGTACAACAATATTTATCGGTCTATCCTTATAAGAATGATCTTGTAACTAAATTCTGTCGTTATCAGAAAATGCCAACTTGAAGCTAAAAACCGGTCATTTGGTTTTTTACCCGTGAAACATCAGAAAAGTAACTTCTGCACTCTTAATGGCAAAAAAGAAGTAGCAAGTACTTATCCTCGCTTGTCTTCTAGATTAACCATTTGAGTGGGATGTTAATTTGGTCCTTAACTCACCAAAGTTTTCCGGCTTAAGGGATTTTAAACGCTCAGTGACTTCGGAAAGAGTTTGACCTACTTTTTGCCGATTTGCTTTGATTGTTTTGTTTACGTAGGATTTTTCTTACACGTTCAGACAATCTAAAGCTGTAATATACTTTATTGTTCTTCATCGTCATCATAATTAAAGAGAGGCGCTCTTGTTGGTGTAGTTTCTACCTTCTTTTCTTTATTCCGTCAACCTCTTGAAATTTTGACAAAACACTTCTTTCACCTTTTTGCTTTGAGTTTAGATTCTTATACCTGTGCCTGGGATTGATCCAGGTGTTAGTGATTTTCTTTTCTTTTTTTTCTTTTTGCTTTCTATTTAGCATGACAAAAACGGCTTAAATTATTTTGAAACCTATACCAAACTACGCTGGAACGGCTCTGCCTTCCATATTCTTAATAAATAAATATATGCGGTCACACAGATTGAGCTAGCTCCAAATTAAGTTCTAGACTTGTGTTATATTACTTACACAATGATACTATATATTGTAACATATACATATATATACATACAGGGATATGGATACATATGTGATTGTGTATCAGTATTTTCTTTTTTTTTCTTTAAAAAAAAGGTAGAACACAAAAGTAAACATTTTGAAAATGCCATCAGGACTCGGAAATAGTACTTGACACAATTCACCGCTGGTTGCACTGAACTCGACAATAAAAACAGAAAGGCTCTCCGCTTTATTTGTGATAATGAACTCTTGGTAGAGAAGGGGTGGGGGCTGCATGCAGTTAGGTTTGCTGGAAGTACTAATCAGGAGCCGTAGGAGAACAAAAGTTATTGACATAGCCCAGAGGATTAGCTCGTTAGTGGCAGTGAACTGAAAAGGGGCAGAAAGGTCCTCGAATAGCAGCCACGCACTGGCAAGCAAAGCGTAGGACATCCACTCACAAGGTGGTCAGACGACCTGACCAAGGTCGGTGGAAAATGCTGGATGCTGGCCACTATAGACTGATTATTTCGGAAAGCCTTGGTATGTCCAGCAGTGGCCGTTATGTGGCTGGAATAATGATAATGACTAGCGAATCAAACTCAAAAATAAGTAAAGTAAGTAAATCTTCATCAATATTATTTTTCCCCGGGAAATAATTCCAAAGATTTCCAATACGACCAATTGGAAGATGTCTGCATCCAGTATATTTTTTCAGCAATTGCTGATGTCATTTAAAATCAAAAATCGAGATTAAAATTACAAACAGTAGTTCAAAAAATAATTTGAAAAGTTATCTAGGGCTTGGTCAAGACAAAATTTAAATTTCATCTATGTTTCTTTAAATAATTTATTTAAAATGGTGGCAGCATTGCACCCCAGAAAATTCATGTAAGTCTCTTCCAGTAAAATGTTAATGTTTCTAAAACAAGTGTAGAATGGTGGTGTTTGACACAATTTATGTGTCGCCGCGCCGGCTAATTGGTCGTGAGGACACCGACACCGCCTTTTGATTGCACCCTGCAGGGACCATACACGAAACTATGGCTTTTATGGCTCTTTGCTATAGTTTTCATTATACCATGCTAGTATGGAGTCTATATTAGGTACCTTAATCTTATAGCGTTTTATTATAAAACGAGGACTAATTTTGTTACTAGGTTTAAACCATCATTCGCCCAGACCAAGTTGATATCTAGTAAAGTGGCACTATCTCATCTGTCAATGTCAACATGATTTGAGCGGTAAATGGTTTAAACCAAATAACAAATTTAGTCCTCATTTTATAATAAGACGGATAAAGCTTGCAAATAAACGCAGGTTTGTTGATTTTTTTTAGTATGCCGTGTGGCTTCCGGCTGAGTAGAATAGGGCCACTCCAAGTCTTCTAGTGGATTTCATAGAAGGCGACTTAGGGAATACAAGCTAAACAAAGCTTATAAATCAATGAGACCTCTCCAACCTGTGCCAGCGAGGAGAGTGTAGGCCAAGTTCTCTGGCTGCTCTGTAGTACAGAGAAGAGCGTGCTCCTGCAGTGGATACAAAAAGACCTGATGTTGATGATGTTAAGTTGACATGATGATCTCTCGCCGCTAGCCTATTACCAACCCAGAAGGAAAACTATAAAGCTCTTGTTATTATTTCATTTTTTAACGACGTGTACAAAAAAATCTATACATTTGTTCTTTGCTCTTGAAATGCTCTTAAATAAGTACTACTGAAATGAAGGTAGACAAGACAAAAATAAGCGGCCAAGTGCGAGTCGGATCTCGCCCATGAAGGGTTCCGTAGTAGTTTTTTTTAAATTTTTATATTTGAGTTGATTGAATGAAAGGTAAATTGCAGTTTATGACATATTAAAAAAAAACTTCTTACTAGATCTTGTTCAAACCAATTTTCGCTGGTAGTTTTCATGGTAATGAACATCATATATTTTTTTTAGTTTTATCATTCTCTTATTTTAGAAGTTACGGGGGGGGGGACACACTTTTTTCCACTTTGGAAGTGTCTCTCGCGCAAAGTATTCGGTTTAGAATAAAATGATATTAGAAACCTCAATATCATTTCTGAAGACCTATCCATAGATATCCCACACGTATGGGTTTGATGAAAAATATTTTTTTGAGTTTCAGTTCTAAGTATGGAGAACCCCCAAAATTTATTGTTTTTTTTCTATTTTTGTGTCAAAACCTTAATGCGTTTCACATAATACATCTACTTACCAAGTTTCAACAGTATAGGTCTTATAGTTTCGGAAAAAAGTGGCTGTGACATACGGACGGACAGACAGACAGACAGACAGACATGACGAATCTATAAGGGTTCCGTTTTTGCCATTTGGCTACGGAACCCTAACAAGTACAAAAAGTTAGGTATAGTTTAATTTTTTTTTAAATCTAAAGTTAGTGATATTTTGAGGATAATTTATTCAAATCCGGAGCTACTTTGACTCAGTTGCTTTGAATTTCAAACTATCTATACCGAAACTATTTTCATTGTACGTTGTTTCTAAGAACCAATAAATTCCCCTATTTATCTAGTGTATTGTAAAAAACAGTGAAAGTGCTCCGAAGGAACGAAGAAGAATGTAGTTTGTGTGGATTTATGCGTTCCGGAACGAAGGTTAATTAGTGTGTTTAGGAATGCCATTCACTGAGCGACCAGTAGACAAGATAAAGACGAAGAATAGTCGTAGTCGCAGCTTTTTGACTAAAAAAATTACACAATAATGAATGATCTCTCACTACATAAACAAGTTAGGCATAATATTTTGCTTGTATCAATACCTAATGTTTATCAATTTAGCTAGGAAATACTAAAATTTTTGTAAAAAAATACATATACTTATATTACTTTAAAATAATTACTTTATTCTTTAAAAACGGGTGGTTTAAATTTAGTTTTAAAGATTCAAATATTTCAAATGTTTATTCAGTAGTTAGGCTTTTACAGGCACTTTTACACTTCAATCATTATAATTTACATTAGAGTTTAAAAGCAATATTTTTATTTTGTGTACTACTTCTGAAAAGCCGACATATTTTTATGGTAGCTAGGGACATACTTTTTATTTAGGTATGTATCAGATGTAGATATCGAATGATCACAAAGTACTTTAAAAAAAGAAAAAAGTCATAAATGTTTTTGTAATTTTTTTCTAAGTCTAAATCTCCCAAAGATTTCCGTCAAATCTCGCAATCAGCAGGCGTCCTTACGCGGTTTTTGTCGGCGTTTTAACAAAATTTATCGTTTTTCTTTTTGCACCGGATTCCGTCTGTTTGTTTCTTTCTACTCACGTAGGTCAGTGCATTTGTTACCATCGCTAATGCTTTGTTGCCTTGTTTCAGGTATGTTTTTCCGCAATATGGTTTGTATGAAGTTTTATTGGCGGGCTGGTTGCTGTGGTAAGTCGAACCCTTGAGATTTTTAGGTATCGAATAAAAATTAACATACATACATACATACATACATACTATCACGTCTTTATCCCTAATGGGGCAGACAGAGCATAAAAATTAACGTCCGATTATTATCAGTTTTTTTTTTACTAATGCAATTATTTGATTTTAGCAATCTTTCTTTGAAACAACATACATACAAACGCCAGATTGTTCAAGTAGACTCGAAGAATTCGTTTGTTCGGTTATTTATTTAGATACAAAACCCATCTAAAAACTTACTAAGCCATTTGGATTAAAAGTCCCTATTTTGTAGTCCTAATTTTCACTTTCTGTCTGCCCCGTTAGGGATAAAGACGTGATAGTATGTATGTATGTATGTAATTTTCACTTTCTGAGCGATCTATTTAAAACTATTGGCATTGAGTCGATCTCATGTTGGTCTACTGAAACGTGTTAAGCCTTTGACATGTCCAAATGTCCAATACGCAAATAGTCCATTCCTGACTCCGTCCCAAATCCAACCGTCCTTATTGAGCCTTGGAGCTCAGTTTTTGAATTTGAATTCGAATCCTTAAACTTTATACTTCACAAATAAGTTGTAGTTACTTGTGGAAATCAGAAATTTGTGGAAAAGTAGCGTGCTTATCCCAATAGTTGACTGGAAAATCTTTACTTATAAAATTACCACGCGTAAATGATTTATTGATAAGTATTATTTTTTCAAACTTTTGTGAAAAAAGAGACTTTATACGGCCTGCAACTAATATACCTCTATAGCTGGTAACAGATTTTAGCATAAGTTGAAAAGTAACTTAATGTACCTAACTAAAAACTTCTGCGTAGTCTACCAACATAGTTTCTAAAACATTTACTAAAAGTTAAGATTTCTGCATATTTATTTCTATAAATAAATAAATAGATAATGCGACATTAAAAATCATGCAATGTATTACAAAAAATAGAAAAATAGAGTATTACACTGCAGATTAAAATTTGTATTCGCGCACGATTTCGATTCGATCAAGTTCAAAAATTGAACTACCTCAGTCCCAAATCCTACCCGTCCTAATTCGGCCCTGGCTTAATTTAAAACAGTGTCCAAAGTGATTGATCGTCTATCGAACCATAAATAGTTTCTAAAGCGACAAAATATGAGTAATGGAATTACTTTGATGGATAGGGTAATCTAGCTTTTTTAGGGTCATATGTGGGAATAATCTATCAATAACCGGCCAAGAGCGAGTCGGACTCGCACACGATGATTTCCGTACCATTATCTATAAAAGCACGTTTGTTGTATGAGAGCCTCATATTTGAGTTGATTGAATTTTTTTTTAAATTAAGGTAACGGTGCGGTTTACGATTTATGACGTGTTAAAAAAATACTTACTGGGTCTCGTTCAAGCCAATTTTCAGTGAAAGTTTGCATAGTACCTAATAGTTTTAAGTATGGGTAACGTCAAAATGTATTGTTTTTTTTTTCTATTTTTGTGTAAAAATCTTAATGCGGTTTACAGAATACATCTACTTACCAAGTTTCAAAAGTATATTTCTTATTTTTTCGGAAAAAAGTGGCTGTGTCATACGGACGGACAGACAGACATGACGAATCCATAAGGGTTCCGTTTTTGGCCATTTGGCTACGGAATTACGGAACCCTAAAAACTGTAGCGTTCAAAGAAGAACATATTGTTCAATTATTTATTACAAGTGGTGCCCGCAACTTCGTTCACGTGGAATTTAAAAACGAAGACAACTTTTTTCCTGGTATCAAGATAATTCCAACAAAATAAATCAACACAAACTTTATTCATTTCCTTCTCTGTGTAAACAAGCTAATCGATGGAGAGCGCAATTGCGCAACAATCTCTAGAATCACTCAAGGTTAGCAATTTCTAATTTTTCAATTCCCATTTCCACGCATTTAACATTGTACGGTTGTTTAGATACTCAAAGATTGACAGTTTCCTTTTGGTCTCATGGCTCCAGGACCTACGTATAGGTACTCACGTAGGTAGGTAGTAAGTAGATAAATAAACCTACATGAACATTCAAAACAAACTATTCAGAGCCCTGTTCAAGAAGGTAGAAAAACCTCAAACTTGATGGATAGCCTTATTAGTGTACATAACATCGGGTAGGTTGCCAAAATCTCTTGAACGTTCTTTAAACATTAGAGTTCGCACTGATGACTCTAAAGCTTGAACTGTAAAAGAGACTTAAATGGTTAATACTTAAGGTCACATTTCCCGTAGTGATGAATTTGAAAGTGTGAAATTTAAGTACGCGAAGTTTGAGTGGTGATACACCTACTGAATGAACGCGGATGTTAGTAAACTTTTCAATGACAAACATTTATCAGAAATGCGTGTAATTTAATATTTAATTTGGCTGTTGAAAATTATATTTTTTTAAACTAAAAACCATTTGATTTTAATAAAATTCTATGGGATCAAATGACAAGTACGCCCTTTTAAAATAAAATTGAAATCGGTCCAGGCCTCTTCGTATAATCGGTGAACAGACATAAAACAATAAAAGATTGAAACGAATTAATAAGCTCCTCCTTTTTGGAAGTTGGTTAAAAGGAGTGATTAACAGGGTGGCAGACAATCATACATCATCAAAACTGGCAGACTTTCTTGCCACCAATAGATAAAAGGAAGACTTTTATTAAGCTTCAATACACCAAGGCTTAAAAAAGCATATTTGTCTTCTGTGACGAAACACATTTCGTTGAATAAAAAGACATTGATGGACACCTTATAGTACTAAGAAACTTGTGTAATTTGAATGTTTGAATTTATGCGTGTGTCTTTTGATAATATACATGCGACTGAAATAACAAGTTAAGGTAAGACATTCTTTCTAGAACTAATTTTATATATATTTTCGAAACCAAACATAGATTCACCATCTGAAAAGTATACATACCCTTTAAAATTCAAAAGATCGCGACGAATTGATAACCTTTTTAGAAGTTGGTTAATAAGAGTAAGACTACACATGGCTTGAATAATACAGGATATTAATTTAATTTTGTGAAGATATAGCCAGCTGATAGTTACAAAATTAACCTGCATTTTTTAAACCTGACATAGGGTCGATTCCGCCACGAAAATTCGGTCGCGCATTTTCCGCAATTATGTCCACGCGAGATAGGATAAAACAGACAAGAATTTCTTATCCCGTCAACGCGGGTAATAAATGATCTAACCAACCCTTCGGCGACGGTAAAGCTTTTAGACCCTTGTTTCCATCCCTGGTTTTTCCCTTAAAACAAAACTTTGGAAATATTGTGTGGTTACTTGCAGACTTAACGGTGTCGATAATTTATGAAGGAAAATTGTAATAGAAGATTGTGCAAGTATGTAGTTCCTTTTAAAAGGAATTGGTCTATTTATACTGCCTTATATCGGTCCACTGCCCCACAAGGTCACTTACAATTTCTTTAATTCAATTCATTAATCAGATATTCCAGACAACTGTAGTCCATCAATGAAGGAAGGATTTCTCTTTTTTAATCACCACGCTGAGCTAAAGGTTGGTAATTGCAATAGATGAAATTAAAATATATAGAAGTCTTTGCACAGTTGACGATGCTGCCCGTTCTCTGTTACCATCCTTTCTTTAGTCAGATCTTACTACATCGGAGGAAAAGGATGATGAAAAATTGTATTCTACTCTACCGCCACCATTAATAAAATAGGTTGCTAGCCCATAGACTTTTCAAAAATATTCCAAACTTTATTCCTTCGCAAAAGATTATAATCATTCGGTACATCAACATAATGATTGATGTTTTTATTTTTAGTAATAGTTTTAATTTATAGAATAGCTTTTAGTTTAACATAATTTCATTATTATTAGATATTATTATGTCCTGTATTTGTTTATTTTGTGCAATTGTTAAAGTGAAGAACATAATGTTTCTCTTTAATTTTAGATCACCACAACTCTAACAAACTCCACAAAATCATATTTTTTTGCTTGCCCATACTTTTTACGCATCAATATATCATCGAAAAAGGTGAGACTGTCATTTGATGAAACCAAACCAATGCCATTTTACACACCTGATGCACTACCCGATCCAAAAACACCAATAAACCTACCCCTCGAATGAAATTTATTTCTAATTTCGTACAAATCGTCGCGGTTGCTACGCGACGATGATTTATCTCTGTCGAGTCTCCTCAATCCATTGTTCTGTATGAGTGTAGGGGATTTAATATATCAAATTTTCTTTGTACGTTTGCTTCGTCATATCTACAATTACGTAGGGAATGTTTATTTGTATGCAAATTGTGAGTAAAGATGAATTGTTCTTCTTTTTCATTTGTGTCATCACTCGGGTTGTGAATGAATTTATTTTAGTTGAGTTCTATTTCTGAACAATACAAGATGGAGGGTTTCAAATTAAATTGCATCACATGCTCACGAGTAAAATTACAGAAATATTTGACGAGTTTATATAAGATTCTGAAATTGTGAACTGAAAATTATTTTTATTTATTTGTAGTCAATTGTAGAGAGTGTAATACATACGTCGACACTTTTGTTAAAGAACGATTACTTCTTTCAATATAAATAAATACCTTATACATAACGCTATTAGTTAACAAGTCATCCTTCCGGATGTTTTTATTGTATTTACATAATAATAATACCAAAAGAAACTCTGTTTTTAGGGTTCCGTAGCCAAATGGCAAAAACGGAACCCTTATAGATTCGTCATGTCTGTCTGTCTGTCCGTCCGTATGTCACAGCCACTTTTTTCCGAAACTATAAGACCTATACTGTTGAAACTTGGTAAGTAGATGTATTATGTGAACCGCATTAAGGTTTTGACACAAAAATAGAAAAAAAACAGCAAATTTTGGGGGTTCCCCATACTTAGAACTAAAACTCAAAAATTTATTTTTCATCAAACCCATACGTGTGGGGTATCTATGGATAGGTCTTCAAAAATGATATTGAGGTTTCTAATAGCATTTTTTTCTAAACCGAATACTTTGCGCGAGAGACACTTCCAAAGTGGAAAAAAGTGTGTCCCCCCCCCCCGTAACTTCTAAAATAAGAGAATGATAAAACTAAATAAACTATATGTTGTTCATTACCATGAAAACTACCAGCGAAAATTGGTTTGAACGAGATCTAGTAAGTAGTTTTTTTTTTAATACGTCATAAATCGTAAACGGCAATTTACCTTTCATTCAATTAACTCAAATATAAAAATTAAAAAAACATACTACAAGACTTTTATATTGTTATTTGCTACTACGGAACCCTTCATGGGCGAGTCCGACTCGCACTTGGCCGCTTATTTTTAAATTTAATTAAGAAGTCCACGAAGATCCACCTTATAAACACACTGACAATATTGTTGACTTCAATACAAAGCCACAGTTATGCACTATCGGTTCCATAGAAGTGTGTTAAAAATATCCTCACGCGTTATGTCAATCCTCGTACTCCCCTTTTAAAACAAATAACCTTTACAAATACAACGAACTATCCCAAATTCCAGCACCGCAGTCAATTAGTAAAAACAACATTGGCCGAATTAGTGAATGAGGTCGAAATTCGAGACTGTTTTGAGACTTGCCGCTAGTCATGGTGTCAACTTTATTCCTCACTCCGAAGCTTTAGCTAAGTGTCCTGTTACACTTAAAACATGATAACATAACAATACTAATGCAAAATTTCAAGCAACCGATAATGATCTGTGAGCCGATAATAATAGAGATGAATTTGGAATGAGAGATGAAGTTAGTAATGACGTTTTAAAAGGAGAAGATACAGCAAGTATAGATCTGAGAACGGAAGCACATGGCGGTGACATTGTTACGGATTTTTGGATTTTAACAGCTGCCCGTAATGATGAATCTGTTTTATGCTAATACCATTGTGCCCTGTTTTACTTAATTAAATCCGTTGGTGTTTGGGAGTGTACAGAAATTCTTTGACCCTATGTTTGGGGTCAATAAGTACATTTTGTACTGGTGTCGTGAATATTGTCGTGTTTTTGGAAGTATGATTTCTTTTCATTAGTTGATTATGTCTGATAGGTACATTTATTGAATCGGTATGTTAATAGTTGAACAAAAAGGGTATCGAGTGGATACCACTTATAGGTAGGTAAAGCGATATATCAGCATCATTAAGGTGATCGCTAGAAAACAAGAAAAGCCTAAATGTAGACCGATTTTTGGAAATATTTGGCAAATGCTTGTAATGACGTCCACTGCACTGGACGTCATACAGTCCTCAAAATAAAACATAGACTCAAAGTAATTGATCATATGCAATACTATTACTATAAAACTGCTAGTAATTATAGCTCAATGTTAAATTAAATAAAATTAACGAAGTACAATACCAACAGTCTAAAAAGCACTATTCGCAGTTCCATCTTAAGTCAAGGAAAGATTTAACAAATCCAACTTAGTCCTTAACTCTAAACTTAATTTACCTAATGGACTAAGCGGCGTCTGTTCAAATAATTGTTAGATAATCAAGGAACCTTTTAGCATAGACAAAAGATCAGAACATCCACAATCCTCGTTTCCAAATATTTGCCGAATCCTCTAAAAGTGACAATGTGTCCAGGGCCTGACTCTGGTAGCGAACTAACGTCATCAAAGGGGACACTGAATGGGACGCATGCTGTGAAGAAAGTGTAGAAGTGAGACTCATGTGTGCAGTTAAATTTATGTTAAAGCACTAATATTTTTATTACTGGGTAGGTAATGGAAAAAATTCGTTCAGTGAAGAACTTTTTCCGACAGTTTTTAAATATTGAATTTAATTTTTTGTTCCGATAGCTTGAAAACGAAAGTCTTCAAGATATCGGAACAAAAAAAAAATGTTTCGGAAAATTACCCATCAGTAAGAATTTTGCAATATACTAACGAAATAGGGAAATGATCATCTTCGGCTATTTTGATAGCCGAAGATGCAAGAGTATGAAAGTACTCATAACTACGAATACATACATACATACGAATTTTATCACGCCAGCTACACATATTATTCTGTTTGGTCAAATAAATGACGGTTGGTTGAATTTTGAAGTTTGAAATATTACAAAACAACAAGAGACAATATAGGCACAAAGGCAAACTTATCGCTGTTCTCTTCGCTATCTCTATCTAATTTGCTTGAAACAAGGTGGGCGCAGTACTTAAATTTCATCATCATCATCAAGTCTGTTTAGTCTTCACTGCAGGAGCATGACCCTCTCTGTACTATCAGAGCCATACTTGGCCAAAGCAGCCAGAGGACTTGGCCTACACTCTCCTCACTGGCCAGACGGGTTGGAGAGTTCTCATTGATGTTTATATGCTTTGTTTAGCTTGTATTTCCTTAGTCGCCTTTTACGACATCCACGGGAGGTCTTGGAGTGGTCCTATTCTACTTTTCTGGAAACCACACGGCCGTACTTAAACTTATAATTGATTTATTTTTATATTAATATTTACCTACATATATTAGGTATGTTAGCTAGTTGAGATCCGCTTATACCAGACACAATAGTGAAACAATGAAAGCCGCATCATATGATGCCATGCGGGTCTTGACCGGTTCATACCCTCGATAAGAGGAGAGGACTTTGCATCTCACTTGTTTTCGTCAAACATCTCCAAGTACCTCGGTTGCCTGGAAGAGATTGCAGATGCAATAAGTCCAGCTTTTGACATCTGTTATGTAATAAAGATTTTGACTAACTAACTAAGAGGAGAGAGAGTAATGATATTTTATCCGTTTGTGTGTTTGACCAGTTTAACTTCCACACTTTCTCTACAGCGCAACACAGCACCCCTGTTGACAATGCCCCTGTTCCCCTGTCATGGCGAATTTATTTTGTCACTTTTGCCCCTCGCTTTCGCAAACCTAATAAGGATCAGTACTAGCAGACATCAAAATGCCAGTTAAGAACTGCGAATCCTTGCTTGTAAACTGCCGTTGGACTTGGAAGAAATCTTAATTTAATTTGGCCCAAACAAAGGGCGGCCTATAGCAGGATGAACTTGCCAGGGTTCAAATCTAGTTATAATAAGCAAGAGTTTTAAGTCTTAGGGATGTTGCGTCGCTTGTTAATCTGGCTTGATTTCATTATTTTGTTCAGTAAGTCTTGTGAGGAAACTTTGAAATTCTTAGCCTACTAATGCCCTAGTTTTTTCAGGGTTCCGTACACAAAGCGTAAAAATGGGACTCTTTTACTAAGAATTCGCTGTCTGTATGTCCGTCTGTCCGTCTGTCCATCTGTCTGCGTCACCAGCTGTATCTCAACTGTGATAGCTAGAGTTGAATTTTTTACAGACAATGAATTTCTGTTGCCGCCGCTATAACAAAAAATACTAAAAACAGAACAAAATAAATATTGAAGTGGGGCCCTTCGTTTGCGAGTCCGACTCGCACTTCGCCGGTTTATTTCCATTACTTATTACAGAAGAAAACTTATATAAAAAAGTAGTTTATTTTCCAAACAGTAAATACATATTGATTCTTAGTTAATCTACTTATAACAAAAATGTTTTGTTTTTACCTATTTAAATTTTACGCTACAAAAGCTTTTACGAAGAACATCAAATGCGATTTAAAAAAAGTTTTACAGTGTCTTTTTATGTAAAATTCATTGTATTATCATAATTTGTTTTCAAACCGAGGTCTTTATCAAAACTTTGCATTTTAAGACTACTTAAAAGTACTTTTCACTTAGAATTTTTCGCATCATAACATCTTGATAGAATTTTTTTTCTTCGTTTTCTTTTAGCTCCACAGAAGCGAGACAATTATATTAAAGCTATAATTGTTTCGCTTCTGAAATAAAGATACGTATAATATCTCTGTTATATTTTAATTTAAGTTGACGGCCGCCATAGTTCCGCCATTTTGAAAAATTTAGAAAGACTGAATCAAAATCAATAGCTCGTAAAATTGGAGTTTGTTGAGAAATGCGATCTGGTAGGCGAGGATAGTCGAAAATTTAAACATCCGGATTGGACACACAAAATATTTTTTGCCGAAACTGAAACAGAAACGCCTCGCTCGCCCGGCGCAGGGCGCTTGCGCGAATGTTCGTGTGTGTTTATGTTACGTTACGTGTGTGTAATGTGTCATGTTTGTGACATTTGTGACAGACTGTGGTTCAGAAAAGATTTGAAATATTTTATACTGATAATTAAAGCAATTCGTGCAAAATTATTCCCTAACCATTCCAAAATATCAAAAATGCACAACGTTAATATTCAAGTTTTCACTTCTGTCGGCACTCCCAGAGTGCAACCCGTCGTTTTTTTTTATTAATATCAATAAGTAACATAATCCAAAAACCGAAAACACATTTTTTATAATCTAACAAAAATGAATAATTTATAAAATTTGATGGAAGAGGAAACTTATCAAGTAACAGAAAAAGCATGCACGTACAGCGCTTTTGACGTCACTGCTATAAGGTCTTTCGTGTACGGAAGAGAAAGTGTGATGTACCCGCCTCGCTTCCTAGCTTGAAATGCTTAGTACTACTTCACTAATTAACAAATTCCTTTCTCTTCACCAAAAAAAAATTTTTTTTCGTGTTATTTTGAAGTGAAAACTTCTTTAGCGGCGTTGTGCACTTTTTTTGGAATGGGTAAAAAATGTTAAACTCGCGTCAGGACACGTGACCTGATCGAAAATTCGTAAGACGGATGGAGAGTAGACAGCTGGCGCGGCGTAGGAGAGGGAGTATCCCCCTCTCTTTCTACGGCGCGGCGAAAATGTATGCCTGCGCCTGCTGTTTCGTATATCAAAAATGCACAACGTTAATATTCAAGTTTTCACTTCTGCCGGCACTCCCAGAGTGCAACCCGTCGTTTTTTTGTTTTATATAAAATATTAACCATAAACATTCATAGTAAAACGGCCTATTTAAATATAAAATGCTAAGAGAAAATGTACACATTTTAGGCAAAACATGTTCTCATAATGTATTACAACATGACACCTTTTTACACATGAGCGAAAAAATCAAGTCATCGTTTAGGGAACGCGATTAAAGCCTGAATACAGTTAGGTTAAAAAGGGTCAATACATTAAGTAAACGTAAATAATGATGTCTAGTTTCTTAGGCAACGGCTAGCAAACTTAAAAAGGCCCGATGGAGCGTGCCTAACTCGCCGATATTTCTCTATCACATCATAATAGTGACCGTTTGACACTTGGCACTTAATTTCAATATCTAAAACAGTCTCATTTTCCCTTCCATCACAAACGACTTTCGCATTTATTAGTGTGGATATTAGATTGATTTTAGCGTGTGGAAGTTTTGTAGTTATGGTTTTTAATGCAGTTTAGTTCATCACGTTATGGATGGTCGTTCCTCGTACACCTTTCTAAAGGCCGTCGACAAAGGCCAGTAATTGTACACTGCCCTACATTGTACTGGCAGTTGTTTTTTTTTTTTATTTATTGCTCTGCTCGTGTTTTCTACGCTACTTTGTGTATGTGTGTTGTTTTTAGTTCAGTTTGAAGTTGAAGTTAGATGCGCTTTTTATTTTTATTTATTTAACTTTAATGGCAAGTTAAAAAAAAGTACAAGTGGCGTACCTAATACCATATGGCATACTCTCCCGGTCAACCATTGGACCAAGCGTAATATTTGCGTGGCTGGTGTGATAAAATTCGTGAATAAGTAAACTAAATATAAATTACTACATACGTATATATATCTAAATATACAAGAATAACCTATTAAACATAAGTATAATATATATCTACATACATAAAATACTCTAAATATCTACAAATATGTATTCATATTATTATAAGCTTTTTTTGACGGTCTTAATGTAATATGTTGAAAGATTTTGTTAATTTGGAATGTAAGTACAATAGGGGCCAGTTTATTATTTTACTTCGATTTAATTTTAAATTAATAAATATATTTATTTATTTAACTTTATTACATTACATGTAATCAGCGGACTTAAAAATATACTTATACTAAATAATTTAACAACATTATCTAGCAGTGGAAAAATTTCCACTATATTTTATTTAAGCTCTTAGGCATTTTAGCGAAAAGCTAAGTCATTCGGGATTTTAAATAAAATCTGTTTTTGAATACTTAATAACTTACCTTAGCTATTAAAGATTTCTACATTTTTATATAAGATTTTTTCCTAACGTAACTATTAAGTACAAGTTTAGTTGCCAGATTAATTAAAAAATTCCCAACTTTCAAGAACGCTATCCCGTAGCGGAATATTCTAATTGATATCCGTATAGAACCATCTCTTATTTGCTAGGCAAAATAAAAAACACCGACTTTCAAGCGTTAACCCATAATAACTTTTAAACCGTCGAGTTTCATCAAACATCGTTATGTACCACCGCAAGGGAAATTACTTTACGTTCAAAATCCACATTGAAATCGGTCCATCTGTTCGAGAGCTACGACACAGGCAGACAGACCAATGTTAAATTATAATAGCCCTCTTTTGTCGTCGTTTAAAAACAAAAATAAAACTATATACCCTTCTGGCCTTTTTTATTTATTTTTTGTTCATAGAAAGCCATAATAAAAAACCAATCTATCCTGTAACGCACAACACTAGCCAAACACGGGCCTTGCAATATTTAATGTAGGCGACCTTTGCGTACACGTCCCTTTTTGTATATAAATAAGCTTGAAAGAAATTGATAGCGATGATTGATGGAAATATTGACGCAATGTGAACTCGTCTGCAATCACGTGGGGTACGGTCGGCAGGTAAGGTAACTGAGAGGGAAATAGCATAAGCAAAATAGGCATTTTGACGACCTCCGTTGCTTAGTGGTTACCATGCTTCTCCGCCACCTTCCGCCTTCCGCATTAGCGAACAAAAAAATATTTTAGTAAAGTTTGTTGCGCTTTAGTACTCTTAGATACAAGTAAGATTTAGAAGCAAAAGAAAGACAAAATGACTTGCAATTTTTCACTATTTTGATTCATTTTTCCACCTTCTGGCCCACCAAAGCAGCCAAGAGCATTTTTCAAAATGCTTTATCTGCCCCATTTGGGATAATGACGTGGTAATGCATGTACTACCTATATATGATATATAATCAAAAGACTTATTACAATAG
This sequence comes from Acrobasis consociella, assembly GCA_963555685.1. Classification (NCBI taxonomy): domain Eukaryota; kingdom Metazoa; phylum Arthropoda; class Insecta; order Lepidoptera; family Pyralidae; genus Acrobasis; species Acrobasis consociella. The sequence continues at coordinate 20,896,727 of OY743110.1, read as the reverse complement.
AGAATATGTATGTAAAAATATGTGTTATCTAACCAGTTTATTTGTAAATATTCAAAAGTACTAACAGTGAAAATAGAATAAAAATTGGTGAAAAAACAAACGAGATATAGCGATTTTACGAAAATATGTCTATCTCACTCGCAAAAACGCTATTTTCTGTAGCAAATGTATTGATGACATGTAATTATGACGTCACCAGTCCATATCGGACTTCTTTCTCTAATTTAAACTTTAAAGTATCATAGGTTCGTCGCTGATTAAGATATTTGATAAATTCTTTCATATTTGTTTACTATGGTTAATAAGGATTTTATTAAGCAAATCAAAAAAATGCGTGCATATTCTCTATTATATTGCGATACTTTTCAAAAAGTATTCTAGAAATTGAAAAGAAATTGGTTGTTTGTAAAGTAGGTTTACGATCGAGATGTTTACGTGATAACGTCTTCTGGCAGCGCTCGAGATGAGACGGGAGATCGGTCCGTCTCTCTCTCGTTATACCTGCGATCGCGCTCGTGAGGTTTTGGTGTGACACAAGTTTCTGAACATGTCACCCGACTAAAACGATTTTAAAGACGTTATCACGTCAAAAAAATAAATATAATTTTTTTGGCAAATTTATCTTGCTATCTGTACAAAAGGGAGATGGGCGATATGAGATATGGAGACGACTTTAAATTCTCATAAAGCACGCGTTCAAACAAATACGGTGCTTCCAGTGCGGCGATCTGGAAGGTACTGTTATATCCTTACCTTGCAGTTTTTTATCATACATTTTTGATCGCAGATATCGAACAAGGAAATACCCATAGGTATACTATGACTTCAACCTTAAGCTTTGGTTCTTAAAAAGCCACTTAGGTCGATTTCAGAGAATATAACGACGATTAGAAAAGAAGTAATTAGAAAACTTGGCGTGTGGTATCCGGCAGAGTAGAATAGGACCACTCCAAGTCTTCCCGTGGATGTCGTGGAAGAAGACTTAAGAATTACCAGCTAAACATATACATTAAACATCAATAAGACCTCTCCGATCCGTCTGGCCAGTGAGGCCAGGAGACTGTACACCATGACTCCGGCTACTCTGGCTTTCCATAAATATTGATGTCAAGATTTGCCAAAAGCAAATCGTCAAGGCAAAGACTTTGTTAAAGAAATACCTCTCTGTATCAGCTTACAACAACATGAATACAATAGAAGTATTAGGGTTGGCACTCATTTTGCAACACGAAACAGCTGATGCTGAAGCATTCCGTTGCTCTCTCTCGCTCTATAATAACGGTTCTGAGCGAAAGGGAAGGATAGCAGCATAGAAAATCGCTGGTCCGTGCTGTTATGACAAGTGACAAGTAAATGAATACTATAAGTAACAAACAAATAATTCCTAGTCTAGAAACGGAGCTGACCGTTCACGAGTTGACGCGCAGATTTGACTCTTACCTCAATAATGTCTGGGAAATTCCTGAGTATTTTTTCACAAAAATATTCTGACCTCCATTATGCACCTAGGGCGGCCATTTTGCGACATGTCAAAGTATATTCAAGATGGCGCCGATAGCCGGTTATCGGCCGGCAATAAATCATGCCGTGTCGCGCCGGCACTTCCGATTTTTATTCTATGACTTAATACCTCAATTTGCTTTGAAGTTATGGCGATATTTGCTATTTAAATTAAGTAATGAAGCGTTTAATAAAATAGGACAAAGAAAAGATAATGTCTATTTATTACAAGCTTTTATTTATCTTGCAATGTATCTTGTTGGAGATATATGAATGCTTGTTTAGGTCAAAACTTGCAACTCAATTTTCAACCAGTTATCCTCAACTAGTTTAGCTGTAATTTTGTACACTTGTGAAAGTCGGATGACAATACGATATTATGAAGTCAATGAGCTGTTCTGATGATGGAGACGGGAGATATTCGTCAGATATTATAAAACAACATACCTCATTGAGTAGAACTCGTTTGATTTGTCTTGTCAAGTACTTAATGGTAGATGATGCCTACGGTCTGATCACGGACACAGAAGGTGGTCGATGCAACTCAGTAATATAACGACACAACTCCATCGAATTGGGGCTTATTTCATTTGTTTTAGTTAGTCCGAAGTTCTAACTAAGACAAATTACGTTACAGTAGAAGTTTGTAGAAAAAGTAATTTCTTCAAAAAGACTTAAAATTGTAAAATATATAATTTACAAACATACCGTTGGTTTACGAATCAAATATAGCGCTTTGTAACAATTTCCAGTAGTTCACAACTGTAGAACTCCATTCCCCAAACAATCAGTACGGTAAACGACAACAGTTATTGAATGGCGTCCCGCGGTCACGTATGCGCGCGGTGTACGTTAATACGTCGGACGTGCGTCGCCTGCCTAACGCCTGATAAAACGTGTGGCTGCGACTTTATTCTCCTTCTGATTGTGACGACGTGCGTCCGTGACGTCACGTGTGCGGGAACCTTGTTTTTAAATATTGTTGCAGTTTTTGGACTGTTCATCCATCATTTCATTTATGAAACACTTCCAAGGATTTTATATTTGAATGTTGTTTTTGAAAACAAGCAATTTTCTTCTTTATTTCTCAATGCTTTTACAGTGCTTATCCCTAACAATGCAGACAAAATCAAGGGTTGCAGTAAACTAGTGTCTAGGCCGCATCGCCTAGTGATATGTTTAATTTTTTTTATATGTAGATTTTCGAACATTTCCTCGATTGGCTTACAATCTGCGTGGTAAGAGAAGCAGCTGATACATTCTACAATATTTTCTTTCTCTCAGTCTAGCAAGGAGAGAATTACTGTTTACAAATCATAGTATGTAGCTCCCTCCGATTTTCAGTTCATAAAACTGAAAACTTCATTCCCCAAACAATCAGTACGGTAAACGACAACAGTTATTGAATGGCGTCCCGCGGTCACGTATGCGCGCGGTGTACGTTAATACGTCGGACGTGCGTCGCCTGCCTAACGCCTGATAAAACGTGTGGCTGCGACTTTATTCTCCTTCTGATTGTGACGACGTGCGTCCGTGACGTCACGTGTGCGGGAACCCTGTTTTTAAATACTGTTGCAGGTTTTGGACCGCATTGTTTGGTACAGTTAATTATACAATACACCAAGGACGATAAAATATAAAAAAACTCAGAAATTAAGAATCAAATTAAAATAAAAAAAGGTATGTGATCTGTGATTATTTTACCCGACTGCGCTAAAATGGGAGTTAAGGGTTTTTTGAGTATATGTAATTATACAGGTATGTAAATAACTTAGGCATGCTTTGCAGTCTAATCGGTTTTCGTCAAAAAAGCAGTATGTAGAAGTACAGAGAGGTCCTGCAGTGGAGACTACAAAAGACAATGATGATATATTTATAACCATATTATAAAGAGTACTAAGTATGTACGCATATAATATATAGTCCTTTTTTATAAAGTAAGACATTTATTGGGAAAAGTCTTAAAATATTTGTACATTATAAAAAAGAGCATTGTATATGTTTCACGAACAATATAGATAACACAGATCTAGTTGCGTTGTAGACGCGTCATTATTAATTCATTAGAGGTGACGCGTGTAATCTGACGGCGGTATTTGATTAATATAAATTAATTATGTCTGTTCACTGCATATTCTATGCGACTATATACAACGCGGAAGGGACATACCCGTAACAAATTGAGCCACGGGCTATAATACTAGATCACTAATCTAAACATCTATATCTATACATACAGGGTGGCCAAATAACAGGTATACACTTTAGTTTTGTAATTTTATTATATGAAATATAAAATATATCAAGTATTCTTTGTTAAATATAATATTTAGGGCCGGCAATTAAACATGGAAAATAATGTCAGACAAATGTCCACCTCTAGCAGCATCACAGACATGAACCTTTTCATCGCGTTTTTCATCACATTTCCTGCGTTATCTCAGTGACTGTGTCTCGAATATTTGGTTTTAATTGCTGGAGGTTCATTGGCATGTTAGAATAGACTCGTCCCTTTATATAGCCCCACAGAAAAAAGTCAGGAGCTGTTAAATCAGGCGATCTTGGGGGCCAATCAATGTCATCGTTTCTCGAAATCCAAAAATCGGTCGCAATTTTCTTAGTTTCCGCAATACATGATTGGGTTGAGTAAAACGTTTTAATAATTAAAACACGTTGTTCCGTCGTAAAACGCTCCATAATAAATTTGCCGTATATACACAAAGTAATATTCATGCAAAAACTGTCATAATTACCGCCACAACAAAATGGCGGCAAAAAAAAGTTGTATACCTCCAAGTTGGCCACCCTGTATAATAAAACAGTAAACAAAGTGTGTCTGTGCATTAAATATATTTCCAAAAAAAATATTGGGGGCGATGGAGACGTAGCAATAGAGTAAGAAATAAAAAAAATGTCTGTCTGTTTGTCTGTATATCTGTTTGTCTGTTTGTACACGCTAATCTCCGGAAATACTGGACAGATTGGAATGAAACTTTTTTTGTTATATAGTTATTAAGCCTGAGCAACATATAGGGTATAAATATTTTTTGAAAATGGAACGCCTGATGCAGAACCATAATGGTCCAGCTAAACTATAAGAGATATAAAAATGCCGCGTTAGTAAAAGTTGTTCAGCCTGATGAGCATTTTCCAGAGACATAAAATCCACGCGAACGAAGTCGCGGGCTTCGGCTAGTAGTATAATAAAATCAAATTAAAGAAAAAAATTAAACAAAACACCATTTCCGTACGAAACTTTGCAGCCGCCCAGGCAATTTGTATGAGAATGTAGTTTTTTTCTCCCTGTCCAGCACATGGAGATGAAAGACCGAAAGCTTTTTACATTTATATATTTCTGTTTTTCCTAAAGGCTGACTACAAATGCAATTAACATTAAGTCCACCTTTAGTACCATTATTATGGTCAATAAAGATTTAATAAATAAATAAATAATATATGCTACCTCTGTGGCCTAGTGGTCATCATGCCACGTTGTCACACCGGAGGTCCCGGGTTCGATCCTCGGTCAGGTCAAAATGGAAATTGATCTTTTTCAGATTGATTTTGGGTCTTTGATGTTTAACTATATATGTATTTGTCATTATATTATCGTTGAGTTAGTATCCCATAACAAGTCTCAAATTTACTTTGGGCTAGCTCAGTCTATGTGATTTGTCCCTCTATATTTATTTATTTACCATCTAGGGGCCACTACTCCGTCATCACTCTACTCCACCTGTAGTGTTCTGTGTCTATAAATAGATACATATGCTGTCCCTCTCACATAGGCAGCGAGGGTAGAACGTCAGTTGTACGTTATATAAGTACGTTGTGCGGCAGTCGGATCGCTCAGTCTAACAGTAGTTGTCGTACAGAGCGGACGTGTCTTGGTGTAAAGGTGAGCCAGTGTCACAGTGATAGTGAATGTGTTAGTGGTACACTACACCACCTGTCGTCACCTCGTCTTGCCAGGTGTCCTGCCCAACACTTGTATAACACAAAATATTTACTCACAAAACTATATTTCACTCACACATTTGAATGATTTGATTGTGATAAATGATTACGATCGTAGGTAGGCTTCACTGTAATTAATCAAAATAAGCCTTTAATCAAAATTATTAGTTGCATTGGATAAAAAAATAAATGCATACAACAATAACAATTAGCCAGCAAAGTTCCAAGGTAACCGGTGTATACGCTTGTAATTTACTGCACTTATTGTTTCGCGGAGCCCTAGCTCATGTCGCCAGCTCGGGCTGACAATTTTAATGCGCACTTACTACGTTTATAGGTAGGAAAGTTTTAATGTCTATTAAAAATATGTATTTAAAAGTAAGTTTGGAAAAAGATCTTTTGAATTTATATGCAGAGATTTTATCACTTTAAAAGTTTACAAATACTAAAACATTAAAGAGAAAGGGTACTTAAAGTATTTATTTATACACACATAATGAAAAAAAATTAAATATCAAAAGTACTATTTTATAATTTTTTTAAATTAGCCGACTTTGAAATAATAAAAAGTAAATAAATTAACTTCATACATTTAGAAGCTAATATCTTGAACTTTTTAATTAGTAAAAAGTGTCTCCAAACTAACATCAAATAACCGGCCAAGTGTGGGAGTCTTACTGACATATTTATTTTATCCTGCTATTACTTGTTTTATATTTGTTGGTTTACGGCAACAGAAATACATCATCTGAGAAAATTTAAACTGTCTAACTATTACGATTCATGAGATACACAGACAGATAGTACACACATACATACTATCACGTCTTTATCCCTAATGGGGCAGACAGAGCATTTTGGGTCTTGCGGTTCTATGCAGAGCCCAGGGCCGCAAGACCCAAAAGCCACTTTTAGCGTCATGGTGGGCGAGAAGATGGAAAAGCAATCAATACAGTGATACCTGTTAACATGATTTGCATATTTGCCCATTCCTTCAATCGGCTTTTACGATCTGCGTGGGAAGAGAAGCAGCTGGTACATTCTAAATTTTTTTATTTCTACCAGACCAGCACGGGAGCCCAGACCAGCATGGTAGACAGATAGTAGAGACTTAGTAATAGGGTCCCGTTTTTACCCTTTGGGTACGGAACCCTTAAAAGACATTTTCAAAAGTTTGTTAAAGTTAAGCTAACATTACAAAGTAATATCAAACTCAACTTGTACTAGCAGTGTATGAAGCCTTAAGTTTATAGGCATATTGTACAAAAGTTGAAAGTAGGCGAGAAGCTGGCCGGAGTCCGTTACATAAAGACTTTAAATGTGTGGTATTAAAAAGAAATCGCAGCTAAGGAAGTGCTGAGTCTTGCTTCTAGATAGAGAGGTGGAAAGTCGATATGAAAATTTTGTCGATAGAGGTTAATTCTATGGATATGCGACAAGTAAATAAGAACTGATGGGAAACTAGTTTATTTGCCAGGCAAATTAAAAAAGCCCTCGTCACAGAGTTCTGGCACTAATATATAAGTATATGAGAATATAAAGTTCCGGCACTTACCACTAGATGGCTAATGTTGAGTGCCGAAACTTTATATTCTCAAGCGTTAACCCCTAATAACTTTTAAACGACTGAACCAATTTTTATTAAATAGCTAATAAGAACCACAGCAAGGGAAACTGTCGTAAAAAAAGCATCGAAGTCGGTCTATCCGTTCGAGAGCTACGATGCCACAGACAGAAAGACAGATATTAGCGTCAAACTTATTAACTTTTTTTTGACGGGGGTTAGAAATTCTATTTTATAAAATTATGTTGGCTCCCCATACAAAATTTTGATCCGGCGATCGCGCGTTGTTATTGGATCTAAGCTTCTTTTTTCGTATTTTGTTATATACATATTGGTCAGTCATGGACTGTACTTCTATTCTGTTCTGATTTGAGTCTGCTCAGCCAATATTTTCGTTACAAGAGCTTATATGAAAAAGGATTACCTTCGAAAGTGCATCAAAAAATTAATGAATTTATATATTTTTTATTTTTTATGAAACTGAATGCAGCGTAAATTACGTGACTCGTTGTCCCGGTAGGCATTTTACACGACTCACAACTCAAAATATTACGCTAATTGGGCCCAAATAGGGTACTTTCTTGTGTCAAAAATAAACTATTTGGTAGATAATGTTAAGAAAATCGTCAGAAAATAATGTTACTTGTCATTTTATCATATCCGTTTTCAACGTAATTTTAGATTATTATCATTGCAGAAAAACTAATATTTAGAGCTCTATTTGACTCCAAGACTCCAAGAAGCTTTGTCGTCATTAGCCTGTATTTCATACAAATCCCACAGAAAATGTTGGTTTTGATATTTACAAATAAATTGCGCAAGTGCGTGTCGGGCCACGCGCAGTGTAGGGTTCCGTAGTTGCGAATGCTAACTTTGAGTTCTTGCCACTAAAAACGTCTAAAAACTAATATCTATTGAATTTGTATGAAAATGTCTTTTTCAAGTACATTTTATAAGTTGATCGCCTATAACTTTTTAATTTGTATACTTACCCTACTTGGCTCTATATATGCTATTATTGTGATTTTTTTCACGTGGCCATATATAACCGTTTAGCAGATAGAGGGGGGGGGACACTTGACTCGAACAAAAATTTGAACTTTAAACCCAAATATTTCAGAAACGAATCCCTAAATCGAAAAATGGTGTTCACAAGCTAAAATATTTTTGTAAGATCTATTCAACGATACCCCACTCAATGTGTTTGTCGAGAAAAAAAAAATATTGACTACGTCTTTACGTGTATGGCAGCTACACTGAAAAAATTTTTTTTCCATATTTTATTTTACGACTTTTTCGCCATAATTAATACCTATACATACATATCCATGCCAAATTACAGCTTTCTAGTACTTATAGTTTCTCTGTAGGACCGTGGACAGACAGACAGATAGACAGACATGGCGAAACTATAAGGTTTCCTTGTTTACTATGGAACCCTAAAAAAGTATCTGATTTGAGTTGTTGGTAAGTAGCGAATTGTCGATAACAACTTTTATGTCAAGACTGTTCCCAACACTATCGCGCAGACGATAAAGAAGGACGGATATAATGTAGTGCTTTCAAACAGTGTGGAGTTTGCGTACAGCGGAGACAAATGACGGGCGACTTGATATTAGAAGCCTAAGATGGGAAAAATAGCAACTTACTTGCGAAGGAGTGGTTCAAAACTATAGAGGAAGCGTTTGATGGGGCTGTGTTTTTATTAAAATACTTCAAAACTTTTGCGACTCGCATTTTGTTAACAATGTTGCTTGTCTAACGCATATATTTTAAAAGTAACATCCATCCATCTCTTTCAGCATAGAAAACCATAGACTTCATCATCATCATCAGGTCTTTTTGTCTCCACTGCCTGAGCTTCTCTGTACTACCAGAGCCATACCTAGCCAGAGTAGTCAGAGGACCCGGCCTACGCTCTCTTCGCTGGCCAGACATGTTGGAAGGTTTCACTGATGTTTATAAGCTTTGTTTAGCTTGTATTTCCTAAGTCCTACGACATCCACGGGAGGACTTGGAGAGGCCCTATTCTACTTCTGCCGGAAACGGCACGGCTTACCATAGACAGAGACAGACGAAAGACAGTGAGAGAACTTTGTATAGCAGTAGGTCGATAAATAATTACTGAAATAATACCTAATGTACCGAATGGAAACACGCATCCATTTCCAGAGTTGTGGTAAAATGTAACATAATAAGAATGTAGGTGTGAAAACTTATTACGAACTAGCTGCGCCCCGTGGTGTTACCTGCAAAAAAAGTAGCCTTTGTGTTAATCCAGGGTGTTAGCTGCCTGCATCCCAAATTTTATCAAAATTAGTTGGCGCGTGAAGAAGTAACAAACATACACACACACACACACACACACACACACACACACACACACACTAAATTTCGCTTTTTTAATATTAATGTGATGTAATGTGTTTGTATAATGTTGTTGCATACACGCTGTTTCTTTTATCTTAGGCCAAGTCCCATGCATAAGGAAGTGTGCGTAGTCAGAGTCTGTAGCTTACTACCTACTGAAAGAAAAATGTCTTGCATTTGGTTTACTTGAATCTTTCTCTCTCATCTCACCGTATTTACATTCAACTTTTCCAACTTGCCCTGATCGGGGATCAAACCCGGCACCTCTCAGTGACGGACTAGCATGGTGACCACGGATAAAAATGTCTGTCTCAAATAGTCTTAAAAACTCAATAACTAGGCCTATCAAGCCTTAGGGATAAAGATGTCACAGAGCATTTTCTTTCTTCAAGAAAATAGTTAACTTCACTATATACGGTCTAACAAAATATACTGAAACTATTATAAGGGTGAATTTAGTCCATGACATTGAACAACTTTCCCCAAGGAACATGTATCAAAATATGAACAGTATTTTCTTGCCTCCCATACAAGTCGACCGATCAGCTGATCCAAGTTTGTATGGAAAGCCAAAAATAACTTTCCATATTTCGTTACGTGTTCTTTGGGGTTGTACAGTTTTTCATTTCATTTATTCATTAACAATTATACATTGTGTTCGAATACTTAATATCTAACTTAAATCTTAACTAACAAATAAAAAGTAATAGTAGAAATACACATAATTAAAAAGTACTTAATCGAATAACAACATTTTTTCAATAATAATGCTCTTAGTTTACATTTAAAAATGGAGAGATTTCGTACTAATTTGAGTTCATTCGACAATTAATTGAACAATATGACTGTGTGGTTTCGTGGACTGTGTTCTACAATGTTCAGTGCAGGAGTGATCACTCTGTTCAAGTCTTTCCGCCTCGTGCTCTCTCGGATTAACATTTCTTCCTCGGATTCAAATTTTTGTCTATTTTAATGAAATGAAAATGTATGTTAAGTATTATGTACTGAATTCAGCTCTAAAATAGTTTTAGTATATTTTGTTAGACCTTATACGCTCGCCACAGCGTGCGAGTTCCAGTCTCACGTGTCGACTCCTATTCTCAGTAGCGCTCGACAGCCCTCCTGGGACGCCGCTCTAGGACGCTTCAGGGCTCCAACATGAAAACGTTAACAGCTTTGCTAGTCAAATAATAAATTAGAAGGATTAACTTAAAAAGTTGTTGTGCTTTTCGACTGTAAAAAAAGAAAACACTGTAAGACTTAGTTATTTATTTTCCCGCGTAGATTGTAGGAAAAATCATTGTATCTATAGTTAGTGATTAGATTTTGATCAAATAGAACGTTTTATATAGCTTCATAACTATATAACATATGTGTAAATTTAGCACATACATTTAGTCGTTTAGTAGCGCATTTTGAATAAATTAGCTCAAATAGTTATTGATTTATTGATATAACAACGTGTAAAATAAATTTAAAAAAAATACGCGCTGAAGTCACCTTTTAAAATATAACTAAACAAGTCAGACTATCTTTTTTAACCAACGGTAAAATTTGCCAGTATTTTTCGGGGACTATGGTACTGAATAACTATATATATGTATAAAAAAAAATTAAAATTGAAAAAAAAATCCTTCCTCACAAAAGCCGTTTTGCAGAGCGCTGATTTACATGGGTAGGCAAAACACGTTTCCAATTTTCATTAACTAATCACGCTGTAAAAACAGATCTTCTTCTTCTTCTTATATTTAAGAGCTGGGCTCTTGTCGGTGGAGTGCTTTCCATGTCTCTCTTCCTTCCGCTAATGTTTTCACGTTTAATTTTTATTTTATTTGGTCTATAAATTTTCTTCTGGGTTTTCCTACTCCTCTCTTTCCTTCCATTATTATTTTAAAGAACGCATCGTGGCGTAGTAGATGACCGAACGTTTTCCCTCTACTACTTTCTATAATATAGAAAAACGGATAAACACGTAAAATTTGTAATAAGTACATTTTGCATCGGGAGTCAAAAACCAAAAGAACGCAACTGAATGTTCAGATTTACAGAAATCTTATTAGCACCACGGATACTCCCAAGCGGATCAGGCGTCTCGTTATTCAGCTCATGCGCGACCCGGACAAGGTTCGATCCCCTGACAGACCACCATAAATATTCGTCGCAGTCAGTCTGAGTTCTATTCCCAGGGGAACTAAAGAGTTAAATAACCGGCCAAGAGCGAGTCGGACTTGCGCAAGAAAGGTTTCGTATCACTGTCTACATAAAATCAAGTTTGTTGTTTGAGAGCCCCAATTAAATATTTATTTTATTCTGTTTTTAGTATTTGTGTAGCGGCCGCAGAAAACACCATACGTAAAAATTTCAACTGTCTATTAGGGTTAATGAGATACAGCCTGGTGACAGACAGATAAACAGACAGACGGACAAACGGACAGACGGACAAACGGACGACCAGCGGAGTCTTTGGATACGAAATCCCAAAAAAATATAAATTTCGCGTGACGTCAGGATTGGTTACGATTCTTCTAAGCACTATCTTTGTGAATTTTAATTACTTTGCTCAACAAGAAAATGGGTCCTTTATTTTTGGATAAAATACAATAAGGGCGAACTAAATATAATAAAGTATTTTTGGCCCAGTCGACATGCTTATTGTTTATTGTGGATCAATAAAGTTTTAATAAATAAATTATAAATGAGGTAGTTCCTCTTCAATCATTTCATTCAACCATCGAAGTAACTATAGAGAATATGCATCGGTTACTTTTTTAAACTAGATGACTCTCGTGTGCTCTCACAATAAAATCTGACTTACACCCTGTTAATCAACGCGACTAAATGTTGACTTTGGAAGTTGGCAACTTAATTAGAAAGTTGAAACGGAATGAGTCAGTTTGGGAGTTACTTTACTTAAAACGTACTATGAAGTGCTGCATTAAGGAATCAAACGTTTGTAGTGGAGAAAGGAACTTCTTTCTTGTGTGTCGATGGTTTATTTGTTTTTTATGTTCTATCAGCCCAATATTGAGCTACTCTGACGGCGGCGTCAGTAGCCACATATAAGTCCAGGGTGTAGGTAGAAAGGAAATGATTTTATACCTAGATGTGAAAGTAAAAAATACTTTTAGGTAGGTACTTACTTTTTGGCCTATAGATGGCGCCAAATTCAATAATAAATTGTGACGTCACATACCATAGATATCATAGAAGATACGAGAGTTGAATGAAGTTGAATATGCATACATACAGACCTTCCTACATTAATCGCGACGCACATAACCCTCCTTTTGGCATTGCCATTGTCAGATAAAAAGAGAAAGTGAAATTGCGAAAGGTTTTGTTTTGGATGGACAATGATTTAAACCAGGTATTCAATAAGTCTTCATTCAACATCGTCTTAATATTTGCCGTGTGTTTTCTGGCAGAGTAGAGTATGCCCGCTCCAAGTTTTCCCGTAGATGTCGTAGAAGGCGACTTTAGAAAGACAAGTTAAATATAGCTTGTAAACATCAACAAAAACTCTCCAACCATCTGGCTAGCGAAGAGAGTGGTAAGCAAAGTTTTCTGGCTGTTCCGGCTAAGTATGGCTGTAGTACAGAGAGGGTCGTGCTCCTGCAGCGGAGGCTAAAAGACCTGAATATGATGATAAATTTTCCTGTAGAAATATACAGGTATGTGGTCTGAATTAATTTAATTAATTAAAGTGTGGATTTGCTGATGAGGAGGGCGCAACTACGGTTTGCCGTGTCCGACAGTAGATCTAATTCTATGATAACTCAGCGCTAGTACAGAGGTCTTAAGCACCCTGCGTTTATCTAAGATAAAAATCATCACAGCATAATTAAGAGCCAAGGTTAGTGTCCTACTTCATTTGTTGTAAATCTTTACTTCTAACTGATTGTGTAAATTAGATAGCATAATTTTCGTTTTATTAAAAATTCACTATTTGAGGAAGCCAGAAGGCTAACTATATTCAGCTGTCTTTACCATAATGTTTAATTAGTGATAATTGTAGTATGAATCGCAAATTCAAAGGTACATAATCTTTTGTTTACTATGACAGTATATAGGTATCACCACTCAAAATTGTAAGTGGACAGATAAGATAATACAATAAGAAGTTTGCATACCCACGTACTGACATAATTCTTAGGCATAACGCGATATAGACCATGTAAAGATTCAGGTATATAACGACGTAATTCTTAAGTGAAGTATACAAATGATGAGTTAGGCAAACAGACGCTTAGGCGAAAATGAAGTTTAGTCATAAAGCGAAGTTGTTGTTTTGCGTATTAGGTACGCCCCGCGTAAATGGTTTTTTTATGTATACCTTACGGGAGTGATATAGTCACTTCGTGACAATACCCCTTTTAATAAATAAAAAATAAAAAAATATCTGCAGTCCACTTTTATCGCTTTTGTTTTAGATTTCGAACCTTCTTTATTAGGACTAAATGACGTCAATGCCATTAAAAAGTTCACCAAACTTGTACAAAAACGCATTACCATTTCGGCTACTGCCATCGGTAGGTGGTCCGGAAACGGACGCGGTACGTTTTTACTATCTGTTGTTTTAGGCGACGACGAGTTGACGCGACGCGACTAATTTGTTAATGGCTACTGTACATGGTACGATTTTTAAATAGATTTTTGGGACAAATCCCGTGAGAAATCCTAGCAATTTTGTTTGTTTCTTTATTTATAAAGCTTTATTTTACACAAGAAAGCTATATCCTACTAATATTGTAAATGCGAAAGTGAGTTTGTATATTTGTTACTTCACGCTTCAACCACTGAACCTATATTGATGAAATTTAGTATGGATATAGTTTGAGACTCGGGGAAGGACATAGGGAACTCTTTATCCAAAAATTCCCACGGAGAGCGAAGCCCGCGGGTACAGCTAGTAATATTATAAATACGAAAGTGAGTTTCTATATTTGTTTGTTACTTCACGCTTCAACCACTGAACCTATTTAGATCAAATTTGATGTGGATATAGTTTGATACCTAGACAAGTACATAGGTTAGTTTCTATCCCGAAATTCCGACGGGGAGCGTAGCCCACGGGCACAGCTAGTATGTAATAACCTAGCGGTGAATTTAAATATAAACATTTATAGGGTTCCGTACCCAAAGGGTAAAAACGGGATCCTATTACTAAGACTCCGCTACGATTTTACATAGATAGAGGTACATAAGCCGTGCGTGAGTCTGACTTACACTTAGCCAGTAATTTGTTTGAATAAAATAATAAAATTCATAACCTTCTAAGGGGTCCAAATAACCTACCAATAAATTCAGCTTTCCATTATATTCTACATTTTCAATTTGAAATTAACTGACTATATTATTAGATTATTTTTAAATACATAAATAATAAAACAGTAAAAAATATGTATCTGTACATGGAATATATTTCCAAAAAAATATTTGACATAGTATTAATAGAATAAGAATTTAAAAAAGTCTGTCTTTTTGTCTGTTTGTACATGCTAATCTCCGGAAATACTGGACGGATTGAAATGATACTTTTTTATGTATTTAGCTGTTAAGCCTGGGCAACATATAGGATATAATTGATTTTGAGAAATGGTACACCAGATGCAGAACTATAATGGTTCAGCTAATATATAAGAAATATAAAAATGACGCCTTAGTAAAAAAAATCAGCGCGATGGGCATTTTCATAAAGTCTACGTGAACGAAGTCGTAGGTTTCGGCTAGTATAGAAATATATGTTTTACTATGTTTGACGCTCAAGTTTCGAAGCTTCCTGGAAGTGTTTTCGTAGAACTAGTTAAACTTTCGCTCGCATTCATACAGTTACATTAATTATATCATTTTCAAGGTACTCAGAAACAACATACCTAGTTAACTTGTTACTTTAACACTAGTTTAGTTTTGGTATTCTATTTCACTCATACTGGCAAGGAAGAGATGAAACAAAACTGTTGCCGTTATATATATCGAGCAGAAAACGGCAAAAAATCACGTTTGTTGTTTTATTTTTTCTTTTGAGTATTTGTGGTTATACCTATCAGCAATAGGAATACATCATCTGTGAAAATTTATATTTTTAAGTCTGGCTTCCATAAAACAAACGTAATTTATAGATAATGGAACCCTTCGTGCGCATGTCCGGCTCGCACTTGGTCGGTTTTATTTTAACGTATATCTTGTTATGATCGTGTATACAAACTGTATGTTATGATGTTCCATAAATTTAACGGTGTAATGTTTCGATGTTGCATATTTTCTCCATCCCAAAGGCTTACATTCGATACAAAACATTTCCTACCCTCATATTTTATACTAAACCTATCGAACTGTATAATCCCATAATGATAAAACAAGTTGCGTATCGGAAAAACGTATGTTTCCTGAAATATGGAGGACTTTGCGGTGGGCTGGACCTAGAGAAATACCTGCCCCGAACTGCCAGTCGAGGGGGGCGTACAAAACTATATGCAAATTTACTCTGCCAGTCTACTGAGATAATGAGAGTTCCCAAGTTGACCAAAGGTATCTCATGACAATTATAATTGAGGCAATAACAACTGGGACCGACGGATTTACATGTATTTCAATTAAGGGGTGCATCCATTCATTTTTAGCGACACTCTTTGGCACTTGACTATTTGCGCAATAATATATACGCGCGATAAAAAAAGTCTTACAATAACAAAAACCTGTTTAATTATGAATAATAAATAGTTTCATCAGACGTTTAAAAAGTTGACTTTTTAATATCTTATTTCGCCGTACATAGTATCATTTAAAAATCGTGACGATATCATGGATTGATCTTGCTGTAAATATTACTGGTTTAAATAAAAAAATCTTGTTTTCTACACACAGTTACTGTTTTTAGGGTTCCGTAGCCAAATGGCAAAAACGGAACCCTTATAGATTCGTCATGTCTGTCTGTCTGTCTGTCCGTCCGTATGTCACAGCCACTTTTTTCCGAAACTATAAGACTTATACTGTTGAAACTTGGTAAGTAGATGTATTATGTGAACCGCATTAAGGTTTTGACACAAAAATAGGAAAAAAATAGTAAATTTTGGGGGTTCTCCATACTTAGAACTGAAACTCAAAAATTTATTTTTCATCAAACCGATACGTGTGGGGTATCTATGGATAGGTCTTCAAAAATGATATTGAGGTTTCTAATATCATTTTTTTCTAAACCGAAAACTTTGCGCGAGAGACACTTCCAAAGTGGAAAAAAGTGTGTCCCCCCCCCCGTAACTTCTAAAATAAGAGAATGATAAAACTAAATAAAATATATGTTGTTCATTACCATGAAAACTACCAGCGAAAATTGGTTTGAACAATATCTAGTAAGTAGTTTTTTTTTAATACGTCATAAATCATAAACGGCAATGTACCTTTCATTCAACCAACTCAAATATAAAAATTTAAAAAAACATACTACAAGACTTTTATATTATGTTATTTGCTACTACGGAACCCTTCATGGGCGAGTCCGACTCGCACTTGGCCGCTTATTTTATTCGTGTGTTTAAATGGCCACCACTGGTGTCAGATTTAACAAGCTGCCTAGAGGCAACTGACAACCGGAACAACGGCTAATACGTGTCTTCTTAAGCACAAAGAAGCTCGGGTAATGTTTATTACCACTTGTGGTCACCCTTTCTAGTGCAGACCACGGCCGGTGTAACTTTACTTGTGAAAACGCTAGTAATGCAAACTCCTTCCACCAACCCAGTTCTTCAAGCGCTTTTGTATTTCACAACATATATATATATATGTTGCAGTTGCATTGTATATCTCGCTGTTTGACAAAATCTCTAGCTGTTTAGCATTACAGCTCGGTTTTGTAAAACAGCTGAAAATCGTACAGCTAGATCAAACAACGGATTATACAATCTAACTGCGACATAAACATTGCGATTGGGGCATGAAGCTCTGTAGCCCTGGTGTCTTTAAAAATCACAGATACGTCCCCGCTTGGCAGCGTTTTTAAATATTTATGACTAGGCGCTAAGAAAATCTTTCGTGCCACAAAAGCTATATTGATTTTGAGACTTACAGTCCTATTGCATAATGCGATCCTCTGAATATTGTATGGGCTGGGTACGAATGTACCCACTTTTTGTGATGTGTTTTTGCGATAGTATTGCGTAGTTTTGAGAAGTAGCTTCTTATATTTTCTATGTCAGAGTGAGTAAACATGTAGTAGTGAGGCAATAAAGCGTCTTTGTTAAAACCTTTTTATTTGTGTGTGTTTTTTTAGTAATAGATATTTATGAACTGCATAATAATTAAAATGGTAAAAAATACGAAATATTTTTTTTTATGGTACTGAATATCTATGCGTTGCGGTGTTACCCACGCCTAAAGTAGCCTATGTGTTAATCCGTGGTGTCAGCTTCTTGCATACCAAATTTTATCAAAATTGGTCCAGCCGTTTGCGCGTAAAGAAGTAACAAACATACACATGCACACTCACAAACTATTGCCTTTATAATGTTGGTGTGATACACACTACATATTCCTAGTCTCCAAAAATGATTGATTTACATAAGCTATCTAAAGACGTTTGGTTTTCAGATGCCGTGTGGTTTTGGCAGAGTAAAATAGGGCCCCTCCAAGTCCTCCCGTGGATTTCGTAGAAGGCTACTTAGGAAATACAAGCTAAACAAAAATTATAAACATCAATGAGACCTGTCCAACCCGTCTGGCCAGCGTGGAGGGTGTAGGCCAAGTCCTCTGGCTGCTCTGGTCAAGTAAAGCTGTTCTGGTAGTACAGAGAGGGTCGTGCTCCTGCAGTGGAGATCAAAAGACCTGATGATGATGATGATGATGAATGTAAATGACAGGTATTCACGACATGGACTAAAGAAATCAAAAAACATAACAAGAGTTTAAAGTATCTAAAATTGTGATTTTCAGTCGTTAAGAAGATACATTCCGTGCTTCGGAGGGCACGTTAAGCCGTCGGTCCCGGTCACTGTCTTTGACATTGGTCGTTACCTAAAACCATGTCAGAGGCCTTTAAGGCGGTTTAAAAACTCTGACACTAGTGTTAGTCACTAACACACTCGATAAGAAGAAGTTAAGAAGATGTTGAAAAGGTTGTCATTATACAGTTTTTAGAAACAATAACATTTTTAGTACGTTATAATGAATGATTTAATTTAAACAACTGCTTTGAGGGTAAACTATACACCTATGCACACATACATAACAACTCAGACCTTTTCGGGAACGAAGCTGAAAGGTCATATTAATGGGAAAATATTAGGTCCCGTGACCATAATTTGTGGGCTTTTGGCCAATATTTCTGCTAGTGATGGGACAGTATCGATAATTTTAATGAAATACGTTTTTGTAACATTATTTTATATAAGTATGAACTTTATGAAAGGATATAAAGGAGGCCTTTTCCCAGCAGTGTATGTTAGTTTTGGTGTAGTAAAAGCTACCTATAGTAGCGCTTCGCAACGACCACCACTGAGAAGAAACGCCGAAAGAAACTCATTTTTACAGTGTTCGCCTACTCGCCAAAAGGGCTTTGTCATATTATACTTAATTTAGACTTTTTTCAATAAAAACTTATAATAAAATACAATGTTGATACATTTTATTATTACATTATTGTACAGTGTTCCACCCTACTTAATGGCATTGTCTCCTCCTGGCGTTGGGTTGACTGGAAGAGATAAAGGGATAAGTCTGCCTTTGTATTGTAATCTACCGTATTTTTACAAAAAAGAATTTACATACAAATATCATCATATCATCATAACAAAAATGAATGTTGAATGATGAATGGGCCTATGATATAGGCTTACGTCATCTAAAAGGTTGACCCTACAATTAGTATAACTCAAACTTCTTCCGAGAAGATTCATTAACCGCAAAGTCCATTCAAAACAAACTTTCATATCCAATGTCTTTTGGCGCAAACCAACAATTGACGAGACAAATTTCCTCACAGCCCTGGCACACACAGACAGGTGTACTGAGCCAAGTGGAACGCATAAATATCGCAAAACACAAAGTTATCGATGCCGCTAAGCCGCCTTTATTGACTGCAGTCCCATCACTAGCAGAACGGCCTAACATTTCTGCGCACCATTTGAATTTCAACTCTATGACTTTAGAATTACCGTTTGATTTTGGTATGGATGTAAAGTATGAACATTTTGTGGAACCAAAGTTGGTTTTGCAATAATGACACTATGACTGGCATGGTGTAGTGCATGCGTTTAATATTGTTAATCGATACACTGCCATGGAGTCTGAATACAAAGTGGTTTTAAGTAAACGTGATTTGCTGGGTGTTCGGCTGTTGTTTTGAATCTGGTTTCAAATTGTGATGGACGAGTCCAAAGACTCTATTCTAGTTGGCTCGGCAGCATTTATGCTGAAAATTTAGTTTTGTTTCTTGAACATAAACAAAATAATTTTTATTCAGATGGTTTACAGTTTGAACATGGTCAAATTAGTAGTCTATTTGTACAAAGCTGTTAGCAACTACCATCAGGTGTCACCAGTGAGTGATGACGATTTATGACTCTGAAAGATGGTCCCTTACTATGAGTCCCATAGAAGTCTCAAGTTCGATTAACGGACTATGAAGAGGAGCTCGGTGTTTCTCTACGCGATCGAATTTGAAATGAGGAGATTCGTAGGAGTAGAGTAACTGATTGAAGTGGCAGTCGGAGGGACACATAGCGCGAAAAACCGATGACCGATACGGTAGAAAAGGTTCTCGAATGGCAGCCACATACTGGTAAGCGCAGCGTAGGATAACCACCTGCTAAGTGGTCAGATGACCCAAGCAAGGTTACAGGAAAGCTCTGGATGCAGGCCGCTTCCGATTGGTCATTATGGAAATCCTTGGGAAACTTATGCACAGCAGTGGACTTTCTGTGGCTAATATGATGAAGATGATAACCAATTATGCCAAAAATGTAAATCTTTGATAAATAGGCACTGGTTTTACGGCCATTATCCTTTTTTCGATTCCCGGTCAGGGCAAGTTGGAAAATGGCCTTTTTCTAATTGTCCTGGGTCTGGATGTTTATCTATATATGTATTTGTTATAAAATATGGTATCGTTGAGTTAGTATCCCATAACAGAAGTCTCGAACTTACTTTGGGGCTAGCTCAATCAGTGTAACTTGTCCCTATATATTTATTTATTTATTCATTTATTTATTTAGTTGGTGCAATAAAGAAATTGTAACTTATCTTATTATTCCGCTAAAAGTGGCCTTTGGGACTTTCAGTTTGGCTCAGTCTTCTTAGACCCAAGAACCAAAATGATCTGTCTACCCTGTAAGGGATAAAGACGTGTATGTATAATCCATCATCCTTAGGACATGTTTAAACATTTCAGACACAGACTGCAATAAATAGCCCATTTTCAAAGTCCTCCGATCTAATTTAACTTGTCTTGGTGAGGAGTCAGCAAAAATTCATTATTAATATAGCTATCTTATTGTGTGGTGCGACTGCGAGTGTCCAGCGGATAGTTTAAAATGTGGACATTATAAAACCTAAATTTAAATCATGACATAACAAACAACTTTTTCTCTGTCCTGCGTTGACGCGTCCTTAGAAAAAATGCTGCAGTGCAATTGGCGTTCACTATCATTGCCATATTTATTTAGGGTTCCATACCAAAAGGGTAAAAATGGGACTATTACTCTACTCCACTGTCCGTCTGTCTGTCAGTCACCAGGTTGTAAGAACCGTGATAGCTTGACAGTCAAATTTGCACAGCTAATGTATTTCTGTGGCCAAACAACAAATACTGAAAACAAAATAAAGAAAGTTTTTAGTGTTACCATACAACAAACGTAATTTATTTATAGAAAAATAAGTGGAGTAACGTATACGCGATAATTTTACAGAAAATGGTACGAAACCCTTCTTGCGCTTGTCCGACTCGCACTAAACCATTTTGTTTTACTAGTTTTGAAGAATATTTTATGTTTAAGATAAAAAATAAATAAATATTCTTACAGTTAAGCCCTACCTTTAGCTTTACAAGAGTCGCGGACATCTAGCATTCAAGTAATCCTATTATAAAATACAGTCTTCAGCACAATTATTTTATAGACAGACTTACAAATGAATCAAATAGCGTTTTAACTATTGTGTTCTATTATTTTCTTTGTTATAAACTTTTATCATCATCATTACGTCTTTTTTGCCTCCACTGCAAGAGATAGATAGATAGATATACCATTTATTCGGAGGACAAAAACAACACAGTAAAACTACATAAACAAATTCTTAAAGTACAAATAAAGTAACTTGTCCTCCAAAATGGTCTCCAACTCAGCATATGCTAGAATTTGCATTAGCGAGATCCCAGCGCTGATCTTCCGTTGGAGCCATAATGGGTGCACCAAGAGCACGACCCTCTCTGTACTACCAGAGCTATACTTGGCCAGAGCGGCCAGAGGATTTGGTCTACTCCCCTCACCGGCCAGACGGGTTGGAGAGGTCTCATGATGTTTTAAGCTTTGTTTAGCTTGTATTTCCTAAATCGCCTTCTACGACGTCACCCCTCTTTTTGTTGGAGGTAATGGTTGAAGAAATTTATTCTCATAAAAGAATCTACAAATTAACTTACAATGAAAACTTTATTTATAGGTTAAAAATACGCTACTATTAAAGCCAATTATAAAATGGCTATTACATTAATGAAACCCAAGGAATATTACATTAACTTTAAAAGAGAAAAACCAAGAAACAATATTGACAAAGACCTTGAATTATTGTCAAAGGTTGGAGCTTCGCGAAGTGCAAAGCAAACTCAGAATGCCCAGATTGGGATATTAATGGATTGTTTTTATATTACTATCTTTATAACTTTATTTTGCGGCTAGCTAGTAAACTACAATACAAAATGTAAATAAAAATGAAGCTTCAGTGTAAGTATTCTAGATGTGCCTATGCATATAGGTACATACACGCTGACATTCCATTGGTTTTGAAAAAAAAGTCGTATAGTAAATAAATTCCTCTATCCATATACGTAATCCAAATTTCTGTATGTCATATGATAAAAAAAATGCGTAAATGATTTTCGATCGAGACCACGTAGTTACGCCGGCCAAAACAGCAGCTGCGTAATGCCGATGACCCCGGCAGGCCGGCGGGCGTTGTATGGCGGCGGTACTACTAATTGATCTCACAATTTTACTTTCGAATTTTTTGTTCCGTATTTTTATTTTGACTAGCTAATTAGGTCATACTAACGATGCCTATGAAGTGGCCTTCGGCTTCAAAACCAATAAGAAATCACCGTGTATAATGTTTCAAAACTAAATAACGTCCCTCAATTTTAGTATTTCTGTTTTAGTTTTGACGACCTCCGTGGCGTAGTGGTCAACATGCTAGTCCGCCACCCAGAGGTCCCGGGTTCGATTCCCGGTTAGGGCAAGTTGGAAAATGCCTTTTTCAAATTGTCCTGGGTCTTGGATGTTTATCTATATATGTATTTGTTATAAAATATAGTATCGTTGAGTTAGTATCCCATAACACAAGTCTCGAACTTACTTTACGGCTAGCTCAATCAGTGTAATTTGTGCCTATGTATTTATTAATTTAGTATTTGTTGTTATAGCCGCAACATAAATACATCATCTGTAAAAAAAATCACTGTCTATCTATCACTGTCACAGCTATCACAGTTCATGAGATACGGCTTGCTGACACACAGATGTCTTATCAAACGTAAATAAACTACTCGTCCGGCAATGCCTTACTTCCCGCCCTCTGCAGTAACTTCCAATAACTTGTTCTCAAAATAATAATGACCCTGACCTTTGTATGTGATGAGAACTCCACAGCTCTGTGCAGCGGTAAAGCACCCGAAATCCTCACAACTCCCTCCGCACTGGAACCAGATCGCGTCGCGGCGATCCATCATGCGAATCACCCCGCCAGGAATACGCCCGCGTGTCTTCACTGATAATTGGATAATTTATACCGGAACTAGCCTTTTGTTTGTCATACAATTTTGAAACGTTCATCGTCTGATAGCTGTTTATGACCACTTCATGTCTTTCTATGTTGATGTCGTACTGCTTAGTCTCAATCTCAACATCAACAAAGAAAGACATGACTGTGCTACTGAGCTTTTCATCAAACGGAAACTGGTTTTTATATTTTTTGCGTAAATGCCGGTGCTCCTAATGCTTCAATAATTGGCCAAGTGCGTGTCGTGCAGCGCAGTGTAGGATTCCGTAGTTGTCTTCACTGATAATTGGATAATTTATACCGGAACTAGCCTTTTGTTTGTCATACAATTTTGAAATATTCATAGTCCGATAGCCGTTTACGACCACTTCATGTCTTTCTATGTTGATGTCGTACTGAGACTTCTTAGTCTCAATCTCGACATCAACAAAGAAAGACATGACTATGCTACTGAGGTTTTCATCAAACGGAAACTGGTTTTTATACTTTTCGCGTAAATGCCGGTGCTCCTAATGCTTCAATAATTGGGCAAGTGCGTGTCGTGTAGCGCAGTGTAGGATTCCGTAGTTGTCTTCACTGGTAATTGGATAATTTATACCGGAACTAGCCTTTTGTTTGTCATACAATTTTGAAATGTTCATCGTCTGATAGCTGTTTATGACCACTTAATGTCTTTCTATGTTGATGTCGTACTGAGACTTCTTTGTCTCAATCGCGATATCAACAAAGAAAGACATGACTGTGCTACTGAGCTTTTCATCAAATTATATATATACATAAATTTATCCTACATTGAATAAATTTTTTTGACTTTGACTTTGACTTAAAACTATTTTTCTGTTGAATTTGTATGAAACTTTATAAGTTGGTCGCCAATATAACTTTAAATTTTCGAACCCTACTTAGTTCTGATTGTTTTCTTTTAAATTTCTTTTATTTCTTTATATATACTACAGCTGTGAGTTTTTTACGTGTTCATATATAGCCGTTTAGTAGATAGAGGGGGAGCAGGCACTTGACTCTTAACAAAAATTTTCACTATAAAATCAAATATTTCAGAAATGGATCCCGAAATCGAAAAATGGTGCTTACAAGCTTTTTTTTTTATGTTATATGTCGGCAAACGAGCAAGCGAGCCTCCTGATGGTAAAAGGTCATCGCTGCCCATGGACACATACAACACCGGAGGTGCCGTCTATGCGACTATGTTTTAAAAGACTTTCCCAATGCGATGAGCTATAGTCTAAAAGAATCTACTGTCACTTTATTTTATTTTACCACGTTTTATGGCATGATTAATCTGTATACTTAAAGTCCTTTAAGTCTCTAAATAAAACCGCGGACGAACAGACAAGGCAGACATGGCGAAACTATAAAAAAAAGTAAAGCTAGAAATTTTTGCATAATAATCCCAAAAAGTGACTAGTTCATTACTTCACCACCTTTGTCTTATCCTGCGCTATACATATACGAAATAAAAGAGGCGCCGGCCGCCGTCTGGCGGCTTACGTTGAGGGGCTTCGGCGACACGAGTCTAATTGTCAACTGCATTCGGAATGTATGTATATCTGTGCGTAGCGTTTTAAGGATTACTGAAGGTTTAAATATTTGTCAGCAAGTAGAACTTAGGTCATCTAAGAATAAGTCATTAATCGACCCTGGTCAGATGACCTGACCAGGGTCGTTGGAAAGCGCTGGATGCAGGCCGCTCTGGATCGCTCATTTTGGAAATCTTTAGGCGAGGCCTATGTCCAGCAGTGGACGTTAAGCGGCTGAAATGATGATGAAGTAGAACTACTAATAACAAGTCAAGTGCTAGTCAAACTTCAGCGCAAAGGGTTGCGGGAAGAGAATAACAACCGTACTGTATGGTGGTATGGTTTCCGACAGAAAGCAGATAGGGCCACTCCAAGTCCTCGACTGATGACGTAGAAGATGACTTAGGAAATAAATGCTTACAGAGCTTATAAACATCAACGAGACCTCTCCAACCCGTCTGGCCAGCGAAGAGAGTGTAAGCCAAATCCTCTGGGTGCTCTGGCCAAGTATGGCTCTAGTAGTACAGAGAAGGTCGACAAAAAGACCTGATGATAAAGTTTATTTCATTACATATATGAAATTTCATTTCATATATTATAATACCAACATTCCAAGCTAAATCTCTTAATATATTGTCTTCTCATTTCGAGTTTTCATGAGTTCAAGGTCTTTATTCAAATATAATGTTCTATTAAAATAAAATTTATAATAGAGACCCATGACGCAAGAAAGCTCAAATTAACAAGACTCATTTTAACAATACCTACAACTAAATGAAATAACTAAAAAACAAATTAGTTACCTGGAAGATTATCTCGAGATAAGATCTCAATTTTGGCGTGAAGGACAGTTTTGAGGTGAAAGACAATTTCCATTCTATGCGTCTCTGTCTTATGATTACGCACTATTGTGTACTTTGATTAAGAATCCCCTTACCCTAAACTTTATCATACAAACGTAGTCTACGTTTTATTTTGATGTAAGATTTCTGTAAAAATTTGTAATTTTAAAGAATTGCAATTATCTAGGGTTATAATTGGTTTTCGACTGTTGAATGAACTGGAAAGAAAATATAAAGATGTAGGACTTTCCTATATTGATGATCAAAATTTATAATCACTATATTCT
The DNA here is from genome assembly GCA_963555685.1 of Acrobasis consociella. Taxonomy (NCBI): domain Eukaryota; kingdom Metazoa; phylum Arthropoda; class Insecta; order Lepidoptera; family Pyralidae; genus Acrobasis; species Acrobasis consociella. Next base: position 20,870,692 of record OY743110.1, on the reverse strand, counting down.
ATTTTAAGTTCATATTTTGACTGTGAAAATCAGTTATATGCCAAGATATGTGCAATATCTTCGAAATTACAAAAAGAGAGAAAAGCCCCATCGAAATTGGTCCATCCGTATGAGCGCTACAATGCCACAGACAGATAGAGATTAGCGTCAAACTTATAAACACTCTTTTTTTTGCCGGGGTTTAATTTTTTTTTCCTTCTAGTGCCATGTCAGATTTTTCAAGCTGTCCTAAGAGTCGTTACCCTAGACTTCTCCATACAAACGTAGGTAGTCTACGTTTAATTTTGAAACCACATGTCAGATACCGGTAAAAATTGGTAATTGTAAAGAAATTGCAATTATCTAGGGTAATAACTGGTTTCGTATTGTAAAATTATGAACTGGAAAGAAAATATAACGATTTAGAAGTTTCCCATACTAATGGTCAAAAATGATATAAAACACTATATATTCTATTTCAAGTTCAAATTTTGACTGTGAAAACCAGTTATATGCCTAGATGTATGTAATATCTTCGAAATTACAAAATTTTGTCGAAATCAGGCATGTCGTTTCGAAATAAAACTTAGACTACGTTTGTATGGAAAAGTGTAGTTTGGTCTATCGTAAGTGGACTCTTAAGTCAAATTCATTCATTTATTTTTGAAAAAAAGTTATACAACATTTGTCAAAGGGATCAGTCAAAAATACCACCCCGAATTCAAAGGTACCCATTATGCTTGCAGCATTACCTCTTTGAATTGCTATAGACAGCCTTTGGACCAGGTACCATCAGGAGCAGTGAAGTTAGATTTGATTATGTTAATATAGTCTAACTTAAGTAACACGATTATATGGAATCAAAATGACTACATTGACGATGAAGTCTGTAGAAAAACTCAGATTTGCTCCGAGTGCTATTCACCCCCAATCCTTGCCCATTATTTTTATGTATCCGAGCCAGCAAATCAGCTACCAGAGTTTTTTGGCGGGAAGTCAAGGGGTCCAGTTAGAGTTTGCTTTAAATTGTTTTGCAAATTGATTCTAGTGGACTTTATAATTTGAAATTGGTGTACTTTGGTGTTATAAATGTCATTCTCATGGACAATATGTGAAATGTTTAAAGTGGACAGTCATAGTGCGGTTGTAGTGATATTTATTTGCGGACTGCGGTGGGCGTCTTTGGGCGCCGTCCGCCACTCAATCGGCTATGAAAACCAGTGGACTCGTATAGATTTGTCGCCAGAAGCTCCCGTGAAGCAATCAAAGGACGTATACCAACCTTTGATTGCATATATATATATTTACTTCACATCAATTGTTGTTTTCCACTGTCTATTAATTTGAGCATGGCTAAATAAGCAACGGAGTCGAGCCAACATTTAAAAAAAAACAATCTCCTACCATTTCACCGATGATAGTTCGATACAAGACCTAACATAACACCTAAGACATAACAGGTTCCTGTTCCTCTAAACATGGTCCCTTACTATGAACCTCATAAGAACCCCTTACCTTGTCTTCACTGTATCAAGTCATAAAACAATAAGTTCCCATGTTATCCCCCACATCAAAGCCTGTAAAACACTCGACAGCCTATCTCCCATCTTCACCTCATCAATACAAAGTCACACAAACATTTTTGTCTAGGCTAGACTGCGTCATTACGCGCCTCTCTAGTTACGGTCTATTTTACGATCTACTAGGCTGACTGTTACACTGTATGACGAGTCGACGAATCTTCAATATAGTTCTTACATTCTAATGCTCTTATTTATTTATTTAACTTTATGAAGGACTTAAGGACTGAGGCTTTTCTACCAGTCAACCAGGTGATACTGAAAAAGCATCTTTTACTTTATATATATTTTTTGTTTAGTTCTTTCTACGCTAACCATATATTATGCATGCAAAGGTAAACTTATAATTTTTTCACTGCAGAATGACTTAAAACCTTAACCTACTTACATTAAAGTCCAAGCAAGCGATGCTGCTGGTAACGGCTAGTAGAGATGAATATGTATTTTGTTTGTACAATATCCCTAAATCATACATACGCTATATATATTTAGGAGATATGCTTTTGTCGGTGGAGTATGAACTATCACGTTTTTATCTCTGACAGGGTGGAATAATCCAAATTTCGCTTTAAGCATTATGGCAGTCGTGAAGGTGGCAAAATCTTTTACTTTTTATCACTACGATTTGTATTCCATGTTGTATCCGTATCAGAAAAATAATTGTCCGCGATTACGGCACGGTGTAACAGGCAGCTACGGCTCTATTCGGGACGAGCACAAACAAGCACTTTGTAGGCCGTGTTTGCGTTTGGCCCTTGTCTTACTGATTACTAGTACATGTTGGTACTTATGTCTTAAATATACACCTAGTAGACTGATAGTGTTGCAAGGCTTTCAGGTATATGTTGTGAAGACAATCCATCATCGTAAGGCATGGAGGAACGTAAAATGGTCTTTATAAGGTTTATTTTTTTCAATTTTGTGTGTTAATATCGTACTCATTTTATCTTTTATTCTCTACTTGTACTTGACTACCGACAGTGTCATCTTGTTTTGATATAAAGGGAATTCTAGGCAGAAAACTTAAGAATTAGAATTTCTTACGTTCACAATAAAAACTTGTAAGTAGATAAGTTTATTTGCTAGACAAATTAAAGAAAAAACCCGATTAAATATCTAAACAGTGATAATAAATGGCGAAACTGCGTATACTAACCGATTTGCCATGTAAATTACAAAACCCAACATTTAAGCGTTAGTACCTAATAACATTTAAATGACTGAATCGAAGTCAAAGTCAAAATTTTTTATTCAATGTAGGATAAATTTATTTTTTATTGAAGGTCATTTTTTAAATATTATTTTAGTGCAAAAGCTAAAACCTACTAGCATTTCGGAACGACCACTGCTGGGAAGATTACGCCTAAAGAAACACAGTTCAGTATTGGTCCCTACCGAGCCTGATGATTTTTATCAAACATGCTCTAAGAATAATCTGCGCGGGAAGAGAAACAGCTGGTACATTCAAACTTTTTTTTTCTCCATGATAAGTATGCCAGGATCTCTAAAGCCGGTATATTAAGGATGTCACCAGGAACAAATGACAATTTACCCCACGTTCCCAAGTTATCACCAGCAGTACAAATAGCTAAATTACGTACACAATAACTTGTATCATAAAAAGTTAAGTGAGATAGCATCCCAACTTAATAGGGATATTTGTCACGCAGTAAGCAAAACTTTGGAGATGAGGGCACAACATGTTAAGAGTACAGAAAACGATTTATAAGAAGACGTACCCTTTTCGAGGTTTTTGAGTTTTGGGGTCTATTATTTCATCATCAATAAATTTAAGAACTAGGTTCTTGTCGGTGGAGTATTTTCCATGTCTCCCTATTTTCTGCTAAATGCTTGACTTGTCTATTATTTACAGCTATCTATTTCTACAGGAAGATGACGAAGGATTTTTGGGATACACGACTCAAGTAAATCGACGCACAGTACACACGTTTTCCAGATAAACATGCACTCATGTCAGGATGACAATAAAATATAAAGATGTCATAAAATTCATCAAAAATCATGCGTATACGTATTATAGTCAAGACCCAAATGATACACTTCGTTTAAATCAGCGGGTCACATCAGTAGAATGTTTTAGATAGATCAGTCAGCCATCATATTGACAACCATGGTACTCAATTAATACTTGGAGTGGGTAAGGTAAGATGGTATTATATAGGTAAAAATATTTCTGATCACGGGAACGGAAGGTGGTTAATGGAACTCAGTAAAAAACGACGTTTTTTCAAAAAACTTATTGAATCTAAGACTTGTATCTTCGTTGTTTCCGGATTATACAATGTCCTTTTTAATTAAGTACAAATATTTTAAGAGGTGATTCAGTCCATCATTCCTAACAACTATTCCCAATAAATGTATATCGAAATACAAAAAATTTATTTCTTTTATCATAGTAATGATATCACGTGACTACTTCGATTCGTATGAGAACCTAAATATTTTTTTTCGTATTTCGATATACATTCATTGGGAAAATTTGTTCAAAATGATGGACTGAACCACCCCTTAAATATTTGTACTTAATTAAAAAGGACATTGTATAGCTTAAGTCTCAAAATTGAAATAATATCACAGGGTGTATCTCTGTACCCCCGATAGTTTGTTCTGGCATGGCAGTGACAACTATTAAGCCTTAGGCGCCGTCTTACTTGTGTTGCTTCCCTATTCATTATCCTTTCCCTCGACTCTAGATTTTACTTGCTTGAAATCATTTAGTCGGTGCGGATATATCTATTGATGTTGTAGGATAAAATAAGTTTCTTATAACAAGTTTATTTGCCAGGCAAATTAAAATAACCGGCCAAGTGCGAATCGGATTCGCGCACTAAGGGTTCCGTACCATTATTTATAAGAAATCGCGTTTGTTGTATGGGAGCCCCCCTTAAATATTTATTTTATTTCGTTTTTAGTATTTGTTGTTAAAACGGCAACAGAAATACATAATTTGTAAAAATTTCAACTGTCTAGCTATCGCGGTTCTTGAGATACAGCCTGGTGATAGACAGACGGACAGATATACAAAAACCGTGTGGTTTCTGGTGGATATCGTAAAAGGCGACTTAAGGAAATACAAGCTAAACAAAGCTTATAAACATCAATGAGACCTCTCCATAACGTCTGGCCAGCGTGGAGAGTGTGAAAGTCCTCTGGCTGCTCTGGCCAAGTATGGCTCTGGTAGTGCAGAGACAGTCATGCTCCTGCAGTGGAGACAAAAAGACCTGATGATGACCCCCAAAACCTTTTGAACGGCCAAACCGATTTTTATCAAACATAGCTGAAAATCACCGCAAGGTGCTTTGGAAGGTACGTTAAGCCGTCGGTCCCGGATGTCATCATTGTATGACAGTCGTCAAGTACCTAACTTAAGAGTCCCCTTACCCTAGACCAAAATACAACTTTCCATACAAACGTAGTCTACGTTTTATTTCAAAACGACATGTCCGATTTGGGCAAAATTTTGTAATTTCAAAGATATTGCAATTATCTAGGGTAATAACTGGTTTCTGACACTAAAAATATGAATTTTAAATAGAATATAGTGTTTTATATCATTTTTGACCATTAGTATGGGAAACTTCTAAATCGTTATATTTTCTTTCCAGTTCATAATTTTACAATACGAAACCAGTTATTACCCTAGATAGTTGCAATTTCTTTACAATTACCAATTTTTACCGGAATCTGACATGTGGTTTCAAAATTAAACGTAGACTACCTACGTTTGTATGGAGAAGTCTAGGGTAAGGACTCTTAAGACAGCTTGAAAAATCTGACATGGCACTAAAACGAAAAAAAATTTAACCCCCGGCAAAAATAAGAGTGTTTATAAGTTTGACTCTAATGTCTGTCTGTCTGTCTGTGGCATCGTAGCGCTCAAATGGATGGGCCAATTTCAATGCGGCTTTTTTTTACGTAAAAGCAAGTTCCCTTGCGGTGTTTGATAAAAATCGCCGTTAAAAAGTTTTTAAAAAGTTATCACTTGAAAGGTGGGGTTTTTGTAGTTTGCCTGTCAAATAATAGTTGGAGCTACTGATATTAGTTAATTCTACTATTTAGTTCCGCCGCCTAACACAAGATGGCGTTTACATATGAAACTATTGAAAGTTAGGTGTTTTTTAATTTGCCTGGCAATAGATGTGACGAATGGAAAAATAATTTTGGTCCATCGGTTATATTATTAAAAAATATTGTACACATATTTTTTCCTTTTCTCTGAGAAACCAAAAATGACAAAGATACAGCGCATATAAATTTCGCGTGACGTCACGGCTGGGTACGAATTTTACTTTAGTGTGAAGTCACAAGCCCCCACTCCGGAGCGTTGACGCTCCGTATCTTTGTGAATTTTTACTTTTTTGGCAAACTAAAAAATACGGTATCATTATTTTCGGATAATCTAAAAAACGGACTAATTATAACCATACTTTTCGGACCGTCGTCACCCCTATTAAACTTGTCATTCGTTTGTTGCAGGTGAGTGGTGAATTCGGTTGTGATTGAAGACTGAAGTGCGGATGGCATCACCCTGTTCCTAATATTATGCACTATACACAAGGTAAGTTTTATTTAACTTGCAACTAAGTTCAACTTCTTCTTCAACTAAAGTCTGGCGACCTGATAAAGATCGCAGGAATAGGCGCTGGATGCAAGCCGCTCTAGATCGGTCATTGTGAAAATGCTTGGGAGAGGCTTATGTCCAGCAGTGGACGTTATGCGGCTGAAATGATGATGATGAACTAAGTTCAAGTAAAGTTGCACGTATTCTTGGTGACTGTTTAACCGTGATGGAGTTTTAACTTAGGCTTTGACATTGGTCGTTACCTAAAACCATGTCAGAGGCCTTTAAGGCGGTTTAAAAACTCTGACACTAGTGTTAGTCACCAACACACACGATAAGAAGAAGAAGAACTTAGGCTTTAATACAAGCCTCGAAATAACTTTGGGAATGGCTCAATCTGTATGTTGTCCGTATATATATTTTATATAATTGTAGTATCATTTTTCAATGCTGCTGTTCTGGGTCTTCCCATGCTGGTCTGGGAGAAACAAAAAAAACTTAGAATGTACCAGCTGCTTCTTTCCCACGCAGATCGTAAAAGCCGATCGAGGGACTGGGCAAAAATGCAAATCATGTTAACAGGCGATGCGGCTAGCAACCCATCACTGTATTGATTGCTTTTCCATCTTCTCGCCCACCATGACGCTAAAAGTGGCTTTTGGGTCTTGCGGCCCTGGGCTCTGCATAGAACCGCAAGACCCAAAATGCTCTGTCTGCCCCATTAGGGACAAAGACGTGATAGTATGTATGTATGTATGTATAATTTTTCAAAACTAATAACCGTCTTTATCCCCAAACTACGCAACCGATTTTGACTAAATTTAATTCTCTTTAGAAAATTCTTAGGTGATTCATGGTATCACCTAAAAATTTTCTCAATCGGTTTAAGAATTCTCGAATAATCGATGAACATACATTAAAAAAATTCGACGAATTGATTGAAAAACCTCCTCTTTTTTTAAACTTGTTAAACTGAAAATAATTTCCCTATTTACAAAAACCAATATTGTTTGTAATCCAAGTGTCTACTAATTAATCTTACTGCATGGCACTCAGGTATCAATGCCAGCTAGACAAAAGACTTCCAACCAAACGCTTTCCCTCCTATGCCTCGCTGATCAGCTGATTGTCACCCTCACCTGCAGTCATGCGGTATACAGTATAGTATAATCTACTAAGTATAGATTTAGGGGCGTGTACTCCAGTGTGAGCAAAGTTAGCGACACATTTTTTAGAAACTTTTTTGGATGTTTTTCACAATTAAGAGAGGTAGACATATAGTCCACTAATATAAACGTAGTTATTTTACTATATAACAGATAATTTTGTAAATTAACATGGTGTATAATTCTTAAAATTAATAGCAAACTTTAACACCAAACTACACAACGATCGATTTTGAAAAAATCTATTATTACATGGCAATACGCTCTTTCAAACAAAAGAATAGATTTCAACAAATGATAACCTCCTTCTTTTCTAAAGTCGGTTATAAATTACATTCAGGTGCACGTGACGTAACCCGTCAATATGATGTAATTTTTTACGTTTGTTATTTTTGGTTTTCATGTTTATATTCAAAGACGCCTTGACCAATTTAAAAAATTCTTTTTTTGTTTGAAAGGGTAAGTACTTGTCAGGTGGTCCCATAGAAATTTTATCAAAATCAGAAGTGTAGTGTGGGGATGAAGTCAAGTATTGACTTCCATATGAAACAATCCAGTCGATCAGATTATTTCTATGAGAATTTTTAAATTCTTAAAAATATCTCCTTTAAACCTTCCTTCAAAAAGTATTTTTTTTAATCATCATCATCAGGTCTCTTTGTCTCCACTGTAGGAGCAGGACCCTCTCTGCACTACCAGAGGCATACTTGGCCAGAGCAGCCAGAGAAATTGGCTTACACTCTCCTTGCTGGCCAGTCGGGTTGGAGAGGTCTCATTTATGTTTATAAGCTTTGTTTAGCTTGTATTCCCTAAGTCACCTTCTACGACATCCACGGGAGGACTTGGAGTAGCCCTATTCTACACTGCCGGAAACCACACGTAAATTTTTATTAATATCTTTAAGTTTATCTCTCTTTCATTTTTAGTGGTGGATGCAATCCTAACTGCACCCTCTAGTGACGTATCGAGTGAAATCAGCCGTCACTGGGCGGCCGACCGTGACGTTTCACACAGGATGATAGTCCATCTTAGCGTTCATTACCTTGATCTATTTCTACGATATTATGTCGAGGAGAAGCAGCGGGCATATTCAGTGTTGTTTCTTTCAATCAGACTAGCATGACATATGCAGATAGGTTTGAATTTGAGCAAATATTTACAGCCTTTGGCTATCTATACAGATACTAGAAATAAATAAATATATAGGGACAAATCACACTGGTTGAGCTAGCCCCAAAGTAAGTTCGAAACTTGTGTTATGGGATACTAACTCAACGATACTATAGTTTATAACAAATACAAACCTATATAGATAAACATTCAAAACGTAGGAAAATTTGAAAAAGGCTATTTTTCAACTTGCCCTGACCGGGGCTCGAACCCGGAACCTCTGGGTGACCACTACACCACGAAGGTTGCAAGGCAAAAATTTATTATAGAAATGTTATACCAATATACATTGTAGAGCCGATTATGATAATATTCCTATGATAACATCTAACAAATATGCCTTTAAAAACGAAAAAAATAATGTTCAAAATTAGTCCCGGTTTGTTCGAGTAATCGGTGTATATACATAAAGCTGACAGAAGTGAAAACTTGGTGTAGGTAAAGGTATTGCGAGCTAAATTGTTTTTTATTGCTTTTCGTGCACACCCAACGCGTCTTTAAGTTTTCACTTCAAAAATAAAAGATTCCGATGAATTGAATAACCTCCTCTTTCTTTGAAGTCTGTTAAAAGAACGACCAAAAGGGCTCCCGTCACTAGTAATAGGAAAATATTTTTATTACTTATTTATGTGTTATGGTACTTAATAAGTTAATATATTGTATTTTTGCATTAATAATTTTTTAGACTATCGCTAATAATGTCGGTTCCTTTATTGCTTATGTAACTGCTATAAGTGGAGATTTGTAAATGACTTCATGTTTTTTAAAATGTAATGTTATACTGTTGTTGTAGTCGATAATCTTCCTTACAAATAAAATAAAATAAAATCACTCAAAAAAGAATATCGCTAACAAGCAAACATTATTAAAAACAAGAAGGCAAAACAAAATTTTAGATTAAATTTTGGTAATTTCCGAAATTGCGATTTCACCCCTCAAGCAAAGTAATTTTAACCAAGAACTTAACAAATCGCCAATTAATAGCTCACTTACCTTCAAGCACCAGATATTAAACCGTTTCGTACTGCATAGTGACAAAGTTAAGGGCTGCCGCCGACGGTGTTTAATTTTAATATCTATACACACACTTTGTAATTACAAGACAATTTGTCAAAATTCCCGCCCCTCTGTCTGAGCTCTGCCTATATAGGACGGTACTCGACGTGTTATGATTTTTCGGTTGCTGATGTTATTTTGAAACTTAGGTGTGTACAGTTATGGTTCAAAGTCGGGTAAAGAGGTATATTTTTTAACTCCGGACAAAATATATTGTGTGTCTGCCTGTGGCGCTCGAGCGGATGGGACGATTTCGATGTGGTTTTTTGTTTACGTAAAAGCAAATTCTCTTGCAGTGGTTCTAAGCTATGTTTAAAAGATATTGGAGACCAACGCTTTAAAGTAAGGGCTTTCTCTAGCAAATAATTGATGGCGTTACTCTACTTACTAGACTATGACTAGATAGCGTTCTTGTCCATCGGGTTTTTTTTAATTTTCTAGCAAATAAACTTGTGAAAAAATGAATATTTAATCTTAATCCCAAAGTTAAACCTTCCATATGCTGGTCTGAGAGAAAAGATAAAACTTAGAATGTAGGTATCAGCTGCTTCTCTTCCTGCGCAGATCGTACAAGCCGATCGAGGAACTGAGCAAAAATGCCAATCATGTAAGGCCATCACAATTAAAGTGGCCTTTGAGTCTTGCAGGCCAGGGCTCTGTCTGCTTAGAGCCGCAAGAACCAAAAGCTGAGACCATTACTCCTAAATAGAAACACGAATAACATCATATAAACCGGCCTTATTTATGTTTAGCCAAAGATATTTTAATTATATCTATCTAGGCTAGTGTAAAAAAAGCACCTGCCGTGTGGTTTCCGTCAGAGTAGAATAGGACCACTTCAAGTCCTCCCGTGGATGTCGTAGAAGGCGACTTAGGAAATACAAGCTAAACAAAGCTTATAAACATCATAAGACCTGTCCAATCCGACTGGCCAGCGTGGAGAGTGTAGGTCAAATCCTCTGGCTGCTCTGACCAAATATGGCTCTAGTAGTACAGAGGGTCGTGCTGCAGTGGAGACTATAATGATAATGATAAAAAGAAACTACTACCTACTATTTACCTTTCCAAATCCTCATAAGTGTTAAATAATGTCAGAATTAACGCGAAATTACTCAGTCTGGCCCCTAATCGACGGAGACTTAGCTATAAAGGTACCTATACGTAGGTACCTGTATATACCTGTACCTAGGTATCCACAGGTACCGCCCGACGTGCCTCGCCAGACCACTTGAGACTGTCTAGTTGGTGTGAAAAGTGGCTAGATTCAAGGCTGAAACAGTTTTATGATGCGAGAATTATTTGCTTTTTTATGTATTTTTTAATGTCGACATAGTATTTTGTCCAGTAAAAACATAAGTCTTTTTTAGGATTCCGTATCCAAAGGGAAAAAACGGGACCCTATTAACAAGACTTCGCTGTCTGTCTGTCACCAGGCTGTATCTCAAGAACTGCGATAGCTAGACAGTTGAAATTTTCACAAATTATGTATTCTGTTGCCGATATAACAACAAATACTAAAAACAAAATAAATATTTAAGGGGGCTCCCATACAACAAACGCCATTTTTTATAGATAATGGTACAGAACCCTTAGTGCGCAAAACTGATTCGCACTTGGCTGGTTATTTATTTCCTGTACTTAAATTTAGGCTCATAGTTGGACGGACAGACGGACGGACGGTTATCAATTATGCAATACGTATTTATGTATGTTCACCGAGTATTCGAAGACGCCTAAACTGATTGGAAAAAATCTTTTTTTTTTTAAAGGGCATACTTGCAAGGTGGTCACATAGAATTTTTATCAATATTGGTTGTGTTGTTTGGGGGTGAAGTCGGTTTTTAATTTTAAAAATTGTGTTATCAATAGTAAGTTGACGTTTTTGGTGAACATTGCTTTAGGGACTTACGTTTAGCGGCGATAAACTTACCTGTCAGTAAATGATCTAATATCTACAAGTTACAACTATCTGTTACGAAATCGAAAGAAAAATTAAAATTATCAATTGATACAAATATCCAAAGATAAATAAATGACTTTTAAAATAATAAATACTCGTAAATAGATAGGGACAAATTACACTGATTGAGCTAGCCCCAAAGTAAGTTCGAGACTTGTGTTATGGGATATTAACTCAACGATACTATATTTTATAACAAATATAGATAAACATCCAAGACCCATGAAAATTTGAAAAAGGTCATTTTCCAACTTGCCCCGACCGGGAATCGAACGCGGGACCTCTGGGTGGCGGACTAGCATGGTGACCACTACGCCACGGAGGTCGTCAAAAGGTTTTGACTGTAGAATAAATGCAAAATACTCACATAATGTGGCGACCCTAAATAAATAGTGGAATAACAATAATGCCAAGAAAGAGAAGAAGAAAGAAAGCTCTAAACGAAACCTCGCAAGTTATAACTGTTTCAGAAAGCAGTTTGCTTGGCTCAGCCGAGCAGTGTTTAATTCACAGCGGATCCTTTCAGATGGTAGATAGCACAGAGCTACTGTCCTATACACTACACTAGCTAGTCTCTTATAGCTAGCTCCGTCTGCTAGTCGCACTATGGCGGTACTTACAGCTGTGCTGCGTTTAGACGCTTAAGTAAGCTCTCACCAAGTGCATCAATTTGTATAAATATGTATAAACGGATAAAAGTAGTTTGGAAACTTGTGTTATGGGATACTCAACGATATTATATTTAACAAATACATATACAAATGAGCATACAAGATCCAGGTCAATCTGAAAACGATCATTTTCCATCAATCGGATTGAATAATGTCGGATAAACCAAGAGATCTATATCTCAACGGGCCAAGAAGCACATGATAAAAACAGAGATATTGATATTTGCCGGAGCACCTTTCGCAAGCTGGAACTAATCATTGCATTGATCTACTCAACATCCACTGCAGATCTTTAGTTTACCAGTGACCATGACGGCAGTATCATCATCATTTCAGCCGCATAACGTCTACTGCCGGACATAGGCCTCTCCCAAGAACTTTCAAAATTACCAATCTAGAGCTGTAAATAGAGTATAAAGTATAGTGACGGCAGTATAGACTCATCAAAAAATCTGGGACAAAAATCATCACTGATGTGCTGTTATGTAGGTAACACAACAAATAGGTCTTCATCAATTATTATTATCAGATTTATCTATCATCATGGATGTCATTGCTCTAGACATGCGATTAATGTCACCGAATTTACCACTCGGAGTGGTCGCTGAGCGCATAGTAATAATGTTGGTATATTTTCGATACCTAAACGGAGAGTGACACATTCCTGACTGAGCTCTGACATCTCGCAAGTACACTTACCCATTCCAACGCTCCACAGGTTTCGTCTCGTCACTCAGTGCCACTCAATAATGCATGTGCAGGCGGCCTACGATCTGCTTTCATGAAGCTCGGAAAAAACGGCGCGTTGTGACAAAATGTTGGGTTTTGGGCTGTGGATGGCAGACCGGCCTTTGCAAATGTATGCAGCATGTTGAATGGAGAGTTTGTTGACACTGGCTTGTAAATGTTTTAACGGTACAAACTCACGGTTTGTCTCGTTGTAAAAATTGATTTTAACTAGCGTGTTGCTGTTGCGTCCCACAACTAGGCAGAGTGCAAGGGGATTCATTTGTCAGCATGGAACAGCAATTTTTATGCTGTTGTCCTTTTCTGTAGCTCAGAATCATCATTTGACAGAGCGAGAGAGAGCGACGGAAGGGCCAGATAGCAGCGTGCGAAAGTTCCGCCCTTACTGACTGATGGGATTCCCTAACTGTTCCTGTTCCACCTATTTCTAGTCAATCATGGAAATGGGAGCAAACCTAAGATGCTTTTAAATAAAGTACATATATCTATTAACATTTCTCTGCTTCTTTCATGATTTCTTTTTACTACCTAATAATGACACTGTCTTACTTACGAGCTGCATCTGTCATTATAGGGCATGAAGATAGACAAATGTCAGATGCATTTAGGTAGCTTTAACAACTTGACACTAGTGTTGGCCACTTTAACACACGAAAATTAAACATTATTAATATTAGGATTACATACAGAACGGAAACTTCTAGGATCCCACGCAATATGCGACCCCGTTGCCCGTAACCGCGCTCTCCCCCGTTCTTGCCTTGTCGAGTGTGTTGACGGGCAAATATACACACATTGAAGTGTGCACGGATGTATAGTTTCGTTTGTAGTAGTAGTAGGCATAAGTCCCATATCTGTGGTAATAGATTGTATGTATGCATGAAGCAATGGTTGTAAGGAAAAGTCAGAAGTAGAAAACGATCACTGCTACATTATTGACGTTGATAAACAAATGACTAATAAAATCTAAACAACTTGCAATAAACAAGATGGAAGGATAAAGGTAGAAGTTGCTTTATAAATCATCCGATATCTCACGGCAAATTTTTCCTACAACTCAAATACATAATTCATACTAGCCGATAGATAATCAGGGCTACCGAGACCCCTTTGTGAGAGCCCGAAGCTACTGGGGCTCGATTTTTGAATTCCATTAAGAAATATCTCAAAAATGAATGCATCGATGGAAACTAGGTGGGCTCTTAACAAATAATAGTTAGATATAATAATCTATTTATATCGCTATGTTATAGTCACAATTTCATTTTTCAATTTCATTGAAAAAAGTTATAACTGAATTAAAATTTTGCTATTTTGGAAATACATTTCACTTGAATAGTTTTATATTCAATTGTCAAAACTCTCGATTTTTGACAATTGAATATAAAACTTGCGTTTTGAACATTTATAATGCACATTATAAACGGGACTTAGCATGAATGTTAGACCCTAAATAAAGAGGTTCGTGCTAAGGCCATTTTATGCACATCAATAGTAGTAATTGTTGGTAAAAGAACCTTAAATTATTAGTTAGTATCAAAAATACATAGCATGAATATAAGCATGTACCTACATATTTAGATATTTTTATTATTGGTATCAACTGTTTCCTTTTTATTATGCATAAATAAAAACACATACCTAGTCTTAGATCAAATAAGTCAAAAACCTACATTTCATTTTGTTACTATAGTTTACCCAAAATCAACGTGCTGATGCCGATATTACTAACCGACAGGTGCTTTAAATGCGAAAAAGAAGTAACACGAAAGCAATTTAAAATTCGAGCCCCAGATACTAGAAATAATAGTCTAACTTTTATCTGAGACAGAACTGTGCGGTTTATCGCAAATTCTCTTTCAAATTACAGTAGTGCAAGTTTTTATCGGCCCCTCTGGGTGTAGAGCTTTCATAATCAATAAAACTGCTACCGCCATCTAACGGGAAGTAATGTAAGACTTATCCGGGTTTGAATGTTTATCATTATTTGTGTTGGCTATATGTGTAATAATGTGGATTATTTTTTGTGAGGGCAGAGTAGAATATAATAGAATATAATTGTATAGTAGGATATAATAATTGTGTCCCCTTTTTCCTCTCGTAAGAAGCGACTAAAGAAGTTGTAAGTAAGCTGGAACGTGCTGGACGCAAGCCGCTCTAGATCGTTCATTTTGGAAATCCTCAGGAGAGGCCTATGTCCAGCAGTGGACGTTATGCGGCTGAAATGATGATGATGGTGATGAAAGTTGGCTAATAAAATAACCACATTTGACGAACTATGAACGTAACCTATTTTTATTCCTTCCTTTCTCTATTCCTAGGCCTCTAGTTTTAACCAAAGTTGGTGTAGACATCCTTTGATTGCTAGGAGCTTCTGGCGGAAAATCTATCAAAGCGAGTCCACTATATTGAAAGAATATAATCGGTTACATTACAATGTATATGAGTATAAGAGTTTTCAACTGCCTCCGTGCTGTAGTGGTTAGAGCGTTCGGCTCATCCCCGGAGGTCGCGGGTTCGATTCCCAGCGGGGGCAACGACTTTGTGTCGTTGTCCCAGTTTGGTTAGGACATTGTAGGCTGATCACCTGATTGTCCGATAAGTAAGATGATCCGTGCTTCGGAGGGCACGCTAAGCCGTCGGTCCCGGTCACTGTCTTTGACATTGGTCGTTACCTAAAACCATGTCGGAGGCCTTTAAGGCGGTATAAAACTCTGACACTAGTGTTAGTCACTAACACACACGATAAGAAGAAGTATAAGAGTTAGGTATAACATAACACATGCGTACTTCAATAGAGACCAAAATGAAACTGCCTAAATCTACAGCTATCTTGGATGTCAAGTACAAACGCCCTAAATTGTGTTATCTCAGTGTACCGACTCGGACCTCCGATCTGATATTCGCTTGCCAGACTTGGGAGTAACACTGGGTTACAAACATACGGTACTTGTAGTGTCACCAGCCGTTAAGTTTTTCAGGGAATTTCTTATTAGAGGTATTATTGTAAAAAAGAGTAGTTTTTGGCCGTTAGGCGTCACGCCGCAATAATTAAAATTATTAGTATGAAAGCTAGGATTACTTACGTAGAGAATTAAAATATTATTAGCATAACTAGCAAGTTACTCACGTAGAGAGTTAGCTACTGGTTGACATATTTCGATCTCATCAGTGTGTCGCGAGGTAGTTTCGTGTACGGGCGTCCTCTAGTCACTGATGAAGACCTCCTGTGAGGTTGGAACAAGCAAATTCATGCTTATAATGTCTGTATCTGACGTTCGTTTAAATTAAAATATATCCTCGTTTTTTGATAAATGCTACAAATCAAATTATTATGTACTTCATAACTGCAGTACTGCTCAAAACACGCCAAATATAGTATGAAGATTATTGTTTTTTTTGTATTTTGTTTATTTTTTTTCTAGCCAGCGTTGTCCCACTGGTAGGTAAAGCTCTCCACCATCTTCTTCCACTTATCCCTTTCAAATGCAACCTGCGGTCAATTGTTTCATAAAATGGTTTAAATCGTATTCATACCCTTTCTCAAATATTTCTTATGCAATTTATTTTTTATGAGACTTTTTGCGTCACTGTAAGTCAAAGGTTTTTCCTTTCTATTTCTACTGACCCCTGCTGCCTGGTGACAAGCCCATTGCTGCCTGATGACATCCCCTAGTGAAATTGTCGATTTCATCGCACCATCTCCTTTATGGTCACCCTCATCGCCAGCGCACTTCTGTCACCCACAATGTTGTGGAATAATAATGTTATATACCTATACTGTTATTTTGGAAATGCTTTGGGTGAGGCCTATGTCCAACAGTGAGCGTTATGCGGCTGAAATGATGATGATTATTTACCCATAGATCTTACTCTTTTTCTTGCAATAGATCTTTCTCCTGCCGAAACCTATTCATGGGTATACCCTTTATAGGTTTCATATCCAAAAATGGATTGGAGGTTGGGAGCGAGATCTTTCTACTGCCGAAACCTATTCAAGGGTAGGTTTCATACCAAAAAATAGATTGGAGGTTGGGAGCGCCACGTGACATCAACTTCTTCATTTCAAATATATCCCCACGTAAGCCTCTCAAAGGACCGGGGTGAAAATACCCGTGATTTCAAAGGAGATATACATATTATAATAATAAACATATGCGTACTAACAAGAAACACGTACAAAATCCCCCAATTGTGAACAGTTTAGCAATATTTTCTTGCTTCTTAAACCGGGAATTAAGTGTAGGTGTATTTAATTACACTTTGATAGAGGATCGTTTAATTAAGATGCCGACACCCACGTCGCCAAGTCACTCGTTAAATACATTAACAAAGTTTGCTTTGGGAGTTGTTGAATGGTCAGGAAATTTATAGGCACTTGTCAGTTAACAGTTTATTGGTTTAGACTTCGATGTATTTAAATAATACCATAACACAAACATTTATACGTGATAAATAATTATATTAATATACAGAGAGTTCTAAAAAAATTTGCAAAAGTCTGTTATATTTATATTCATATTCGTAATAGTAGTACTCGTAATGAATTTTTTCAATAAATAAAATAACAGTACCTGGGCGACCGAGCTTTGCTCGGTTTCATCGCAAACATTAACTACATTTTTAAAACATGTCTAAAAACAATACAAAATAAAAAAAAATATATAAACTTGAACATAAAAAAAAAAGTAAATCACCGAGTGGGATTCGAACCCGTAACACTCTTTCTAGCGGTCCGCATCCTTAACCGCTGAGCTAAACGGATGGCGGCCGGCACGACAAAAATAGCGATCATATTCTGCGTGGAAAGAAAAACGCATGAAAACTCGAAAACACGCGTTTTCCCCAACATAAGACTAATCTAGATCGATTGTTTACCCCCGAAAACCCCCATATACCAATTTTCAGCGAAATCGTTAGAGCCGTTTTCGAGATCACAGAAATATATAAATAAATAAATATACAAGAATTGCTCGTTTAAAGGTATAAAATATTCCAGGCCACCTCGACAAATAATTTGCCAAGTGCGTGTCGGACCACGCGCAGTGTAGGGTTCCGTAGTTGTAAATGCCAACTTTGAGTTCATACCACTAAAAAGTCTAAGTATCTATTGAATTTGTATGAAATTTTCCTTTTTGAGTACATTTTATAAGTTGATCGCCTATAACTTTTTAATTTGTTAACCCTACTTAGCTCTGATAATATTTCTTTGAACTACATTATGTATAATACTATAGCTGTGATTTTTTTCACATGTCCATATATAACCGTTTAGCAGATAGATGGGGGGGACACGTGACTTTAACAAAAAAAATCACTTTAAATCTAAATACCTATTTCAGACACGGATCCCTTAATCGTAAAATGGTGTTCCCAAGCTCACAATATTTTTGAAAGACCAATTCAACGATACCCCACACAATGTGTTTGTAGAGAAAAAAAATATTGCTTCCCCTTTACATGTATGGCAGCTACACAAAAAAAAAAATTTGTTTCCATATTTTATTTTACTAGTTTTTCGCCATGATTGATATACATATCCATGCCAAATTACAGCTTTCTAGTACTTATAGTTTCTGAGTAGGACCGTGGACGGGCAGACAGACAGACAGACATGGCGAAACTATAAGGGTTCCTTGTTTACTACGGAACCCTAAAAAAAACAAATAAAAACGTTTGCAGGTTATGCCTAATTTGCAAATATTGCTTTTTGTACATTTTTATAATTTGATATTAATATTCGGATCCTCCCAATAGGTAAGATGAACCGAAATAGTCTTACCAGTAGGCCTAATGCAAAATTTGGTCTTAATATTTCAACCATTAAGTATATGTTTTTTTCATATGAATCATTTTTATTGATTAGGGTAAGTACAGTTAAGGCGATTGCACACGGGCCGGGGGCCGGACTGTATGCATGTATCTCAGTTTGTATCGAAAACACACATTAAGCAACATGCTGACACCATCACTCAGAGAGTTTTTAAGATAAGTTAGAGATAAATTTAAGCAATTAACCAAGTTAAATAAAGTTCCTTGATTTCATTATTAATTTTTAACTTGTGTGATCATAGTCACCCTAATCATAGGGAGAACTGGCATTCTCTTTTAAAATCCCGTTTTTCCATCGCACATTATACTCCCAGGAGTTGCCAAATTGGATCATAGTCTCGGTTACAGCTTTAATCTCGTGCTTTGCGGTTAATTTTTATTTTACTGCGTCTTCGTATCGTAGTATATGTGGCGGCAGGACTGGCCAAATGGCTGGTCTGCGAAAACCAATTTTTACTTATTGATTTTTACAATTTTTGTCCAACTGAGAATTCTTATTATATGCACCATAACCTTTTTTGTCTGGAAGGGTTGAAGAAAGTCTAAGAAATAGTTAAAAAAAACTGCCTGAAAGCTAGAATCTTTGCTTTTTTTTCGTGTAAAAATTAATTTTATTCGAATCCTGAGTAATCTAAATAACCGGCCAAGTGCGAGTCAGACTCGCGCACTAAGGGTTCTGTATCTGTACCATTGTCTATAAAAAAATCACGTTTGTTGTATGGGTTATTTTATACTGTTTTTAGTATTTGCTGATAAAGCGGCAACAGAAATACATCATCTGTGTAAATTAACTGTCTTGCTATCATGGTTCATGAGACAGCAGACGAAAAGACGGACAGCGAGGTCTTAGTAATAGGGTCCCGTTTTTACACTTTGGACTTTGGGTACGGAACCCTATAAATGAATTATATTGTCGTAACAATCACAACAGTTACAGACGACGCGTCTGTCTAGCAATGTCATGATTTCATTCTCTTTTCCACCATGTCGATTGTCATGCTAAAAGTGATGTTTGGATCATATAACGACATTATTAGAAGGAGTATGTATGCATATTTCGAAATAAACTGTACCAAAAATAAAGATACTGAATCTATTAGGAGCAAGAAGTAGTTACCTATCTTTATGTTTATCCAAATTAACATTCAGATGGTCTATCTCCACTATTGTGTCGATAAGGGCCTAACCCGTTCCGTTACACGTAGGCATTCATTACAAGTTAAACAATGGCGGAGACACCGTTACGCGTGTTCTATGCGATTTGAGTGCTTGATTTTGTTGTTCATGATGAAGAAAGAATAGATGAGGTAAATTAATATAAAGATAGTCAAAAATCAACGAAGTTCCTTTTTAAAGGGTAAGGACTTGGCGGATGGGTTAGGTGAAAAGAAGTGTAAGATTCTTCCGTCACTTTTCCGTCACGATTATTTTTAGTGGCTGAAATTTTTTGGAGAGTTCTTTAGGGGCCTAAATTTTTGTCACTTTATTTCAACCGAGTTTACGACACTCAGTTTGTTTTTTATTTCTTTCGATTTTGTTATAGTTGTTGTCTTTAAGATCTCATGGGGTGACTTCTCTTCACAAATTTGGTGCATCTCATGTCTCATCATACCATTATAGGTCCAACAACATCTATACTTGGGTTACCTAATTCATAGCCAGCCGTAAAGCACGTCTTGAGGTTACCATTAGTTGAGTAATAATGCACACGATATTTGGACAGTTTTTGCCTTTAGATTTGAAGGTAAAGTAACAAGAAAAGATAGAATTAAAAACGAACCAATATGTAAGAGGAAGTACAAAGGTAGCTCCAATAACGGAAAAGCTAAGAAGCAATAGACTAGGGTGTTATGGACATGTAATGAGGAGAAAGGAGAGCCACGTTACAAAAAAGATGCTAAATTTGAAGATTATTGGATATAGAAACAGAGGACGGCCAAAGAAAATGTGGATGGAGTGCGTTAAGGACAACATGGATAAAAAGAATGTAACAAGTGCCTTGACAAAGGATAGAGGAAAATGGAAAAGACTCATATGCTGCCCCGACTCCACGTAAAGGTAAAGTGACATCTTAATAATTATATACTTCATCGAAGTTTTACCGCCTCCTCACATTTGTAGCTCCGTGTCACATCTTTATAAGTCAATACTTGTAAACACTATTGCGACAAACAATGGTCAACATTTATAACCCTTTAAACTTCATTACCCGTGCTATCTGCAATCTGACACGTTTCGTGACAACGACCGCTGTTACATAAATAACGTATTATCGTTAGTTTTGTTTGATAGCATCAGTGCAATCAGGTATTTTAAACAATTCAACATGTTATTGTGTTAGTTTGAAGTTTATCGATTCATTAACTGCATCTTCTAATTTAGTACTTTATATCTGTTAATTTAGTCATCATCATCATCATCATCGTCAGCTATCAGGGACCCACTGCTGGGCATAAGCCTCCCTCAGTCTGCGCCATCTTGTTCTATCCCTTGCAATCGCGATCCAGTTCTTTCCAGCAACCTGTCTGACATCGTCAACCCACCTAGCCAACGGACGTCGCACACTACGTTTCCCATTTCTAGGATACCACTCGGTGACGGCCTTACTCCACCTACCATCGTTCCTTCGAGCCAGGTGTCCCGCCCAGTTCCATTTTAGAGTCGCAACCCTAGAAAGTACATCTTGAACTTTCGTTCGACGTTGGATCTCCACGTTGCGAACTCGGTCTTGCAATTTGATGTATACCCCGCTCCATGGCTCTCTGCGCAACCGCAACCTTATACATGGTACCTTTTGTAAGAGTCCATGTCTCGGCACCATAAGTCATTGTGGGCAGAACACACTGATTGAAGAGGCGTGTCTTTAGGCATTGTGGCATTTTCCGGTTTTTAAAAACGTCTGCTAGCTTGTCAAATGCCACCCATCCTAACTGAATCCGTCGATCGACCTCCTTAGTTTTAAGATCCTTGTCGAAGGATAAACAATGTCCCAGATACGTGTATTTTTCAACCACCTCTAGCCTCTCGCCGCATACAGTTATGTTGATGTCCGAGGGGCCAGGTGTAGTTGCCAACACCTTCGTCTTGGACATGTTCAATTGTTCATCCTCAGACCTACTTTGAAGGATGCATCATGGAGCTGAGTTAGCATTACCTAGAGATCGTTAGGCGTTTCAGCAAACAAAATCAAGTCGTTCGCAAATCTTAGATGAGATAGATATACACCATTTATGTTAAGACCCATAGCATCCCATTCTAGAGTTTGTAATGTGTATTCTAGAGCGGCAGTAAATAATTTTGGTGAAATGGTATCCCCTTGCCTCACCCCTCTGTTAATTGGTATGGGATTAGTATTTGAATGTAGACGTACCTGCATTGTTGCCGAACCATAGATTTTCTTCAGCAGGTCCACATAGCGTGCGTCTACGTGACAACGATGGAGAGAGTAGTTAATTTAGTACTTCATGATAAATAGAGCCAGCGTGAAGAGTGTAGGCCAAGTCCTCTGGCTGCTCTAGACAAGTATTGCTCTGGTCGTACAGAGAGAGCTCCTGCAGTGGAAACCAAAATACCTGATGATGAAGATGATGATAAATAGATAGATAGATATAACTTTATTGTACACCAAAAAGAAAAATGTACAAAGAATTTTACATTAAATGAGAACAATGGGCGGTCTAATCGCTTAAAGCGATCTTTTCCAGACAACTAGTCTTCTCCTTCATGCTCTAGATCTAAATGATTTTATATGCTTTCAGTAGTAAAGATCATGCTAACCATAACGGATAGGCGTCTACCCACTACTATTATTACTTCCCTTATATCTGCCATCAATTGTGTAGCTGGTATTGAAAATAAGAACTTTTAGAAGAACAATTCGATCATAGAAAAGATCGAATATGATCGAATTAAGATATGAGGCACGCTATATTGACTTATGTTTACATAATTGTATAGCATAATTGACCGATTTCGAGATTGGCCAAACATGCTTTTGTCCGTCTATCAGTTTATCTGTTTGTCTGTCCGTCCTTTTTTGCCTACAGTCGCATTTCTCAACCGATTCGAACAGGATCTGAATCAAAAATAAAATTATATAGAATTATCTTTTTGATTCAGTTATTCTAAATTTTTCAAAATGGCAGTGGGTATTGATTACATAAAAATATCATATTTCAACCATTTCGAAAAAAACAAAAATGCCACTTAACTTTTTTAAACCCTTTTAAAGACGCAACTTTTTTGCAACTTTTTATTAGTTAAACTTAAACAGGTTGGGGGTAGGTACACTTGCGAGGTACCTGAACAAACTTAAACAGGATAGGGGTTACTTGCGAGGTCTACAGCTCGAGCTACTTGTACAAGACTGGCTTCACTAGAATAGCCAAAGTAGTGAGTCAATCCCTGGATTTCTAATATGACTTGGCTTTGCGATGATATGAATATAGTAATACGCTATTTTCCAACAAGTCAAATCAGATACTTTTTTCTAAACGTCAAAACAAACAGTTTCTATGGGATTTTGTATGAAATACTGGCAGATGACGTCATAGTTTTTTGAAGTCAAATAGCGCTCTTATTATCAGTTTTTCTGCAATAATAAATTTAAAATCTCTTAAAAATGGATATGTTCAAAGACAAGTGACATAATTTTGCGACGCTTTATTTTTTTATTAGTACAAAATAATTTATTTTTGACTTAGGAAAGTACCCACTTTTTATTATTTTGCAAACGTATATATTGTATTATGTGGGTAAAGAGCATTTTGTATTCTTAGTACCTAGGTACCTATATTTTAGTTATTAACTTTGACACACAATTTAAAACCAATCTGTATGTAAATGAAAAAAATAACATACAAAAGGTGACAATTGAACCATCAAAAAATCTGTGAAATTCCCAAAGCACATATTACAATCAAAACAAATCATCACTATGAACCTTAACTTTATCGTACTAAAGACTATAAATTGCAATGATAGTAGGTTTATGTAAAAACAGTAATTTATCAGTTAGCGATAATTCTCGCTGCAAAGCCCGTAATTGGACATTAGGGTGTCCACACGCAATCGCTTTTAGCGTAATGACGTCATTGTTGTGTCCATCTAACAGTAACTATAGGTTTAAACGTTTCCGTGTACCTACCGAGCAGATAAATTAACTTTATTTGAGAAATAAGCGCTTCTTGGTTTGCTTAAAATAAGGTAGATGTATTCCTATCAATTGCCGTGGCTATGCATTTTTTTTTAATATATTTTGTGCTGGAACGTGTTTAATTCTAAAAATCTTGCATAACACAATACTTTTTATAACTATTTTAAGGCCTGATTCAGTCTATGTTAGAAAGATAAATCAAAGCTAGCCCCAAAGTAAGTTTAAAACTCGTTTTTTTTTTAATATAGTACCTGGGCGACTGAGCTTTGCTCGGTTACATCTCAAACATTAACTTAATTTTTTTAAACTTATCAAAAACAATGCAAAATAAAAAATTATATATAAACTTAAACATAAAAAAAACAAAAGTAAGTCACCGAGTGGGATTCGAACCCGTAACACTCTTTCTAGCGGTCGGTATCCTTAACCACTGAGCTAAAAACAAGGCGGTCGGCGCAACGAAATTAGCGACCATATTCTGCGTGGAAAGAAAAACGCATGAAAACTTGAAAACACGCGTTTTCCCAGACATAAAACTAATCTAGATCGATTGTTTACCCCCGAAAACCCCCATATACAAATTTTCTGCGAACTCGTTAGAGCCGTTTTCGAGATCATAGAAATTTATAATTAACATTTAATTTATATTTATTTATTTTATTGTATTCATGTACACTTGATAAAGTTATAAATAAAACCTTACAAAAGTAAACATAGTACATAGGTGCTATAAACTTTACAAACAAATAAACGCAAGATTATTTCAGTACAGTATTAGAAATTAAATTCACACAACGCAATTTGCAAACTGACTTTGCCCGTGAAATCGGCAAGTAGCGTCGGCAAAAGTGTCGAAGCATGAGGTTGCTCCAAGCAGTTAATAAGTTTGGGACAGCCGGGCCGGATATCCGGAGCGCAGTCGCCGGTAGCCACTGCAAAACAAAACTTCGAATTTATCGAATTTAAATAAATTTGGTGTTAATATAATATTGTATCTTTTTTGGATTGAGTACTGGCTATTAACGTTAGTTTTTTTACCCCCGACAAAATTGAAGGATGTTATGTTTGATGCTTGTGTCTGTTTCTGTCTCTGTGGCGTTGGACTGATGGACTGATTTCAATGCGTTTTTTTACGTGAAGGAAACATTCCTTCCTTAGCCATGTTTTACGAAAATCGGTTCAGTCATTTAAAAATTATTAGGTGATATGATAACGCTTCCAAGGGATATTTCGTAGCGCTATCTTTATCACTAAACATCGGTTAGAATATTATGTTGTTCCGTCACTTATCATTACATGGTATTATCAGGGCTTTTTCAATTTGCCTAACAGATTAACTAGTCGTTTCCTCGAATTGTGAATTTCCAGAAGATACCTGGCGTATCCTCCAACAAACATATATTCAAATGCCGGATTTTCCAAGTAGACTCCCAGAAGTCGTTCGTTTTGTAATTTTACTGGCATAGTAATATCAAATTTTTAAAGATTTCGATAAATAAATGCCGCAAAATCATTTTTCAAAGGTAGGTTCAGCTGCCAGAAATTTTATCCCTTAAAATTTACGTTATTATCTGTGTGTCTGGAAAGCTAAGAAGTAATAGAGTACGTGTCAAATTGAGAGAGAGGAGAGCCACGTGACAAAAAAGATGCTAAATTTGAAGATGACCAGATATAAGAACAGAGGACGGCCATAGAAAAGGTGGATGGAGTGCGTTAAAGACGATATGGATAAAAAGAATATGCAAGTGCCTTGACAAAAGGAAAGAGGGAAATGGAGAAGACTCACGTGCTATCCCGACCCCACGTAAAGTGGAATAGCGAGGAAGAAAGATGATAAGGAGAAAGGAGAAGAAGACCTGTGTGTCGAATTATTGCAATGTGAAATATTTTTTCAAATTGCAATAATTGAACATTTGTAACTTAGGTTTATATTGTTTATTTAGTTTTAAGACTGTTGGTTTTGTGGTTATGATGATAAATAAAAGTTGTTTTTATTATTATAATTAAAAAAAAAACTCATATTTTAGATAAAAAGGTATTAAAGGCCTCTTCATGTTGGCTTTGACCCCATGAACGCCTCAAAGGACCGGGTCCCTATGGACACGTGGCTGAAAAGCGTACCAACATAATAATAACTTTTATTGTTTGTATGTTTTTGCTATCGCTACGGGCAGCAAGTGACAGTGTCAGTGTAAACATCGGCCGCCCGCGGCCACCGACACGAACTCCGACTTGACCTATCCGATTCACTTGGACACTACTGCTATTCGGACAGACATACAAAGGGTCTATATACAAGACGGATGTTAACTAAAAATTTTTTATTGCCTTATACAATATTATTCAATAATAAACCTAAGATTATTAAAAAATATTGTATACGTTTTTTTTTTCTTTTCTCTGATTATTTGGTATATATGTAATTGTATATTATATAGTATTACTTTATAATGTGTAAGTATATTGTATTGCTTTTTGTACCGCAAAATTTTCTCTGTTTATCCCTATGGTTTTAAATTGCCATTTGTTAAAAGTGTATATGTACTTGGGAACAATAAAGTTTGATAAAATAAAATAACATAAAATTTGTATTAATGACGAAGATAAGGTGCATTTAAATTCAGCATGAGGTAAATAACCCCTATTCTTAAACTCTAAAACGTTTGCTAAACAAAAAATATATGACCATTATTTTTGGAAACCAAACTTGACCGAATAAATGTTATATTTTTTGGAATCAGTACACATCCCTATTTAGTAGAAATTAAATTAATTTTCATGGGTCTAGGGTGTAGAATTGGTTTAAAAAATGTTATAACTAAACAAATCTTCTATCAGACATGATTTATCAAAATTATATTTTATATTTTAGTCGCATCTATCTATGCTGATCATTGACTAGCCGTATAAGTTCTAAATGTATGCACATTTATTTGAAAGGTATGAAGAAATTAATTTAGAACTTAGAAATCTATTAGAACCGTACACCGGCAGTCACATCGCTGGCACCAGAACATGCATCACACATTTTTTCGAGCCCCTCTTTGCCAATGCATAACTCTATGTTAGGGTTCCGTTAAATAAATTAATGCATACTTTAAAAAAGCACGAAATCTCAAATATTCAATTTCAAACATTTTTTTTATATGCTACAAATAAAGCAAAGAATTTAAAACCAATCCCAATTTACCTTTTAAACTTACCTTTGCAATTATAATATTACCAAATATAATTATTTAGGTAAAATTATTTTGATTATATTATTTAGAT
Source organism: Acrobasis consociella (assembly GCA_963555685.1). NCBI lineage: Eukaryota > Metazoa > Arthropoda > Insecta > Lepidoptera > Pyralidae > Acrobasis > Acrobasis consociella. Next base: position 20,843,524 of record OY743110.1, on the reverse strand, counting down.
AAAATTTATATAGGACTACTTGACAAAAATGTCAAATCAAACAAAAAAAGAATTTTTCAAATCGGTCAAGGTGTTTTCGAATAATCGGTTGACATAAAAAAAAAGATTGAAATTGATAACCTCCCATTTTTTTGGAAGTGAATTACAGAACTTACAATTCATCATACAGATACAGACACATTTTCACGTCTATATCCCTGACGGGGCAGACAGAGCCCGGGGCCGTAAGACCCAAAGGCCACGCCTAGCGTGATGGTGGGCGTTAAGATGGAAAAGGAATAACTTTAACAAATCAAATGTGGATTCACGTCACAATTCAACAAAACATGGAGTCTCATTTTGATTATTTATAATTTTTATTCTATCCGGAACCCAAAAGTATATTGAGTCTGCTTTACAGCTCATTTTTTACGTCTCCCCAGGAAGATATACGTCAAGTCGTGCGCATGCGTCGGCCCGATTTTTAACCTGGCCCGTAATTAATGGGATGCCACCGAGCGTGAGATTTGATTTAGTTTTATTTTGGGACGTCCAAATTACTGGGAGCAGTTTCAGTTTTGCTGGAAGATTGATGAGTAAAAGTATTCTGGATTTCTTAAAGAATCGATTCTAAAATATATTTAGGTAGAATTGGTAACTATTTATTATATTACTAGCTTCAACCCGCAACTTCGTCTGCGTGGAAGTCGAAAGTGGTTCTAATAGATTTTTTTATCTGTGTTTGCGTTATTAATTTTGTAATAATGAACCTCCGTTTTACCCCCTTAGGATGTACGTTTTGAAAAATTATTTCTTAAGGCACCCCTAGACCTTATAAGGAAACTATGTGCCCATTAAAAAAATAACGTTTGTTGTATAAGAGCCTCACTAATTTTTTATTTAGTGTTTGTTGTTAAAGCGGCACCAGAAATACATCACCTGTGATTTCAACTGTCTAGCTATCACGGTTCGATGCAGCCTGGTGACAGACAGATGGACAGACGGACAGTAGTCTTAGTAATAGGGTCCCATTTTGTCACATGATATTTCTTATTATTACTTTGGGACTAGCTATATATTTATTTATTTATTTCTGAACACATACCAAAAACAATCTGATTGCCTAACTTTTTACTGACTCAAAACCGAAACGTCAAGACAAATACTCCTTCAAAAACTCATAAATTTTAATCAGACTCGAAATTTAATAAAATATGTGAATTTTGAGAATGACTCATTAATATCGCATTCAGGCCGCGCAGCAATCGGCTGCAGTTCGCACGTACCTCGCACCGGATTCGAATCCCAATACCGTCGCATGTAGAGATGTGCCATAATAGGACGACTCGACCCAATGATCTTTTAAAATATTTACTTTGGCATTGGTATTATTTTTAACCGACTTCAAAAAGGAGGAGGAATGTTTACCGATTATTCTAAGACGCCTGTACCGATCGGGAAATTTTGTTTTGTTTGAAAGAGCATACTTGCTATAGAAGAACAAAATCGGTTGTTTACTGTGGTTCGAAGTCGGTATTTTTTTTTTAATTATTTGTTTACATTTTGTGACCCTCTTACTTTGCTATACTTGCAAATAATTGCATAGGTATATAAAACTATTTTACTAAAAAAAATTTGATGTTTATGACATTTAAAATCTAACAAAAAGATAACGAACTGTATCTAAAAACCATATCGATCAAGTCAGCTTTCAGAAGAAAAAGAAAAACCACATCATAATCGGTCGATTCGTTTAGGAGATACGATGACTGAGACAGACACACAAAAACGTCAAGATCATAACCAGATGCCTATAGCCTAATAAATCTGATACCAGTGTTGGCCACTCACATACATGAAAAGCACACAGAAGTCATAATACCTTACTTTTTGCGTCGAGGGTGACAAAATCAGACTCTATCCGTCTGTTATAAAACGCAAACTTAAGTAACAACTAGATTAATATCATTATCAAATAACACTATCTCATCTGTCAATGTGAACTAGAATTGGTTAAACCTAAGTATAGTTATTCCGTGTTTTGTAATAAAGGGGGTACATTTTATACGTCGTCAATTTTTTAAAAGATCTTTTCGTCAAAAATGCAAATATTTGATCAAATTATTATAGATATTTGTATGCATTTTTAAAAGGGACATACCCGTAATAAATTAAACCACTGGTTAAAGAACACTTTATGATAATAAAATTAAAATAACAAACAAAAACTAAAAAAAAAATTAGCATTTCCATACGAAAGTGTGCAGCCGCCCGGGCAATTTGTATGGGAATGTTGTTTTTTTTTTTAGATTTTACAATATTATTTTACTATCATTAAAATATAGTAGTCTAGTATACAGCCCATGATTCGATTTATAACGGGTATGTACGGAACATACACATGTTACGTACAGTAAAAGGACGAGTCATGTTTCTATAGCTGATCTCTAATGTTATGTATCATCAATGATCATTCGTATTTCGCGGGCCTCGTGACGATTCGCCGAAACTTGGCATTAAATTGCTAAGCATTTCGTGAAAGGATTTTATAATATGATATACGAGTATAATGGTTTTGTTGTGATTTCGCGAAGGTTTTCCCACTCCTCATTTTACAATAGGCATGACGAATAGAAAAAAAAATTTTGGTCCATCGGTTAGATTATTAAAAAATATTGTACACGTATTTTTTCTTTTCTCTGAGAAACCATAAATGACAAAGATACAGATCATATAAATTTCGCGTGACGTCACACTTAAGCACGATTTTTACTTAAGGAAGCCGATTCCGGAGCTTTGACGCTCCGTATCTTTGAGAATTTTCACTTTTTTGATAAACTGAAAAATACGGGTCCATTATTTTTGGTTAATCTAAAAGACGGACTAATTACAATCATACTTTCCGGACCCTGTCGTCACCCCTATTCAACAGTACGTATAACTAATAGTTACAGAGTAATAGAGTTTTTGTTTGAACGGGCGTACTTGTTAAGTAATACCATAGAAATTTTATCAAAATCAGTTGTGTAAAGTGGGGTGAGAATTTTGAGGTCTATTTTTCGTTCTTACCCTTTGGGTACGGAACCCTTATAAAAATAAAAGAGAAGACATAATGAAAAAAACGTTCATCGAGTACATTGTCATTGTCCCGTGAATCATAATTCGAACAAATTTATTGTTCTTTATTTAGGGAGGTTATAATAAAAAGTAATAACATAGCGCGACGAACCGATGGCCGATGGGGCAAAAAGGTTCTTGAATGTCGACCGCGTACTGGCAAGCGAAGCGTAGGGCATCCACCTACAATGGTCAGATGACCTGACCTGGTCACTGGAAAGCGCTGGATGCAGGCCGGTCTTGATCGATCATTTTGGAAATCTTTGGGAGAGGCCTATGTCCAGCAGTGGACGTTGTGTGGCTGAAATGATGATGAATGATAATAAAAAGTCCGGCAGAGTAGTATAGAAGACTGACTGACTGCTTATATACTGTTATATAGAGTAGTAGTAGTATAATAGTGTAGTCTTATATTACATTTGGTGTGTGGTTTCCGGCAGAGTAGAATAGGGCCACTCCAAGTACTGCCATGGATGTCGTAGAAGGCGACTTAGGAAATACAAGCTAAACAAAGCTTACAAACATCAATGAGACCTCTCCAACCCATGTGGCTAGCGAGAAGAACGTAGGACAAGACCTCTCGCTGCTCTGTCCAAGTATGGCTCTAGTAGTACAAAGAGGTTCGTGCTTCTGTAGTGAAGAATAAAAAACCTGATGGCGATGATGATGAAGAAGTAAGTATTCTAACCATGATTTAATTTTAAAAAGGCAAAGTTGATTTTACAATGAAGTCTAAAAAAACCATCAATTTTGCGTTAACACTACCAACATTCGTGTCTTGATTAAATTTCCTACAATGAAAACTTAAACTTTGGAACTCCAATACAATTTTACAAGTTAAACGATTCAATACTCTGAATTAATCTAACCCTTTAGATGCCTGCGGAACTTAACAGAGCCATCGAGTGATCTTAAATCGCTTAGAAGCCCCCATATTGAGTTATCCTACGGTTTACGCGCGTAATAATATATGGCAGGGGTACTTTAGACCCTACACTAGTTTGGAGATTGCTAAAGGGTTATTGCTGTTTGGTACGGTTGGGCAGTCAATTTTAAATTCAGGTTGAGATTAATTATCTTGAAGATTGTAAGTCGTTTTTTGAAGTTTCTTTTCGGATTGGCGGGTGAGGGCTAGGCGAGAAAAAGGGTCAAAAACTGTGGTCACAAATTTTTATTGGGGCTGGTTTTTTTTTTTTTTTTTTTTAATTTCTTCCAACTGAGTGTTACACGACACTCAGTTTTTTTTTGACAAAGTGAACTAAATCAGCAAATTCTTAGAGTTCATGAAATTTAGTGTATTGGTTTATTTAGTTGGGGTGTATTTTTGATGTTTTTACAGGATTTTTAGCTGATAGATGTAGTTGTAGAAGTGTTGCCAATAAAGGGGTTGTAAGAACATTATTAAATTCATTAATTAGAAATTTAAATACCCCGACGTGTTTATCTGATACTTTTTGATGGATTTAGATGAAGACTTTTATTTAGGAAGTTTACATGTCTAATGAATTCCCATCCAAATAGGCTATTTTACAGTGTGTATTTTTGGATAATATTTAATATAAAACAAAAAATACCACTAAAATAAATATTTTCTGAAAACAGCATGGAAATTAATATCATCATCATCATCATCGTCAGCTATCAGGGACCCACTGCTGGGCATAAGCCTCCCTCTGTCTGCGCCATCTTGTTCTATCCCTTGCCATCGCGATCCAGTTCTTTCCAGCAACCTGTCTGACATCGTCAACCCACCTAGCCAACGGACGTCCCACGCTACGTTTCCCATTTCTAGGATACCACTCGGTGACGCCCTTACTCCACCTACCATCGTTCCTTCGAGCCAGGTGTCCCGCCCAGTTCCATTAGTCGCAACCCTAGAAAGTACGTCTTGAACTTTCGTTCGACGTCGGATCTCCACGTTGCGACCTCGGTCTTGCAATTTGATGCCGAGCATGCCCCGCTCCATGGCTCTCTGCGCAACCGCAACCTTATACATGGTACCTTTTGTAAGATTCCATGTCTCGGCACCATAAGTCATTGTGGGCTGATCGACGGATTCAGTTAGGATGGGTGGCATTTGGCAAGCTAGCGGACGTTTTTAAAAACCGGAAAATGCCACAATGCCTAAAGACACGCCTCTTCAACCAGTGTGTTCTGCCCACAATGACCTATGGTGCTGAGACATGGAAATTAATATACAAATAAATAAATAATACAAATATAAGATTGGGCGCATAAAATATAAAATGAAATTAAATAAATTTGTTACAATAGTCACCAGGGTAAAAAATAAATTATTTTGTACTGATATGAGAATAAAATGTCACAAAATAATTCATTTTGTCATAGATCATATCCATTTTAAAAGGAAAAAGTGATATTCAAAGCGATATCACTCCAAGACACTGGGATGTCATTTTTTCGTAATTTCTTTTTAGTCTTGACATCAATTTAAAAAAATGATTTTTAGGAACCTAGCAGAACAATAATGTCAAATTATAATTTACTAGCTATTCTATGTCCTTTCCTTGGTATCAAACTATATCCATATGAAAATTTCATCTAAAAAGGTTCAGTGGTTGAATCGTGAAGTGGTAATAAACAAACAAATATACAAACTCACGTTCGCATTTATAATATTACTAGGATTTTGCAGACGCTACAAACTACAATAGCGAGCTAAACTACCGTCTACAACTTGCCGAAACACGTCGACCGAGTAATTATTAATGACGAAGATAGTTTGCTAATCATACATTAATTTCCATAAAAAATATATGATTCTTGAAAGTATTTCAATAATGAACAAGCCTGGATGGGATTCTCCAGACAATCATTTATTCTATCCAACTTGTATAGATAGATATAACATTTATTCGAAGGACAAAAGCAACACAAATAAAATTACATAAACAAATTCTTAACCCTTAGCCAGGCAGGGTACACATAGCGAACCACCTCAGAAATATATTTTTTCCAATGAGCAGATGCTAGCTAGAAACCGCAAAATGTCATCCGTCTATTATATTGTCTATGATACAGTTGATTTCTGAGCGAAAAAAAAAAACGCCTCTAGAAGAAAAAACTTGACATTTCGCTTGTCAAAGTGAAAATAATGGTCAACCGGCAAAATTTGGAGCAAAGTGTAAGTGTTTTTTTTGGATTATGGCTGAAAAATCCCGGTAAGTGATACTATTTGTGTTTTTATGATAGCAGATAGATTGAATTATATGTTATATGTTTCGGTTTTACATGATATTTGTTTTTCTTTGAAATATTTACGCCGAAAGTTTGTGTTCAAGATGTGACTTCTGCCTGTCTGGAAAACCTTTTTGTGGTTATCATGTAACCACTGTCCTACAAGCGTTTATCCATAAATGTAAAGGCAAAACCATATTTACACATCAAATATTTTGTATGGTAGATAGATAGGTTCTTGGATCGAAGAATAACCGATACCCAGCCTATGTCCTTCTCCATGGTCCAATATAACTCTACGTTAAATTTCATGAAAATTGGTTCAGCCGTTTTAGCGTGAAAATGGATCATACATACATACATACAAAATTACATACATACACACTTTGGCATTTATAATATTAGTAAGGATACGGCAATCCCGTTTCTATCCAAAATTTTGATACCTCGGGGTTACATTGATGTTTAAATAAGGTTTTATACAAAGAAACACACAAATCTTTCCTCTTTTTATTAATATTAGGCTTATATGTGGATTCACCTTTATTTTTTCCATACTTACATGTTGTGACCTAACTGGGCAATGGTCAGATATAATCCACATCATGTATATTTAAATGGGCAGTGGTCATATCCAGACCAGAGGGTTTTTTTTTAGGAAAACATAGGAATAAAAAAATTAAGAAATTAGTTTCTTTATTATCATCCAATCTACCATTATCTGTATATAAAGATGAAATAATCGCCAGGCCTGGCTAAGGGTAAGTACAAATAAAAAATAAAGTTACTTGTCCTCCAAAATGGCCTCCAACTCAGCAAATGCTAGGATTTGCATTAGCGAGATCCCAGCGCTGATCTTCCGTTGGAGCCATAACGGGTGCCTTTACGGACATTCGCATGACTACATATACAAAAAAAAAATATAAAAATAAAAATACATTTATCACACACACAAGTTGTGTGACACAACACAACTACCTACTTCCTATCCTACTAATATTATAAATGTAAAAGTGAGTTTGTATATTTATTTGTTACCACTTCACGCTTCAACCACTGGACCTATTTAGATAAAATTTGATATGGATATAGTTTGATACCCAGGGGGGGGGGACAGGATAGTTTTTATCCTAAAATTCCCACGGGGAGCGAAGCCCACGGGTATAGCTAGTATATAACGTCTAACAAAATGTACTGAAACTATTTCATGGGTAGATACAGTCCATTATATTGAACAACTTTCCCCAAAAAACAAATTTCGAAATATGAAAAATATTTTATTGCAGTCCATAGAAACTCGGATCAGCTGATCGGTCAACTCGTGGGTGGATCCTACAAATTGATTTAATTTGATGCATTTTTTTTCTTCCACAGGAATTTCTCTCTAATATCAAGCTTTTGGCATACATTCTATAGTATACATTACTAACAACTTTTTACAAGTAGTTGGACCTTGTTATCCGTTATAGATTTTGAGTAATAAAAAAATGTATGTAAATTATCGTGAACGTAATGACGTCTAAAGGAGAGTAATGACATTTATACGTGTTGGTCTTATTTTCTTCATAACAATTAGTTATTCTAAATAAAAGACAAAGTAACATCAGTACTTGGTTTATTACTTAATATTACAATTAAGATTAAGTAATCAGAATAACATTTTTTTTTGTATTAGTCTCATCAGGAGATCACCAAGTTAAATGAAAAATAAACAAATAAAGTTCTAAATTTCAACCTTGACTTATTTTTTACCCAATCAAGAATAATTCAAACTTACAATATACAGTACAAATATACTTACTAAATAACCTTTGTTTGTACCATTAAATATATTTAATATCTTTTTTACATTTTGTCTGTCTATATGTATGTTTTTTCACCCATCACGCAAAAACTATATTTATGGCAGATTTTTATGATATTTGGGATGTTGGTAGCTAAATGATGAGGTCAACATTTAATATGCAATTTATTAAAGAGAAATATCTGATTCCTAAAAAAATATACGAAATACGTCACACGAACGATGTCGCGGGCGCAGCTCGTATATACAGTATACATGAGTATGAAAAAATCTTGTTTGTTTAATAGTAAATAGTCTACGAATAACAAGAACTTATATTATCACACAATATTTTGTCATTACGTTCACGATAATGTCATTACAAAATATTTAATTTTAACGTAATAAGAATATATTGTGTGTGTAAAGAGTAAAACTACACACAATTATCGTTGACCACCAGGGTCTATCATATGCATAAATCCGAATTTATTTACGGTTGATCCTTTTGAAATTACACGCACTTTGCTGAATGACGCAAAGGTGTGACAAAACACTGCGAACGAAACTTGGTCGACGAAATAGCAATAAGACACGTCTTTCTCCCACTGACTACGGGCGGCAAATGAACGCCGGCCGGTGGGCGGGTGTTCCAAGGGGTTTCGACGCGTCTCGACACGAGCAAACATGAACTGGAGACGTTCAAATGTCGAATTGTCATCGTGAACTGAATGACGGGTTTACAGTGACAAAACTTTGAACTCATTTATTTTCTTAAATATTAATTTTTATATATTATCATGTCAAAAAAATGAATGAGACATTCATCTATTTAAAGTATTTTTTTGTTATTATTTTCTCTTTCTTATAGTTTTTTTTTTGTTATTATATGTTGCCAAGGAGACCGCTTGGCTTCAAACGTCTGAATGACGTTTTGCGTAGTTTTTTTAATTTATTTTTTTAAATGCAAATAAAACACAAGTAAGACTTTCTTACCTTGATAATATAAACCAATTCACATAATATGCAATAAAAATTAATTTAGAAAAACGAAAATTTCATATGAAAATCGACGGTAGATTGGTGAGAACCAATTTTGTAGGATCCACCCTCGTATGGGAGGCCAAAAAATGTTTGTCATATTTCGCTATATGTTCTTTGGGGAAAATTGTTTAGTATATTTAATGAATTCAGCTTTAAAATAGTTTTAGTAAATTTTTTCAGGCACCGTATAAATTAATAATAAATAAAAAATATTTATATTTAAACGTATACATACTTGTTTTATATCCCAAAATTCTTGTCAACTTAATATTATTCACCCTGTCCGAAATATTCCTACCAACGTAATTGCATTCACCACGTTCACAATTCCCATCATGTATATGACCATAGACAATAACGCTGAAAAATGAAAACGGTGCAGAAGAGTCACTTCAGCCCGTAATAAACTTACATCATTTTAGATATAAGTATAATTTTTAATTTTATGTTTCAGACTTTGACCACGAAATTCTTTAAGGCGAGGTGCAACTTGAATACACAAACTCAATTTACACGATGTACGACTCTAGCTCTAGTTGCCCCGTGAATAAAGGCTAAATTTGCTTAACTTAATACGGACGTCAATGTGGAAATTACATATTTTTAAGGTTTTTTATTTATTTTGTGAAAAATATAGAACGAATTAAAAAACTAGCTGGTTCAGTCTCTTAGGTATTACAATAGCCACCTAAATAATACAAAAAAATCTGCTCGGTTCAGTAGCTAAATGATGAACTTCTCCGTTGATTATAATTTTCTTGATTTGGTATATATTGCGAGGCGTTAGATACAAGAGTTAAAAAAGGGGCCTGAAAACAAGTTTTAAACTACCACCCGGCCTTATAAAAAAGTTTATTTTATTCACTGTTTCCAGTGAATAAAATAAACTTTTCTTCACTTGTTCTTGATTTATCTATGGCCCTCGATTTAAATCCGTCTTTTATTTACAAATTGCAAACTATTAGAGTTTCGCAGTCACAGTCGAAATATTTGGCTAAAATTATATTAATCATCGTAGTGAATGTCTCTCATATAGGTAGTTAGACATTGGTTACTGAATGATAAGAAAACTTTTCCTCTTGTCATGTTACAATTTCTATCAAAACTGGAAAAGCGTGGGACGTGGGATGGGAAAACAATACACGGAACATGTTTAAGTTGAATTGTCTTGTTTGTCAAAGGCGTATTTTTTAACCGACTTCCAAAAAGGAGGAGGTTGTAATTCGTCGGAATACACGATATACGATATACATCTCTTAAAGCATGTTCACCGATTATTCGAAGACGCCTGACCTAATTTGGAAAATTCTTTTTTGTTTAAACGGGCATACTTGTCAGGTGATAGTGCCGTGTGGTTTACGGCAGAGAAGAATAGGGCCACTCCATGTCTTCCCGTGGATGTCGTAGAAGGCGACTCTGGGAATACAAGCTAAACAAAGCCTTTAAACATCAGTGAGACCTCTCCAACCCGTCTGGCCAGCGAGGAGAGTGTACGCCAAGTCCTCTGGCTGCTCTAGCCAAATATGGTTCTGGTAGTACAGAGAAGGCCGTGCTCCTGCAGTGGAGACTAAAAGACGTGATGATGATTTCAGGTGATACCATAGAAGTTTTATCAAAATCAGAAGTGTAGTTTAAGGTGAATGTAGGTTTTGAGTTTTGAAAAATTATTAATTTTTCTTCTTAACATGTCCCGCTTTTGCAACCTCTTTATTTTAACAAAAGCAGGCGTCACGGACAATCCACATTTATAACGTAATATCACGAGGGTGGTCAAGAAGAGGCCCGAAACATCCAAAAAACGCGAAAGGCTTTATAAAATGTTTTCATGAATAAAAATGCGGCAATAAGTCTTAATACCGGTCGAAATACGACCGTATGCGTCGCTGCCGAGCGTCAGGTGTAAAGGGGTTCGCTCACCTGCACTAAAAAAGAGATAAAGTAAAATCAGACTAACATCCTGGTCTGGGAGAAAATGAAAATAGGACTGTACTAACTGCTTTTATTCCTGGCTTATTAAATGGTATATCAAATATACTCTTATACTTAAAATTATATTTTTATCTTCAAAATGATGCAAATCCTTATACTTATCCTACTAATATTATAAATGCGAAAGTTTGTAAATTAGTTTGTTACCACTTCACGCTTCAACCAAATAACCTATTTAGATGTTTGATATGGATATAGCAGTTTGATATCCAGGAAGGGACATACGATAGTTTTTATCCCGAAATTCCCACGGGGAGCGATCCCCACGGGCACAGCTAGTTAACCATAACTCAAACACACCAAACTAACTTGCAAGTCAAACAAATGACCGGTTTATTGGTGAGACCATTAAAATTACCCGGACAAGGTCGGACAAATGCAGTTTCGGCAAATAACGCGTCTCCAAGCGAAATTAGAAATCTAGTGTACGCCGGTCCTAGACCTAAGCACTTGGAACGTTGTTGCAAAGAAAGAACGAAAGAAATATTGTTTATTTGGCTGCATACTTACATATAGTTAGTTAACAATCTGTTTAAGTACATAAATTACACAAGCATGCACAAAAACGGCCTTTTCTCAGCATGATTGTTATTTATATCGTATATATCAAAATGTATGCCTTGTGGTTTCACTGCAAGTCCTTCCGTGTATATCGTAGATGACGACTTAAGAAATGCAATCTAAACAAAGCTTATAAACATCAATGAGACTCTCCAACCGGTCTGTGCAGCGAGGAGAGTGTAGGCCAAGTCCTCTGGCTGCTCTGACCAAGTATGGCTCTGTTAGTACAGAGAGGGTCATGCTAATGCAGTGGAGACTGACGACTGAACAGGACGGAAACATTACATACTATCACGTCTTTATCCCTAATGGGGCAGACAGAGCATTTTGGGTCTTGCGGTTTTATGCAGAGCCCAGGACCGCAAGACCCAAAAGCCACTTTTAGCGTTATGGCGGGCGAGAAGATGGAAAAGCAATCAATACAGTGATGGGTTGCTAGCCGCATCACCTGTTAACATGATTTGCATATTTGCCCATTCCCTCGATCGGCTTTTACGATCTGCGTGGGAAGAGAAGCAGCTGGTACATTTTAAGTTTTTTTTATTTCTCCCAGACCAGCATTGACGGGAAACATTAGACGTAACAAAAAAAGTTGGTGCTAAGCTCCGTTTACATACACATTCATGTAACCATTTTATGTTCGAAAATTCAAACATAGAACTTGCAAGTCAAACAAACCGACCGTTAAATTGGTCGACCATTAAAATTACCCGGACAAACGCAGTTTAGGCAAATTACACATCTCCATACGAAATTAAAGGTCCAGTGTGCGGCGGCCCTAGCTCTAAGCGCTCCCGATCGCATGCATATTGCATGAGGTTGCATCTTATGTGCATCATAGTACTGGGGTGTGACTGTAAAGGATTGTCAGTCAACGTAGAAACTAAACCTCATCCGTCTTATTATAAAACGCAGACTAACTTCGTTACCGGGTTTAAACCATCCGACTAAACTAAGTTGACATCTAGTAATATCCCATTGTGTCATCTGAAAATGTCAACTTGATTTGGTCGGATAATGGTTTAAACCCAGTAACAAATTGAGTCTGCGTTTTATAATAAGTCAGCATATATATAGAAAATTGGTCAAGTGCTTCGTAGTTGCGAATGCCAACTTTGAGTTCGCACCGGCTCGCGACACACGGTGCGGTGTAGCGGTAGTCACATTCGCCCTGATTATGACCTCCGGATGAGGTCGAAACATGCCGGCAGTAGCTGAGTCACTAAGTATAAAATACAGATACCGTTTAGCACATATAGGGTGGGGGACACTTGGCTCTATCAGAAATTTGCACCAAATATTTCAGAAACCATGGGTGTCGTACCCACTGCTACTTTAACAAGCTAATCTGCTGGGCTCGGAGAATGTATTACAAGTATAATAAAATGGCGCAGAAGAAAGTTATTATTTAATATCCCAATAAAAAATAACCGGCCAAGTGCAACCAAGACACAGACAATTAACAACAAAATATTTATTTTATTCTGTTTTTAGTATTATTTTGTTGTTATAGCAACATCAGAAATAGGTACATAATCTACGAAAATTTCAACTGTCTAGCTATTACAGTTTATGAGCTATACAGCCTGGTGACAGAGAGAAAGAAAGATAGATAAATAGTAGGGTCCCGTTTTTAACCTTTGGGTACAGATCCCTAATAACAAAAAGGTTAGGTGGTATAAAGGAAAGTAGCATGAGTAAATGTAAACTTTCTTGCGGTGAATGTTTCCACGTTTTATGTAAATAATTCGAGGAACAAGTGAGGTGTTCTTTGATGACAATCATAAGGAAAGTATTGGTGTGAATCATTGTTGAACGTTGGTTTGAAATAACTAAGAAGGACTGTCAAAAGACAGCACCGTTATTTAAATATAGTAAGAATAGAAACAAAGTTAAAATCGAATAAAGTATATAAGACTCGAAAACCACTTTCAGCGTCATCATCATCCAACCGTATTTTCCCGGTTGCTTCCTCTGCAGTAATGCTTCAGAGCCCGGGGGCGCTAGGTACCTAATCTAGATGATTTGACGAGGTTACTGGTTTTACACAGAGCGACTGCCGTCTGACCTCCGCAACCCAAAGGGTAAACCAGAACCAATCCTTGGGTAGTTTTCATTCATCATACTATTTTGAACGTGATCTTTTTGAAGTGAAAACTTCTTTAGCGGCGTTGTGCACTTTTTTTGGAATGGGTAAAAAATGTTAAACTCGCGTCAGGACACGTGACCTGATCGAAAATTCGTAAGACGGATGGAGAGTAGACAGCTGGCGCGGCGTAGGAGAGGGAGTATCCCCCTCTCTTTCTACGGCGCGGCGAAAATGTATGCCTGCGCCTGCTGTTTCGTATATCAAAAATGCACAACGTTAATATTCAAGTTTTCACTTCTGCCGGCACTCCCAGAGTGCAACCCGTCGTTTTTTTTTTTGTGTTTTATTGCACAAAATAAATACAGGACATAATAATATCTAATAATAATGAAATTATGATAAACTAAAAGCTATTCTATAAATTAAAACTTGGGTAGTTTGATGATCAAACGCTAGATGGCGTTCGGGACCCACAATATATACGTGCCTTCCCAAACACGGACTGACGGCATTTCGAACGAATTATTCTTTAGCCCACTTTTAACAGTATACATAATAACATAAGGGACTAGCCGCAATTTAGTCATTATAACATTTTAAGCCTACTTGTAACTTAGACGAGTTGCTATACGAGTCCCGAGTTGCGTTTTAGACGAGTTTCTACATAGGGTATTTGCATTTAAGACTATTTGTGACGTAACTCGTTTAAATGTAAGTACATTAAAACCTACATTAACATAATTAGTTATACAATCAAGTCTTTACTCCTAACGGGGCAGACAGAGCATACAAACATATGAGTCAAACTACAGAGATGATAGTAAACACGAAAATTTGAATACAACTGACACGGAAACACCCAGAGACAATGGGCAGAATCAATTACCACACGATATGCTAATGACTAGAACAATGACTAACTGACCGACTGACTAACCGATAACATCACGTACGGACAGACAGACAGCCGACGTGTGGAGGATGATTCAGACAAGGTTTTTTGCTGAGATTTTGCTGGTTATTTACATACATACATGTTATCACGCCTGTTTCCCACAGCAGTTGCCACAGACTATGGACCTCCATTTGCAATGATCCTGACAGACCTCTTTTGCTTCATCTATACTCATCACTTTCCTTTTTTAACTTTTTTGCTGATTACTTAACACGAAATAACGTATCTTTAATGATATTGATGATAGGTTTTGTCACGCCAAAGGCCGCAAGACTCCAAAGGTTATGGCTATTTTACTGAAAAATAAGCGGCCAAGTGCGAGTCGGACTCGCCCATGAAGGGTTCCGTAGTAGCAAATAACATAATATAAAAGTCTTGTAGTTGTTTTTTTTTTAATTTTATATTTGAGTTGATTGAATGAAAGGTAAATTGCCGTTTATGATTTATGACGTATTAAAAAAAAACTACTTACTAGATATCGTTCAAACCAATTTTCGCTGGTAGTTTTTATGGTAGTGAACATCATGTATTTTTTATAGTTTTATAATTTCTTTATTTTAGAAGTTATGGGGGGACACACTTTTTTCCACTTTGGAAGTGTCTCCCGCGCAAAGTATTCGGTTTAGAAAAAAATGATATTAGAAACCTCAATATCATTTTTTAAGACCTATCCATAGATACCCCACACGTATGGGTTTGATGAAAAATAAATTTTTGAGTTTCAGTTCTAAGTATGGGGAACCCCCAAAATTTATTGTTTTTTTTCTATTTTTGTGTCAAAACCTTAATGCGGTTCACATAATACATCTACTTACCAAGTTTCAACAGTATAGGTCTTATAGTTTCTGAAAAAAGTGGCTGTGACATACGGACGGACAGACAGACAGACATGACGAATCTATAAGGGTTCCGTTTTTGCCATTTGGCTACGGAACCCTAACAAACAAACAGCACTATAAAGATTTTTTTTAAACAGCAATAAAATTTAGTAATGAAGCAGCAATTAGCATTTTAAATATAAGAGTTGGAGCGTAATGGAGTCATCTCACTGTCTCGTTCGTACACACGAGACCTAATAGCAGTGACGTCATAAGCGCTGTACGTGCATACTTTTTGTTACTTGACAGTTTTCCTTTTATGAGATTTTAAAGCTCATGTTTTTAACCCCACTTACTTATTTTTTACTGTTAAAAACATCAGTTTGTTTTCGGTTTCGGATTATGTTACTTATTAATTGATTTACTAAAAATCTTTATTGAGCCAAAAGCTACATTAGGTGGACTTAATGCTAAAGCATTCTCTCCCCTGTCATTTTTTAGGAAAAGAAATCAGATATGAAAGTTGGCCTCTAAACAACAGATATAATGGTATAAGTAATCAAAATAATTGATCGAAAATACCGTATTGCACAGCAACATTATTGGTATCATTTAAAAGTACACAGAAATTTTGAAACATGCTAAGTTAATTTGCTCATTTGGTCGACAATTTACAATTTGCGTGTGAATATATCAATCAAGCACAAGTAGGTAATCTCGTATTACGACCAACCACCAAAACGACCGCACAATGGTATGTAGATGAGGCTTATTTGTAAAACGCATTTAACCCAAAACTTCCATTATCCATCCCGCACTGTTATAATAAACCAACCTAATAATATGAAATATCCAGTAAATTGTCGACCAGTTTGCAAGAACCTTCCAATCGCCTACAAATTTGGTCAAATTTATCGTAATAATAACCCTACAGAGGTCGACGTAAGTTGGATGACAACCGCAGGGCCTATCGGTCCCAATCCGATTGAATATTGATGCACCAGATGGCAGCACATTCGACAGATAATTAATTTCTCAATCGGGAAGTGACCCAGGGTATTTACATATTATGTTTTGCTCCAATATTTTCAGTGCTCATTGTTTTTTGAGGTAATTCCACCGTTGTAATGTTGATGTTTGTTTTTGTAATGGTTTGTTGTTTTTTGGAGTTTATGTGTTTACACCGTACCTGCAGGAATGGGTTGAGATAATAAAATGTAATTTTCCCACGTATACCCTTGGTGAAATTAAAAACATGGTAAATTCAAAGAATATATTCTTTACGTTTTACGGTTAGCCGGTGTGGTGACGGCAAAGTAACATACAATTTTTCACCTTTTCTCTCCCGCGGATTTCATAACATAAGAATATAGAATAAAGAATAGTACCTGGGCGACCGAGCTTTGGTCAGTTACATCTCAAACATCGAAAATACGCGTTTTCCCAAACATAAGACTAATCTAGATCGATTGTTTACCTGCGAAAACCCCCATATACCAATTTTCTGCGAAATCGTTTGAGCCGTTTTCGAGATCACAGAAATATATAAATAAATATACAAGAATTGCTTGTTTAAACGTATAAGATTAATAGTAGAAATACAGGCAGTATAGCCAACGAAAAGCAAGTCACCATCTACCAGGCAAAAATTGTTGTCAGAGACTCTTACGTAGATGTCCGTATCTCACTCCATAACCCAGTTATCCCGTCCACTAACATCCCATCCACATAGCCCAAACCAGGTAAATCTCTCTTTGGCAATAGTTCGGCAGCTAGACTGTCCGTTAGTGCATCTCAATGGTACATTTAAGGGATAGACTTCTGTATATGCAGCTATCTCACTTTTTAGATAAAAAGATACTAAAAGGACTTTTTACGTTGGCTTTGGCCTCATGAAAGCCTCAAATTCCAGTCCCCATAGACTCGTGGCGCAAAAGCGTACCAACATAATAATATTACATGGTAAGAATAGAATAACAAATAATTTGTTTCACCCCACAAAATACAACATTTACCCCAAAAATATACGAAATTTGAGACTTATTGAAATCATTACTGGATCACATAAACCGGAATATTTATGAAGGTCTAACTCCCTCATAGTTTGGACCTCGTAAAATTGACCTTTACAAACTTGGCGTGTTATATTAACGACCGAACTAAAGGTCATCTGTAAACTTACTTTAGCCGATGTGATATAGTTCTGAATAACTTGTATATAAATCGTGTTTAATAAAGTTAGCCATGTAACTCTCAGATGTGTTAAATACACTAAAGTATTTTTAATATAATCGGCCAAGATCGAGACGGACTCGCGCATGATACTATAAAAAAATCACTTTTTTGAATGGATGTCTTCGTTAACATCCTTGTAGGTTGAAACATTGATTTGATGTTTTAGTTGTTTTATAAAACTATCTATAGGTCTTCCTTTGCCTCATCTTTAGGTCTTCCTTTACCCCTTCTTCCCTCTATTTTTCCCTCCAATATTACTTTTGAAAATTCATCATTCATCACTCTGAAGCCCGTTCTAAAAAAGAAACATGTTTCCACTCTTCATCTTGAGTGACCAGTGAACTATTAATAGGCTGACAAAGATCAATGAACGTCGTGCAACACGCTATGGACAGGGCTATGCTCGTTGTTTCTCTACGTTATCGAATAAGAAATGAGGAAATTCGTAGGAGAACAGGGAGAACTAAAGTCACTGACGTAGCCCAGCGGATTAGCTCATTGTAATGGCAGTGGGCGGAATTCATAGAGCAACAAACCGATGGCCGATGGGGCAAAAATGTTCTCGAATGGCGACTACGTACTAGCAAGAAAAGCCTAGGACACCCACCCACAAGGCGGTCTGACGACTTGACCAAGGTCGCTAGAAAGCGCTGGATGCAAGCCGCTCTAGATCGTTCATTTTGGAAATCCATAGGTGAGGCCTATGTCCAGGTGAAATCATGAATGATGCTGATGAAAGATCAAACAAAAAGCCCCTTACTCTACAACATATCTATAGCACAACTTTATAAAGCGTAGTATCGCGTATCGTGTTGTAATTTGAGTTTTCCGCTTCGGTTTCTCCAATTCGTCCAATCAAATTGCATTGCAGTACCAAACGCATCATTCAATTGGCCCATGCTACCGTCACAAATTATAAAACGTTACAGATGTGTCCGTCTTACATTACGTACAATAATCACAATTTTAATACAATAATCTTAAAAGATTTTACCTATAATAAAGCCATGTCAACATTGATAGTCAACTTCGACCAGTTTTCAATTAAATAGGTTTTCGTATGTAATTAAACATTTCAATAAAATATCTCACATTAGTTGCATTCAAGTAGCATGGCATTACTTGTCCACAGAAAAAGTACCTAGTTAGACTTGTAACTTTTTACGGAACCTTTTGAAGTCCTTTTAAATTTTGAACCATCCTATGCCCTTGTTGCGTCAGTATCTACCTGTGTATACAATATACATACTATTATGTCGTCATCCCTAATATGGCAGACAGAGCATTTAGCTACTTTATACCATTTGTTTGTTGCTAACGGCAGTCCCTTAATTGGGCAAAGGCGTCTCCCTTATTTTTATACTCGTCTCTGTCATCGCTACTTCTTGCCTTTCAGATATGACGCTTGAAAGACATACCAAATTACCAACAAAATAAAATATAGGCAGCTGGGCTTCGGACGCTAAGCGCCTTATAAGGGAGATAGGTCAACGAATTGCAGAAAAGACTGAGGACTCACGCTGTGGCTCGTTTCTGGTGCAAAGAATGGCCATAGCTATTCAGCGCGGTAACGCGGCCAGTATTCTGAGCAACTTTGCACTGGAAACGCTATGTTTGTAACTTTATTTTGTATTTATTAATTTTATTTTGACCACGAATTGTAATTTGTTTTCATTGTTAATAAAATAATTATCTAAGTGTTTCTTCTGTGACGTTTTTTATTTTGAACGATCGTTTTCTTAATTTATGGCCGCCCGCTGAATTATTTAGTTTGCCGGCAATATTTTATGCTTTTGAGGGGCAATTCGATTGGGATTCAATTGGTGATGGCAACTACGTTTTCCAAATTTATTAAACCCGAAAGTATAATATTAAATGTAGATACATATGTCTAACATTATCTGATTTCGTTTTTTATACAAAGTCTAACAAAATATACTGAAACGATTATAAGGGCTAATCCAATTCGTGATAGTAAAAAAAAAACTCCAAGAAACATAATGTTGTCGACATTGAAATGAAAAATAATTTTTGGCTATCAATATAAACTCTGATCAGCTAGTAGGGGCGGGCAAAAATTACTTTTCATATTTCGATACGTGTTTCTTCGGAAAATTTGTTCAGTATCATGGACTGACTTCACCCTAAAAATAGTTTCTATTTTGTTAGACCTTTAATACTAGTACCTATGGTTCACTCACGTAATATAGTCGAAAAAGCCTACTCGGTTTTGATCGATCGAGACGATCATTTTCAAGGCGAGTGTTAGGAATACCTACCCGACTGTATCTCCGCTTGCTTAGAACTGATAGATTTCGTTATATGAAACTTTTATTAAAAACATTTTATTTGGAAAGCTTAAAATATAATGTCTAACTTATGTTAAGTATTAATTCTTGATTATCTACGAAGTACGTTAATACGTAAACAAACCATCCGTATCTCGATTCCTCCACTACTAGAACGACTATCTGAAGCCAACGAGGGTAAAAAATGGCGAATGCAAACATCAAACTTTTGAACGCAACTATACCAACAAACACCATTAAACGAAAACCAGCTCTAACACGGCATTATAAAACTCAAATTCACACGTCGATTGGCCAAATAGGATTGTTGGATTGGGAATCGTTATTCGATTTGAGAAAGGCTTTTCTACTACACGTCTCCGAGTACTTGTTACGTTTTTATTCCGTTGCTATAGAATTAGGGGTATAAAACGTCTAAAAAGGGTTCGGATGGAGATCTATCTGGAGAGTAAATCTTTACTAAACGAGCTGGTTCGGCCCGATACTGGATTGACTTAGTTTGTAATGCCTTTCTAGTTTGGGAGCGTTTTATGGCTTCATTCCGTTTGTCGATTCCATGCTTATTGTTAAGGTGTGCAGGTCAGTGATGTCATTGCTTTAAAGTTCTTAAAATTACTTTTCGTGTCCATGTGAAACTTTTTCTTTTTTCATGTTATGTACCTCTAGTTATTGGCTTAAAATCTCTCGGCCTTACGTGTTTTAAGTGTGATTCTAGCAAATCATACCGGACCCAGCCATTAAAGAGGTTTTAAATATAATATTTGATATATAGCGTTGAGTTGACTGGAAGAGATCCCTTAAAGGGATAAAACCGCCTTTATATTGGGTTAGTCGCGAATGGTCTTAAATGCAAATAGTCTTTGTAGAAACTCGTCTAAAACGCAACTCGGAACTCGTTTAATAAGCAACTCGTCTAAGTTGCAAGTAGTCTCAAATGTTATTTTGACTAAATGGCAGCTGGTCCCCTATCTTATTATGTCTACTGCTGAAAGTGGTCTAAATATCAATTCGTACGAAATGCAAGTAGTCTAAAATGTTACTTTACCTAAAATGCAGCTAGTCTTAGATGTTTTTTAGCCTACTACTGCAACTGGTCTAGATACATATACGTTACATACAAGAACGTGCGTCTATGTCACTGACTTGACAATCGGTCTAGCAGTTCTGTAGTAAATTGCTGTGATAAATAATGTAAATGTCTAAACCCTTTGGAAGAGTCGGCAACTGCTAGTACTATCAGAGTAAAAGTAAGCTTTTTTTTTCTTTACATGTATTTGCATATATGAAAAATACATTTATCCCTTGGGGGAGGCCTGTCCAGCAGAGGACTTCCTGTAGTTTTTGTTAGAGTCAAGTACCGTCGTCTTCCCCCCCCCCCCCCTCTATCTGCAAATGGAAGTTGGTATTCAAAACTACGGAACTCTAAATTGCGCGTGGCCCGACACGCACTTAGACTATTAAAAAAGATATGTCTTAATGTACAGGGTGTCTTTTTATTAAAAATATATCGTAGTAGTATTTTTTTTAATTTTCTCTTCACAGTATTGTCAAAATTTATATCACCTCATACATAGACAAGTTTCGGTTTGGACCACCTGATACTTAGACAAGTTTCGGTTTAGACCACCTCATATTTAGACTTGTTTTCGTTTAGACAATCTCATAACTGTGACGAAATTCTA
This sequence comes from Acrobasis consociella, assembly GCA_963555685.1. Taxonomy (NCBI): domain Eukaryota; kingdom Metazoa; phylum Arthropoda; class Insecta; order Lepidoptera; family Pyralidae; genus Acrobasis; species Acrobasis consociella. The sequence continues at coordinate 20,821,765 of OY743110.1, read as the reverse complement.
CTTTAGACCACCTCATTTTTGGACGAGATTAATCCTAAGACCACTTCCTGTTATGCCGACATGCGGTGTAGACAATCAGCGTTTTAGACGAGTTGCTGCAAAGGCTACTTGCGTTTAAGACCATTCGCGACTAATGTTATCTACTGTATTTTTGTAGTGTCCTTTTTTGTACAATAAAGAATTTACCTACATACATTACATACATCTGTCATATGAAAGGTGTTCTAACCACCTGAGGGATCGTTATCGTAGTAGTTAGTAGACGTGTACAATTTTTACCAAAACTAAAAAAAAAATTTAGCTCACCCTTTCTAAAAAAATCCTTCGTTATTGAAAAAAAACCTGTATCAGGAAGCACAGTGTAAAGTATAAAAATAATCAAATATAAAAATAAAGTACTTCAAAATAAAAAAATTAAAAATGAGCTCCTAAACTAAGACATAAACACATTTCTTCAACTCAGACTTGTTTAAGTCAACAGTTATCATAGCTGTACAAATAAAAGTTATCAAAAAAGACGGGCATATTAAAATATAACAAGTCCTTCCCATGGCAGTGCGAGGTCAAATTAAAGAATGGGACAGATGTGACAATAGGTGCACGCTTTGTAAATTCAGGCACACATTTTGTAAAATGCCTTCAAACTTTTTTTAATACAAATTAATTTTACAACCTTTATTTCAGATTTTCAGAAGTTTCTAAGTAATCTGTGGACGACACGGAACGCTCTCTATTCCCGAGGCATCCACCTTGTAACCGGTCTCTTGTAACTCGTGTGTCAAAAATATAATAAAAAGTCTTCGTCGTGCCAATACTGTTTTTATTAAAATAAAACCATTACAAAGTGAGCATATCTTTTATATGCCATCTATTTTATATCACTATTATATATTTTACAATAATATATAAAAAGCGAAAATATGTTTATCTGGCGTAGAAATATGGCTTTTAATAGTGTATTTGTATTTTCAATTAGCTATTCAAATTTTTTATCGAGTCGAAAATGGCAAATAAAAATTAGCCACAATTTGGCCTGAGTGATCGACTTACGACTTACTGCGATACTTGCAAACCTCTTTTGCGACTTTTTCTTTGAAAAAAATTCCATTGTTATTAGTAAAAAAAAATTTAAACAGAAATATTTTTGATCTTATGTTATTTTACAATATGTGCAAGGCGATTGAAAGAGACAATTCGAGCCAATAGTAATTGTGTACAACACAATTATTATATCTTTCTTTCTTTTACTGCTACAAAAATATCCAGCAGTGTAGTAGAAGATATCTTATACCTTTAAACGAGCAATTTTTGTATATATATATATATATTTATTTATAAATTTCTGTGATCTCGAAAACGGCTCTAACGATTTAGCAGAAAATTTGTATATGGGGGTTTTCGGGGGTAAACTATCGATCTAGATTAGTTTTATGTTTGGGAAAACGCGTGTTTTCGAGTTTTCATGCGTTTTTCTTTCCACGCAGAATATGGTCGCTAATTTCGGCGCGCCGGCCGCCATCCGCTTAGCTCAGTGGTTAAGGATGCTGACTGCTAGAAAGAGTGTTACGAGTTCGAATCCCACTCGGTGACTTACTTTTGTTTTTTTTTATGTTCAAGTTTATATATAATTTTTTATTTTGTACTGTTTTTAGACAAGTTAAAAAAAAATAGTTAATGTTTGAGATGTAACCGAGCAAAGCTCGGTCGCCCAGGTACTAAAAACTAAACCGTAAAACTTCACCGTAAACGCTATTTCGAAAAAGGGTTTCAAAACACAGCTACGGATAAAATCAGAAATGCACTAATATAAAAAAGAGACATTGTATGCTTCTGTTAGCTTCCATATTTTCCAGTGCGAGAAACCTCAGAGAAAAGGATTAAGAGTTAAATAAATATTTATGCTGCGGAACAGATTAAAGTGTCACTCGGCCTGGCGAAGTGGCATAACTGACGTTTTTAGGAAAATGAGAATATTTTTATTTTTCATCCCGTTTTTATGTATTCTTGGAAGTCGGAATGTATTATTTATTATAAGACGGTTAAAAACTAGACAGAAATATATTTACTTGATCTGTTTTAATCAGATTAGGGTTTGTGGATTAAGTTTAGTTTTAGCCGGTTTACGCAACATGAAAGACAATGAAAGTATATTTTAAGTTTAAACATTTTTTTTCTTAACTTCTATTGGTCTTAACTTGAACATTTTTTGTAAGAAAATATAAAAGGAAAGAAAATCGTGGCAATATTATGATTAAGACCTTTTAACTAAAAAATAATTATATAGATAACCTGCAATAAGCAGAGTATATATATAACTTTTCAGTTTTGTTACAAATTACAAACAAAAATAGTTAAGTAAACGTCAGTAAAATGATACATTTTGCATTGTTTTGAACTTACTCTCTTTTACATCAGCCCTGGAGCCCTAAACGTCACATGTTGGTTTCTCTCGAGACAAATGATACTGTCTTACTTCTTGATAAACAAAATTACTTTTTAATGAAAAACTTTTTTCTTTTTAGTTCAATTTGAATGAGCTTGAGCGATTATTGTTAATGTCTTTATAAATGCGTTTGCGGTAGGTGGTAGCACGGTGGTGGCTCCCATTTTGGAAATTGGTGCACGAAAAATGTGATTGAATTGTTTTTGAACGGTGTTGACGTATCATTTTGAAGATTGACTGCTAAATTATAGTGATTTGTCGAAGAATGATACGACACGTTAAAATTGAAATGGAAATGTGTGTAAAACTGAAATTGACTTTAGGGATTTGTGTCATTACATTTTTTTTTTATAAAATTTTGTAAATAATATACCTATAAATTTAAAGAACGTTATCGCAAAAAATAACATTAAGTTTTTTCATACTTTCTATATATACAAAATATACATGTCAGTACTTCTAAATACTAATTTTAATAACGTTTTTCAAGAAACAATATCACTGCAAAAAAAACTATCTTTACACATTTGAACTTACATGTCACTTTTTTATATTTCGCTAAAAGGAAGTTATCAATCTTATCATGCTCTGCAATTAGCCTTACATACTTATTTTTGTTTATTTTTCATCATCATCATCATTTCAGCCACATAACGTCCACTGCTGGACATAGGCCTCTTCCAAAGATTTCCAAAATGACCGATCAAGAGCGGCCTGCATCTAGCGCTTATTTTTAGAACAAACTAAACTTTCTTTTCGTTTCTGGACTGTATTACCAAACGAAATACTATCATTTAAAAGTCCTTGACATTACAACAGCCCATAAAGAACGTAATCGCACCTAAAAAGCACTAAAAAGGTCGATCCACTGAATACCTGGCTCTAAATCGAGAAAACAAAAGAAATATAGACAGTAAATTGGACCGCCAAGCAATATACGTCTATTAGGCGGCTACTTGAAAGGCACTAAATCGTTTCGCCCCAAAACACTCTGTTTTTATAGGTTATAGCCGTTCTGTGTCTATGAGTTCAGTGCATGTAGGCTGGGGGAGGGTAGTGAGGATTTCAGTAGTGAGATTTGCGAAAAAGAGTCTAAATACTAATTTGTGTATATCGCCCAAAACACTGGTTTTAGGGTTTGTAGTAAACGAGGAACTCTTATAATTTCACCATGTCTGTCTTTCCGTCCGTGGTTTACTCAGAGTCTATAAGTACTAGATAGCTGTAATTTGGCATGTATGTTATTACCTATATTATGTCTAAAAAGAGATGAAATAAAATCTTGAAAAAAAAATTTCAAGTAACTCCCATACAAGTGAATGTGGATTAATTTTTTTTCTTGACTAACCTACCGAAGTTATAATTTTTATAACATTTTATATAAATTATGCTAGGAATCTTTTGCTGAAACTCAGATGCTGATTTTGTGGGTTTTGTACTGGCACAATTTGGAGCAATAGTTGCCAAATATTTTATTAATTAAAAAACTCTTTTTTGACCACACTGGTACAAAAGGTGAACTTGATGCTAATGCATTCTCTACCAGTCAACTACCCGTCAATGTAGGAAAACAGATTTTTTTTATCAAATAAAGAATTTATATAAAATTAGTATCTTAAATTCAACATAGTGTATCAAATCAATTTTAAATTATTAACTGTATAGCCCCTAGACTACAACTGCGATATTTTCTTAGTCGTTGCATTTGGTAAATTTTTAACAAGTCCGAACGACACCCTCTGCTGGGGATTGCCGGTTGCTGACCAGCATTTGGTATAAGCCCATTAGTTTATTTTCTATTTATAAGCATAGAAGGGAATATGATAAAAAACGAGATATATCATTACCGTTGGTGAAATAAAGTCAGTACCTATACTAGAAAAAGTTCTTACATAAGTAAATAATAGGAAATGATGGAAAAAACTTACTAGATACCTTTAGCCTCCTAGTAGACCTTACTGCGTTTTTTTTAGTATCTTGCCAGTACTGAAGTAATCAAAAAGCTATTTGGTAAAAAAAGGAACTTAAGTAAGTAAAGAATATCTAAAAAATCTCTAACATAATTTTTTTCTTCTGACTTTGTATAATAATTTCATTCTGTAATAAAAATTACAAAAAAAAAATATCAACCATCCTGCTTTAGCTAAGAACCATCTCAATCACGTCAGCTTTCAACCAAAAAAACCGCATCACAGGTTCATTCGTTTAGGAGCTACAATGTCACAAACAGACACGTTGAACTTATTACACCCTCTTTTTTCGTGGTGGGCTAAAATATAATACTGCATTTGAATATATTGTGGCGCAGTTTAGTATAACTGAGATGTATCGGTGATTTTCTCAGGAGAAGTCGGACATGCGTTGTAAATTATGAACACCGTGTATCTGACCGAGTGCAAATGTTCTGACTGCGACTTGGAGCTACAAATATAATAAAATAGCCGAAGCCCGCGACTTCGTTCGCGTGAACTTTATGTCTCCAGAAAATGCTCATCAGGCTAAGCCACTTTTTTTAAGGCGTCATTTTATATTTCTTTTAGTTTAGGTAGACCATTACGGTTCTGCATTGGTGTTCCATTTTCTAAAATATAACACCAATGCAGCCCTTATGTTGCCCAGGCTTAGTAGTTATAGAACAAAAAAAGTTTCATTCTAATCCGTCCAGTATTTCCGGAGATTAGCGTGTACAAACAGACAAACCGACATTTTTTTTTAAATTCTTACTTCTTACTCTATTATTACATAGATTGAGACATATTATTCAATGTAAAGACACATTTTTTTTGCTGTATTCTTCTTCTTCTTCTTCTTCCTTGCCTGTTCTCTATTTGGGGTCGGCTCTGTATGTTAACTCCCTCCATAACCTTCTATCCTTTGCCATCTCTGTACTGACCCCCCGTTCCCCCATGTCCAATCTTACGCATTCTTCCCACGTCTTTCTCGGCCTTCCTCTTCCTCTATACCCGTCTACTTTTAAGTCGACCATTTTTTTGCCAGGTGTTCGGCATCCCTTCTTATCTACTTTTTTTGCTGTATTATGTATAGATATTCACCACACTGTCGCATCTTTAATCCTATTGTGACACATGAGGCATTTTTGGTCTTGCAGCTCTATGCAGACATTGCAGAAAGAGCTCAACTCGTGAATGGATGCTGCCAGGAGGGAGTTGTCAACTCACACATCACACACTATCGATTGATAACCAATTTCGATTCCCTTGCATTGGTTCCTAGCCATATTTAACGAAAATCGTTTCAATCATACATAAGTTATAGACAGGGGTTAATGGTTGAAAGTCAGTTTTTTTATTTTCGTAGCAAATAATAGCTTACAATTTTTTGCTTTTTGGGGCTACAGATATCAATTCCACTTAACATTGGTTTAAATATGTAGTTTCGCCACTCGTGGTGACAATAGATGGTGTCGAGTTTTTTTTTAATTTTCCTGGCAAATGAACTTGTTAAATTATCCCTAAAATGCCACATCCAAAGCAGAAACGTAGCCGCAGGATGTTTTTATAGGAACAAAGCATAACTGTGCCGAGCTGGCGGGCCGTATAAATCTGCGCCTCGGCCTAAGCCCGGGGCCACACATAGATATGTACTCACTCTGATGTTTGATTAATTTGTAACTGTGAAATTATTCACGGTCGTGCGTGGGAATCTTTAGTTATTTCGATATGACAAGCGTAGAATTGAAGATCCTATTGTTGGCATGAAGTTCCTTTTCGGACGGCACGGACTGACTAGGAGTAAAATGTGTAGGTAAGATTTTTCCGTCACGTACTTTTAGGAGCTGAAAATTTTGGGGTAGGTTTTTTTTGGGCAAATATTGTAACTTCTTTCCAATGAGTGTTTCACTACACTTAGTTTTTTTATTGTACTCTTCTGTTGTTCCGTACCCAAAAGGTAAAACGGGACTCTATTATTAAGACACCGCTGTCCATCTGTCTGTCCATCATGTCATTCACCAGGCTTTATCTCATGAATCGTGTGCTAGACGTTGAAATTTTCACAGATGATGTATTTCTGTTGCTGGTTTAACAACAAATGCTAAAAACAGAATAAAATAAATATTTAAGTGAGGCTCTAATGCAACAAAATGTTTTTTTTAATAGAATGACCTGACAATAAATGGCAGGGAACCCTTGGTGTGCGAGTCCGACTCGCAGTTGGTGTTGCATTGTCAAAGTATGATAAAGACAAAACATATCTCAACTAAAATAATTTTAGCATACTTTTTGGCTTTACATACCTGTTACACTTTTGTAACAAAGTTTATTAAATAAATAAAAATAAAAAATTCAGTTGTAAATTTACTTTAGTAAATATTAAAGGCGGTCTCTCTTACAAACGTGATTTTTTTATAGTTAATGTTACGGATTCACACTTGACCGGTTATTTACTTTTTCATAAATTAAAAACTATGTTTATAAAACGATTCATAATTAAGCCAGGGCTTGTACACAAGACTGTCATGCTATGTCACAACTTACTCAATCGACAGGTGCTCCAAAATGTATTTCGCACAAAATAGTTCCCAGTCGCCTAGTCGATGTCAGGAAGACTTGGATTATGAAACAGCTGTGAAGCGACGTGAGGCTTACTAGTTTTGAACATGTTATTTCATCTGTTTCCTGATGGTTTCCTGAAATTTGTTCGCTGCGTCACACATCACAGTGAAAAAAATAATAATAAAAAATAAATATATAGGGACAAATAACACTGATTGAGCTAGCCCCAAAGTAATTTCGAGACTTGTGTTATGGGATACTAACTTAACGATACTATATTTTATAGAAGAAAGTAGACAATTTCATTCTTTCATTTGAGATTGGAATACAGGTAACGTCACGAGACACTCTGACCCTATTTGCGTAGAAGTCAAATATAGTACTTGCCCATGCGCAGTATCCCCTCTATATATCACTCAGCGCTAAACTTACGTGCCGCTACTTGTACATATGTACTTTGTCACGTCTTGATCCCTAATGGAGCAGACAGAGCATTTTGGATCTTGCGGCTTTAAGCTTGTTCAGTTACTGTTGTTATAATCTGGAGTGCTATTTTTCACTGAGGGACTCAGCGAAACACAAAACGTGTAGTTTTCCAACTCACCGCTCGCGTAAAATACAAATTGATCGTATTTTTGAAACCGTCGTGTCAGCGAAGAACAACATTGTTTTACGCAGAAAACATTATTTGGTTATGTTTTCTGAAAATTTGAACATGAATAAAAAAGCAACGTGAAATGGAACGGATTTCCCATGATTAGTTTGATGACATATCTACGCTACAAATGTCAAAATTACGAGTGGTCAAGACCACTCGTTGCAAATCCTTCGCAAACTACCGATTCAAAAATGCACCCGTTTGGAAACGTTCGCGTAAACCCTTCGTAATGTGACAAGTCATTTCAAAAATACGTCTCCTGGACGCGTACCATGCGTCGGCCACTTTTAACCGACTTCCAAAAAGGAGGAGGTAGTGAATTTGTCACGACCTTTTTTAGGGTTCCGTGCCCAAAGGATAAAAACGGTCCGTCTGTCCGTCTGTCTATCACCAGGCTGTATCTCTAGTACCGCGATAGCTTAACAGTTGAAATTTACACAAATGATGTATTTCTGTTGCCGCTATAACAACAAACACTAAAAACAAAATAAAATAAATATTTAAGGGGGGATCCCATACAACAAACGTGATTTTTTATGGATAATGGTACGGAACCATTAGTGTGCGAATCCGATACGCACTTGGCCGGTTATTTATGTATGTTCACCGATTTGGGAGACGCCTGGACCGATCTGGAAATTTTATCAAAATCGGTTTGTAGTCTGAGGTTGATATCAGTTTTAGTTTTGAAAAATAATTTGCAAACAAGTCATTTAGTGAATAAAACCCATAGATTTACTAAGTGGTCAGAAATGAAATGTTAAAGTAATAATTCATCTCATATTAACTTGTTATGCATCCAAATAAAATATGCTATAAGTAAATGATATCTATAAACTACAAACTTACATTTATGTATAGGTACATTGATATATTACATTTGTATATACTGGTAACAACCAATGTGTGTTACCAGTGATGACTTATGGCTCTGAAACGTGGTCCCTTACTATGGGTCTCATAAGAAAGCTCAAGGTCGCTCAACGCGCTATGGAGATGGCTAATGCTCGGTGTTTCCCTACGTGATTGAATCAGAAATGAGGAAATCCGTGGGAGAACAAAAGCTCGTTGAAGTGGCAGTGGGCGGGACACATAGCGCGACGAACCGATGGCCGATGGGGCAAAAAGGTTCTTGAATGGCGACCGCGTACTGGCAAGCGAAGCGTAGGGCACCCACCTACAAGGTGGTCAGATGACCTGACCAGGGTCGCTGGAAAGCGCTGGATACAGGCCGCTCTAGATCGGACATTTTGGAAATCTTTGGGAGAGGCCTATGTCCAGCAGTGGACGTTATGCGGCTGAAATGATGATGAATGATGACAAACTTACATCAATTCAATTTCCATAATGATGCTTACAATTTTCTAAAGTAAATCAAAACTACAGTGTAATAACATTTCCTATAAGTATAATATCTCACATAATATAATGCCTGTGAGGCCACACAAGATTTTCATTTAAAAGGTGTTAACTTGAGTGCAATTTTATTCCTAAGCTAACTGCAATCTTAAACGAAGACGTGTTAACTTAAAACCCGCGCATTTTCATTGTTTATGATATAATAAACAAAAGAGTAGTTGTAAAATCTGTAACTTCTGCATTCATTGCTGAGACTCTTAGAAATAAGGCTGATAAAGAACGTACTAAAAGGGATATGAACGCGAAATATGTTGGTAAAGTCGAAGTGTAATGCGGTCTTAAAGAAAATAATACAGTGAAGATTATGACATATACGAAAGCATAACATTTTGAGATTCGTTAGAACTTTATTCCGTTGCAATAAGATCTATTTTCAACTGTTCAGTTGCACTTCGTATGTGGTTCAGTGTACCTACGTAGAGCGAGGCAAACGATAAGATATGATATAAGACAAATGCCCTGAGTTAATAAAGACGGTTGTTGTATAATAAAGCCTTAGCACACTCCGATACAAAATAAATATCGTGACAGAAGCATAGCCTATAAACTTATCTACTTTACTCGATAATACCTACACCGGTATACCGCACTACGATTAGGAACAAGGTACCCGTTATTTTTAATTATTGACCATAGTGGCACAAAAGATGGACTTAATGCTAAAGCTTTCTCTACCAGTCAGCCTTTAGAAAAAACAGAAACAAAATAAGCGATAATCGCTTATAGATATATGCACATACATACATACTATCAATAGATACATACAAACTGTCAAGTCTTTATCCCTTACGGGGCAGACAGCTCCTCGGGTCTTGCGGCTCTAAGCAGACAGAGCCCAGATTCGCAAAAGTAGTGATAGTAGACGAGAAGGTGGAAAAGGAATCAAAATAGTGATGGGTTAATAGCTGCATAGCCCATCAACATAATTAGCATTTTCGGCCAGTCTCTCGATCGGCTTCTTCGATCTGGAAAAGAAGCAGCTTGTAAATTCTAAGTTTATAAAATTAAACTACATATCATGTTTGTTTTTCGTAATACCGACTTATTTTTTCTTATCGCGACGAAATGGTTACAGTGTCGCTTAAATTTCAAATTATCTTTGACCAGTATGTGGCCACGGCGATCCCTCTGTCATTAGCCTCGTTTAGGTCTATGGTACGTGATGACTGCCATGTGCGAAGGCTAAGGAATCACACATGCATTGTATCGAGTGTCGCATCTGTCATTATCTTTAATTTCCCACGGTGTTAAGTTATGGAGGTAATAATGTGAGAAATGAAGCGCAATAGACACAAAGCAAAATGGAGAGAACCAACTTTGTGGAGCGGGTCAATGTTTTGATAAGAGTATTTGTTTTATTTAGTTATCAGATTACTTTAGTTACGCTTACTACTTCAATTGGACGTGTGATTTCCCGCAGAGAAGAATAGGGCCACTCCAAGTCGTTTCGTGAATGTTGAAGAAGGCGACTTAGAAAATACAGGCTAATCAAGGCATATTATAAACATCAATGGGACCTGTCCAACTCTTTGGCTGCTCTGGCCAAGTAAGGCTAAGGTAGTGCAGGGAGGGTCGTGCTCCTGCAGTGGAGATAAAATGTCCTGATGATGATGATGATGCATTAGAAATAACAGTGCTTACAATTTATTTATTTTTTGTTACAGGTAAACTATAACTGAAGTGAATAGAAATAAATGAATGGCAAAACCTGAATAGCACCTATTGGTAAGTATTAAAATTGACAACACAATAGGTTTAAAAACTAGATTTTTGAAGTATTTCCCATTTCTCGCTATATTTGGTGCCTAAGAAGTTTTATCTTATCCTTATCTCACTATTATGTCATCACCATTATCTGAGCGTATTCCTATATCCTTATATCGTAAGCCCGGGGTCCGCTACCTAACCTAAGTGATTTGATGAAGTCACTGGTGTTTACGCAGAGCGACTGCCGTCTGACCTCCACGTCCCAGAGGGTAGACCAGAAACAATCCTTGGATAGGTTTGAGCAAACGCTAGATGGTGTTGAGGACCCACACTTATACGTCCCTTCTGAAACACGGATTCATCTTTCTTTTCAGAGAATCAGGTTATACACGCCTGCAATATCCTAACCAGACTAAAAACAACTTTTCACAACGACGACCTTCGGATCAGTGACCACTGGACCATGAAGGCAATCTAAACATCCCACTATTATGTGCCAATTACTAGTTATCATCATCATCATATAAGCCACAGGAAATCCACTGCTGGACATAGGCCTCCCCCAAGGATTTCCAAAACGACCGATCGGAAGCGGTCTGCATCCAGCGCCTTCCTGCAACATTGCGCAGGTCGTCTGACCATCTAGCAGGTGGGTGTCCTACGCTGCGCTTGCCGGTACGTGGCCGCCATTCGAGAACCTTTCTGCCCCATCGGCCATCGGTTCTTCGCGCTACGTGCCCCGCCCACTGCCACTTTAAAGAGCTTATCCGCTTGGCTATGTCAGTGACCTTCGTTCTTCTACAGATCTCCTCATTCCTGATTCGGTCACGTAGAGAAACACCAAGCATAGTCCTCTCCATAGCTCGTTGAGCGACCTTGAGCCTTCTTATGAGACCCATAGTAATGGACCACGTTTCAGAGCCATAAGTCATCACTGGTAACACACATTACTAGTTATATCATTCATCAATTACATTTTTGAAGTGAAAACTTCTTCAGCGGCGTTGTGCACTTTTTTTGGAATGGGTAAAAAATGTTAAACTCGCGTCAGGACACGTGACCTGATAAAAAATTCGTAAGACGGATGGAGAGTGTAGACAGCTGGCGCGGCGTAGGAGAGGGAGTATCCCCCTCTCTTTCTACGGCGCGGCGAAAATGTATGCCTGCGCCTGCTGTTTCGTATATCAAAAATGCACAACGTTAATATTCAAGTTTTCACTTCTGCCGGCACTCCCAGAGTGCAACCCGTCGTTTTTTTTTATGCTCGTATTCTTCTTTACGTATCTCCTCCACCGTTTCTTTGGTATCCCTCTTATTCATTGTCGCCTAATTTGCAAATTGAAAACTCGTTTTGTAATGTTACTAAGAAAAAGAATCTATTTGTATAAATTTCTCTCAGCTTACCCCATATATCCGAAGTAAGAAAATATTTTAAGAATCTTCGAATTTTCATTTGAGACCGGTTCCGTCCCAACACGTCCGATGCATATATTCTCACTCTCGAAATGAACCCATCCATAAAATGTAAAATCCAAATATTGGCCTAGACGCACTAAAGTACGAGCCAAAAAGCTGCCTAGATAAAAAGTACAAGATCAAGCGCGATACACCATTTTCAACTTTGTGCTAATACGAATAAGGATTTATGGAATTTCCATGCGCAATATTTCAACCGATTTCTAAATTTGAACTCCACTCTCGAGCATTCCGATTCGGTTTTGAAAAGGCAAGTGCCCCTTCAAATTTACGGCTAACTCGATTCTCGAATGCATTCGATTATCGATTGTAATCCGTACATGGTAAGACGCGATTCGATTGGACCCAGTCGATATTTAGTGGTAAATTCGTCGGTTTTCGTGTCCGCTTATAGGTCTAATTTGATCGTTGACGGCTATAGTTTAAGCTAATGCCGGATTTTGAGCTCAATGTGGCGTTATCGGGACGTTGGCGAAAGTATGGTTTCACCTGCAGTGCAAATTGAGGATATTATGCTGTTTGAAATTACTATGGCACGATTATCCCAGATTTAACCTGTTTAGGAATATAACAGACTAGCTGGTGCCCGCGACTTTTCTGCGCAGTATCTTTATAAATTGTAGCCCATTTTGATGTATAAGCTACATTATTGTAAAGTTTCATTAAAATCCATTTAGTAGTTTTTACGTGAAAGAGTAACAAACATCTGTCTATCCATACATACAAACTTTCGCGTTTTTAATATTAGTAGGATAGTTTTGTTGTTTCTTCACCAAGTTGGAATGCAAAAAATTATGGCATAACCCCGTATATCCCTATGTTTTTCTAGCTGTACAGCGGAATAAAAGACAAGAATACCGACTTCTACGCAGCGTGTTTACGGGTACATTCTTGCTGCTTTGGAGCTAAGGGTACGCCTTCTGGCTTTCTCTTCTCTAATGATATGCCATTATGCAAGTTAATGGTCAAGGAAAATCCGAAGCCGAAACGATTTGGCTGTGATAAATATAAAGAAAACATAGGTCTACCACATTCCTACCCTTGTGGTGGCTTAACCCTAAAAAAGAGAAAAATCTGATCTGCCAAAAACAGGGCAAACTTCTAGTATTAAAACTGTGACTAAGTACAATTAAGTGAGGAAAGACTCCTCTTGATTTAAAGGGGCGCTAAAATCAGGCATTTCTGTTAAAACCTCTGGAAAAAGGGGGAATTCGCCTAAAATTTTGACCAAAAATGTCTATAGGATAAAGTCGAACTAACAGCGACAAGGGAAACATAACGGCTATTAGAATAATCGATGTAGCCGATTCATCGATTCCCGTCACTATTCACGGTCAGTGTTGTCCTTCGCAGTTGTCCGTTGCGAATTCGAAATTTGAATTTGAAAAGGACTAGAATGTAGGACTATTCAATTGGATGCTGGCCAATAACTGGATTTCTTTTTTATTTTTCATCTGTAGGTTTTTGTACGATTAGTTGGTAGAACAAGGTATTGTAAAACAAGGAACGTACAGACCTTAATATATTAATCAGAGTTACAGAATAAGAGAACATTTACTTTATGATGAAAATAATACAAACATACATAGTATCACGTCTCTTTCCCACAGGGGTAGGCAAAGACTATGGACCTCCACCTGCTATCCTGACAAACCTATTTTACTTCATTTAAACTCATCAATCTCTTTTTTTACCTCTCCTTTTTTTAGAATGTGCGCAATTTGCCAATGTGTCGCAGAATACTCGCCGAGGCCGACCCTAAAGAATAAAAACAAAAAAAATCCGATGAAAAAAGAGTATTCAGCATTATACCCAAAGTAAACATAGATTGTGCCGATGCATTACTATAAAATCGGTTGCCAACAATACCCGGCCACTTGCCGTATGTAGGTTACGAAGTATGAAACGCATAAAAGCTTGCACGCGAGCCGAACACGCGAATTCAGGGCTGGCTTGCTACGCCGAATTTTGAAGCATACAAATTTACTTACAAAAATTATTATGAATAAAATAGCTTATCAGAACAAACACAGGATTAGTGAGGCTTTCTTCGGCGACTTTCAAAAATACAGAGTCAGTAGGTTTATGAATTACGAAATATCTATAAAAAACATAAAAATTATACAATAAATAAAATAACATGAGCTGAATAAATACAGGATTAGTGGGGCTTCCCTCGGCGACTTGCAAAAATACAGAATCAGCATAAGGTTTATGAATAACGAAATATCTATCAAACACACAAAAGTAGTAAGCTTGTACGCGAGCCAAACACGCTAATAAAGGGTGAGCTAGCTGCGCCGAATTGAAAAAAGAAACAACACTAAAAATAGTTACAAACTGAATTAAATAGTATGAGCTAAATATATGATAATTTCAAAAATATGGAATCGGCTTATTTACGTTAGTACAAGAACCACAACTTATTTTAATGTAAGTCAATTAATAACATTTCTGTAAAGATGTGGTAAATGATATGATACAATGGAGAGGAGCCCACTTACAGAACTGACCCCAAATAGGCAGAAGGCGAAAGAATTATGTTTATTTTATTATGCTAATTATGTTTATATAAGAAAGATTATGTATAAAGAATCTTTTAAATTTCTAAATAATATAGGGACAGATTACACTGATTGAGCTAGCCCCAAAGTAAAAGCGAGAATTGTGTAAATGGGAAACTAACTCAACGATACTATATTTTGTAACAAATACATTTATAGATAAACGCACCCAGGACAATTTGTAAAACGCCATTTTCCATCTTGCCCTGACCGGGGATCTTACCCGTGACATCTGAGTGGCGGACTAACATGGTGAATAATACGCCACGAAGGTCGTCGTCAGGTGGTGATGACACCTAACTTTTCAAGCATTCATACCTGCAATATAAAGCATAGAGAAAATGCGTTCGAAGCAGAAATGCGTTCTTACAGTCAATATGCCGTGTGGTGTCCGGCAGAGTAGAATAGGGCCACTCCAAGTCCTCCCGTGGATGTCGTAGAAGGCGACTTAGGTAATACAAGCTAAACAAAGCTTATAAACATTGTCGTTACCTACTACCTATTCCTACGAGGTTATCCTGCAGGTTCTCTAGGTATAGAAATTAAAGAGTGGACTGTTTTGAAGATATGTATAATAGGTATCTACTTGTACTAAATTGCAAGCGATCTATGGGATACGCGTGTCGCCTAGCGAGTCGTTTGGCCGAGTGTCGTGGCTCGCCGATGCTCATCAACGAGACCTCTCCAACCTGTTTGGCCAGCGAGGAGAGTGTAGGCCAAATCCTCTGGCTGCTCTGGCCAAGTATGGCTCTGGTAGTACAGAGAAGGTCATGCTCCTGCAGTGGAGACAAAAAGACCTGATGATGATGATAAATATATAAAGCAAGAAATGCGTTCTTACAGTCAATGCTCAAAAATTAACGATTGCGAGAGTATCGAAACTTTATCGATACTAAACTCAGTGTTAGACTTATTTACGAGTTTCGTAAAACGTGTGTAAAATTTTAACAATCTTGCAATTGGCGGGATTTTACGGCGCAGCACTTAAATGTCTGCCATTTTGTCTTTCATAATCCGGATATGGTTTGAATTTTAATGTTGGTTTATTTATTTGTAATTGTTTCATTGACCCACTGAAGGGCATAAGCATCCTTTATCTCTACGCCTATTTTTTCTATCTCTTGCTATCGCAATCCAGTTGAAGCTAAAAGCTGACGACAATGATGGTCTACTCTATGCTGATCTATCTCCCACGCCGCAACATGCGCACCACACCTGGTAACAAGAGGGCTGGCGACTTTTTGAGTCAACGAATTAGCAAATGCAGCCAACGTTCTTGCTACAATGCCACTTATTTAAAAAATATTTTTTAAATAATGACTAGTTTTTCTCTATACTTAAACTTTTCTGTCTTGTCAATTTCGTTGGGATTTTTTTTGTTAAATTATTATTATTTAATAGAAACTAAATTAATATTGTTACAAAAAGATTAAACCTTGCTAAGTGTGCCAATTATTGAGTTTATTGTCTCTATTATCTTTATAAAGAATAAAAACGTTTCAGTGTAGATATGTGTACATAAAATCTTCAGTTTAGAAATAAAACCGTTTCGAAGTAAACATAAATAATCTTCCCAAATGTCTTTTATCTGGTTCCGCATATTTCAAGCGGGGGGCGTGTTGTCATAAATAAGAGAGAACATACGGTGTACTAATATTAGTTTTCAGTGATGTTGTGATGTAATGTCGCTGTTTTTAACCCCGACAAAAGAAAAGGTCTTATAAGTTTGGCGATAATGCAAGTATATTTGCTAACCAAATTAAAAAGCCACCGACTGTCAAGAACTCCATCTAGTAATAAGTAGCGGAACTAACGATACAACATAATATCCGTAGCGCCGTTTTTGCTAGGGAAATTTCTGACTTTTAATTAAGCGTTAACCTTCAATAACTTTTAAACGGCTAAATAGATTTTCCTTAAACTTAGCTAAGAATCACGGCAAGGGAATTTGCCTTCACGTGAAAGAAATCAGCATCGCAATCTATCCATCCGTTCAAGCGCTACAATGCCACGTACACCGACAGACAGGCCAACATTAACGTAACTTAAAAGACCCCTTTTTTGTGAAGAGTTAAATATAATGTCACTTAACATGATCATATCCATTTTCAATTATTAAAAACGCTATGTGAATCCAAGAAACTATGACGTCATAAGTATATATCTCATACAACTAGTGTTGTACAAAACTCAAGTCCAAGAGTCTACATTTGCAAACTTGACTTAATTTTGCATGCTAGACTAAGGCATTAACAAGTCAGAGTCAAGTCGAGCACGAGTCGTCGGAGCCCAGACTCGGAGTCGAATAAAAACTCAAGTCTGATAAGAACTCCGAGTCGCAGAACCAACTCGAGTTCGAATACAATACTCGAAGCAACTTCAACTCATACAAAACTGTTACAACAAGTTATACAAAGCATTACAACCATTCAAAACTTAATTTAATATTAATGATTACTACAAATAACAATATTTGTTATTAACTTTAAAAAAACAATTATGATTTTATGAGCGCGACTCAGTCCATAATCAGACTCCAGTACACAACAGAGTCGAGCACATAGACTGAACTCGAGTCTATTACGGGGGCTTGAGTATAACTGACTCATAGAGCAGTGGAGTCGCTATTTACTCGTATGAGTCAAGTCTTGTGATTACAGTCGAGTCAGTATATTAAGACTCCCAGACTCGAGTTTTTCACAACACTACATACAATAAAATATCTGATTTGAGTTGTTGAAAAGTAGCGAATTGTGGAAAAAAGGAGGGGAGGCCTTTGCCCAGCAGTGGGACACAAATGTTTCTTTAAAAAATATTTAATCTCTTAAAGAAATTATGTAATAACCTACTTTTTTTTAAAAAATTTAACTTTTACCTTTAAGAGATACAGTTTTCTCTTTTAGCAGTAGCTAGCAACCGAGTCACCCAATTGACAAATTAATTTTATGGAAAATTTCGCTCTGTAAAACACATACTTTTCTGTTATTTAGACGCCAACTTTCTTATCTGTTTTCTTTTCCTAAAGGTTGACTGGGAGAGAATGCTTTATCATTAAGTCAAACTGTTGTAGCTTTTGGGTCAATAAAGATTTTAAATAAATAAAAATTAGTATGTCGATTCGCCGCAGCAAGCCCTTACTCCCGCTAAGCAAGCAAGAAGACATAATGAACGTTGCTTGGCACATATTTTCATTGCTATTATCAAGTCGACAAGTAGGATAATCGCTTTTAACGATAAACAAAGTTTTTTTTTTTACTGAATTGAAATTTCGTATAAGTATAAAGTTTTAACCGTCCGTTCCGATCTTTTTTTTGTATGTTCACCGATTATTGTAAGGCGCCTAGACCGATTTGGAAGAATCTTCTTTTGTTTGAAAGAGCATACTTGTCAAATGGTCCTATAGTTTTATAATAATTGGTTGTGTGGTTTGGGTGTGTATACGGTTTTTAGTTTTGAAGTTATAAATCTAACCAATGTAAGTTTGTGAACGTTCTGACCATGACTTACTTGACTTAGATCCTGAGGCCCTAAGGCAGAAGGCCTTAACGCTGGGCGGCAACCGGTTATAACTTTGGCACAAATAAATTCTCTTACAGTCCCTCAGTCTTGTTCGGATCACCGTACCGTGGGCTTGGCAATGACTCTTTTAAGGGTCCTATCTGCGCTAGCGACCTTGAAAACACAAAAAAAATCTCTTTCTGTAAGTGAGATTATCAGAAACCCTCGCACAACTTTTTAGCTAGTATCCTTAAGTTTCGTTAGAACCTCGAAAGTCATTGAAATACAATACGCTGTAGTTTCCTTTGCAAAAAATACTAAAAACGGCCACTTTTGACTCTTTTTGTAAAGGTTTCTAAAGCGGATAGTATTTCAATGACTTTCGAGGTTCTAATGAAACTTAAGGATACTAGCTAAAAAGTTTTACGAGGGTTTCTGATAATCTCACTTACAGAAAGAGAATATTTTTTTTGTGTTTCTAAAGTCGCTAGCGCGGGTAAGAGCCTTAATTGTGATTATTTTAATAAATGTGGATTGGTAAACTGATTTATTTATTCAGCTGAACGATAAGCCCAGATAGACAAAGAATATCTGTGTGGGCTATAGGGTTTAACTCATTTTGTTGAACCTCGTAGGCAAGCACGAGGTGGGGCGCTAACTTATCGCCACATTTTTATTAAGGCCCGCGTAAGGCATCTTTTGCTTCTTCATACATATAAGGCCTAGCAAAATAGTCTGAAACTATTATAAGAGTGAATTCAGTCCATAATACTGAACAATTTTTCCCAAGGAACACAAATCGAAATATGAAAAGTAATTTTTGGCCTCCCATACAAGTTAACCGATCAGCTAAAAGCCAAAAAATATTTTTCATATTTCGACATATATTTTTCTTGGGGAAAGTTGTTCACTATCATGGACTGAATTCACCCTTAAAATAGTTTCAGTGTATATTATTAGGCCTTATAAATCTTTAAACGAGCAATTTATAAATTTCTGTGATCTCGAAAACGGCTCTAACGATTTCGCTGAAAATTTGTATATGGGGGTTTTCGGGGTTAAACAATCGATATAGATTAGTTTTATGTTTGGGAAAACGCGTGTTTTCGAGTTTTCATGCGTTTTTCTTTCCACGCAGAATATGGTCGCTAATTTCGTCGCGCCGACCGCCTTGTTTTTAGCTCAGCGGTTAAGGATACCGACCGCTAGAAAGAGTGTTACGGGTTCGAATCCCACTCGGTGACTTTTTTTTTATGTTTAAGTTTATATTTTTTTTTATTCTGCATTGTTTTTAGACAAGTTTAAAAAAATTTGTTAATGTTTGAGATGTAACCGAGCAAAGCTCGGTCGCCCAGGTACTATTTTAAAAACTATCAAAATGCATCCAACAATACAATTTATTCTACCTGACCAAATGAAAAGCAAATAGCTCAAAAGCCGGCGGTATTATCCGAATATGTAACGTAGGTAGGTGTGCGGGGCATTATTCAAATATCGCACTATCTATCAATGTCGGCGGACTATTACTATTACGCGGATGGGCCGTCCGTTGCAGGTGTCGCTCTGACGTATTGA
Source organism: Acrobasis consociella (assembly GCA_963555685.1). NCBI lineage: Eukaryota > Metazoa > Arthropoda > Insecta > Lepidoptera > Pyralidae > Acrobasis > Acrobasis consociella. The sequence goes on along the minus strand of OY743110.1, from coordinate 20,801,911 downwards.
ATACGATATGTGTTGTTTGCTTCTGCTTTTTCAGTTACTTTGTGCCATTTTGTTTTTTTAGGGTTCCGTAGCAAGGAACCCTTAGTTTCGCCATGTCTGTTTGTCTCTCCGTCGATACTCAGAGACTATATATACTTGAAAGTTGTCATTTGGTACAAATATGTTAAATAATCATACGGAAAAAGTTTTAAAACAAAATATTGAATTTTTTTAGGGTAGCTTCCTTATAAGTGAGAGCCATTTTTTTTCGACTAATACATCATGTGAGTGATAGTTGAATAGGTTTTTCAAAAATATTTTGAGCTAGTGAACATAATTGTTCGATTTAGGAATCCGTTTTTAAAATATTTATTTTTATAATAATTTTTTTTGTTGAGTATTTTATCCCTCTATCTGCTAAACGGTTATATATGGACGCGTAAAAAATTCACAGCAGTAATATACTTAACGAAGTTTAAAGGAAAACTATCCGAGCTAAGTAGGTTAACTAATTAAAAAGTTATAGGCGACCGACTCCGATTTATAAAATGTACTCGGAAAAGGAAAAGTTCATAGAAATTTAGTAAAAAATGAGCTTTTAGGCATTTTTAATGGCGTGAACTCAAAGTCGGCATTCGCAGGAAAAGAAGCAGCTGGGATAAATATATACCGACAAATCACTTCCAACTTGCCTTGACCGGAGATCGAACCCAGAACCTCTGAGTGGTGGACTAGTAAGATGACCACTACGCCACGAAGGTCATCAAGGTATATTCTAAGTATTTTCTTTCCTTCCAGACCAGCATAGAAGGCAACCCTCACAAAAAGACAGAAGATTATAAATTGGAAAAGGTGTAAAAAACACATTTTCTGCAACGCATCTATCATAAATAATTTCTTTCGCTGGCAACACCGACCGACGTGGCATAAGCTCGAAAATGCTGAAAGGCTCAATTTGCTTACGTATGCTGTCAAACTAGGCGCGCGACGCTGTCGCAAAAGAATTTGTTACGAAATCGATAAATCACTTCTGTACTCCTCTGTACACACGGAATAAGTAACTTAAAGCCGGTTTTATTTTGCAATGGTAATGTATCGAAGAGTACTTTTCAGTTTGAAGAGAAGAGTTTGTGTAGATATTTTAGATATTATCATAAACAACCCTCTACATCTCACAACTAGGAATAGGCCTCTATCATAATCATCATCATTATTTCAGCCAATTGAGGTCCACTGCTGGCCTCGCCCAAATATTTCCAAAATGACATCAAAAGCAGCCTTTATCCAGCGCTTTCCAGCGACCCTGGTCAGGTCATCTGACTACCTTGTAGGTGGGTGCACTACGCTTCGCTTGCCAGAGAGAACCTTTTTGCCCTATCGGCCATCAGTTTGTCGTCCTATGTGTCCCACCCACTGCCACTTCAACGAGCTAATCCGCTGGGCTGTATCAGTGACTTTTGTTCTCCTACGAATTCCCTCATTTCTGATTTGATCACCAAGTCCTCCAAGTCCTCCCGTGGATGTCGTAGAAGGCGACTTAGGAAATACAAGCTAAACAAAGCTTATAGGCATCAGTGAGGTTTTTACTAAGTAGAAAGGCCACATTAGCTGAGTGCAATGAACAATAACGATTGTTTATTCCACAAGAAGAAAAGAGATAGCAATTAAAGTGACATGTGGCAAGTCTTGTAGTTCAAGTGTCTGGGAGAAAGTTAAAGACTTTGAATATACCAGTTGCTTAGCAGATTTTTCAAGCTGCCTAAAAGAATCAACGGCTTAACGTGACTTCCAAAGCACGGAGAAACTAAGCCAGCCTAAGCTGAGAATGTAAGCCACATCCAATGCGGACCCCTCTCAGGGTTGCTCAACTTGCAAAAGCTAGTAATGCCCCCGTGGGCCCCGAGCTCCTCTGCTAAAGTGGAATTTTATTTCCCAAACGGTAATGTATGCGAGAGTACAATAACCAGTAAATACGATGTATGAAGCGGCCACTTGTCAATTTGTTCGACTCATGCATAAATGTATGAGATTCTGAACGGACGAAAAAGTACAGCCGAACGCGCTCGCAGTACAACATGGAGTAGAGAGTTGTATAGAGATCAAGCTCACTTAACCGACCGTTTGCCAAAAGTGGCCGTTTTTCGCAAATGTGCGAAGAAAAGTTTTACGTCCAAACTTTAAACTGTAAACAGTAGTTCTCTCTCTCTCATCTCAGCGTTTTCCCAGTTGCATCCTCAGCCGTAATGCTGCGAAGTCCAGAGTTTCTTTTCCAATTCGCACGGTCTTGAGCATCCTTGATTGTAAGACGATTAGCACGCATATTATTCTTGAAAAACAGTAGTTCATGAAGAGTTATCCAGTATTTGGCAAGACAAAATTTTAAGTGATATCTCCGCTTTCTTTCACATAATTTATTTCAAATGAGGGTAGCACTGGACCCCGAATAATTCATGTATCCTCTTTAGAACTAACTTCATCATCAAGTCTTTTTAATGTCCACTGTGGAAGCATGACCATCTCTGTATTACTAGAGCCATATTTAGTCAGAGCAGCCAGAGTTAGCCTACACTCTTCACGCTGGTCAGATGGGTTGTAGTGGTCTCGTGCTGTTTATAAGCCTTATTTAGCGTATTTTTAAGTCGCCTCCTACGACGTCCACGAACAGACTTGGAGTGATCCTATTCTACTCTGCCGGAAACCATACGGCGAGCAGAAACCACACGGCGAGAAATTAAAGAACTAGCTTAGTCTCTTTATTATCTCTCCTCTGTGCTCAAAATGGACAAATTGTCATGTTATTTATTTTTAATCGGATACGGTTCTGAGCGGGTTGTCCGTGATGTGAACTTTAATGCTTGCGATAATTAAAAATTAAAGTGAAATTACTGGTACAAAAACTACTGTCAAAAAATCCTGTGCATTTATCTCCCCGCTGATTGTTGAAGTTAATAGAGGTAATGTAAATGTATGATTATTTTGGCAATGCGGTTAGCATCCTGTCCCTATTAGTTTTTAGGGTTCCGTATACAAAATATGAAAACGGGACCCTTTTACTAAGACTCCGCTGTCCGTCTGTTTGCCAGCTAGTTATTAAAAATTTTCACAGATGATGTAATTCTGTTGCCGCTATAACAAAAAATACTAAAAACAGAATAAAACAAATATTTAAGTGGGGCTTCCATACGATAAACGTAATTTTTTATAATTTATCTAACGGAAATTTTCGTGCGCGAGTCCGACTCGCACTTGGCTCGTTTTTTATCTACTCAAATTTCCAATTCAAATTCAAATATATCTTTATTATCAGGATATTTATAATATCTCTTAATAATCGTCATTATTTTGTTGCACAATTGTTGACGTCAAATGGTTACTTACAGCTAAGTTTACTACCGCTTCCAAAGCGCTAGTGCAGAACAACTCGTGCTTGTCCATAGTTACGCTAAAACCGGCCTTTGTGACAATTCATCATCTACATCATCATCTTAGACGCTGCAGCTACAACCGCCAAAATTATTGTCCAATAGTTTCTATTTTGGGCTTTCTGCATCTAACCTCAACATAGTAACTTATTAGTAATCTGTGTTGATATTTCTTCAAGTCTTGTTGAACACTCTCTGAGCCTGTGTCTGCCTCAATTTCGGTAGTCAGTTTAGGTACTCTAGCATTGTCCTTTCTTTCTACGTGTCCCCTATCAACTGTCTAAATAAAGACGTGATTAAGTATGTAGGTATGTTTATCATCCAAAGCGAAGCGTCCAGTAGCTAATTCATGTTATTATCGACCATATTGAAGGCAGATGATGCAACCGTTGCCTGCACCTGTCGTTTACTACGGTTCATTTGCTTGCTACCCTTTCATACGGTTAACAACCCTATAAACATGCATTCTATTAGGTTAATTTATTCATATGATATAACTAGCAAAAAGCTTAGCTTTGTAAATACTCGCGTAGTTTTTCTAACTGGTTAATATTTTCAAGGCAGATTCTATATTAACTCTTTGGTTTTCTAACAGATGGCGTTAGTAGAATTACAAAATTTTTATCATCATCATCATCGTTATCAGGTCTTTTTGTCTCCGCTCCAGGAGCACGACCCTCTCTGTACCAGAGCCATACTTGGCCAGAGCAGCTAGAGGACTTGGCCTGCACTCGTGTCGCTGGCCAGACGGGTTAAGGGTCCCCCGACCCTAGACCAAAATACAACTTTCCATACAAACGTAGTCTACGTTTTATTTCAAAACGACATGTCCGATTTGGGCAAATTTTGTAATTTCAAAGATATTGCAATTATCTAGGTTTATAACTAGTTTCCGACGGTAAAAATATGAACTTGAAATAGAATATAGTGTTTTATATCATTTTTGACCATTAGTATGGGAAACTTCTAAATCGTTATATTTTCTTTCCAGTTCATAATTTTAGTATAGGAAACCAGTTATAACCCTAGGTAATTGCAATTTCTTTACAATTACCAATTTTTACCGGAATCTGACATGTGGTTTCAAAATTAAACGTAGACTACGTTTGTATGGAGAAGTCTAGGGTCGGGGGACTCTTAAAGAGGTCTGTGATAAAAATGATATTTCCCTCTCCATATACTTAACACTTCAGGATGCAGGCCGCTTCCGATCGGTCGTTTTGGAAATCCTTGGGGGAGGCCTATGTCCAGCAGTGGACTTCCTGTGGCTGATATGATGATGATGATGATACTTAACAACTGTGTGTGTTTGTAATTGGAATCTTGTTCGCACATTCTCAAGGGCGCCAGCTGAAAATCAGCTGTTACTCCTAGGGGTAGCGTTTAGCTGAGCTGTAGCCCTTTTGTGCACTGTGCCACACAAATGCATGCTTAGCTGTAAGTATTAAAATTTGTAATTACCTTACCTTATAATAATTATGTATATTGTGTGTTACAGAGAGCAAATAAATAATTTATCTATCTATCTATCTATCTATAACAGTCTAATGACTGATGTCAATTGTTAGGTTAGTATCCCATAACACAAGTCTCGAACTAACTTTGATACTACCTCTATCTGTGTTCTTAGTATAAGTATATGTAGGCAAGTAAAGGAAAAAGTATACAAACGCGCGTAGCAACCTGCCACTTTATCTGATTGTTTCCACCTGTTACCATAAAATATCTGTCAGTCCTTTAGCTCGAGGCTTCCCTAAAATTCTTACCCGAAACCATCTTAAAAGTATAATTTGTCATACCGACTGGACACACAATTGCATGCAATTTGAGGACATCATTTAAACTGCACGCTGTTGATTGCACTTTATTAAAGACCGTATCAAAAATGGTTGTTGATTATATGGAATGCCAGGGGATGATTGCCCAGAATTTGAGAGACGACAGGAATGTAATGCGTGCAATCAGGAGAGTAAACGTTTTGTGGATGTCAATGATTGTTTGGTGTTTTTGAACATAGTGGCTCTGTAAGCTGTAGACCTCGCGAGTGACACCCATTCATTGAAGTTCATCGGATAAAAAAGTTGTTCAGACAAAAAATTGCGTCTCAAAAAAGGTAACAAAAAGGTTTGTGACATTTTTTGGAATTTTTTTGAAATGGCTGAATTTTATTATAATGTTTTAAAAGTTTTCAGTCATTTCCGCCATTTTGAAAAACTTTAAAAAACTGAATCAAAGAGAAAATGTACATAATTTTCGGACCATCTCACAAAATTTCACGAGAGTGGGTTGAAAAATGCGACCTGTAGACGACAGCCGAATAGCCGGACAAAAGCATTTTTGACCAATCTTGAAACAAAGACGCAGGAGCAGATTTGGCCAACACTCTCCACACTGGCCAGACGGGTTGGAGAGGTCTCATGATAATTTAAAAGCTTTGTTTAGCTGTTATACTAAGTCTACGGGAAGACTTGAAATGGTCCTATTATGCTCTGCCGGAAACCACACGGTTTACGAGTAAAAAATGCAAAAGTCCGCATTAATAGGGATAATATTCTTTAAAAACCAAAATAGCTTTTCCCGAAAATCGTAAGCTTCCAACAAGCCCCATCTCAAAAGCCACCGCATCTTACGGAAATGGGAGCGACCGGTAAATGAACGATAATCCCCTTGTCTAAAAAGAGCAAAGAATTCGATGTAATCAAATTTTCGGGGCTTGATACTCGTTAATTCTGGGAATTGAAGGGTGCGACTTTAATTTGAAGTATTTCTTTTTGGTTTGTTTCGCTTGCATCTTTAACTTTGCAGCTAAACTATAAGAAACATAAAAATGACGCCTTAGCAAAAGTGGTTTAGCCTGATGAGCATTTTCCAGAAACAAAGTCCACGCGAATGAAGTCGCGAGGTTCGGCTAGTTTTATTTAGTTAAATCTAATGATTAGCTAACCAAAACTAATCGACGGGTTCTCTGACAGGCAATGAATTTCGTAGGTAACCGAAAGAAGGAGATTTTTCGGAAACACGAGTGAGTACAATGGCGATATCTCTTATTTTATGTACGTTATTTAATACTTCATGTCTTGAAACCGTCTTATAATAATGTTTTTCCCGTAAAATTAGGTATTTTGCTAAGATAACTTGTCAGGCATTCTATAAAAAAATAAAAAAAGGTGAAAACATGTTGTGGAGTTTTAATTTTAAAGCTGCTCCTTTTTGTAATTTTAAATGTTATTTTGTTTTAAACTTCGTTGTCTTCGTCTTTACTTATAGTCACAAAATCAGAAAGAAACTTTCAAATTTGCATGTCTTACAGGTATAACTGTACTAAATGTATATTTAGTGACCAGAACTTAGACTTATACGCAGGCCTAAACCAAGCGTATATGGGGGACATTTATGAGATGCTAGGTAGAAGTGATCGTCGACGAGCTGAGGAACTATTATCTCCTTATATCTGTGATCATCGAAGTAAAGTTATACTTACTTAATCACGTCAATCATAGCTCTTGATTGATGATCGCAAAGGGTTGTGCTAATAAATACCCGGTTGCAGCAATATGTTCATGGTAATTATTGGAACGAAGTTTTGGAACGAAGTTCCTTGTCGCGCGTTACGAAAGGGGGCTAGACAGAAAAAATTAAGACCAAAAGTTTTAACGACACTTTTTGCTATAGTTGTAAGCCGTGCGGCGTGCGCGTGTAACTCTGTCTGTCTCTCTCTCTCTAATTAATCGAAAGGAACTTTGTTCCATCCGGGTGTCCCTTGACACCTCTCAAGTTTTTTATTATGAAGCTGGGTTTCGATTTATAAAATTTGGAAGGTACATACCCGATCAAACCACAGGCTATACTAGATCACTATATAGTATAAAGAAATTAAAGCAACAGTCAAAAACTAAAATAAGCGGCCAAGTGCGAGTCGGACTCGCCCATGAAGGGTTCCGTAGTAGCAAATAACATAATATAAAAGTCTTGTAGTATGTTTTTTTAATTTTTATATTTGAGTTGATTGAATGAAAGGTAAATTGCCGTTTATGATGATGACATATTAAAAAAAACTACTTACTAGATCTCGTTCAAACCAATTTTCGCTGGTAGTTTTCATGGTAATAAACATCACATATTTATTTTAGTTTTATCATTCTCTTATTTTAGAAGTTACGGGGGGGGGACACACTTTTTTCCACTTTGGAAGTGTCTCTCGCGCAAAGTATTCGGTTTAGAAAAAATGCTATTAGAAACCTCAATATCATTTTTGAAGACCTATCCATAGATACCCCACACGTATGGGTTTGATGAAAAATAAATTTTTGAGTTTTAGTTCTAAGTATGGGGAACCTCCCAAAATTTACTGTTTTTTTCTATTTTTGTGTCAAAACCTTAATGCGGTTCACACAATACATCTACTTACCAAGTTTCAACAGTATAGGTCTTATAGTTTCGGAAAAAAGTGGCTGTGACATACGGACGGACAGACAGACAGACAGACATGACGAATCTATAAGGGTTCGTTTTTGCCATTTGGCTACGGAACCCTAAAAAAAGACATTTCCATACGAAGGCTTGCAGCCCCGCCCAGACATTTTGTATAGGAATGACGAGTTTTGTTGTTTTTTGCATGTTATTTTATAATAACTGCCTCCGTGGTGTAATGGTTAGAACTGCCTCCGTGGTGTAATGGTTAGAGCGTTCGGCTCATACCCGGAGGTCGCGGGTTCGATTCCCGGCGAAGGCAACGAATTTGTGTTGTTGTCCTAGTTTGGTTAGGACATTGCAGGCTGATCACCTAATTGTCTAATAAGTAAGATGATCCGTGCTTCGGAGGACACGTTAAGCCGTCTGTCCCGGTCACTGTCTTTGACATTGGTCGTTACCTAAAAATCATGTCAGAGGCCTTTAAGGCGGTTTAAAAACTCTGACACTAGTGTTAGTCACTAACACACACGTTAAGAAAGAAAGATTATACTATAGTGATCTAGTATAGCCCGTGGTTTGATTTATTACGGGTATTCAATGATAACACAACGTGGAAGGGACATACCCTTCCACGTTGTGTTATCATTGAACAGCCTTCATTTTGATAAAGTTCAATACCATACCTTATAATATAATTTTACAAAACTAAATACCGACATCAACCCCAAACTACACGACCGATTTTGATAAAATTCATGTGGGACCACTGGACAAGTATGCCCTTTAAACTTTTTTATTTGAAAGGGCTTACTTGTCCAGTGGTATTTTTTCTAAGTCTCGAATAATCGGTAAACATACAAGTCTCGAACTTACTTTGGGGCTAGCTCAATCAGTGTAATTTGTTCCTATGTATTTTTTTATTTTATTTATTTATATATATAAAAGAAGAAACTGAATGAATGACTGACTGACTGACATATCAACGCACAGCCCAAATCGCTGAGCCTAGAGACTCTAAATTTGCCACATAGGTTCCATATGAAGTCTAAGGGTGCACTAAGAAAGACTTTTTCAAAACTGGGGGTCTAAAGTTTGTATGGAGAAAAAAATTAGTTGGACCACTTTATTCAAAACTTCGCAGGAGTTCTCCTGGCGGTAAATAAGTAATAGGATTTACAAAATTCAATCTTATTACAACCACTTTTGACTTCTACGCGGACGAAGTCGCGGATTTCTGCTAGTTTATACATATAAAAGGTCGTGACAAATTGATAACCTTCTTTATAGAAATCGGTTAAAAACACAGTCTAAAATTAGTGCTTGGTTGAAACCCTTTTATACATATGAAATATATCATATTCTTGGGTGTAAATAATGGTAACCGCACAACCAATATGACATTTTCTCATCCATCAATGTCCACGTATTTTTGGTGGATAATAGTTTAAATTCAGTAAATATTCGCGTGAGAAGAAGACAAGGTATAGATTGTTAGATAAGGTGTTTTTGAATATATATTGGTTAAAATAATCGGCCAAGTGCGAATCGAACTCACGAACGAAGGATTCCGTACCATTGTTTATAAAAAAAATCACGTTTGTTATAAAATAAATATTTAAAGGGGGCTCCCTTAAATATTTATTTTCATCTGTTTTTAGTATTTGTTGTTATAGCGGCTACAGAAATACATCATTTATGAAAATTTAAACTATCTCGTTATCACGGTTAATGAGATACAGCTTAGTGACAGACGGACGGACAGCGGAGTTTTAGTTATAACATTTTTTAAACACAATAGTTTCAAACGCGCATTTTTCTTGTCTTTTGGCATCTCACTAGAATGAAAAGACCTCTTTAAAAGATCTTCTTAATGGCAGTTTTGATGAACTCATGGCGTACTCCAAAACCCTAACAATTTGAGTTTTACAATAGTAATTACAATGCAGGTAGCTGTGGACAAATTAGCGACAACCACACGTAATAAATGATCGATACAGCGTGACCTCGTATTAATCACCTCACCACAAAACGTGTTGCTATTTAGCGAACCGATTGTTTACAAATTGTTAATTAAATTCAACATGAGTTCTGTTAGAGACTAGAGTAAAAAGCTGCTTTTGGCTCTTAGAGTCAAAACATAGGTACTAGGCCGAATTTAAGCGACCGAACTTTGGCTAAATTTCGCTTGCAATCCAGTTTGCAGCATAGCAACACATGAGGAAAAATAATACTTGGAATTAATAATATTTTGGAAACTTTGGCTAAATTTCGCTTGCAATCCAGTTTGCAGCATAGCAACACATGAGGAAAAATAATACTTGGAATTAATAATATTTTGGAAGTGCCTCCGCTGCCGGCGCTGGTTGCCGAATTGGCTGCCGGCGCTGGTATAACACGATCTGTGTCTGTGTTACTTTCGCCCTTAGCTTAAATCGCTCGCTCGTGTTTTGTTCACAGGAAACCTAACGAACCTATGTTTACGGCAAATTCTGAGTGCTGGCGCCGGCAGCCGGTGTTTTAAATCTCGGCTGCCCGCAATATAAGTATAACTGCCGGTTCCCAATAGTGATATTTTTAGGAGCCGGCGCCGGCATCGGAGGGACTCTCTAATATTTTACATATTGAACGTAATCTTCTAGAGTCCCGCGAAAAATACGTCCCCGTTCCCCGTCTTCGGATTTCTCCCCCGTTTTCGCCCTGTGGAGGGTGTTGGGTGGATGGCTGCAGGCGCCTTAGGAGATTCTGTTCTGTATGTAATACTTATCTTAATACTGTGGCAACGTATGTATGAATGGTTTATAGGAATACCTATCGAAGCAAGCGAAGTTCTATTTGAAAAATGCGGTTCCTAGCAGCAGCTCTTGATGCAGCAGTTTATTAGCGCAGGAGCACACATACGCCATTGAAATATTATAAAGAAGTTAGACACGACATTTTGACTTTACTGACTTGACAGTGACGATTCTACTTAACGTTGACAGATGTATATTGGTTGCGTTTATCCGAATCTGCTTGAATAATCCGGCGTTTGTGAGAATGTATGTTTGTTTGACGATGACTTGAGTAATTTTTATTGGAGCTTTATGAAAAGTAGGCGAGTAATAAAGCCAATAAAAAGTTTAAGTTCGAAAATGAGTCAAATCAGTCATGGACTCATGGGGTTGCCGAGAAATGGGGTCCGCAAATTCTTAGTCCGAGGCCAACTACTGTTTATAATGTGTTACAAGTTCTTGCTGCATGACGCCTATGTGCTGCCTCCGTGGTGTAGTGGTTAGAGCGTTCGGCTCATACCCAGAAGTCACGGGTTCGATTCCCGGCGGGGGCGACGACTTTGTGTTGTTGTCCTAGTTTGGTTAGAACATTGTAGGCTGATCACCTAATTGTCTGATAATTAGGATGATCCGTGTTTCGGAGGGCAAGTTAAGCCGTCGGTCCCGGTCACTGTCTTTGACATTGGTCGTTATCTAAAACCATGTCAGAAGCCTTTAAGGCGGTTTAAAAACTCTGACACTAGTGTTAGTCACTAACACACACGATAAGAAGAAGCTTCATGAAGCTTATTTTTAACCGTCTTCAAAAAGGAGGAGGTTATCTATTCGTCGCGATATTTTTTTTATATATGTTCTCGTATGATTCGGAGACGCCTGTACCGATTTGCTACTTGTAGTCAGGTAATCGCATAGAAATGTTATCAAAATCGGTTAGGTAGGTATGTAGGTCGGGGATGAAGAAGGTTTTAAGTTTTAAATTTTTTTAAGATACTTCTGCAATATACTTACCTGATAATATTTGAGGCCCCGGAAATAAGCGAAATAACTTTTGCTTCATTAACTTTGACCTAAGCTCACGAATCAAATCGCAAGTCTAAATTCCTCAAAATGAATCACATAGCACCATTACAGAACTGTCAAGCGTGTTCATCCATCAAACAGACAGACAGACAACCCGATAACATCTATGGATATTAATTATAATGAGTCATATTGTATGGACTGGTTTTTGTTAGGTTGCGCTTGAGAAGATTATTTTAATCGATTTGTATAATGATCATCTGATAAATCTTAAGTATCTTACGATATTGCTTATAATAACTTTTCAAAACTTAAAACTGACTTCTGCTCCAAACAATACAGCTGATTTTGATAAAATTATATCTATAGGACCACCGGACAAGAATGGGAAAACATTGAAAGTGTTTCAAACTAAAAAAAGATTTTTCCAAATTAGTCCAAGTCACAGAACAGAGAAAAGGTTTCTCTGTTCCGTGGTCTAGGCATCTTCGCTTATTTAGTAAAATACATTTAAAAAAAATGCGGAAAGAATCTCCGCTTTATTTGAAGGTGGTTAAAAGACAGTGATAGGGTTTTATGAAGTTTGGATCAAACTTGCTTTGCTTGCTTTGCTACTTCAAGATTTGACTTGCAATGGAAATGAAAAAGCTAGAACCCCATAAACAAATTATTATTTTACGACTGGCCTTCTGGATTTTGGATCCAAGATGGCACAATTTTTCATGTTTCCTTTAATAACTATAGTTTATACACATTTTCTCATCTAGACGTGCTATTTAGTTTACCTCAAGAGCTGTACGAAAAACCGCGGGTTGCTTTTAGCCCGCGCAGTACATGAAAAGCTAGCCTCAAGTCTCAGGAATGCTGTTATATGAAATGTGTGTGCTTAGACCTCAGTCGCTCTTGGTATCAGATGGTGCTGTCTGTCTACATTTAAGAGCCCAGCTCTTGTCCGTGTCAGTGTTTGCAACGAGTTTATTTTTTAGACAAATTAAAATATACCCTGACTCTCAAGAACATCATCTACATGAGTACAAACTCAGAGGTACAATTTGAACCTAGTAAGAATAGAAGACGTGCCTTACAGACTCAGTACCAGTACTATAACCGCTTGCATCATTGCTTTGATAAGACGAAGGCCGGATTCCAAAAATAAACCCAATAAAAGCTTATTTGCCAGGCAAATTAAATAACCCCGACGACACCATCTAGTGATGAGAGGCGGAACTACATATTATAACCGATGTTAAGTGGAATTGATATCCGTAGCGCCATCTATTATTTGCCGGGTAAATTAAAAACCCTGACTTTCAAGCGTTAATTCTCATTTACTTTTAAACGGCTGAACCAATTTTTTTAATAAATAGGGACAAATTACACTAATTGAGCTAGCCCCAATGTAAGTTCGAGATTTGTGTTATGGGATACTAACGCAACGGTACTATATTTTATAACGAATACATATATAGATAAACATCTAAGATCCAGGACAATTTGAAAAAGACCATTTCCCAACTTGCCCTGACCAGGGATCGAATCTGGGACCTCTGGGTGGCGGTCTGGCATGGTGACCCTACGCCACGGAGGTCGTCACGAATTTTCATCAAACATAGCAAAAACTATCACGGGACATGCTTTGACGTTAAAGAAACACCACATCGAAATACAAGAGCTACGATTCCACAGATAGACAAACATTAGTATCGCACCCCTCTTTTCTGTCAGGGGTTAAAGCAAATTAAAAATGAATGCAAAGTTCTAAACTACATCATAATTAAATATTTAATTCATTCAAAATCCATCATAGCGCTCGAGTTTTAAACGAGCGAATCTTTTAATTTAAAATGATTTCGTGACAGCTGATTAAGATTGATTCACCGAGGTATTAATTAAAAAACTAATGGAGTTAAAAGGAAAAAGATGACTTCTCACCCGGCTCACGATCCTTTAAATTCAAGGAAAAATATATAAATGAGTAATATGTTAAGATGAGTATATTTTTAATTTGAAATAATTTTTTTTTCAACCGAATACAGAGGTTTTTAGGTCAGTATTTAGATTCTATTTTATTTTATTCATATCATTCTATTTTTAAGATAATATTTTTATCGGCGAAGTTTTTGGTGCGTTTTTAGGGTTCCGTAGCAAAATGGCAAAAACAGGACCCTTATAGATTCGTCATGTCTGTCTGTCTGTCTGCCTGTCGGTAAGTAGATGTATTCTGTGAACCGCATTGTGATTTTCATACAAAAATAAGAAAAAAACATAAATTCTGTCTGTTCATCCGCAGTTTTACTCACAGATTATAAGTACTACATAGAAATCTAATAAATTCACACGTGAAAATATTCACAGAAGTAGTATATATAACGAAGTTTAAAGGGAAACTATCAGAGCTTAGTGTTTTCAAATGAAAAACTTATACGCGACCAACTTATAAAATGTACTCGAAAAAGGAAAATGTCATACAAATTCAGTAAAAAAAAAGTTTTAAGACGTTTTCATTGGCAGAACTCAAAGTCGGCATTCGAAACTATGGAACTCTACACTTCGTGTGGCCCGACACGCACTTGGCCGATTATTTATTATAATTATTCCCGAATGAAACCGTGAAATCAGCTCAAATTAAACGATCCGTTTATGATGTTACTTTTAGTATCAATTCACCGCAATAAGGATACTTGGAAGCAGTTTTAAACCGTTATTTACATATATATGGTACCAGTTATGCGATTTTAAAATTTGTCCTTTAGAGAAAATGATTCGATTTAACTGCGGATTAAGATATATTCTTTTTTTATACCCTGTTTAAGAGTCCTTTTTTACCGAATACGTATACCTATAAGTTTCTTTTTAGGGTTCCGTAGTAAACAAGGAACCCTTCTAGTTTCGCCATGTCTGTCTGTCTGTCTGTCTGTCCGTCCGCGGTCCCACTCAGAAACTATTACGTACTAGACTAACTAATAAGTACTAGAAAGCTGTAATTTGGCATGGATATGTATATCAATCATGGCGAAAAGGTCGTAAAATAAAATATGGAAAAAAAAATTTTTTAGTACAGAGGAAGTCATAAGTAAAGAGGAAGTCAATATTGTTTTTGTCTTCAAACATATTGTGTGGGGTATCGTTAAATAGGTTTTAAAAAAATATTGTGAGCTTGGGAACACCATTTTTCGATTTAGGGATCCGTGTCTGAAATATTTAGGTCTCAAGTAAATTTTTTTGTTAAAGTCACGTGTCCCCCCATCTATCTGCTAAACGGTTATATATGGACACGTGAAAAAATTCACAGCTATAGTATATATAATTTAGTTTAAAGGAAAACTATCAGAGTTAAGTAGAGTTAACAGATTAAAAAGTTATAGGTGATCAACTTATAAAATGTACTCGAAAAGAAAAATTTCATACAAATTCAATACTTAGCCGTTTTAGAGTGCAAGTTGGCATTTACAACTACGGAACCCTACACTGCGCGTGGCCTGACACGCACTTGGCCAATTATTTCTATGTACATTCCTCGATAACTTAAAGACGCCTAGACGAATTTGAGAAGTTCTTTGTTTCTTTGAAAGGGCATAAAAGACTTTTCTCGTTTGGTTTTAAGTACCTAGTTTTTAGTCTAGATTTTGTTATATAATATGATATTCATATTAAATGTAATGGTAATTAATAGTTAGGGTTAACACTAACACTGCTTCATCAAAATATTTTATTCGCGAACAATCCAACACTACTTATCTTCCCCCATAAATAGACCAATGGAACGGTTTCACCGCCTCATTGTCGGTAATGCCAGTAAAGTGCCGTGATTGCGTTGCTTTACCTGAGTTATTGTCGTGAACTTTGCTCCGCGGGTCGGGGAGAGTCGTGATGTGGACTCGAATAGCTTTCGATTTAGTAGCGGGGAAATGAAGGCTTGACATCTAACTATAGCAAAACTAGCTGTGCCCGTGGGCTTCGCTCCCCCTGGGAATTTCGGGATAAATAGTATCCTATGTCCTTCCCCGAGTCTCAAACTATATCCATACCAAATTTCATCAAAATAGGTTCAGTAGTTGAAGCGTAAAGAGGTAACAAACAAACAAATATACAAACTCATTTTCGCATTTATAATATTAGTAGGATAGTAGGATAGGAAGTAGGATAGTAATATATAATAAATTGTAAAATTTGAATTAAAGAGTTTGTCATTCTTAATATTGTTTCACTTAAGGCTCCTACCCTTCACCCAGGGTAGGACCCTTAAATAAATCTTAACGTCACAACACAACCTGCCTCCAAGTTTTCAATTTACTTAGACCTAGATCAACTTGTAAGCACTAATCACTAGATACGCCCAACAAATACACCAACTTGTGAAGTTACCCGCAATTTTTCAGTAATTTGGGACCGGCGTGAGTCGCTATTTTTGACGAAAAAATTTAATTTCGTTGAAGGCTTTACGCAGTAATTATGTGTGTGTGTGTCGAGATGTGATGACGATGACTTTAAGGTTTTGAGATGAGTTGTAAAAATATTTGGGATATTTTATTAAATACATATTTGCGTCTTGCTTATGTTAGGAAATCGAATTTTGGACAAGGAAATTGAATTGGCTTTACGGTTTTACAGCCGGTTGCCACCTGACGCCAAGACACTAATCCTTCCTAGGACTATGAGTGCTGCCGTTGGACTCCTCAAGTCTCTTCCGCCACCAGCTCTTTTGTAGCACCGTGCCTGATGCTGCATCTCTAAACATGACCCTTCCACCCCAATATGCAGGGTTGGCTCATTGTTTGGCATGCCACTTCCGCCTGCTCCGCCGTTCCAATGGACTCCATTCCGCCTTCGCAGCCGTTAAGGTCTTCACCCGTATCCCTGGGCTCGGGTTTCGCATTATACCCCGCGAGACTGGGCCCCTGCCTGAACTCCGCCACCGTCTCACTCCGGCCTACTGAACCAGACAGACGCCAGACAGGTATTACTCCAGTGGAAGTTAGAGAGGTCGCCTCTACCCGCCCTGGAGCCGAGTTAATGGTCTCGTATGATGCCCGAAACCAAAAGCAAGGTTAGGAAAATCGAATAAAGTCTTTAAAAAATGTTAGTCCATTTTGATAAACTACATAACTTTATTTTTACTTTCATTCATTCATTGATACCAACACTCATTTTTCCTACAGAATATTATGTTTTTTTTTTATGTATATTCCCTGATTACTCGAAAACACTTGATCACCTGGACCAATACGGACTTTTTTTAAGGGTACCATACTTGTCAGCGTCCCATAGAAATATTATCAATATAAATTGTGAAGTTTGGTTTTAGTTTAGATTTTTATATAAGGTCTAACAAAATATACAGAAACTATTTTAAGGGTGAATTCAGTCCGTGATACTACACTTTCCCTAAGAAACATATGTCGAAATATAATATGAAAAATAATTTTTGGCTTTCTATACAAACTCGGATCAGCTGATCGGTCAACTTGTATGGGAGGCCAAAAATTACTTCTAATATTTCGATACATGTTCCTTGGGGAAAGTTGTTCAGTATCATGGACTGAATTAACCCTTAAAATAGTTTTAGTATATTTTGTTAGACCTTATATAATATGATATTCATATTAAAAATGGTAATTCAAGGTTAGGGTCACCCAAGTATTACGGGTGTTTTGATTTTTTTTATAAACGTCAAAAATACATAAAGTACGTAAATTCCGAACATATGTTGCCATAACATATACATATACTATACATCCCTCTCCGGTAAGTAATATATCTTCGGTTTTTCAGGGCGTGAGTGGCGTCTCCAATTAACGTCGTATTAGTCTGACACACTAATGATATTTTAAATGAAAACACTCGGGTATGGTTGGCAAAAAAGTAAAGCACATTTATATTAATTATCATCATCATTTCAGCCACATAACGTCCACTGCTGGACATAGCCTCTCCCAAAAAATTCCAAAATGACCGATCTAGAGCGGCTTGCATCCAGCGCCTTCCAGCGACCTCGGTTAGGTCGTCAGACCACCTTGTAGGTATGTATCCTACGCTTCGCTTGCCTGTACGTCGTCACTATTATAGAACCTTTTGCCCCATCGGCCATCGGTTTGTCGCGCTGTGTCCCGCCCACTGCCATTTCAACGAGCTAATCCGCTGGGCTATGTCAGTGACTAGTTCTCCTACGAATTTCCTCATTTCTGATTCGATCACGTGAGTGGCGTCTGCAATTAACGTCGTATTAGTCTGACACGCTAATGATATTTTAAATGAAAACACTCGGGTGTGGTTGACAGAAAAGTGATGCACATTTATATAAATAGCGCAGTGTTTTATCTGTCTTATTATAAAACACTGCGGGCAAAAATGCGAATCATTTTAACAGGCGATGCGGCTAGCAACCCGTCACTGTATTGATTGCTTTTCCATCTTCTCGCCCACCATGACGCTAAAAGTGGCTTTTGAGTCTTGCGGCCCTAGGCTCTGCATAGAACCGCAAGACCCAAAATGCTCTGTTTGCCCCATTAGGGATAAAGACGTGATAGTATGTATGTATGTATGTATTATAAAACACGGACTGTACATAATACTTGATAGATATATAGATAACTAGCTGATGCCCGCTACTTCGTCTGCGCAATATCTTTATAAATTGTAGCCTACGTGTTATGCTGATGTATAAGCTATATTATTGTAAGGTTTCGTTATAATCCATTTCGTAGTTTTTAACTAGCTATCGCGGTTCTTGAGATACAACCTGGTGACAGACAGACGGACAGACAGCGAAGTCTTAGTAGTAGGGTCCCGTTTTTAACCTTTGGGTACGGAACCCTAAAAACACATACGGGTCGAACTGATAACCTCCTACTGATTTGAAGTCGATTAAAAATATGAATTCAACTTTGAATGACAAAAACATACAGTACATAGTAAAATAAAAACACCAAGATTCTCAACAGCTCTAAATATTTTTAATGGATGTATTACCAATACATACATACATACTATCACGTCTTTATCCCTAATGGGGCAGACAGAGAATTTTGGGTCTTGCGGCTCTATGCAGAGCCTAAGGCCGCAAGACTCAAAAGCCACTTTTAGCGTCATGGTGGGCGAGAAGATGGAAAAGCAATCAATACAGTGACGGGTTGCTAGCCGCATCGCCTGTTATAATGATTTGCATTTTTGCCCATTCCCTCGATCGGCTTTTACGATCTGCGCGGGAAGAGAAGCAGCTGGTACATTCTAAGTTTTTTCGTTATTCCAAGACCAGCATGGGAGTTTTACCAATACTCATTAAATACCACCTACGTATTTGATCTTTTTTTGCTATCTGTACCTGCCATGCACCAGGCACCACGATCTCTAAAATGTCTCTCACTCGGTGGTTTCGCTGTTTTTGCGGACCGTTTGAACCCAGCAATTACAGCGAGGGCTGATTTTAGCGAAAACTATTTTTCTGACATATCTGTTAAGGAATAAAGAAAACTATTCAAGGTATATTTATAACGTATGTTTCAAAATAAATAAAGAGAATAATATTACAAAACTAAAAACCTGCTTTATTCTTCAAATACCTTCACAACCAAGTAGTAAAAATTTACCTCGCAAGTATACCCTTTTAAACAAAAAGGGATTTTCCAAATCGGTTTAAGAGTCTTCAAATAATCGGTGGAGAAAAATAACGAATTGATAACCTACTCCTTTTTTGAAGTCGGTTACAAAAATGCAGGTGGCTGATGAATGGCTTTATTATGATTGCGTTTTTTTACACGTTTTTTTGCGAGGTGGTTGGTTCGTTGCGTCTAAATCTGAATGAAGCTTACTTGTTATCTTTTGTGCAACTTTTCATAGGGTTGTCACCTGATTATTTTTTTTTATTTATTATCTCTCTTTTCTTTTTCTATTTAAGGTCCTCGCTGTAGATTTCTAGGGTACCTAAGCATAAATTTTAGAATAAAAATATCCACTTTGTCCATTTTTCTAAACTATTTTCTATACATTGTCCTTTTTTATTAAGAACAAATATTTCTTCTGTTTCAGTTCAGTTCTGAATAGTTCTGTTCATAATTTTGAATAACTTACTCCAATAAATGTAAACAGAAATACGAAAAAAAAATTGGTTCATGTACAAATCGAAGTGGTCAATCGATACTATAAAAACTTTTTTTGCGTATTTCGCTAAAAATTTATTTAGAAAACTACTTCAAATGGTGGACTAAATCACTCCTTAAAAAAATTGTACTTGATAAAAAAAGGACACTGTATATGGTATTCATTGTAGGCCAAAGGCTTTTCTAATTTCTTTATTTTTCCGTCAGTTTAATGCTACCTTAAAAAGACCTATTTAACTTGTATACATCGCTTTACGATTTTAAATATGTCGTATCGAAAGACACATCATCATCATCATCATTTCAGCCGCATAACGTCCACTGCTGGACATAGGCCTCTCCCAAAGATTTCCAAAATGACCGATCTAGAGCGGCCTGCATCCAGCGCTTTCCAGCGACCCTGGTCAGGTCATCTGACCACCTTGTAGGTGGGTGCCCTACGCTTCGCTTGCCAGTACGCGGTCGCCATTCAAGAACCTTTTTGCCCCATCGGCCATCGGTTCTCCGCGCTATGTGTCCCGCCCACTGCCACTTCAACGAGCTAATCCGCTGGGCTATGTCATTGACTTTTGTTCTCCTACGGATTTCCTCATTTCTGATTCGATCACGTAGGGAAACACCGAGCATAGCCCTCTCCATAGCGCGTTGAGCGACCTTGAGCATTGAGCGAAAGACACATGATGATAACAAATGACAACCCTATTTCACAACCTTTCATATTGTCCATTTTATTAATGAAACGTAAAGATCTGTTTTGTCAACTAGCCCCAAAAAAAAATATCCATTCTTCATACGATATCGAACTCTATTCGATGGAAATAAATTGCAAATTCGTATAAAAGATTTTCGCGTACTTTATCCGATTATGTAAGATTGTGTTTGAATAGTCAAGGACATAGTACCTATTTGTTTTTATTGTCCGGAGTCGGTACCGTGAACGTACCTAAGGATTCGGAAGTAAAAAAAAGGACACTGTATATGGTATTCATTGTAGGCCAAAGGTTTTTCTAATTTCTTTATTTCTCTGTCAATTTAATGCCACCTAAAAAAAACCTATGTAACTTGTATACATCGCTTTACGATTTTAAATATGTCGTATCGAAAGACACATGATGATACAAATGACAACCCTATTTCACAACCTTTCATATTGTCCATTTTATTAATGAAACGTAAAGATCTGTTTTGTCAACTAGCCCCAAAAGAAAATATCCATTCTTCATACGATATCGAACTCTATTCGATGGAAATAAATTACAAATTCGTATAAAAGATTCTCGCGTACTTTATCCGATTATGTTAGATTGTGTTTGAATAGTCAAGGACATAGTATTTGTTTTTATTGTCCGGAGTCGGTACCGTGAACGTACCTAAGGATTCGGAAGTAGATTGTACGCGAATTTAACAATAGCAATTTGATACAAAGCATTTTTATCTGGTTCCCAGGGGCTGAAGTACTTTTTTTGGGTACCTTACCCTAAGGGTAAAACGTGACTCTATTACTAAGACTAATAGTGCATATTACAAGCCAGATTAGAATGGGGCCACTTCAAGTCCTCCCGTGGACGTCGTAGAAGGCGACTTAGGAAATACAAGCTAAACAAAGCTTATAAACATCATGAGACCTCTCCAATCCGTCTGGCCAGCGAGGAGAGTGTAGGCCAAAGTCCTCTGGCTGCTCAGGCCAAGTATGGCTCTGGAAGTACAGAGCGGGTCGTGCTCTTGCAGTGGAGATAAAAGACCCGATGATGATTACTAAGACTCCGCTGTTCGTCCGTCTGTGTGTCACCAGGCTTTATACTATCACGACTTTATCCCTAATGGGGCAGACAGAGCATTTTGGGTCTTGCGGTTCTATGCAGAGCCCTGGGCCGCCAGACCCAAAAGCCACTTTTAGCGTCATGGTGGGCGAGAAGATGGAAAAACAATCAATACAGTGATGGGTTGCTAGCCGCATCGCCTGTCTTTTCTAGGTCGCCATTTAACTAGATAAAAAATAAATTAGTAGTAAGTACAGTTGATTAAATAAAACGTCACAAAACAGTGTCACTTTACATTGATCATATCCATTTTCAACATGATTTTAGATTATTTGATGCAGAAAAACTGATATTAAGAGCATGACGTCACGCTTTTGTATTTAATCTTTTAAACCAGCAATTCTTGTATATTTATAAATTTCAGTGATCTCGAAAACGGCTCTAACGATTTCGCTGAAAATTGTTATATGGGGGTTTTCGGGGGTAAACAATCGATCTAGATTAGTCTTATATTTGGAAAAACGCGTGTTTTCGAGTTTTCATGCGTTTTTCTTTCCACGCAGAATATGGTCGATATTTTTTTATTTTATTTTGTATTGTTTTTAGACAAGTTTAAAAAAATTTAGTTAATGTTTGAGATGTAACCGAGCAAAGCTCGGTAGCCCAGGTACTACTAATCTAATAGAAAATATTTGTTTTGACGTTTACAAAAAAGTCTGATTTTGATTATTTTGCTACACATTTTCAACATCAAACTT
This sequence comes from Acrobasis consociella, assembly GCA_963555685.1. Lineage (NCBI taxonomy): Eukaryota > Metazoa > Arthropoda > Insecta > Lepidoptera > Pyralidae > Acrobasis > Acrobasis consociella. The sequence goes on along the minus strand of OY743110.1, from coordinate 20,779,692 downwards.
ATTCAAGTACCCTTGGAATAGGTATATTTTTATCAATCTTTGTTTTCAGAATTCAGATACCGTAAAATTTTACAACTTTTTAAAAAGCCGTTCCATTATACAATATTTTTAATACCCGTTTCAATCTCTCAGCTTTTCTCACAACAACTTTATATCACGGCAGGAGAGCCACGAATTTATGGCCATCCTTTATCCCTTATCCCTGAAAAAGCGGACACCCTATTTATAGGCGCGGTGTCCCGAAATTTACACGTCAGGCGTGGGGACTTTATTCCCAGCATTCCTGTTTTAAGTATGGCCGGGATATTTATAATGCGGTTCTCTTTTTTCCCAGGAAGTAGATTTTCTGATTTAAAAAAGCCGAGGAAAAGATGCGTTCTCAGAATGGAAATACTTTCATTGTTACTTGTTTACTTTTTAATGGTTGCTGAGAGATTGGTTCAGCAAAAATATTCAAAACTAAAAACAGACTTCACCCCCAAACTACACAAGTGATTTTGATAAAATTTCTATGGGACCACCTGACAAGTAGGTATACCCTTTCAAAAAAACTAAAAAGAATTTTCTTAATCGGTCCAGGCGTCTTCAAATAATCGGTGACAAATAAAAGTTCCCGACGAATTGATTACCTCCTCCTTTTTGTAAGTCAGTTAAAAAGGACGCCGTTTAACATGCAATTTTTGTACAAATAAATAGGTATAGGACTTAACTTGTTTTTGTATAAAGTTATATTAGTGAAAATCTTATGTTGCCGCAGTAAAAAGTTTATTTTATTACCTCTTTTGAGAATCACGGTTCTTTTGACCCCGGTCCTTTGCTCAGGCTTGCGTGGGGATACAGATCCAACACGTAGAGGCCCTTTGGAGAAGTTGTTGTCATGTGGCGCTCCCGCCAAAACCTATTCCTGGATATACCTATGAAAGGTGTTCCCTTGAATAGGTTTTGACGCAAGAAAAATCTATTGCATGTAAAAGGAAAAGTTTAAGGGTTATGTAATTTGGGATGGACTGATACTGGTTATTACCTCTTATTATTTGTCTTGCTTATTTCCGGTTGCATTCTCATTTGTCCTGCTCTCGTGCCCAGGGAAGGCTTTCCCGCTTTTTCTTCTTAAAATAAAATATACATTTAAATTATGGTCACCCAAAGATGCCGAAGAACATGCGAAATCGAGAAGAAATAGCCGAAACAGTTTATGCGATTGCTTTAGTTTTACGACAAGCCGCTCTACCTTCTTTGGGAATTTTGGAATGCATTTGTGCGAAATATTTTATAACCGGCCAGTTCCCAACGTCAATCTTCTTTGGGAATGCAATGGTAGCACGAGCTGTTCGTGCTTAAAAAAGCCACAATCTTAGAATGTTAATCAACCATGTTGTATCTAAAACATTTTAAAAGTGACCTATCTTTAATTTATAATTGACGTTATAAAGCAGCCAAAAATAAAACAGTGGTACTCCAGGAGTGCCAAAAGAAGTGAAAACTTGGTGTCGGTAACAGTGTCGCGAGCTCAAAGGTTTTTTCCCACCTCAAAAAAGCTTTCCGTGTATGTTTAACGCGTTCTCTTCAAAAATATCTAGATAATCAAAAAGTGTAGTTGGTTTCGTTTTATTTTTGCAAAACACCCCCATACTCATAAACAAAATTTGCATAAACCAAAAATTAATGACAAGTACAAATTAGACAATTTATTTCCCAATGCCGACCCCAAGACAAATCGAGCGAATTAAAAAGCCAATCTAAGTTATCCCATACAATTACAGCCACTTACCACACCCCACCATTTAGGGGGGCAGTAATAATAAACCGGTGAGGAGCATGTCGAGCCTTGTACTTACCTAGGGTTCCCTTGCATTAGGGTTTTTACGAAACAAAAAAAAGACCTATAAGTACAGGTTATAATTATTGAAATGAATTAAAACTATTTTTTTTTACATAAATGACAACTTTGGAAAATCAAAACGTGCTTGCTAAGGGGATGCATAAATTTTTCTGGTTGTTTCTCCATTTGAAAAAACGGAGATATCATTTAAAATTATATATAACAAGTCAAACTATTTTTGAACGACTGATAACAGTTTAAATTGAGAACGTGAAGTTTCTCTACGCACATTAGTCAAAAGTGGTCGTTTTTCGCAAATATACGTAAAAATGCTTCACGTTTTCATTTTAAACTGTAAACTTATTTCAGTATCTTAAGTGACTACATGAATTTTCAGGGGCAGCACTCGAGCCCTGAAAATTCGGATAGCCACTTAAGTTACTTAGATAAATAATGAATTGAGTATTTATCTTATTTGTAACGCATTTCAAGTATAAGACAAACTGTACTTGGCAACTTTTTATAAAATTAAAAAAAAAGACAATAAAATGTCATAGGATGAATCGTACAATATTATTTTGTATAACTTTCAAAGAACTATCCTACTTCCAACTAATATCCTACTATATCCTACTAATCTTACCATCCTATCCTACTATTATTTTATTTACATTATTATTTAACATTATAAATACGAAATTGAGTTTGTATTTTTGTTTGTTTGTTACTTTTTCACGGTTATTTGGCACTGTTAAAAGAATAAAATGTCACAAAATAATGTCACTTGTCATTGATCATATCCATTTTCAACGTGATATAAGATTTAATAATGCGGAAAAATCCCAGAAACCATTAAATCTATAGAAAAAGATAAAATATTTTTTAAAAACATTAAAGAAGTGCTAGCTAACAAATGTTATTATTCTATAAATGAATATTTAGACGACAAAGATAAATTAATTAGAAATAGTTACAAAAATAATAATAAAATAGATGTTACAAAAAATATATTTAATATAATACAAAAAAATAAATAATTTTTTAAATAGTATAATAATTACAATTCAATAAATAAATACGATGACATATTCCAATATACTTATACGAGCCATATAATATAATAAAATATAAAAAAAACAAACAATATTTTTTTAATAGCACAACAACAGCAATTAAATAAATACGATTACTATTTTCTAAATATATATACGAAAAGCTACCAAATAGATATGATATTTTAGTAACTTAAAAATAAATAATTATAAATATTACATTATTTTGCATGAGAATACATTAATTTACTCATTCCTTTTTAAATAGCCCTTCTCTCATTGCAGCGCCCGTCAGGGCCCTTAATTGATCCTATATCTATAATATATAATCAAAGACCTGTATGTACATTAAGGAAGCAATAAATGATTGAGTATTGAGTATTAAACTACTGAACCGATTTGGATGAAATTTGGTATGGATATAATTTGAGACTCAAAGAAGGACATAGGGTACAATTTATCCCGAAATTCCCACGGGGAGCGAAGCCCGCGGGTACAGCTAGTATAAAAAAGCTATATAAAAAAGCGGTCACAATACGAGATGTTTCCTTATGGAAAAAAGTTTTACTAATCTGTTTTGATAGATGAGTTCATCCTCCTTGGATGATACGGAACCCCAAAAACCAAGGTGTAGAAACCACGTATCTTGCAAGTGGGTGTGCCCAGGGAATTAGGGGCTGCATCTTGCACTTTGTTAGGGTGTGGCAAACGAAGTTATCAGGCTTATAAAGGTGAGATTTGGAATGTTATCTGGCATTTGATGGCGCGACGGTCTCGAGAGAGAAATAAATGTCATTCATCTTAGACAAGTGGAATTATTACTAGAATAAAGAAGTTTCCAACAAATCAAATCAGACACTTTTTTCTAAACGTCAAAACTAGCATTTTCTATGGGATTGGTATGAAATAAAAACGAATGACGTCATAGTTTCTTAGAGTCAAAAAGCGCTCTTAATCAGTTTTTCCGCATTATTAAATCTTATATCACGTTGATAATGGATATGAACAATGAAAAGTGACATTATTTTGTGACATTTTATTCAAATCAAATCAAATCAAATCAAATCAAATCAAATATATCTTTATTATCATAGGATATTTATAATATCTCTTAATAATCGTCATTATTTTGTTGCACAATTGTTGACGTCAAATAGTTACTTACAGCTAAGTTTACTACCGCTTCCAAAGCGCTAGTGCAGAAGAAGCGGTAACAAACTGCACTGCACCTCTTCTCCAAGGTAATATTCTTTTAACAGTGCCAAACAATTTATTTTTGACCCAGGAAACTTGCTTATTCACTGATTTTTCAAGGTAAAATTGACTCTTCATCATCATTGTCCTCACGTATTCCTGGTTGTATCCTCAGAGATAACTCCATGTACATATACGGATAGACCCTAGGCTACGTTACACTATCACGTCTTTATCGTAACATCATCATCATCATCATCATTTCAGCCGCACAACGTCCACTGCTGGACATAGGCCTCTCCCAAAGATTTCCAAAATGACCGATCTAGAGCGGCTTGCATCCAGCGCCTTCCAGCGACCTTCCTTACCTTTATCGTAACGTTAACACCCAATAACTTTTAAAAAGCTGAACCGATTTTCATCAACTTCTGCTAAGAAGCATCGAAAGAGAACTTGCTTTCACGTAAAAAAACCGCATCAAAATGGATTCATTTGTTCGAACGCTATGATGTCACAGACAGAAGTTAGACAGAAAGACATACAGACAGACATTAGCGGCAAACTTATAACATCCCTTTTTTGTCGGGGGTTGAATAGGCAAGTCTTAAAATCTGACATCAATGATGGCAACCTACAAACTACAAAGAAACAACTTTTCCAAAAAAAAAATACAATTATTACTGCCTGATGCATGTCAATGGTGTCAATTTCTTTCATTTAAATGTAATCTTGTCAGTAACTCGCCTACTTACTCGACCAGTTTACCGTCAGCAAGAATGTCCGAATCGATAACAGGTCACCGCATAAATTAACTTGTTGCAAACAGCGGTGCATCGCACTCAGAGTCGATTTGAGAGCGTCAGCAAAAAGAAAACAATGTGAACTTTTTGGTTCTATACCATCGTTCCATCTATCCGGTGACTTCAGAGCTATATGGGTTTATTTAATTAGATACGGATAGAAGAAAAAGATTTAAGTACATAAAAACTAAATTTCACATTTTATTACTTTTTTGTTCTATACACTGTTTCTTTTAGGGTTGTTAGTCTTAATGTATGGTTTATATATTATGATAATAAATCAATAATCAATAAAATAGGATTAACAAGTTTATTTGGCATGTAAATTAAAAAGTCCCCGGCTTTTAAATAGTTTCATAAGTAAACGCCATCTAGTAATAGGCGGAGGAACAAAATATGCAGTAGAATTAATCCGTAGCGCCATTTGACAGGCAAACTACAAAAGCCCCGACTTTTAAGCGATAACTTTATAACTTGTTAACGGCCAAACCGATTTTCATCAAACATAGATAGGAACCATTGCAAAAGAACTTGCATTTACGTTCTCTCTTCTTGGGCTCTTTTTTGAAGGGGTTGTTATCTTACTAAACTGGGTTTCTTTCAGCGTAATCTTACCAGCAGTGGTCGTTCCGGAACGCTAGTAGCTTTTAGCTTATTGAATAAAAATAATTTAAAAAAAATTAACTATGAATGAGAATGACTTATGACCTATAAATAATATTTAAAAAGAGATAAATTTATCCTACTTTGGTATAAAATAAAATGACTTTGACTTTAGGTAGTTAAAAATATCACAAAATTTACACAGCCTATGTTTACAGAACCTTTTAGCCGTAGATAAAAATACGAATACCTACACAAACTTCAAAAAGATTTTTCCACTAACGCAGTGACAAAACGCAAACTAGAACTGACGGTGGGTAAAAAAAAGAAACATTTGACCGCGGGATATTCACAAGCGAGTATTAACAAATAAAGGGTTACGCTGGGAATTCTTTTTCATAAAACTCTAGTTACTGCAAGTCCTGGAATCATGGAAAATGAACGGTATTTTTCAAAGGATTGCTTAGGGACTTACGCTGACTTGAAACCTGTTGACTTTACTATGTGTTACTTAGGGGTTAACTGCCTCCGTGGTGTAGTGGTTAGAGCGTTCGGCTCACACCCGGAGGTCGCGGGTTCAATTCCCGGCAGGGGCAACGACTTTGACCTAGTTTGGTTAGGACATTGTAGGCTGATCACCTAATTGTCTGATAAGTAAGATGATCCGTGCTTCGGAGGGCACTTTACGCCGGCGGTCCCGGTCACTCTCTTTGACATTGGTCGTTACCTAAAACCATGTCAGAGGCCTCTAAGGCGGTTTAAAATCTCTGACACTAGTGTTAGTCACTAACACACATGATATGAAGAAGAAGACTTAGGGGTTTCTAACATACAACGTGGAAGGGAATATCTTCGTAATAAATCGAATCACAGGCTATATTAGATCACTATTAGTGCAATAAAATTAAAATAACAGTAAAAAAAAATGTCATTTCCATACAAAAGTGTGCAGCCACCCGGGAAATTTATACCTATGGGAATGTCGAATTGTTTATTCGTTATTGACTGTTATTTCTCCTTCTTCTTATCGTGTGTGTTAGTGCCTAACACTAGTGTCAAAGTTTTTAAACCGCCTTAAAGGCCTCTGACATGGTTTTAGGTAACGACCAATGTCAAAGACTGTGACCGGGACCGACGGCTTAACGTGCCCTCTGAAGCACGACTGACTGTTATTATTATTATTATACTATAGTGACCTACTGGTATATGAAGACTTGGAGTGAGCCTATTCTACTCTGTCGGTTACCACACGTTCTTATGTATGTTCACCGATTATATATATTCGAAGACGCTTACAGACTGATTAGGAAAAATCTTTTTTCGTTTGAAAGAACATACTTATTTGTCAAGTCCCTTATAAATTTTATCAAAATCTGTTGTAAAATTAGGGGTTTAAATCGGTTTTTAGTTTTGAAAAGTTTATTGGACATTGTCATCATCATCACCAGGTCTTCTTTAGTCTCCACTGGAGGAGCACGACCCTCTCTGTACCGCCAGGGCATTGGCCAGAGCAACCAGAGGACTTTGGCCTACACTCTCCACGCTGGCCAGACGGGTTGGAGAGATATCATTGATGTTTTCAAGCTTTGTTTAACTTGTATTTCCTAAGTCGCCTTCTACGACATCCACGGGAAGATGGTCCTATTTTACATTGAACATTGTATTTATTACTACTATTAGAAACAAATATAAACGCTGTCTGTCTGTACCGTGGTGCTATCAGTGCAAAGCGCATCGCCGCCGGCGTTCTGACCTCGCGGGTCACCCGGTACTTCTCAAGCGAGAAATTTAGATATTCCTTTACAAATGTAAGACTATTTAAAAATAAGTGCAAATGTTGTAAGAGTTAGTTCTGTCAATAACACTGATCTAACTGAACCAGTTTCTTAAATCTTCTGTTAATAATCCAACGAAGCAACAAGTCACCATCTACCAGTCTAAAATTATTGTGAGAGATTTTTAGGTAGATGTCCGTATCTCACTCCATAACCCAGTTATCCGGTCCACTAACATCCCATCCACATAGCCCAAACCAAGTCATGCCCTCCCTGGCTATAGTTCGGCAGCTATGGAGGACTGTCCGTTAGTGTATCTCAATGGTACATTAAGGGACAGACCTCCGTAGATGCAGCCACCTCACATTTAAGATAAATAGGCACACACATTTAAGAGACATCACGACGCGTCTTGTCGAGGCAACGGGAGATCCCAGAGCTGGCAGTTATTTTGCTCAGCGGATAAGTATCGCAATTCAGCGAGGGAACACTGCCAGTATTTTGGGCACGTTGCCTCGATGTGAAGCGTTGGAAGATTTTTTCTATATATAATTGAATGCATGTAATATTGTTATTTGTAAGCGATTTTTAGATAAAAAGGTACTAGGGCCTCTTCATGTTGACTTTGGCCCCATGAACGCCTCAAATGACCGGGTCCCCACGGACCCGTGGCTGAAAAGCGTACCAACATAATAAATGCGAAAGTTTGTATACAACGTGGAAGGAACATACCCATAATAAATCGGTATAAACTAGACCACTATAGTATAATGAAATTAAAATAAATGACAAAAACTAAAAAATTAGTAAATAATTGCCGTACAAAAAAAAATTGTACCTACGGCATTTCCGTACAAAAGTGTGCAGCCGCGCGGGCAAATTGTATGGCAACTTGGATGATATAACGCAAAACCGACAGGACGGATTAGAATAAAATTTGTCAAAAATAATTTTGTACTGATAAGAAAATAAAACGTCACAAAATCATTTCACCTGATATAGCTATTTTTTATTTTTTATAGTGAAAATATGTATGTATGTATTTTAGATTTTTAAACGCACAAAAATTGATATTAGAAGCTTGACTCCAAGTCACGACTTGCTATTTCCAACACATCCTTTAAGAATGTTTGTTTTGACGTTTAGAAAAGTATCTGATTTGAGTTATTGGAAACTAGCGGATTAACATACAGGAAACTTAATGATATTATTATAATTACTATAACACTGGTTGTTTTAACGTTAGCAATAAATTTTTTTAGATACCCTACGTACTCCGTATATACGGACATATCACACTGATTAAGTTAGCCCCAAAGTAAGTCTTAACTTGTATTATGGGATACTAACTCAACGATACTATATTTTAGTAAAGATACATATATAAATAAACACCCAAGACCCAGGACAATTTCAAAAAGACCATTTTCCAAGCATGGGTTTTATATTTCTCTGTTAAACTCCTATTTATTCTAAGATCCAAATATTGAACATTGTATTTCTTTTGTTTTAGGTACGCACCGAGGCCGAGACATTAAACAAGGAAATCCTATCATCAATTTAAAGGAGCAAACAAATTAAGCCCCGTAAATATTAGTGGAGCCATCCTTCAGGACGTCAACGGGTTCGAGTCCTGTGGCACGAAATATCGAGAGTATATAAAAATAAACTCTTGTATTGATAGCAATGTAGTTGGAGAGTTCTGTAACCTTTTTTTTAAAAGATTGAAATGTAACTTTGCGAATTTAGGTATAAGCTATATAAGGGAGTGCCTCCGCTGCCGGCGCTGGTTGCCGAATTGGCTGCCGGCGCTGGTATAATACGTAAAACATGAAAATGAATATTTTTTTTATCCTTGCATTTGTGTCGGTGTTACTTTTGCTTGCGTTTAGCTTGAGTCGCTCGCTCGTGTTTTGGGCACAGGAAACCTAACAAACCTAACCTACACTTCACGGCAAACTTGGAGTGCTGGCGCCGGCAGCCGGTGTTTTAAATCTCGGCTGCTGGCAGTATAACCGCCGGTTTCGAAATAAGATTTTTACTATACCTATAGTAATTTTCTCAACATTTTTAAAAGGAGTTTTTCTTTACTTGTTTAAATATATTATTGTTATAACTCTTTAAAACTAGATAAGTACTAAACCTACTTTCAAATTAAAATGGAGTATACTTCTCTACCCAAGTATTCGTTATTTTGTAACAGCGTCGACAAATTGGACTGGCCGACTAAGCTCTGTAAGCTTCGATTCGTTGCGTTAATTGTAGCTTTTAAAGCTTTGTTTTGTCTTAAAAATTAAATAAAAAACTCTAAAATTATTATTTTAAAAGACTTTTGACGTCTAGTCTACACGGGCAGTCCTCTTCAAATATATCTTAAGAGCTTACCCTAGAGAAAACTACACTTTTCCATGCAAATGTAGTCTATGTTTTATTTCGAAACGACATGCCCGAGTTCGGCAAAATTTTGTTATTTTAAAGATATCGCAATTATCTAGGCTTATTTAATTTATACGGGTAAGGGGATTCTTAATGCAATAAAATTATATCAAGAGTTAACAATTTGAGACGAATACACTATCAAGTACAAGGTGGATAGAGCCCGCACGTTAGCCAAAAGTGAACGGTTTTCACAAACGTACGTAGAAAAGTTTTACGTCCTCACTTTAAACTGTAAACAGAAGTTTAAAAGATAGTTTAAAGGGTTAACTAAAGCTTGATCAATACTAAATTTTAAATGATATCTCCGTTTCCTTTCGAATAATTTATTTTCAATGGCGACAGCACTCGACCCCGAAAAATCTAGGTCATCATCATCTTCATCAACAAGACTTTTAGTCTCCACTGCAGAAGCACGACTCTCTCTGTACTATCACAACCATACTTGGCCATGGCAGCTGGAAGAATTGGTCTACACTCCCCACGCTGGCCAGACGGGTTGGACACGCCTTATTGATGCTTATAAGCTTTGTTTAGCTTGTATTTCCTAAGTCGCCTTCTACGACATCCACGGGAAGACTTGGAGTGCTCCAATTCTACTCTGAAGGAAACCACACGGCAAACTTTTTTTAATTTTTTGCACTAAAAATCTTGACATTATAGTACAAAAGATACAACTTAATGCTATAATTGTCTACCAGTTCACCTTTAAGAAGAAAAGATGGTAGATGACAATTCAAAAAATTTTAAGTGAAATTTTGTCTTCTTCTTCCTTGCCTTTTCTCTATTTGGGGTCGGCTCTGTATGTCAACTCCCTCCATAACCTTCTATCCTGTGCCATCTCTGTACTGACCGCCAGTTCCCCCATATCCGATCTTACGCATTCTTCCCACGTCTTTCTCGGCCTTCCTCTTCCTCTATACCCGTCTACTTTCAAGTCGACCATTTTTTTTGCCAGGTGTTCGGCATTCCTTCTCATTACGTGGCCATACCAGGTCAGGCGATGGCTTTTTAATTTGTCGACTATAGGCGCCACTTTTAGACTCCCTCTAATATGCTCATTCCAGATCTTGTCCATTTTAGTAACCCCAAAATTTTGTATACCCTTAAAATATTAAGCCATGTAAGCAAAGATTACAAACTTCCAACTAATTCAGAAATAGAAACGTGATAATACGAAACAAAACAAGGTATCAGGTGTTATCAAATAGTTTATCATGGAATCAAAGTGATTCGTCAAAGTGAGGATGATCAATCAAAGGTGGACGGCCGAGGTGCTCGTAAACGTATTTCTGGTTCTGTTATTGTTTTATTGGATTTACTAGCTTTCCTGCCCGGCTTCACATGGGTTACTTTATGTAAAAAATGTCCGAAGAATTACTGGGGAGGCATGTTAGTGATCAGATATACGTTTATAAAATAACCGGCTAAATGCGAGTCTGATTCGCGCACGAAGAATTCCGAGGTGGATCTCACTATTCCCATTACCCATTGCAGTGGTAATACTGAGACTGCACTTTTTTTTCAAATCAGTCTCACTATTCCCATTGAATTACGAAACGCCGAATGGTAATAGCGAGACTAATGTTCTCCTACAAAATGTCTCATTATTCCCATTTGGAGCGGTTTTTTTTTAACCTTGCATTTAGTTATATGGCGTTTATTACAACGCCATTTGAGAATGCTTTACGTATTCATAACCCTCATATAACAAAATATTCCCTTTTCCTCTTTCGATTATCTCAATATTTTGTTAATTTGTGAGCAAAGATGAATATATCATTTAAGATATTTCTCATATGAGAAATGGATACGTCATTGAAAATCATTATTGTCATTGTGACTTATTATTACTAATTGCCTGTATAGATATAAAAACAATAATAAAGAGGTCATAATATCGAGCGTTTTATTGGTCGCGAATAGTAGCGGTATAAAACGCAATGGGGATAGTGATACAAGTTTTATCACTATTACCATCAATGGGAAAGCTCAGTGGGAATAGTGAGACTAACCCGAATTCCGTACCTCTCAGTTCTCATCTCAGCTCCCACACAACAAATGTCATTTTTTAATTTTAAAAATGACATTTTTGGGGGGTAGCCCCATATAAGTGTATATTTTATTCTATTTTTAGTTATCGTTGCAGCGAAAATAGAAGTACTTTATCTGTGCAAATTTCAACTGTCTTGCTATAGCCCTTTGGGCATGGAACCAACCAGACTACGCGAATGTTCTTACTGAAAAGTTCAAATTATCCATTTAATCCAACATCGGCAGTCATTTACGGCGAATATTATATTTTTGAAATGTGTTAATTAAGACTATTATTATAATACTCGACAATAACACCACAAAATGAATTACTACTCGCACTTTTTTGTATGTAAAATTAATTATGTACATTTATTGCATACAAATGGTAGCCTATGTCACCCGGAAAATAATGACAAATCGATTGACATCTCATAAATGGAAATTGGATAGCAGTTTGGATGCTACGATGGAATAAGACATAAATAGCCACATATATACATACTTACTTACATAAGAACGCTAAAATCATTACCCTTCCGTTTGAGTTTGCCGTAGTAGGGTAAAAATTCTTCTTCATTCGAATAGGGATAAGGACTGAAAAAAGGACCTATATTTTTTCGTTTAGCAAAGTACAGCGCTACAGCGCTTCGAAGTTTGGGAGTGGGGGTGATTTACATCACCGTTGGTTAAAAATCGTAGCAAATCGTGACGTTACGCGAAATTTAAATGCGCTGTATCTTCGTCATTATTTGCTAATGAGAGAAGAAAAAAATACGTATACCATCCTTTTTAAATAATCTCATCTAAGCAGTGGCGGCTGAAATGATGATGAATCTAATGGGCCAAAAAAAAAATATCCACATACCTATTTAAACATTCGAATGTTTATTTAGTAATTCGACCTTTACAGGCACTTTTACACGTCAATAAGTACAATTTACGTTATGTACGTGTAGTGTATCTTAAAATTTATTATTTACTAGCCGAAGCCCGCGACTTCGTTCGCGTGGACTTAATGTCCCTGAAAAATGCTCATCAGGCTGAACAACTTTTACTAAGGCGGCATTTTTATATCTCTTATAGTTTAGCTGAACCATTATGGTTCTACATCAGGCGTTCTATTTTCCAAAATCATTTATACCCTATATGTTGCCCAGGCTTAATAGCTATATAACAAAAAAAAGTTTCATTCGAATCCGTCCAGTATTTCCGGAGATTAGCGTGTACAAACAGACAAACAGACAAACAGACAGACATTTTTTTTTAAATTCTTACTCTATTACTATGTCTCCATCGCCCCCAATATTTTTTTTGGAAATATATTTAATGTACAGACACACTTTTTTTACTGTTTTATTATATGTATAGATATAGATTGAAAGCTACCGATAGTACTGGTAGATATACTGAAGTGCTGGACTTCGCAACGACCACTGCTGAGAAGAAACGCCGAAACGAACTTATTTTCACACCTCTCTAAAGAAACTCAACCCGTTCGGAGGTTGAATCGACGTCCCAAGTAGAGATGTGCCGAGCGGCAAATTCCCCGTTGCCGGCAATATTCCCAATCTTGCCATTGCCGGTAAATTTCCATTTTGCCGGGAACATTGGCAATATTGCCGATCCACTTAAATTGCTTTATTTTATCAAAATTCTGATTATTTTGTAAATTAACTTGAAATTTATTAAGAAATAACCGCCTAGGTGTAAGTCGGACTCACGCACGCAGGGTTCCTTATCATTATCTATAAAAAATCACATTTGTTGTATGGGAGCCCCCCTTAAATATTTATTTTATTTTAATTTAATTATGTATTTTTATAGTGCACATACAACTAAATATTCCGTGAATATTTCAAGCCTCTAACTCTTGCTGTTATTAATATTGAGCTAAATTTTTTTAACGTTTAAAAAAATCACGTTTTTTGTGTGGGAGCCCCCCTTAAATATTTGTTTTATTCTGTTTTTAGTATTTGTTGTTATAGCGGCAAAAGAAATACATCATTTGTAAAAATGTCAGCTGTCTAGCTATCACGCTTCATGAGATACAGCCTGGTTACAGACAGACGGACATACAGGCGCATGGAAAGACAGACCGACGGACAGCAGATTCTTAGTATTAGGATCCCGGCAAAACGGGACCGGCAAATTCGGGCCTAGTTGCGGAAAATTTGTCCTCGAGGGAAGTAAGGATCCCGGTTTTACCCTTTGGATATAGAATCCTAAAGAACTCGCCGTATCCGCATCCGCAAATGCGGAACATTTGCATTCCTTTATACATCTGCATCCGCAAAATCTTCGCATAGATTGATGCGGATGCGAATGCGGATGCGTATTTAGAGAATAAAAGCCGCTGGATTTCAATGAAAATCTACTTAATAAATGTAATCCCTTGACAGATTCGGCTCATGTTTTATAACTTAACAATTAATCGAGTTATAGTTGAACAAACATACATACATACTTACATACATAAATACAAACGCCGGATAGTTCAAGTAGACTCGGAGAACTTCACTTGCTTGTTTAATTAAAACTGTTAACTCGCGAACCCCATATTTCGGCAACCCCTTGACTGATTTGGCTTATGTCCGAACGAAAAAAAACTTATTTTGACACGCGCCTACCAAATTTCCTGAAGATCCGATAAAAGATGCTCAAGTTATCGTCAAATAAACATACATAAATACATACAAACGTTGGATTGTTCAAGTAGACCCTTCGCTAGCTTTGCTCGCAAGAAAAACACTTCTTTTCTGGTTGACCTCTAAAAATTTTGTAAAACATCTAGAATAATACTGTTTTTTATTTTTTTATCTTTAAAACTAACTGACATACGCATCGTAGAACTGAGGCATGTCCAAAAAACGGCCTATTACTACATGACACTTCGATGACGTCATTAAACAACTTGCGTTCGTTTCGTACCGGCTAGCCGGTTAGTGCGTATTTCTGCGTTTGGACGAATATTTCACACACATCTACACTAATATTATAAAGAGGAAAGATTTGTTTGTTTGTTTGTTTGATTGTATTTAATAGGCTCCGAAACTACTGGATCGATTTTAAAAATTCTTTCACTGTTGGATAGGTATGTTATCCCTGAGTGACATAGGCTATGTATGTACCACGGGCGAAGCCGGGATGGACTGCTAGTTAGATATAAAATGGCTAATCTGCTCACAAGAAAGTCATGTGTTGTAATTGCCTGCACTAGTACCACGGTAAAAATACCAAAAAAGCTGTTTTTTCAAGTTCCTCGAGATTCAAAAATGCGAAAAAATGGTTTAACGCTGCGAAGAGTGAGCTGATCCTGTAGCGGCTAAAAGTCATGTACTATACTGTTGTGAAGTCCAAAATAAAAAGAGCGAGTGAAGTGAGTGAAGCGAGCGAAGCTGTTCTCCGAGTCTGTATAAATAATCAGGCGTTTGTACGAGTTATCGAACAAACATACATGTATAAAATACATGTAAGTTTGTTTTAAATTTAGTAGGTGTAATCGAAAATAAAATTTTGTAGGCACAAGTATTAAATAAAATATTTTACTACGAACATGAACTAAATCAGTCAAGGGGTTGCCAAGATATGGGATTTGCTAGTTCACAGTTTAGGTCAAATTACTAGACTGATATACATTTTCAAACATATTAAAACTAGTATTTCGCCCTGACGCCTAATAATTTTTTAAATTTCCGGTCAAAGAAACTTAAGTCACCGTTATTTATATAGGTACTAATTGAAAGTTGTAAAAAAGACTTCGCATTCGCATCCGCATTCGCGGATGTGAACCTTTAATAATCCGCATCCGCGGATGTCGCAGTTGTTATATCCGCAACAACTCTGGTCTGCACTTGGATGGGTCACCACAAGTAGCATAAAATTTCTTGAGCCCCTCCGTGCTTCGGAAGGCACGTTAAGCCGTTGGTCCCGACTGCCAACATTGTACGGCAGTCACAACACAACATAAAGCAAAGGTACATGTAGTCAAGTTCATACTAAGTATATGAACTTGTCTGCAAATATAAGTTTGCAAGTTTTTTAGGTAACGGAACCCTCAATAGGCGACCGACTCACGCTTGGCCGGTTTATTTTTCGGATTACCTACTTAAAATAGTAGCTATTTCTCGCCTAAGACAAGTAATATTGACAAATCTGTATGTACCGGCAATTTACAGGGAATTTTGCCGGCAATATTGCCAGTAATTTGCCGGGAACATTGGCAGTTTGTATGAAGGATCTATATTTTTTTAAGATGTCTCATATAATACGCTTAGATACATTTATTTAAAGAGATTTTTAAATCAATATATCTAATATTCTCAATATTTAGGCAATATTCCCCAAAATTGCCACTTCGGGCAATCTTGCCGGCAGCGTTGCCGGCAATATTCCCAATGTTGCCAATGTTGCCGGCAACGGCACATCTCTAGTCCCAAGGGAGAGATAGAGAGTCTTATTCCAAGCCGGAAACCTCTGGGTACACTGTTTGCTTAGAATGCTCATCATCATCATCAGGTCTTTTTAATCTCCACTGCAGAAGCACGACCCTCTCTGTACTTACTAGAGCCATACTTAGCCATAGCAGCCAGAGGATTTGGCCTACACTCTTCACCCTGGCCATACGTGTTGCACAGGTCCTATTGACGTTTATATGCTTTGTTTAGCTTGTCTAAAATGACTTGGAGTCCTTTTCTACTCAGCCGGAAACCACATAGTGATTAGATTTAAAATGCTCAATAGCGGTCAATTATTCCCAAAAGCGATTCTTTCAAATGCGAAATTAAATCCAACACAAAGGTCCGACATACCGAGCAAGCGACTTAGTACATCAACCGACCGTCCAAGCGAGAGTCATTGTTTGCGCGGACAATGAGTATACGACGGAACGTCGGGAATCTGCCTTTCGGATCGCCCATCTGTGTAGACGCAGGCCACGCAACGAGCGGAGTGTGAAATTGATTTATTATAATTTTTCGAAACTAAAACCGACTTCACCCCCAAACTACATAATCGATTTTGATAAAATTTCTATGGGTCTTCGCAAGTATACCGTTTCAAACAAAAAAAGGAATTTTCCAAATCGGTACAGTAGTTTTTGAATAATCTCCTTCTTTTAGGGCGGTTGAAATGATATTTTTTCAAATCATGGTACGAAATGGAATTAAAAATGCTCTTCGATGCTGGTCTACAAGAAAAGAAAATACTGTACTAGCTGATCGAGGGAACGAGCAAGATTTGAATCATGTCATAGGCGATGGGCTAGCATAGCTAATTACAAACCCATCACTAGATTATACCGTCACGCTAAACGTGACTTTAGGGTTTTGTATACCCCGTTATGTATGAAGACGTGAAAATGGATCTGAATATGTATGGGATAAAAGATAGTTCACTGTGTTTGCTTTTTTAAAAATATTTTTTATCATATGACAAATAAAAATGACAAAATAAAACAACAACAAAATTAATTATTAAATGAAGCGTCAATTCGAATTTAAAATATTGGTATAAAAAAGTGAGAGCGTGATGGTGGTGACATCTCGCTATCTTTTTTGTACGTGCGAAACCCATTGACGAGCGACGTCATAGAGTGGTCGTTCCACCAACTGCGTTTATACTCCACATGCTGCATGTCGACTGAACATGATCGATAAATGAAAACCGAATTGGAACTACATCAACTAGTGAAATCGGATACCAGCATGCGTCCCAATGGCATGAGTTTCAGAAATCTCCTGCGCCCAAAATGCGTGCCAGAACTCACAACCGTGCCTGAAAATATAAGCAAATTCTCTCTGGTTTCATGGCCTACAGTTCAGCGAATATCTTACGACATTACTTATTCACGATTCAATACGCAATGGACTCGAGCTGCAGTCGTCAGCCAAGCTTGATATTGTGGCGTTTGATGATATAATTCGAAAGCTTGCGGTTTTTAGCTAGAAATGCAGGCTTGTGATAACTTAGGGCTCCATCTGACGAGTGTTACTAAGCCGCGAAACCTGTCAAGAACCTGGCAAGAAGGTCGGTAAGCCTGTGTCGCGCGACAGCCGGCGACTGTCGTACAACAGTTCGTGGCAGCAGTGTTCGATAGTCTTTTTCACCGCGAAGTCTGTGAAAGTTTATTGTAAGCGTTGACATAATACGCCGTTGCGGCATTTCAGCCGCATAACTTCCTCTCCCAAAGATTTTCAAAGTGACCGATCAAGATCGGCCTGCACCCAGCGCTTTCCAGCGCGCACCTACAAGGTGGTCAGATGACCTGAACAGGGTCAGGTCATCTGACCACCTTGTAGGTGCGTGTAATACGCTTCGCTTGCCAGGACGTGGTCGCCATTCGGGAACCTTTTTGCCCCGAATGGCGACCACGTACTGACAATCAAGCGTGCCTAGTCCGCCAGGGTTAAATTCTTTGGCCTATCACAACGTGTGTATAGTCTACTAAATAGAAAAGTCACGTAAGCCTAAGTCGATGTCATTAAACTTGTTGTTTGATGACTATGTTACTTTTTTCTTAAGTGAACAAAGTCCCGTACCTATCAAGAAAAGGTCGAGCTATGATAAGATGCAGTACGGAATAATAAAGGACTAAGGACGTAGTAGAAAGATTCATATCATCACAAACGGACCGAGACCTTTTACACCCAAAAGGCACAAATTAACGAGGGGACTAGATGAGGAACTTCATAATGGATTGACAGTCTAAGGGTTTAATTTTTTTTAAGTCAAAACTTATTTAAGTGCATTTTGACTTGTTGCCAGTTGAAGCATTTTTGAGATGGGAAAAACAATTTAACTCTCGACATTGTTACGGTTTCCATTAACGAAACCAAGTTTTTACTTCTGTCGGCACTCTACTGCGTGCCAATGGTTTTTTTTATTTACTTGTAGTAAAAAGAGACGTAAAAAATAATAATAGTACGAAAAAAAAGGAAAAAACCATGTAAATTGCTTATTAATTTCGATAAGACATAGCTAAACTTACGTTAGATCATTTCACCTTTAAAAAAAGGCTACATCAAAATAACTTTATCTTTTCGATGGTTATAATGTCACAAACAGACACTCAGATAGATACAGAATTCGCAGATACGACAAACTCATAAATTCCCTCTTTAAGTGACAGAAGTAAGAGCACAATGACAACTCTGATCTAATTTTGAATAAACCAATCAAATAATTGACTGATCTCATTTCGCTCTTTCTAGTCTACTTTTTCTTAGACCCATTTTAACACTAGAGGTGCTAAGACACTTCTGTTTCTTTTTATTTTGAGCAGACCTTTTGCTACCAAAAAGGTCTCTGCCCTATTCTTCCATAAAAGTCCAAGATAAGTGTAAAAATTAACAAGGTTTCTAACTAAGTGCTTCAGTGTCTGAAATTGATTACGTTTTATAATAGGACCCTCATTAGACGCAGCTCGTAGCTTTTCATGACAGAATCATTAAAGCAATGCCTATTCGCGATTTTTCTAATGAATTTTATAAAGCGTCAAATTAAAAAAATTCGCCGGAGGCAACCTCCTCAGAATGCCAAGTATATTTCGTTTTTACCTAATTACGTTACGCTGGCCGGGTCACCTTAACTAAATTAAGTTTGTTTGTTTGACTATTAACAACGTAGGTACGAAATTGTATTGTTCGCTGAAGTAAATTGGATTTGGTGGGACTTCAAACGTCGAGTTTTGCTTGCATTTTCTTCAAATGGAAACCTTGGGCTAATAAGTTTTAGGAACTTCATTTTTGTATTTTCCATCTTTGTCCAGTCTTAACATGAGCTTCATTAGAGGAGTTTTCAAGGTAGGATTGTATGAGTTTACAGTTCTGGGCGAGATACTATTAATTAACGCATTGTACGCCACAGGAGTCACCTGGGGTTTACTCCAAAAGCGGATCGCAAAACGGACTTTGATGCGTATCCGCGTTTGCGTTTCAAGCAACATTGAGCATTAATATATGATGATAAAGTCTAATTTGGTTTGACATCGAAACAGTAAGTCCCTATTGAACGCCTATCGTAATATTTTATAAAGGTAAAACCCCTGGTGACCGACAAACAATTAAAAATCTATTGTCTTGCATTATTAGCAATCAAGATTTTTTTTTCTCTTTATTTGTTTTAAAGCTTCCTTTTTTTTAACATGGCAGTATTACCGTAACCCAACCTATAATAATTGCCTGTTGCGCAGCCACTGCCAGTTTATATACTGCTATATCCACCCGAAGATATTTCTGAAAAATAAGACAAAACACCATATAAGCAAATTCAGACTACTTAAACAGTAACTGTCTTTTCCATTCATTTAATACACATTCCAATAGATAAAATTCAAAATGTTAAGAATTAAAGGAACAATAATAAATTCTAAGTTTAGAACTTATATGCTGTAAAAAATTTGCTGTGAAGCATTACTTACCTCACTTTACATTATTACAGTATGAACGCACACCGTCAGGCCGTCAACCGCGTGTTACATCAATTAGTTTTACACCACAATAAAGGACAGTGTAACAGCTACGGCTCTTGCTTACTACCGTCGGTAATTAATGACAGGTCGTTTTGTGACCTTTTTTTTTTTGACGCGGAGAAAATCCCTTCGGATACCTTACCGGTTACGGGACACCGGTAAGGTTATGTGGTGTTACCACTAAAAACTCCGCGGTGTCACCTCTCAGCCGCTATCGGCCGGGACCGTGTGCTTCTTCATGCTCCACAGCCCCGGCGCGGCCGGCCGCTCCTTAAGCGGCCCCGGCTCGCCAACGGCCTCACGGCACCCTCTGCTGAATCAGAGGGGCCAGAGCAACCGCCGCCTTAGCCTCTTGGCCCAAGGACAGGCGCGCTGACACGCACACGCGCCTGCCTTCCACTCCGGAGGGCTGTCCGTTGGACGATGGAATCCCGTTTCCACCGTCTAACCAGCCCTCATAATTTGTGACCTGATTTAACATATTAGTTTCAAAATAGCGCCTAGTATTGAAATAAGTTAATTACTGTGTTGCTCTCATATATGTAAACTAGAGAGTTAAATTTATTGTAAATAAGTTATAACAAAGTAATTGGTCTTTCTATTCACTAAAACAATTGAATAAGTTGGATAATTAGGGCAAACTAATAATTTCTAAAGTCAAGAGATTATCGTATCGTCATAACTCATAAGTCACATTTGAACTACAAAATCTTAAATTTGCATTAATTTTTATACAACCTACTCTTGCACATTAGTATTTCTAAATTAATGTAGAATTTTGTATGCTGCTAAATTTGAAAGCTACCTGCTTTATTTACTAAGCACGATGCACACCGACCGTCAGCTGCGTGTTATACACATCAATTAGTTTTACACCACAATGAAGGACAGTGTAACAGCTACGGCTCTTGCTCACTACCGTCGGTAATTTATGACAGGTTATTTAATTATGTCATCTGATTTTGCAATTTAGTTTCAAAATAGCGTCTAGTATTGAATTTAATCAATTCCTGTGTTGCTCTGATAGATGTAGAGAGTTATATTTGTTGCAAACTAGTTATAACAGAGTTATTTTTTATATCACTTAAATAATTGTCCCAAATAAGTTGGGTCATCATCGTTATCATTTCAGCCGCATAACGTCCACTGCTGGACACAGGCCTCTTCCATGGATTTTCAAAATTAGTTAAGTAAGTTAAGGAATAAGTAAAAGTTAGATAATTATTAAGAGGCTGTTGCATCGTCATAGGTAACATATAAACTACAAAATCTTAAAAGGTTATTAATTTCCGACCCTTGCACGTATTCCTACATTTTTTATTTAATTTATTTTAATGAAATTTGAAAGCATTACTTACCTGCTTTATTTATAAAGCGCGATGCACACCGACCGTCAGCCGCGTGTTGTACATCAATTAGTTTTACACCACAATAAAGGACAGTGTAACAGCCACGGCTCTTGCTCACTACCGTCGGTAATATATGACAGGTCGTTTTCAGAATGTACAGTTGTGAGGAAAATGGGTTTTGATTATTTGACTGCAGTTAAAAGCCACACATGCAAAATTTAAGGTTCATTTTTTTGGATATTATCAGTAACAACTATGTGACAAGATCATAGGTTAGGTCAGGATAAACTATAGATCCTTATTTTTCTGACGACCTTCGTGGCCTAGGAGGTTATCATGCCACGCTGTCACACTAGAGGTCCCAGGATCGATCCCCGGTCAGGTCAAAATAAAAAATGATATTTTTCAGATTGACCTGAGTCTTGGAGGTAGATCATCATCATCATTCGAGCGTATTTTCCTTTTTGCATCCTCAGCAGTAATGCTTCAGAGCCCGGGGTCCGCTATCAACTAAGGAGATTTGACGAGGTTACTGGTTTTCACACAGAGCGACTGCCGCCTGACCTCCGCAACCCAACCAGAAACAATCCTTGGGTAGTATGCTTGGGTATGATCTAGTATATATGTATTTGTTATAAAATATCCCATATCACAGGTATTGAACTTACTTTGGGGCTAACTCAATCTGTGTAATTTGTCCGTACATTTTTTTTTATCTTGAAACGTAAAAGCCGTTGTAACCCTTTGGGTACGAAACCCTAAAGACATATACTGCAGGAATATGTACTTACGTACGTATAAAGAAATCTAAATTTCAATTTTTAAATTGCAGCTTTCAATAGAATTTCTTTTAAAAATGTTTTTCGCGAAGTTATTTTTAAGAATCTCGAACTCGTTTAGATTTCTAAGAATACTTACATTTTTGTGCTTAATTGCTGTTAGCACAATATTTCTTTGACTTTTTATCGAAAAGTTTAAAAATACTCAAAGGGCATCATAAAATAGGCATATTTTAGTTTACTATAACGACGATTTGTTTTCAGTCCACATGAACTTATTAAGTACCTGGTAATATAGAGAAGACCATGGCAAACCTATCAGAGCATTAGAGTAGACGGACAAACCCATGATTTTGATAAGATTCTTCGAGAAACTTATAGAAAAATACAACTAACCGGAAAAGTGCGAGGTGGACTCGCGAAAGGAACGATACCGTATGGGAACCTCACTTTAAAAAAAAATCTTTTTTTAGTAGAAATACATTATATATGAAAATTTTAACTTTCTAGCTATTACGGTTCATGAGATACAGCCTGGTGACAGACAGACAGACGGACAGGGGAGTCTTAGTAATAGGTCCTGTTTTTACCTTTTGGTTACAGAACCCTAAACAAAAGCTTATAACATAACTTCACAATAGATGACAATATAACATCTGGTTTGAAAATTTAATTTCACATGGGTTAATTTTTATTTATTTAACGCAAGTTCAGTACCTAAACAAAAAAAGTCCAAAGATGTTTTAGCTCTATACTTTAGATTAAAGAAGAAAAAAAAACATTTTTATGAACACATGTACTTCAAAATTTACACACTCTAACGCAGATTAATCACATTACATTTAAACCCTTGTTAGCGCAAGTCAAATGAATTCTAAACTTTACAACTACGTCCTTATTCGTGGCCACCATTTATTATCTAAACATTTTATGTTCATTTTTACTGCTTACTTCTCGTGGTTTAGGGTTATGGTTCAGTTTTGTGGTCCTTGTCAATTTGTGACCATGTTTACATTGATGTCTAACTGGATTTTTTCTCTTAGTCGTTACATCCTCAGCTGTGCTGCAAATTTTTCTTGACTGACCTATCGTGTAGGGTATCATTGAATAAGTCTTTCAAACATTATTGTGAGTTCATGAACATCATTTTACGATTTAGGGATCCGTTCTTGATATATCTGAATTTATAGTGCAAACTCAAAATCAGCATTCATAATTACGGAACGAATCCCCACTCAGCGCGTGGCGTGACACGCACTTAGCTGGTTATTTTCTCATTTTATAATATGCATGTCAATATTTGCTAAAGGACGCCAAAAACTTTGTAAAGTGAAGAAATAGGCGAAGCAATTTAAACGATTTGGTGACAGTTTTACAACCGGTTGCCGGCCTGACGTCAACCATCTTTGTATGTTTTAAACTGCGAAATACAGGTGAAGTATCTCCTACAACAGAACAAACGGGGAGGTCGTAATCGCGCAGCTCAGCCGCTAAATTTTAAGTAGGTTCTGGAAGTACAATATATTACCACAAGGCACCTTAAACGATTTTAAATTAATTCATCGTCATCATCATCATCAGGTTTTTTTGTCTCTACTGCAGGAGCACGACCCTCTCTGTACTACCAGAGCCATACTTAGCCAGAGCAGCCAGAGGACTTGGCCTACACTCTTCTCGCTGGCCAGACGTGATGGAGAAGTCCCATTGATGTTTATAAGCTTTGTTTACCTTGTATTTCCTAAGTCGCCGTCTACGATATCCACGGGAGGACTTGGAGTAGCTCTATTCTACTCTGCCGAAAACCACACGCCAAAATTGAAATAATTACAATGTTATGATTCTAACCCTGACATACAAAGTTCCTGCAAAAATGCTAAAGTCAGTGGAATCTAAAGCAGGCAATGAGCGAGCTCTTACAGACTAAACGGCGCCATTACTGAATATGGCGGCATTAGTCTCGGGGAACAGGTCGACCCTGGGTTTGTAAATGCGCAGCTCAAATGCCAAGTTTTAAAAATATATATGTGTACCTAATTTCGGACTTTTTTTTCACAGAAGTTGGATGACACGTCATAAAGTCAATAAAACGCACGTTATAATTTTTAAAACTAAAAACCGACTTCACTTCAAACCTCACAAACGATTTTTATAAAATTTCTTTGCGATCACCTGACAACTGTACTCTTTCAACCAAAGAAGAATTTTCCAAATCAGTCCCAGCTTCTCCGAATAATATTAACACCTTTTTTTGTAAGTCGGATAAAAAAGATGTTTCTTTTAATTGGAAAGATAAAAAATTACATATAATTAAAAGGAAACTTAAATACTTACTAAAATTATGCTTTAAAGATCATGTCGATGTGACATAGTGGCAAGAACGTTGGCCGCATTTCAGCGTTGGATCGCTATACTTCGTAGGTATATGTTAAGCGAAAAAGCTGTCAGCAGAATTAATAGGGCTAAGTATATTGTATATAAAAAGGTCATAGAAATGAGTATCTTAATAACATTCTAAGAAAAATAGAAAATAAAATAATAAGCAGCCCAGTGTGATTTGGACTCGCGCACGGAAGGTTCCGTGTAACTATTAAAATCACGTTTGCTGTATGAGAGCCCGACTTGCACATTTATTTTATTCTGTTTTTAATATTGAATGTTATAGCGGCAAGAAAAATACATCATCTGTGAAAATTTCAACTGCTGATATATCACGATTCATAAGATACAGCCTGCTGACAAACAAACGGACTGACAGACGGACAGCGCACTCACACAAGGGAGGAGTTTTCGTCTACCCTACAAAACTTTACGGTTAATCAATTCAGTATAGGCCCAACGCAGACGACAGACTAATCCGTGACGCACTTTTAGTCCGTAAAAATAGAACCCGCATAGGATTCACACAAGGATTAGCCAATCCGTGACGCATATGATACGTGATAGTCTGTGGAAATAGAACCATAATCAATCATATCAATCCTATGCAGTAACACACACGACGCGCACCGGACTTTTTGCGCGTCGTGTGCGTTACTGCATATGATTGCACGGGTTCTATTTTTACGGACTAAAAGTGCGTCACGGATTAGTCTGTCGTCTGCGTTGGGCCATACTGAGAACGCTCGCATTTTGCCATTTATTGTATAAAAGCGACTGTCAGAAAAAAGATTTATTTATTCCTCTAAATGAATAGTGTAAAAATAAGCATAAAACAAATAAAAAAATGAAATAAAATATTTTGTTATGTAGAAACACAATCCTATTAAAAATATCCGTTATTTGTTTGTACCTTTAAATAAAAAACAACGTACTCGTAATTCCGCCTGCAAACAGATTAAAAAACCAGCGTACACGTTTTACTATAGACATTAAACAGCGGACACAGTGTAAATTATGTCATCAATAGACCGTATCCAGCTGAGCGCAGCCGTCCTACAAATTGAGCGCTAAATTATTAAACTGTGTCAATTTTTAATCCACCTGGTTTAAATTCCACGGTGGAGCGCAAACCACTGCGATATGTTGTGGAGGGTCAAGTTACAAGAGAGTAGACATTTTTAAACTTTGTTTTTTTTTACTAACTTCAAAAAGGCGAATTAATTCAAATGTATAATATTTGTTTTATGCATGTTCTCCGATCACTCGAAAATGCGACCAAATAGAAAATATCTTGTTTTGTTAGGTCCCATAAATTTTTTATCAGAATCATTAGTGTAGTTTAGGGTTGAAGTTGTTTTTAAGTTTTGAAAATATATTAACATTCAATTTAAGTGTTCTAGTGAAAATTATCGATATACTTGTATAATCATTTTTTAAGAGATACTACTATAAAAGCTCCCAGGGAGTGGTCCTTTTTTCTGAGCTGAAAAGCACACTTCATAGACAAATTCGATTATCTCTACATAGATAATCGATGTTTTGTAATTTTTTTGGATTAATGAAAATAATCACTTATTTTTACTTATTCACTTGGTAGGTAAGGCGCTAACGCAGTTATAGCAAAACAGATTTTTTAAATGCATTCGGCAAGTTATGCCGGCCGGTATTTATAATAAAATAGTATTTTATGAAATAGAATATTTATGTATTCAACAGACAAAGGCGAGATTTTGAGACCAATCTAATCTGCATATTTTTTTAACAGAAATACGAAAAACGAGCTTTTTTATAAGTTCTAAAATTGTTTATCATACGAAGTCGCTTCCGTTTATGACTTGCAATACAGCGTCTACCTATAGACAGGCTTTTCGGGCAATGAACAAAATAATACTTAATACGACCACACTGTTTACGCGTTTAATGTTATCGACAAACGGACAGGGACATTTACTTGCTATAACGAATTGTTCATTCATAAAAATAATAGTCATGAATTAATAAATGGTGAAGGTAAATGTTTGCGACCAATTTTGGAGGTAATGAATTGATTTCGATGGTAAATCAACTGTTTAATATTGCAAAAGAGTTTAAATGATAATTACATATAAGAATGAGTTAATGGGTTACTCACGTATAGAGTCAGCTACTAGTCTATGGAGCAGAGTGTTGGGCAACGAAAAAGAAAGATGAACATAAGATGCATGTGGCTGAGATGCGTATGTTGAGATGGATGTCTGGGGTTACTAAAATGGACAAGATCCGGAATGAGTATATTAGAGGGAGTCTAAAAGTGGCACCTATAGTCGACAAATTAAAA
This sequence comes from Acrobasis consociella, assembly GCA_963555685.1. Classification (NCBI taxonomy): domain Eukaryota; kingdom Metazoa; phylum Arthropoda; class Insecta; order Lepidoptera; family Pyralidae; genus Acrobasis; species Acrobasis consociella. The sequence goes on along the minus strand of OY743110.1, from coordinate 20,752,682 downwards.
AGCCATCGCCTGACCTGGTATGGCTACGTAATGAGAAGGGATGCCGAACACCTGGCAAAAAAATGATCGACTTGAAAGTAGACGGGTATAGAGGAAGAGGAAGGCCGAGAAAGACGTGGGAAGAATGCGTAAGATTGGATATGGGGGAACGGGGGGTCAGTACAGAGATGGCAAAGGATAGAAGGTTATGGAGGGAGTTGACATACAGAGCCGACCCCAAATAGGGAAAAGGCGAGGAAGAAGAAGAAGAGAGTCAGCCACTGGCCGACATGTTTCGACCTCATCCAGGGTCTTTATCAGGGCGAATGTGACTAAAAGCCCGTATACCACATAATATATACCATACAAACGTGATTCGCGCGGGTCTGTCTTGCTCTTAGCCGGTTATTATGCGGCTTGTGGGCTCTTATCTGAGTGCGGACCACCTTCAGGTTGCTTAACTTGTGCCTACGTTAGTAATGCGTACTTCCAGTAAGCCACCAAGCTCTTCCAAATTATGTAAATAACTTTTTTTGATTAAAACTAACGTGAGACACAGACTTTATTAGAATGAGTTAACGGGTTACTCTCGTATAGAGTCAGCTACTAGTCGACATGTTTCGACCTCATCCGGAGGTCTTCATCAGGGCGAATGTGACTTAAGGCCCGTAAACAGCACCTGCTCGCGAAACAGTACATGTCGGCCAGTAGCTGACTCTGTACGTGAGTAACCCGTTAACTCATGCTAATAATGCTTATTTATTTATTTATTTAACTTTATTACAAATTTAATTGGCGGACTTAAAGCCAAACTGTCATATTATAAAACGCAGACTGACTTTGTTACTAAGTAGGTTTAAACCATTATCCAGAAGGAATGCTTGAGTCTCACGTTAGTTTTAATCAAAAAATATAATTTGGAAGAGCTTGGTGGCTTACTGGGAGTACGCATTGCTAGCGTTGGCGCAAGTTAAGCAATCTGCACGTGGTTCGCACTCAGATGGGAGCCCACAAGCCGCATAATAACCGGCTAAGAGCAAGACAGACTCGCGCACGAAGGGTTCTGTACCATTTATCTATAAAAATCACGTTTGTTGTATGGGAGCATAAATATTAATTTTATTCTGTTTTTAGCATTTGTTGTTATAGCGGCAACAGAAATACATCATGTGTGAAAATTTCAACTGTCTAGCTATCACGGTTTATGTGATAGCCTGGTGACGTGGTGACAGACAGACAGACGAATGGACGGAAGAACGGACAGCGAAGTCTTTTTACCCTTTAGGTACGGAACCCTAAAAATGATTCTTATAACTTAACGAACTTTGAAAAGCAGAATATAAATTTCAAGTAGATAAAACAGTAGGTACTTAACACAATTTATTTTAAAGTAAAATGATCTTATAAACACCTTTTCAAATTGACATTTGAAACCTAACAATGAACATCAAACCATAAAAACCGTCCATTGTCCCTTTATGTAATTAAGTAATTGCCCACCAAACACATCCTTTAATTATAAAATAGTAAAAGTAAAGAGGTATATCTTTCTGGGCAGGCAGCATCGTTATTAAAACATTGACAGAATTAATATTCAAGGAAAGTCTTTTAAAGGTAAATCACGGCTCTATTTAATTCGTGATTAATGAATTAATGAATTATATATAAACTTAAACATAAAAAAGGTGAGTCACTGAATGGGATTCGAACCCGTAACACTCTTTCTAGCGGTCCGCATCCTTAACTGCTGAACCAAACGGATAGCGGCCGGCGCGACGAAATAAGCGACCATATTCTGCGTGGAAAGAAAAACGCATGACAACTCGAAAACACGCATTTTCCCAAACATAAGACTAATCTAGATCGATTGTTTACCCGCAAAAACCCCCATATACCAATTTTCAGCGAAATCGTTACAGCCGTTTTTGAGATCACAGAAATTTATAAATATACAAGAATTGCTCGTTTAAAGGTATAAGATTATTTTAACTTTAAAACCCGTTTCTTTTTTAACTTAGCATCTTTTCAGATCTTATATAACTATCCTTTCTTCCAAATGTGTCAACCTCCGTGGCGTAAATGATATCTTGCGGTTCCGTGTTTATACCCAGTCAGGGTAAGTTGTAAAATGACCTTTTTCAAATGGTTCTGGGTCTTGGATGTGTATCTATATCCCTTCAAATGTCGGCATAGCAGACACAATAGTAAAACAATACATCAGACGCCCGCTTCGGGCGTTCGACATTTAAAGGGATATACGATTATACGTATTTGTTTTAAAGTATAGTATCGTTGAGTTAGTATCCCTTAACAAATGTCTCGAACTTACCTAACTCAATCAGTGTAAGTTGTCCCTATATATCTACATACATACATAATATCACGCCTTTTTCCCACAGGGGTATTCAGAGACTATCCCTATATATTATTTATTTAAATTCTCCGTGTCTATTCTTTACTCTTTCACACCATCTGACTGTTCTGACTGTACGTTCCTATTTACTCATAACAATTCGTCTTACATTTACATAAATAAATATATACCTGTATGTATATATGGACTAATTACACAAATTGAGCTAGCCAAAGTAAGTTCGAGACTTGTGTTATGGGATACTAACCCAACGATGCTATATGCTGATCAGTTGAACGAGCAGCTAGCCTATTTTTCACGTCTGTACTTTATTTGATTTGAAATGTAGCATAAAGGCTCACCCACACCCATCGCACTAAATAAATCAACTCACTTTTTGTTCAAACTCTTTTTGTTATTTAATTATCTGTGACTCGGGCATTCTCGTAAATTACTGTGTTGGACACTACCATTACATTTGCATCTCTAAATATACCAATACACCTCTAGGCTGAAAGCAATAAGGATTATTTTGCGTTGTACCGAATTTGCTGTGATGGTTTAGTTATTTGGAGGATTATGTGATAAAATCTCTCTTAACAATATTTTAAGGTTTGTAAGTGCAGGACCGGTATCTTTGAGTACATGTTTCAACGATTGTTTAGGCAAATGTGGTAACAATTAATGTTTATTGATAACACCTTAAAATTAAACTCTCCTATTCATATTAATCGAGATGGTTTTTAGCTATCATCATCATCATCATCATCATCATCATCATCCTTCTCGCCATTTCCCCATTTGGTGTCGGCTCTAAATGTCAACTGTTTTTACTTCTTTCTGTCATTTACCATATTTGCACTAGCCCCTCGTCCCTTCATATATATTCTTACACATTCTATCCACGTCTTCCTCGGTCTGCAGCCCTCCACGTCCAAATGGACCATCCTCTTAGCCAGATCAACGTGTAAACTTCCTCTTGTGTATTCGTTTTGGATGCAGTATAGCAACCTCTAATCTTCCTCTAATGTATTCGTTTCGGATCTTATCATTTTCGTTACACCGCACATGCACCTTTGCATTTTCATCTCCGTCACATGATCTAAAATAGGTTTTTTATGAATAAGGGGTATATAAGTATGTGTTTAAGTCTTGGCTTGCCTACCTTGGATGAGATAGTGTAAAACATACTCCTATAACTAGCCAAGGCAAACATTGCCCAATCTGATTGTACAATAAACTTGTAATTAACGAACCGTTTTATGGTTACTCGCTTTGATTTTGTTCCATTGTTTTTAATTTATTCAAATGGGAAGTGGGTCAGTGTTATATATACCTATGTTATCGGTCGAAAATCTGACCTTGTGTTGCAAAAGAGTTACATCAAAGTATATAGTAGAATAGTTAAGTATATAGTATACTAGTTTGTTTTTAAACGTATTCTCAGGTCGGAAAGCTTTTTTTTATATATATTTTTATGGTTCTGGGTACTAATCCTTTCGAACCAATCTTTGTTTTCTTTTCACTTTATTCCTAACTTAAACCCAACCTATACAATAACAGGTTGGTGTAGGTCCTTTGATTACTTCAGGGGAGCTTCTGGCGATAAATCTATGTTCACAAAGCTACACATTTAGTTATTAGTCATAGGTTCAAATTCTTTGGTCATAGCATTAGTCAAACTATGTCATTTTGTCTTGCTGCTTGGTAGAAGCTGACCAGTGTTGATAACAAGGCGTCTTTCTACCTCTTCTAAGGCTTTCGGTCTTGAGGTATACTTTACTCCCGATGAAAAGAGTGGTGTTATAAGTTTGACGCTAGTCGCCTTAAAGTCGGGGTTTGTAATTTTCCTGGCAAATAATAGATGGCGCTACGGATTATTGATGACCTTTGCAAGTCGGTTCAGCGTTTTATACGTTATAAGGGGTGAAGGCTTGAACATCGAGAGATTTTTTAATTTTCCTGGTAAATTAAATTTTGTTGTATTTGTTTAGCCTAGCCGTGTGGTTTTCGGCAGAGTAAAATAGAGCCACTCCAAGTCCTTCCGTGGATATCGTATATGGCGACTTAGGAAATACAGGCTAAACAAAGCTGGGAGCAAGGAGAGCGTAGGCCAAGTCCTCTGGCTGCTCTGGCCAGTTATGGCTCTGGTAGTACAGAGAGGGTCATGCTCCTGCAGTGGAGACAAAGAGACCTGATGATGATGATGATATAGTATTTGTTTAGATCGTCACTTCAGCCTACGGCGTGTATGGATCGTTTCATCAAAAGAAAAAAAAGAAAAAACTCAATTATTTTATCAATGGCCCTGTATAATCTCCACACACTCAATTGTCATCAAATTTATTAGTTTGTAATAACTTTATTGTACCAAATAACATAATAAAATACAAAAATTCGAAAGAGCAAATATATAAATATAAAAATTATTTATATATAACTTCCCAACCGCGACCATCATATGATCGGATCAACATCGAATTAAAGCGAAAAAATGCCCATTAATGATGTCCAATTACGAGCGAAGTGGGCCCACGCGTGAAACAATCAGATCTACTGATTTATCTGATAACACGTGGCCGTAAAAACGCTGTGAAAAAATTATCCTTTAATGATACGCCACCCCTTGTGTGGTGTGAACCAGCCTTTAGTTAAGGGGAAGGATTATCTACCAAAAAGTGAAAGTCAAAATCATTTATTTATCTTTGGATATTTGTATCAGTTGATAATTGTCACTTTTTCTTTTTCTTTCGATTTCTTAAAAGGTTAATGTTGACATCAGATCATTTACTTATAGCTAAGTAACATACATGAAACATTTAAATTTCTAACTAGCTGTGCTTGTGCGCTTCGCTCCCTGTGGGAATTTCGGGATCTTCTTCTTATATCCTTCCCTGGGTATCAAATTATATCCACATCAAATTTTATCTAAAAAGGTTCAGTAGTTGAAGAGTGAAGTAGTAACAAACAAACAAACAAATATTCAAACGCACTTTTGCATTTATAATATTAGTAGGACTAGCGGCCTAACTATTCCAAAACCAAGTCTCGAAATTAATTTGAGGCCAGCTCAATCTTTGTGATTTGTCCGTATATGTTTAAATCTAATTAAGAATTATTCAAAGTTAGACATTTGTCTAAATATCTACCTATCAAAGATTAGATTAAAATTATACGCATAATCTCATCTTCAAGACAATTACAACAAGTAGGTAAACACTTTAAAATATCACAATATCTAAAACAAAATTGTTGTAAAAAAGCCGCAGTGAAAAACATTATTTTTAATCCTCTTTTGTAAGCTAGAGCAAAGACATCTTCCCCTTAAAGCTTTCTGACGTTAATTAACTATGACAACACATTACTTAACCATCGCCCTGTTTAGTTTCATACAAAAAACGAGGGAAAAATATCGAAAATAAATAGCTTCCCATTTCTACATCGCTTCTCATTAAAAATGCATTCCTTTTATGACTTCGTTATTTTTAACCGACTTCAAAAAAGAGGTTATCAATGATAATGTTTATATGTTTTTCGCTTATTCGAAGAATCCTGGATCAACTTGGAAAATTGTGTGTTATTTGAAAGGGCACACTTTTTCGGTTGCTCTACAGAATTTTTAATTTTAAAATCGGTTGTGTAGTTTGGAGTTGACGTCGGTTTTTAGTTTTGAAAATATACCTAACTAGTTTATTTGGTTATTGTGAGATTGGCAATTTCGTTATAAATGTTTACAAAGTATTGACTCGTGTACTTTAGTCAGGAAGGCCGACTTTTTATAGATACAGATGATCAGCATTAGGGCAAGAGTTAGAGCGGCGAACCAAAGTTTTTGCACAGCGAGAGCACTGACTACACTACGAAAAATTTCTAAAAACTGAATCAATGAAAAATTATCTATAATTTCGAACTGTCCTACGAAATTTCACGAGAAGCGGTCGAGAAATGCGACCTGTAGATTAGAACAAACAAATGAATTGACGGATAGCCGGACAAATGCATTTTTGGCTAATCTCGAAACTGAGACGCTTCGCTCGCTTCGCTTGCTCGGTAAATAAACTGCATTTGCTTTCATAACAAGTTTAAAACTTGAACTTTAAAATAATAAACAAATTTTTGCCATAACAGCGCCAAACTGTGGAAAACTTAACAGTTTTTCTCAAGTAGAATTCGTAATATTTACGAGTACAGAGTGCGCTAGGAACAACTTTACCGAGTACCAACGTACAAAACGAAAGTTGCGGGTGAACTGTAAACTACCAACACTCAGGAAAAAATCTCTTATTTTGTTCAAGAGGAAATGTAGAGCTTGTATTGTTTTATTTTTTTAGAGTTACTTACCCAAGGGGTAAAAACAGACCCCTCTATTACTAAAGAGTCTGCAGACTTGTCCGTGTGTCTGTCACCAGGCTGCATCTCAGGAACCGTAATAGTTAGACGGTTGAAATTTTAAAAGATGATCTATTGCCGCCAGAACCTCAAATACTAAAAACAGAATAAAATTAATGTTTAAGTTTGACTCCAATACAACAAACATAATTTTTAAGCTATTGCATAGCTTCTATCGCGGGCCTTGAGCGCGGGGACCGAATCCAAAAATTCCGTAACGAAAAAACCTCACGCTCCCCACTCTGCCTACCATGTAGGTTGCCGCTTCCTCTCCGTCGTCCGTTTGCGACGTTGCCGTCCTTCCTAGGCTCCTAGCGGACCGAATCGAACAATAGCTTTACCGCAGCAGTCCCCGAGTGCCACACGTCTTTTTTTATAGATAATGGTTTAGGATCCTTCTTGCTCGAATCCGCCTTGCACCAAATATGTCCGCAGTATGTTGCTAGAGCCGTTCGTGTTTACCTATATAGTAGTTTTTCAAGCTGCCTAAAGGCATCTGACATAACTTGATGACTACCATACCATGATGACGTCCAGAACAAAAGGCTTGAGTTTAGGTTCCTTCCGAAAAAAATTCATGCCACTTGCTTTCAGCCATCGAAGTGCGGACTACTTCCAATGCCATTTAACTCGCAAAAGCGCTGAAATCAACTAAAGCAGTAGATATTAAAAAAATAATCAAAAATATAATAACTACATATTCTTTACATATATAGTTTTAGTTTTTATTACTTACGACAAGTTTTATAGTGTATTTTTTTTTATTCATGTTAATATTTAAAAATATATATATACAGTCGATTTTACAAATGAATATATACTAAATTAAACTATATTAAACTTTAAATAAACGTAAGACTAAACTATAATAATTATATATAAATTAAAACTAAATTATGTATAAATTAAATAGAATCAAAAATTCCGCCTCGGATAGTACCTGGTTCAAAGGTGCCCATCACACTAGCTGCGTTCCCTCTTTGTATTGTGATGGCAATTCTTTGAACAAGATACCAACCAGAGCGAGGAGGGTTGAAACCTTTGTCTGCTAAGCGGCGTCCTATCTCACTTATAAAGCTTTTTGCTTCTGAACACCACGGACCAGTAGTTTCAACAGCTACCGAAATCAGTTTTTTTTTTAATTTCGGACTACCTCTTGTTTCATTTAAATTGCAAAAGTACAAAGAATTATTCTTTTTCGTGTGTGTAAGTGGCAGTATAAAATCAAATTAAAGAAGTAAAAAATCAAAATTATAACAACTATCCTTTACAGACATAGTTTTAGTTCATATTACCTAAAGCCAAGTTATATAGTTAAATTTGTAAATATACGAAATTGAACAATTTAAAATAACGTTGGCAGCGATCTGCATTGCAGCATCCGAGTTGGTGAAAGTTGACTTGCAGTTGGTGCGGCACTGCACCGGAAACTAGACAGGGCTGGCACGTGGTTACCTACGTAATATGCGTAGCATAGAATCCCCTCACCCTAGACTTTTCCATACAATCGTAGTTTACGTTTTATTTTAAACCACAAGCCAGTTTACAGTAAAAATTTGTAATTTTAAAGACATTGTAATAATGAGAATAATGAGAAAGGGTTTTAATTGATTTTTAACCGTAAAATTATGAACTTGAAAGAAAATATAAGGGAGTAGAAGTTTCCCATAATGATGGTCAAAAATGATATACATATTTACACTATATTCTATTTCAAGTGCATATTTTGACTGTGAAAACCAGTTATATGCTTAGATATATGAAATAACAAAATTTTAACGAAATCAGGCATGTCATTTCGAAATAAAACGTAGACTATGTTTGTATGGAAAAGTGTAGTGTGGTCTAGGGTAAGAGGACTCTTAAAACTTTCAACTCCTGGTTATAACACTTACTCATTTCTATTCTAACTCTTTTGGGTGGGTTTGGTTGCCGTGTGGTTTCCGGCAGAGTAGTATCGTCACTCCAAGTCCTTCCGTGGATGTTGTAGAAAGTGACTTAGGAAATACAACCTAAACAAAGCTTATAATATTATTCCTACATATGGCCCCCTAGGTATACATTTTACACCCAAATCAATTATCTTATTTTTATTAACATGTCAAAGACAAAAACAAATGTAAGTTAAACCTGTGTTCATCTCGAATTAGTATAAGAACAACAGTAACACTAATAAATATATGCATTTCGACAGCCCTAGCAACTAGTGTTTTACGAACAAATACTTGAATTCTGATCGCCTAGTTGCTCGTAGATTTGTATGAAATATAACCGAATATTCATCTGTTTTCAATTATTAGCTACTAAATTCAGTGTTGAATTTGATCTATAATTTAATTCGAAAGACAAAAGTTTTAAGAATGATTTTTTAAATGTATATTCATTTATTTATACTAAAACATGATATTTTTTAAAGAAAAAAAATAAGTCAATTTTTTATAGAAATGTTTATGTACATATAAGTATGTAAATAATATAAAAGTTTTATTCATACTTATTTCGTTGCATATCAATCATGCAAAAGCTTTATGTAATTGTCTTTTTTCAATACAGACATACGGACGGACGGACAGCGGAGTCTTAATTATATACCGTTTTCACTTTTTAGACCATAAAAATGAACAAACTTTTACAATCCGAAGTTAAATAAATAAATAAATTATTGCCCAACTTTACCCAACCGCAACAATGTCAGCACTACCCAGGTAGCATTTATACGTCATTATGTCGTCCGTTTACGGTACTGCTCGACGTAAGAGACGTCATGTCTTGACGTCGGGGGGTCCCAACAGATGACGTCAATTTGTCACAGCCTCAAGACGTCAGTTTATAGACGTTAGAGAGACGTCAGTTTACAGACGTTAGAGAGACGTCATATAGGGACGTTACTGGGCCGTACATATTAGGGCAGCCACTGACGTTTGAGTGACGTCATATACTGAATTCATAGGGACGTTACTGGGCCGTACATATTAGGGCAGCCACTGACGTTATACACAAACGTTACTAAGACATACAAGTCAGGAGTAGGACCTACGAGAGCTCATGATATGTACAGTGTGTCTTGGGTGTCGCTACCGTCGCACACCGATATGGAAATTAAACCACACACTACTGCTGAACTCGATTAATTGGAAATATGCACCAAGTAATAAGAATGTACATAAAAGAAACCATAACCAGTTTTAATTTTGAACAGCGCCATCTAGGGATTTTCTAAGAAACTAACACTTGCATACAATATTACTCAAAATAAAAGGTTTTATGGTTATGATTTGAACTATTACCTAATGCTTTTTACGTCTTAATTTTTTACGGAATGGACGAAGTCTAAAACTGCCTAATTTAGAGGAAATAAAATTAATTAACAAATACTACACGAATTTGGACAGCGGGTATTATATAGATTGTAAGAACACACTTACAGCTGATATCGTTAGCATGGCAATATGCTCCCCTTAGATAGTTTGGGTGGGTAGTTTGGGTGGGTAGTTTGTTAAAAAAGAGAACCGCCCTGGCTATTGAGTGAAATAACGTGCTGGTAAAACTGGCACTAAAGCCTGAGCTGCGCATTTAAGCTCTACGACGGTTCTAAGTTATTGGTCAGGGGCCCTAGATCAAAAGACTACGGTACGTGTTATATTCTATCCCTTTTCGCTCCATCTCGCAAATCCTTACGCGTGATAGTAGGATAGAATTTAGTGCTTAGCATGTAGCATTTACGTTTGCAGGCATCTTACCTACGTATCTTGAAGAGACTCAAGAACTTTTATGGATGAAACTAAAAAACACAATGTAAGTAGTATAATCTATATTTAAGATGCAATTAAGGACAGTGGGAGACAATTGCCAGAACAATGATACAGAGATCATGTTTTTTAAGACCATAGACTTAAGGACATGGAAAAATGATTTAAACCGTACTTTTACTTAATCTTAACAGGTGGCCAACTTCACAATGCCTTGGCGTCTACCACCGATTCGGTTCCGCTGTTTTTTCACTTAATTGTATCACTGAGTACATGTTACTTTTACCTTAAAAGTCTTGAACAATAAAACGTCCACGTTGGGACGAATATGGTAGGTACTTACGTCCATATACTGACCCTAAATTTACTTCAGTAAAACGTCCTCGTGGCGTCGTATATGGTACGTCCTGATATTGACCCTAAATATACGTCAGTAAGACGTACACTTTGTGGCGAATATGGTACGTCCAAAAACTGACCCTAAATAGACGTCAGCAAAACGTCCTCTTGGCGGCGTATATGGTACGTCCAGATACTTGCCTTTAATTTGACGTAAATACGACGTCCTGCTCAACGCTGACCCTAAACTGACGTCACTTTAACGTCTGCTCTCGACGAATAAATGACCGACCCTATTATGACCTATAAGTGACGTCGCTTATACGTCGCTGACGTCAGTTTGCTACCTGGGTAATCCCAACTGTACGGAACTGAGGCGTGTTAGTTAACCCACATTTTTTTGTCCAAAAATATTATTTTGAAATCGATACCACTGTGTTTTAGTGTCGGGAGAAACGACACGAACGATTGTTTGGAGTTCATTGCTGTTTATTGTTTGATTCAAAACAAGACTCTCCATTTAATGAACTTATTTTGTTGCTATTATATTTTACATTGGAAGATTACTGCGTTTTGATTTTACTATGGACTTTTTGTAATGTGCCTAATTTTTTTTTGTCAAGTAAAATTATTTAAATTAGCTACACCGATGTAAAAAAATCTCTGTAAGTTGGCCAATTTGTAATCAAAATCTTCTTCTTCTTCCTTGCCTTTTCCCTATTTGGGATTGTAACCAAAATTCTTACTTCTTGGACTTTCATATCTTCGAACTACTTATCTTGGTTACATATATCGGGAGGTGTATGAAAATACTGTTACACTTAGAAAGAAAGAAGATCACAAAGAGTGTCTGAGCCGTTAATGATGTGGATGTGAGAACAAAGTAAATTCAAGTCTTGTCATTCAGTTAAAATATTTTGAATCCTCCCGGTGATGCCCGCATAGGAATTGTGTTTTGTTTTATTTAGTTTTGCGTTTTGTTATGTACCTTTAACCATTAATGTAATAAATGTCTTTAAATATTTTTTTAGAAAAAAAATCATAAAATTTTACATGAATTCAATTACTTCATGTAAAATTGCTTTGGAATTATGACACATAAATACAACGACTTTTACTTTATTTTTATCATAATAGCGTAGCAATGTAAAACGTCTAAACATATTTTCTCGCGCCATCCAGTGATCAAAGCGCGTCAACTCGTATTTCAATTCGAAGACGTTAATAGGACCAGATATATATACTTGTCTCTTTCTAACGTTGGCGATTTGACAAGTGTCGTTTACGAGTAGGATGTCCAAATTAATAATTTTTAAAAAAATAGTAAATAATAATTTAATTTAAAAAAATAGAGGTGGCATTTGTTCCTATATTGTTTTTTTGTTGTTGTTGTAATTTTTTTTGTTTATTATGATGCAATAATGTTAATTTGTGTTTGTGTTTGTGGTATATGTTTTCTTTAACACATGTTTTTGTAAATAAAAAACCTTTTTTCAAAGAAAAGCTAAAAAATCTGAGATTTCAGGTTAAATAATTTTGGACAACCAGGCAGCCACCATTTATTTAACAACTTTGTGACTACTTTATTTTTTAATAAACTATCAAAAAACAATAACTGTTTCATAATAAGACAATCTACTAATATCAACACAAATTTAAATAATATTGCTTGTAAAATAAAAATAAAACAGAATCGACATGGACACCCGACTTAATGGTCCGCGTATAGAATATAGAGTGCAATGTGAGATGTAGGATTTTATGTTTTTTGTGCCTCGGACATGGTTACCTGATAGGTCCCTACAGAATTGGACGTGTGGCTTACATAGTCATTTAAAACAATGCATAGAAATAAAATAAAATCTTTACTAAATTTTTTTAACGTAAATCGAGAAAGTCTTACAAATATTTGTTCTGATTCAAGTTGCAAATTTAAAGAATTAATTTCAAGAATCCAAAGTGCAACAACCAACAAAAAGCCAAACGAACATTGAAAAAATATGCATTGATAATCTTCAATTACAAGATTGAATTATCTATCGATCACAAACCAGAAAAAAATTTATTACTGAGTAGGCCCTGATCATCATCATCTGGTCTTTTTTAGTTTCCAGGAACACGACCTTCTGTACTACCAGAGCCATACTTCGCCAGAGTAGCCAAAGGATTTTTCCTACGCTCTCCACGCTACATCCTAAGATATTTATAGAGATAACAAAAAAAACTGTAATTATTGATAAAATTAATAGATTTTGGTAGTTTTTTTAGTATAACACGGAAGAAAAGCATCTTGTATAAGTTTTTTCTTTACTCCTAGATCAGCTCAGAAGGAAATGTACTTCCATCCTTGTACAACGATTTATTGTCAAGTGATAAAACGGCCTCAGAAAAGGACAGTTGTATAATGCATATCTCAATGCATCTGCTCAAAAGCTCAACGCCATATTTGTTTAAACCATCTGCTATCTGTCAAGTGCGTCGTAAAAAATCTGAGGGGTTCAACAGAGCTTGTCATAATGTGGATAAATAAAGAATGGTAATTTTGGCTTATTACGTTTACAAGTAGGTGGGTATGACAGTTGGTATTTTTGTTTTTGGTGTGCGTAAGTGAGATCTCAATTTATAAAGAAGTTAAAATTAATTTTAGTAAATAAAACGTATTACAGATTGGACGAGTATTTTAACGATAAAAAATTTAATTGAAATTTACATACTAAAATTACTATACCCAATAAACATTACTTTTATATTTATAAGTTGACAATAATTTACTAATTATAAATAACTAACAATCAGCTGACAACTACAAACAAAAATACTTTTTACTTATATTTTATGATTTAAATTTATAAATTAACTGCATGTCATAAAACTCGCTTGCCGTTCCACTTTTTGGTTGCGATACCCGACAGGGTTCATAGTGTATCTAATTTAAGACAGTGACTTTGAGTAGTTACATTATGAAATGCAATAAATAATTTGAATTTGAATTTGATTTTGATCGGGCTAGATTGTGTTAGTCGGATTGGGCTAGGGGACATTCTAGCCCTATGAAAAATGGGCTCACAGGATAATTTCCTGAATACCCGAAAACGGTCGGCTTCGCAGGGGTAGGCCTAGAAAGAGTTGGCGTGATGACTTGGACGCTTTACAGGGTGATAGATCAGAAGCAGCTCCGGATGGAGATAAATGGAGAAAAATGACAGAGATCTTTGCCCAGGTGTGGGACAAAGCTTGAAGTAAAGCTTAGTAAAAAAAAAAAAAAAGACGGGTTGCACTCTGGGAGTGCCGGCAGAAGTGAAAACTTGAATATTAACGTTGTGCATTTTTGATATTTTGGAATGGTTAGGGAATAATTTTGCACGAATTGCTTTAATTATCAGTATAAAATATTTCAAATCTTTTCTGAACCACAGTCTGTCACAAATGTCACAAGCATGACACATTACACACACGAACGTAACGTAACATAAACACACACGAACATTCGCGCAAGCGCCCTGCGCCGTCTTACGAATTTTCGATTAGGCCACGTGTCCTGACGCGAGTTTAATATTTTTTACCCATTCCAAAAAAAGTGCACAACGCCGCTAAAGATGTTTTCACTTCAAAAAGTACGTAAGTGGAGAACCATTGGTTTCAGACTGCCTAAAGGTAAATAGATACAGTATGAGGTTCAGACTCCAAAGCTGAGCGATGATGTGATGTGCTAAAACAACCAATTTTTAATGTAGATTTGGAAGAGATAAAAATAGTTCAATAGTAGCGTCATATTGATATGGTTGGATCTCGGCCTCAGAAAAATGTTTGGCAGATATAAACAGAAATAATGAACAAAAACATCGATAAGCGATCAATAAAATGCATCTTTACATGTTTTTTTAAAGTTTAATATCTCCTAGAATATAAGTAAGTATACCCACTGTAACTTAAAGTTTTCTTTTTCATTATGTCACGGAAAAATTGTTTAGAAAATTAATTTTGGTACTTATTCTTCTACTTTCTCAAGTTTGTTTTAATAATTTATATGTCATTTACTTGTACTTACAAAATATAGGTATTATCTATATGTACGCTTATATTTTTACGATCAAAAAAACTTTAAAGTAAAGTAACTGCCCACGCAAAAGGAATACGCTTTAATTAAATAAACCAAGAACGTAAACATGTCTCTGCGCGCGCGCTGACAGCCTTTTGTCGAATGTGCGCATGAGTAAATAACATAGACTACTATATTAGTATATATAATATATTAGTAGTATATTATTCTTCTATGTGGTTATTTATTGCAGACGTTTTAAAAAAGGAGAGGTTAAAAGTACCCGTAACCGTGTATGAAGAGATTGATGAGTTTAGATGAAGCAAAAGAGGTTTGTCAGGATCGTAGCAAGTGGAGGTCCATAATTCCATAGTCTTTGCCTACCCCTGTGGGAAACAGGGGTGATATTATGTATGCATGTGGTTTTAGTCTAGAAACAGGAGCACTATCCGTCTTATTATAAAACATGGACTTCCCTAAGTTCTTTGTTTTAAACCTTTATCAGCCCAAAACAAGATAACCTCCCGCAATATGTCACCTTAGTTTTATTATATCGCTATCGTATGTCAGTATGTCTGTCTGTGTTATCATAACGCTCGAATGGACGGACCGATTTAGATGCAGTTTCTTTACGTTCATTTCGGTAGTTCTTACCTATGTTTGATGAAAATTAATTCAGCCCTTTAAAAGTTATTGGGCGTTAACGTTTGAAGCTTAGGGCTTTCTTTGGCAAATAATAGATAGTTCTACGGATATCGGTAGTTCCACTTCTCATCACTAGATGGCGAATTCGACAGTAAAGGTTTTTTTTTAATTTGCCTAGCAAACAAATTTGTTATTTCTCATGAGGCATATCCTTGTAGGTGACGTATTAACTCACGCAATGCGCACGCGCAATTTTTGCGCGCTTGTAATTGAGCGCGCAGTAAATTATGCTCTGTTAGCCGCGACCACACGTGGACTAGTGGGCGTTTATTTATCTGCCAGTTAATTTGCTTGGTTCAATGTGTTTTGTTATGACTTTTTGCCACTAGGGCGGCGCCACTTTGGCACTTACAGATAAAGGTGCAAGTACAAGTCTTCGTCCCTAACGAAGTAGACAGTTCTTTTGTCACCTTTGGGGGGTATCATGTTTTGATAGTGTAGATAGATACTAATCATGGCAGGCCTATGACACTTCCTGTTTAGGTATCGAAAATATACCTACATTATTATTATGCGCGCAGCGACCACTTCGAAGTGGTAAATTCAGTGACATGAATCTTTTGTCTTGAGTAAATAATAATGAAATTGGCTTGCAATGCACTTCTAGGTATCTAAACGAAAAGGTGCCGAGTTCTGACGCGAGCTAAATTAAACCATATCGCTAACAACATTGAGTAGATATTTCTTTGAATTCCTTTGCTGAGTAAGACTTCTGTACATAAGTACTTGTACTTATTCTGTGATCTCTGTACTGTACCTTCAAAGGGCATATATGTTGCAGTCAAAACTCTTAACCAGTCAAAAGTACTATTGACTAGAAAAATCAGTCAAAAGTACTTTTGACTGATGCTCTTCGTCAAAAGTAGTTTTAACTGCAATAAAGCATCAGTCAAAAGCACTATTAACTCGTTAGATGTGAATAAAAAAGATATTCTTTAAATGTGAAATCGTTTATTACGAAAAATTTTACATTACAATAAAGAAGACATACACTTCAAAATTGTCAATTGACTATCTTTCATATTTTCTATCGCTATAATTCTTTGCAAAAAGCTTTATTTCTTTTCGTAGTCACTCATTTTTGTTCTAATATCAGCACGTTCTCCACTAATAATGAGTAATATAAAAGTTTATATGTGCGTTTGTACTTATTTGACTAAAGCATGTGGTCAAAAGTACTTTACAAAGACTGATTTTGCTAGTCAATATTACTTTTGACTGGTTAAGGGTTTGACTGCAACATATATACTTGTCAGATGGTCCAATACAAATTTAATAAAAATCGCTAGTATAGTTTGGGAGACAGATTGGGAGTGAAGTCTGATTTTAGTTTGGAAAAACAATACTTGCTGATAATGTCCACAGTTTCAAGAATCTTTTGTTCGTGAGTCGTGTGAAATTCGATTGTTTATCGACCGTAATGTCGATTTTAGTGCCTTATTAAAGTCTATACAGCATTAATGGCTATTTTACTGCCTTGTTAGAATAATAACGCACTTATGTTTATTTCTTCTTGTGTGAGTAACTTGAGGCAAATTTATTATTTCTATGTTTGGTAGAGAATATAAGCTACTTTTAAAAGGTGTTTATAACACTTATTTTATCTACTTACCAACATAATTAAGGGAGCTAAGTTCCCCAAGTTTATTCGAACAATCAGGCGTTTGTATGTATGTTTGTTCGACGATAACTTGAGTAACATTCATCAAAGCTCTTTGATGCTTCATGCAATTTGATAGGCGTTTAGATATTACCAATAGAATTTTTAAATTCGAACATGAGCCAAATCCGTCATAGGGTTGGTGAGCTGCGGCAAACTACTAGTTACTAATTGTATTACCTACCTAAGATTAATTCCTATAAACCTTCTAGGATTGAATAGCATTATTAATGTCAAAGTTTAAATGGTGTTTGTGCCATCTTTACAGCAAAATGGCTTTTCATCCTGAAAACCTGTGAGCTTCCCTTGGGATTTTCAAAAGGACTACGCTGGCAACAGCTGTCTTCATAAAATCCAAACAACACCAAAATAAACTCAAAACCTCCACCTCCGACCGATCTGCAGCGTTAGAATGTTTTTCCAACAAAGGACGGTTTATGCACTTATCATATGCGAGTGCACGCCGCAATATGCCAAGATAGCGCGGACAGCTTTATGCGACACGTCACAGAGTACAAAAACAGATTGGTCAAGTCTTTGATGCCGCTCCGCTCGGGAGTAAACCTCAAGTCCTTCGTTGCGCTCGCGATTTAAGTTGTCACCCGCGACAGAAGACACTGCTTTATCCCCTTGGTTAATAATCTACTATTTCATCCTAAAAAAATGTGAAGTTCCCTTGGGATTTTCAAAAGGACTACGCTGGCAACAGCTGTCTTCATAAAATCCAAACAATACCAAAATAAACTGAAAACCTCCAACTCCGCAACGATCTGCAGCGTTAGAATGTTTTTCCAACAAAGGACGGTTTATGCACTTATCATATGCGAGTGCACGCCGCAATATGCCAAGATAGCGCGGGCAGCTTTATGCAACACGTCACAGAGTACAAAAACAGATTGGTCAAGTCTTTGATGCCGCTCCGCTCGGGAGTAAACCTCAAGTCCTTCGTTGCGCTCGCGATTTAAGTTGTCACCCGCGACAGAAGACACTGCTTTATCCCCTTGGTTAATAATCTACTATTTCATCCTAAAAAAATGTGAAATTCCCTTGGGATTTTCAAAAGGACTACGCTGGCAACAGCTGTCTTCATAAAATCCAAACAACACCAAAATAAACTTAAAACCTCCACCTCCGCGAACGATCTGCAGTGTTAGAATGTTTTTCCAACAAAGGACGGTTTATGCACTTATATGCGAGTGCACGTCGCAATATGCCAAGATAGCGCGGACAGCTTTATGCAACACGTCACAGAGTACAAAAACAGATTGGTCAAGTCTTTGGTGCTGTGAGAAAATCCTACATACATACACACACACTTTTACGTCTTTATTTCTGATGGCCATGCCATTTTTAACACCCAACAAAAAGAGGGGTGCTCGAATGGATGGATTGCTTTGAATGTAACGTGAAATCAAATTATCTTGCGCAAGTTCTGTTTTAGCTACTTTATTAAATGATAATCGGTTGAGCCATTTAAAGTTATTGGGGATTAACGCTTGAAAGTCAGGGCTTTTCTAGTAAATAGTAGATGGCACTATTGATATCCATCTAGTGATAAAATAGCTGAACTACGGATACGAGTTCGGTATTTCCGCTACTCAGCACTAGATGATGTTATTAACAATCGGGAGTTTTTTATATTTTTGCTACTTAATATCTGTTTATGTGTTTTTCTGAAAGTATTTCGAAGCTAGTGCGGTGGTGGAATTAAGGAACTCATTAAACACGACTACAATTAAAAATGCTATATAACTATTTTTTATTTCTGTCAGTAAAATTTTGTGACAAATCATTTGACATTTCTGTACCACTTAATCTTTGTCATAACAAGAAGTGTTCCTTTCTTAGTCAGCATCATATTTCGCGGACACCGATTGTTGTCGGCTTAATCCGGATACCCGGTTAGCGGGGACAATATCCGGGTCGTGTGTCACTAACGTTTTCGAAAATGTGAACTGTGTTTTAGTCTTATAAAATGCATGACGGAAAATAGCAGTAGGTGTAAAATTTTAAACAGTTTTGTTCTGAAACTCCCATGCTGGTCTGGGAGAAATAAAAAAAACTTAGAATGTACCAGCTGCTTCTCTTCCCACGCAGATCGTAAAAGCCGATCGAGGGAATAGGCAAAAATGCAAATCATGTTAACAGGCGATGCGGCTAGCAACCCATCACTGTATTGATTGCTTTTCCATCTTCTCGCCCACATTGACGCTAAAAGTGGCTTTTGGGTCTTGCGGCCCTGGGCTTTGCATAGAACCGCAAGACCCAAAATGCTCTGTCTGCCATATGTTCAGAAATACATACATACTATTACTTCTTTATCCCTAACGGACCAGACAGAGGACTTTGGGTCTTGCAGACAGAGCCCTGAGCCGCAAGATCCTAGGGTCACTTTTAGCATGATGGTAGGCGAGAAGGTGGAAAAAGGAATCAAAATAGTTATCTGTTGTTGGCCGCATCGCCTATTATTAAAATGATTAGCATTTTCGCCCAGTCTCTCGATCGGCTTCTACGATCTGCGGGAGAAGAGAAGCAACTAGTACATTCTAATTTTTTTCTATTCTTCCAGACCAGTATGGACGATTATTCAGAAATATAGCCTTAAGACATGATAGGTACTTTAAACTAAAACTTGGCCAAAGTCAACATTGGTGTAAAGCTGCCAAAAGGTAATTGAAATAGTCACAATGATGACAGCCAGGACTTTACTTGCCCTTCGAAACACGGAGGAGCTCTAGAAATTTCTATGCCACAATATTACTTTAGACCACCTCATTTTTGGACGAGATTAATCTTTAGACCACTTCCTAATATGACGACATAGAGCGTTTAGACGAGTTGCTACATAGACTACTTGCGTTTAAGACCATTCGAGATCCGAAGACCATTCATGCAATCACCCATCCAAGTGAAGACCTCACCCAGGGTTACCAACTTGCAGAAAACGCTAGCAATGCTTCCCACCAATCCAACCAGCTTCTCATTAAAAACAGATACGAATAAACGGCTAAAATCGGAGACTTCCTGCTTCAACAAATCTGTACTACGGAAGAGAATCCACGAATTCCGATATAAATATCATGAGACAGAAACAGAAATAGCCACAAAGAGTTGGAATTGGACGTGAAGGGGGGAAATTTATTGGTCCATTATGCCGAGTCCACGTGTATGACATCGGAGATTAACTTGGAGGATTCATGAAGGATTCTAAATGTCATGCCCCCTTTTACCTCCCACGGGAATGTTGAGAGGCGAAAAAGACTATCTTCATGCCTTTTAGTTGTTCTTGCAGTCAACCACATTAGTGGTGTAGAGGCTTTCCCAAAATTATTTCTGACTGACTTCTAAAAACGGAGGATGTTGTCAATTTATTACATCTTTTTTTATGTATGTTCATCGATTATTCGAAGACGTCTGGACCGATTTTGAAAAATCTTTTTTTGTTTGAAAGGGCTTTCGAGGTGGTCCTATAGAACTTTTACCAAAATCTTTTGTGTAGTTTGGGTTCGCTTTATTCTCATTTGAGAAAACTTCAACTGTCTAACTATCACGGTTCATGAGATGCAGCCTGGTGACAGACGGACAAACGGATGGATAGACAGGCAAAGTCTTAAAAATAGGATCCCATTTTTACCCTTTGGGTACGGAATCCTAAAAAAGCCTGTATCTTTTTCAAGAACTGTCTCGTTGCAAGACTAAGCTAAGCAATAAGAATATTTTCTACTGCCCATATTCACAAATGGTTTCATCTTAATATCAAAGAAATAACAAACAGATTTAAACTTAGCTAAAAATAGCCTAACTGTGCCGCGTGGGAGGAGCTTTTAACCTTATTTTGGACTCTATTCCCCATTCAATAAAGATGCAATTGAAATACACGTCTGGGAAACAGATTAAGTTACTGCACAATGTGGCATTGTAGCATTTGTAGCCATCTGAATGTTTGTGGTCAATTTCTCGAAATGTTTGTCTGCGTCTGCTTTTGAGCTTATAAAGAGGACAGTTTATTGGTCTACTTTTATGGAGTTTGTTATTTGACATCGTTGTTCTGTTTACTTGATGATATAAACTTGGTTTTTAATATACAATATAATGTTATACATATGTCAGGTAGTATAAAGTCTGTTTGCAGAGAGTTGATAAATTCAGGGCTTCTTAACTCTTCTAAATTATATAAGTACTTAAACGATATGGCTAAAATGAGAATGCTAAGGTGGAAGTGCGGTGAAACGATAACGTATAAGATCCGAAACGAATACATAATAGGAAGTTAAAAGATTGCTCCAATAGTGGACAAGTTGGAAACCATCGATTCACGAGGTATGGCCACGTCATCAGGAGGGATGCCGAACATCTGGCTAAGGGGATGGTCCATTTGGAGGTGGAGGGCTGCAGAGGAAGACCGAGAAATTTTAGAGTTTCACGGTCACAATTACTGTTATTAGTATTACGGGACTTACCGCGATTAATATCGTTTTTTGCCAGATATTTCGACGCTTAGTTAGAGAGGCGATTGAAATTAAGAAGCATCCCAATTTTAATCGAGAAGATGGCTTCAAGTTGTCAGGTACGTGGAATCCAGTGATTGAGCTTTGTAAAAAGAGTGTGCGAAGAACTAAAAACAATTCCCGAACGGACACCGTCAGTGTTGTGTGTAAGGACTTATGCAACAAACGACGAAGAAAGAAGGTAGACCGATATGGTTACCCTTGACAGCCGGACATCCATCGCAGTTCCTCAGTCGGCCAGCGACCATGATGGCAGAAGGGCCGTCGAAATATCTGGCAAAAAACGATATTAATCGCGGTAAGTCCCGTAATACTAATAACAAGACCAAAAAAGACGTGGAAAGAATGTGACACAAGGTCTAAAAAAATCAAAAGTTCACTGACAAATTTCGAAGTACCAAAACATCATCAGCTTGTTTGTATTTTGTATCCACTGCAGGAGCATCACCCTTTCCATATTCTAGTGCTTTCCATTTCATATTTCCACATTTCTAGCCTGTGGCTTGACCTACACTCTCCACGCTGGCCAAACGGCTTAGACAAGTCTCACTTACGTTTATGGTTTATGTATAAACTTTGCATAGCTTGTTAGATTTACTAAGTCACCTTCTACGACATCCACGGAAATACTATTCTACTCAGCAGGAAACCACACGGCATCAAGACAGCCTGAATATATAAGGTCCAACAAAATATACTGAAACTATTTTAAGACTGAATTTACACCATACTTATAAACTTTCCCCAAGGAACACGTAACGAAATATGAAAATAATTTTTGGCCTCTACAAGTTGTCCAATCAGCTGATCTGAATTTGTATGGAAAGCGAAAAATTATTTTTCATATTTCGACATATGTTCCTTGAGGAAAGTGGTTCACCATCACGAAATGAATTCACCCTTAGTATATTTTGTTAGACCTTATTTATCAGATCTGCACATATGAAAGTGTCATGAGGTAAAACGTATAAACCTACGGAAGTTATTATACCAAACCTACAGCATTAATGTCATACAAATCACCTAAAACATGATCTATTAAATCCACAATACGGCCTGATTACTTTCTTCAGCAGAATCGTCCAAATTGATCCCCGCCCCGCCGGAAGTGTGAACACTCCGGTGGAAATGGAAAAATCCCGCGCCGGAAGTCGGGCCAGGTGCGATAATTTTCGCCGTTTGACGTATGCCGTCGAAACGTGGTGACGATTTGGGAATAGTGTTTTGGAATTGTGATTATTTCTTATGTTGTGAAAGAGGAAATTGTTACGAGTGTTTTTGCTGAAGGACCAATGTGGTGCGACTAACCGTTGCCTGGCAGACCTTTGACCGACATAACATTTGATCGATACTATTACACAATAATAATAAAATACTATATACTATATATGTTTATTTTCCTCCACAATATTACATAAGAGCATGAGTATACAAAAAATTATAAGTATACAGATTATTAATTAAGATCGAACTGTCTTAACGGAGGACTGGTGCCTGAAGTAGATAAAAAAACCTGTTACAGAAACTACTACTATTGCTCAACAATTTTGTTTGACCAATGTTTGACTGACACTTAATACTTGCCCGATATACTGAGTGTAACAAAATATACTGACACTAACAACAAGGTGTAGTGTAACAAAGTATACAAAATATATTTTAAAGGTGGATTCAGCCCATGATACTGAACAACTTTCTATATTTTACTATACTTTTTTTTTCTTTTTTTTCTATACTTTGCAGCTCACCTGTTTTCGAAAAACATCTCCAAGTACCTCGGTTGCCTGGAAGAGATTGCAGTTGCGATAAGGCCGCCTTTTGACATCTGTTTTATATGTATCTATTATTATGTTACTGTATGTTTTGGTGCAATAAAGATTTTTACTAACTAACTAACTAACTAACTATTCTATATATAGAAAAAATATTTTGGGCATCCCATACAAATTGTCCGGGCTGATCCGAGATTGTACGGAATACTTTTTTTTCATCTTTCGATACACGTGGAAAATGTTGTATAGTTTCGTGAAATTAATTCTTATATTGTTAATAGTTTCAGTATATTTTTTTAGAAGTTATAGAATGCCGTTTGCTGGAGTCCCAAACTGACCTTTTACAAACCCTATTACGACAACATTTTATTTAATAGTTTGGTCTGAAACTCAAGTGTGTACTGTCTGTACAGTGTCTGTAGTGCGACAATACGTTTCTTCGACATGAATGAATAAACATTTGAATTTTGAGTTAAACGTTTACATGTATTTTTCACGGGAATAAAAGTTAACATTACGTGTAATCTTTATTTAAATGTAAATTATTTTAAAGAAAAGCTACTGATACAAGTACCCTCGACATTAAAAACATATTTCGTAATTTAAAAATTAACCGATGCTCTTTCATTTAATTTGCCATAAATATGTTCTTACCCATTTTCATAAATTAACTGAAACATTCACAAAACAAAGAACCCAAAAACAATTCACAAAAACTATAACGCAGCGCCCAGGGCTGGCGATAAACATAAAAATAAACGAAAAAAATATTATATAAACATTTTCAGGGGTGTCAAATTTGCATTTTAATGGATATCTACGCGTAGGTAACAAGTTTAACTAATAGCCGTGAAATGAGGGGGGCGAACAGGGGCGCTTTGTCGGGAACACTTGCGAATTAAAAAGGTTTGCTTCCCCTGACGTAAGACGCTGCTTTACACCTGATGGTGGATGATGTGATTATAAAAAGGAGAAAAAAACTGCTGTTTGAATTTAGGCAACGTCCGCTTGTTTATTAATCTTCTTCTAAGTCAATTTAATATTTCGAGCTAGTCCCAGTACTCTTACCAAGTTTGTTCTACCAGTAAGACTACTAGGATATTTCGTCCCAATAGATCTTTTCTTTGTCTGTGACGTTACAGTAGCTCTGATGGGAATATTATTAATTCCACTCGACTTACTGGAGATTTTTTAGATCTTAGAGGGATATGTCAGGACTGACTTTGGGGTGTGTTAGGGCAAGTCAGCGACGATCGTCGACCGTCGCCGACAGGTTTGCAGGCTTACTATCGCTCGTCTGTTAAGTGCCTAGTCAAGAGCTAAGTCAGTATAAAATACAGGGTAATGAACTATTCGAAGCATGTTAATTTACGATACGATAAACTATCACATCCTTATCCCTTATGAGGCAGACAGAGCATTTTGGTCTTGCACAGGGCCGCAGGAAAAAAAAGGCAACTTTTAGATAATGGTGGAGAGAAGTAAGGAATCAAATCTGTGACGGGTTGCTACCCGCATCGCCTATAATACATGGTTTGCATTTTCGCTCATTCTCTCGATCGCCTGAAACTTTCTGCGCGGTAATAGAAGCAGCTGGTACATTGTAAGCTTTTTTCTTTTCTTCCAAACCAGAATGGAAGCAGATAAGCTATGTTAATTTAGATAAGTCAATGAGTAAAAACAAACTTTCCAAACACGGATATTGAATAAAGTCTTCACCACGACGTCTCAATCAACTAATAAAACCTCGTATGTTTGTGTATCAGTCCGACAGGTTTATTTCCGTAAAAAAAATAAACGGGACCGTGTGGATGGCTTTATACCCATGCGCTTTCGGTTGCCGCACCTGGCTCGAAAAAAAGTAAACTTTTGCTAAGTGGGGAGCAAAACTTAAACGAAATTAATTGAGTAAATTCACATTCAGTCTATTTTGGTAATATTTTAGTTGTGATTGATATAAAAGCAAAATAGAGCAGTTCTAGTAGGTATTTATAACTTGCCTTCAGAGAAATCTTGCCTACCATCACGCAAAAAGTAGCTTTCGGGTCTGGCAGTCTTGGGCTCTGTTTGCTTAGATTGTCTTCTTGATTCTGTTTTTTAGAAATTCTGTTTGATTAGAATCGCTAGACCCAAAATGATTTGACTCGCGCTCATAAAACGTATGTGTACTTGAGAGTAGCACGGAAGGACGTTTATACTTCAAAAAAGGAGGCAGTTATCAATTCGAATGTATGTTTCCTGAATACTCAAAAACGCCTGCACCAAATTGGAAAATTCTTTATTTGTCCGGAAGGGCAATCTTGTCAGGTGGTTACCTAGAAATGTTATAAAAACAGTTGTAAAGATGGGTGTTGAAGTCGGTTCTTGTTTCGAAAAATTTGAACTACAAAGAGCAAGATCTAAAGCCGAACGGGTGCAAGATACCATGTGGTGGGATAACGACCGACTATGTCCACTTTTGGATTTCATTTCTGGTGGTCCGTGTGAGAAAACGGGATCGGATTAATAGAATTGACATTTATGTCTGAGACATCTCAATCATCGATTTTATATTATGATCGCTGGAAAGGGACAGTCAGTAAAGATAGTGTCTTGTTCGGGAAACCTTGTTCAGTAATAATAATTGGTTCCAATAGAAGCTGGACGGCCAAAAGGGCTATAATTTATTAACACATGTAATATGCAATGTGGTTGCCGTCAGAGAAGAATAGGTCCACTCCAAGTCTTCTCGTGGATGACGTAGAAGGTGACTTAGGAAATACAAGGTAAACAAAGCTTATAAACATCATGAGACCTCTCCAGCGTTGTCTGGCCAGCGTGGAGAGTGTAGGCTAGGCTAAATCCTCTGGCTGCTCTGGTCAAGTTTGGCTCTGGTAGCACAGAGAGGGTCGTGCTCCTGCAATGGAGAATATAAAAACCTTATGATGATGATGATAATAATATTAACACATGTAAGTAATTCTGTCGTAAAAGCCGGTTAAGGAAAAGGGAATCATTAAATTTTCCATATCCCCTCGTCTGTCCCGACGCCAGATTCTGGAGTGTCAAAAAGTAGGCGCATCTGTTCGACGCCATAATCTGGTGTCGTCCTCCAGCGCCACTTTAGAGATCAATTTAGGTTGGTTATAATGTTCCTTTCTCTGTTTAACTTTACCATAACGAAGCGAGTAGAACAAAGATGCAAACAAAGACCAGTCTAAAGGTCAACAACACAATCCAACGCTGAGAGCGACTTTGTAATTCGCGCGCAATCAGTCACCATACTAGCCGGTCGTGCGTAGTGCGTGTGAATATGGCGTGATTCATATATGGCGTGATTCATTTTCAACATATTTTTGTATGTAAATCTGCATTTTTTAGCTTCTTTGTATTGGTTATTGTTAAATAATTGTTCTTCATACAAACAAAATAAATATAACTTGTAATAAAGGTACTAATTTTAAATTATTACACATTCAATGCAGTAAACTGGAGAATATAAAAGTGTTCCTACTTTCACCTTTGAATTGGTAATAGAACTCGGTCTAAAACTATATTCAATTATACATAATCTGATAGCTTATTTAATAACAATTATAGCAATATGCGCTTTTAATATACCCTTCATACAAAATTTAATAAAAATCTTCTTTATAATGAGTACCAGGAAGTAGCCCCGAAAAAAAAAAGTTTGCTTGACAGATGCGCCATATTGGATAAAATGGCCGTGACTTTTTTTAAAAGTTTGAACCAAAAACGTACATAGCATAGCCTTTAATAAAAATAACTCATTTTTCTGTTTGTCTGTTAGTACTTTGTAAAGTTAACATTAAGGTAACATAGATAATGAATATCCTAACTCAAAGTAACAAAGTGAAGTTTCCATCGCCAGTGCAGTAAAAAGAGGCGCTAAAGTGCACGGTGAAGTTTTATTACTGCGAGGAACTGGTGTTGTTGACCTACGAACTAGTTGAAGGAGAGTGCTGTTTTTATAATGTTTACATTGAACTACATATTATTTGTCGTGTCGTTTCCGGAAGTGTAGAATAGGGCTACTCCTAATTTCACGTGGATGTCGTAAAAGGCGACTCAAGAAATACAAGCCAAACAAAGCTTTTTAACATCAATGAGATCTCTCCTACACGTCTTGCCAGTTAGGAGAGTGTAGGCCAAGTCCTCTCGCTGCTCTGGCTCTGGTAGTACAGATTAGGGTCGTGCTCCTATAGTGGAGACGAGGGGAACTGATGATGATGGTGTTGACATATTATGAAGTAACTAAGTATTAAATACAAGCTTTTTACCCGTCGTAGCGAAGCCAAAAGAGAGTTTGTGTTCTCAGTACGTATATTTGTTCTTCTATTACCTACATCATATCTTTGATGATAGGCATGATACCTTGACAAATGAGGTCATCATCATCTGTATTTAAAGTTGCACCTCAGCGGTAATGGTTCAGAGCCCGGGATCCGCTATTAACCTGATTTGACGAGGTTACTGGTTTACACAGAGCGATTGCCACCTGACCTCCACAACCCAAAGAGTAGACCAAAACCAATCCTCGCATAGGTTTGAGCAAACGCTAAATGTCGTTCGGGACCCACAGTTTATACGTGCCTTGGGAAACACGGAATCATCTTTCTTTTCGGATAATCTGGTGATTCAAGCCTGCAAATATCCTAACCAGACTGGACACAACTTTTCACAAAGTATGCTTCCCAGTGGGATTCCAACCCATGACCTCCGGATCACAAGGCGAGAATGCCTTGACCTCTGGACCATGGATTCAGTCACTTTGAAAAATGAGGTATGAGATAGGAAGTAGGAAGCGTCTTGGCCGTCCACTGCGTGGCCAGTGGCCAGTGTCCGTCCACTAGGCTATGTGACAGACAACATTACACACTAAATTCAAAATGGCGCCCTGTATAAGGCTATAAAACCAACACCGTGTAGCAATTGAAAGGGCTTAGAAGGAATGTGACAGGGTAAAAATTATATTATTTATGTAATTAGTGCGTCAACTAGATTATCTAAAAAAGTAGTGAAAATTTACAAATATTTTGGATTGTGGGTGATTAAATATCGTTTAAAAGATTTAACAAAATATACTGAAGTCATGCTTATGGTAATATTTGCCGCGAGAGCAAAAAAAATGCTTGTCCACCATTCGGCATAGAAAAATTTACCACGACAATATTAACATTTGCATGGCCAATAAATAAACAAATGATATACTCGAATAGCGATAAACAACGATAAAAACATAGCTAGGCGTTTTATAGCTTGAGATAAGTCCAAGTTTATTGTCGCAGTTGTTTCCTTCAATAAATATAAATCAAATTGGGAGTGAAGTTTACAATGGTCAGGCACTGCAATAAGATTTCAATTCACGTCTGTGATCTTTGACGGGGTGGATAGAAACTTGTTAAATGGTATTGCTTGTTTTTATAAAGCTAAATAAATAATAAATAAATAAAAACAAATATATAGGGACAAATCACACTAATTGAGCTACCCCAAAGTTTAAACTTGTATTATGAGATACTAACTCAAAGATACTATATTTTTTAATAAATACATACATAAATAAACACCCAAGACCCAGGAAAATTTAAAAAAGGCCATTTTCCAACTTGCCCGGCTGGGGATCGAACCCAGGACCTCCGGATTGGCAGACTAGCGTGTTGACCATTACGCCACGGAGGTCATCAAAAGGCTGCGCTTCCACTGAAGCGGAGCAGAGCGGAGAGGAGCTTAGTGGTGCATGAATTGATCAATCACAATGCTCGAAATCTCCGCTCCGCTTAAATGGAAACAGCAGAGCGGAGATTTAGAGCATTGTGATTGGTCAATTCATGCACCGCTAAGCTCCTCTCCGCTCTGCTCCGCTTCAGTGGAAACGCAGCCAAAAGGTAGTCGGAGAAAAAAAGAGGGTTATAAGTTTGACGCCAATGCGAATGGATGAACCGATGTCAATGCAGATGTTGTAACGCGAAAGCAACTTGCAATGTTCTTAGCTATGTATCATCATTATCATCATCGGGATTTTTTGTCTCCACTGCAAGAGCACGACCCTCTCTGTACTACGAGAGCCATCTTTGATCAGAGCAGCCACTGGATTTGGCCTACACTCTCCACGCTGATGTTTATATGCTTTGTTTAGCTTGTATTTCCTTCCTAAGTCACCTTCTACGACATCCATGGGAAGAGTTGGAGAAGTCCTATTCTGCTCAGCCGGAAACCACACGGATATGGAGGCTCGCCCGGGATTTAACTCTGACTAAATAGCTAATTTTCATTTTTATTTTTTTCAGGTAATTAGCTGATAGCGTTTCACTTCGAGGGACACTATATTCAAAGTAGGTAAATACCGTAACCATAGTACCTAGGCCTTACCCCGGCAGACGCAGTAGAACCCGTAGACCTATGCAATACTGGCTTGATATGCGTGTCAATCAAAGGCCGTGCAAAGTGGAGAAGAAAAAGCCACAAAGTGGGCCCTGGGCTTTTCAGCATAAGAGTTACATAATATGCTCAATACGTAATGATGCGAAAGACATCATTTCACTAAAATATATAACAAAATGTAAATACGTAAGTATTTTTGTCTTATTTCAGTCAAAAATGACATATAGGGCGTTACAGCACAGTAAAATAATTGTTGAAGAGTGTGTATTATATAATACTAGCTGTACCCGCGGGCTTCGCTCCACGTGGGAATTTCGGGATAAAGAATACCCTATGTCCTTCCCCGCGTCTCAAACTATATCCATACAAAATTTCATCGAAATCGGTTCAGTAGTTTAAGCGTGAAGAGGTAACAAACAAACAAACAAATATACAAACTCACTTTCGCATTTATAATATTAGTAGGATATATAATATTAAAAAGCTTACTCAAGAAAATGTAACACTCGTAATACGGTACTTTTTAACCAAATACCAAAAAAGGAGGAGGTTATCAATGCGTCACGATCTATTTTTTATATACCTATAAAGACGTTTGGACTGATTGGGAAAACTCTTTTTTGTTGGAAAGTGTAGTGATATAGAAATTTCATTAAAATCGGTTGTGTAATTTGGGAGTAAAGTCGGTTTTTAGTTTAAAAAAAATACCGATCTCTCATAATAACTACTTTTTAGCTATTTAAAATGAAAGTACTATAAAATGTAGAAGGAACTTGAAGAGGAAGTATAATTTCTGCCATATCTCATCATTACCCAGGAGTGCAGTAACATTTACTAATTTGACCTCACAAATGACTGACCTCATAAATTCACCATTACCCATAACCATAACCCCATACATTACTTGCATTTACCGTGATTCATTGTTACCTAATGGACCCTGGGTGATGACTTGTGCTAATTCTGAATTGTTTACATCTTGTCCCATAACTTGGCCCGATTTTCAGTAAGAGCTCAAGTCCCAAGTTTTAGCATCTCATTAGTTTCCATTACAACTAGCTTAGGTTATAATTTCTTAAATTATACGTACAGTTAGCCAACGAGATACCTGACTAGGCTCTCTACCTATATCTTGAATTTTCTCTTAAACTGAAAGTTATATTAACATGAAAATGTATATTGAGAAAGGCTTTTTTCATGTTCATAGTCATAGTTTCTGCCTACCCCCATGGAAAAGAGGCGTGAAAATATGTATGCATGTATGTTAATATTATTTTTAGTTAAAGAAAAAATTCTAAATGAAGGCAGAGAGCCTGGTAAGGTATCTCTTTGGCTGTCTGTACTATGTTCAACATAAAAATCTTTATTTTAGCCGCATGACGTCCACAGCTGGACATAGACCTCTCCCAAAGATTTCTAAAATTACCGACCTAGAGCTGCTTGCTTTTAGCGACCTTGGTCAGGTCGTCAGACCACCTTGTGGGTGGGTGTCCTACGCTACGCTTGCCAGTACGTGGTCGCCGTTCGAGAACTTTTTTGCCCTATCGGCCATTGGTTCGTCGCGCTATATGTCCCGCCCACTGCCATTTCAACGAGCTAATCCTCTGGGTTCTGTCAGTGACTTTAGTCCTACGAATCCTCCGACGCAAAAAAATATTTACGGTTCAGTTTGTGATAATTATAACTATTCGTGCTCAAAATATAAAAACTGGATGAATATTCTTATTGCCAATATAAAATATCGACTATTTCTAAGAAAAATTGTATACGTGTATTAAAAACGTATATTTTTCATACAATGAAATTAATTTAATAGAATGGAAAAACGAAAGCAAACATAATGCAGTACAAGAATATCGTGAATACATACATACAAATATACTTTTGTTTACGAAAATGGTAATATTTTAGGCCAAATTGTAAAATTGAATTTACTCTCAGGTCAAGGGATCTAGAACTAATAAGTTATTGTATCGAAGTGACCCCATGAATCTCATTGTGACTAAATAGGGTGAGTTATTTCGGAAATGACTGTAAATAAAGGAAATTAATGCAAGTTGGTGATGGCTTACGTCCATAGTAGAACTTCCTGCAACTAAACTGATCATTATATTTTATGAATTTACTAGCCGAAGCCCGCGACTTCGCTCGCGTGGACTTTATGTCTCTGGAAAACGCTCATCAGGCTGAACAATTTTTACTAAGGCGGCATTTTTATATCTCTTATAGTTTAGCTGCACCATTATGGTTCTGCATCAGGAGTTCGATTTTCCAAAATCACTTATACCCTATATGTTGCCCAGGCTTAATAGCTATATATCAAAAAAAGATTCATTCGAATCCGTCCAGTATTTCCGGATATTAGCGTGTACAAACAGACAAACAGACATACAGACAAACAGACAAACAGACAGACATTTTTTAAAAAATTCTTACTCTATTACTACGTCTCCATCGCCCCCAATATTTTTTTTGGAAATAAATTTAATGTACAGACACACTTTTTTTACTGTTTTATTATATGTATTGATTATATAAACGTAGTCACAGACTGATGTAACTCCTATTCGAAACGTTAGACGAAAAAAATAAAGGTATGTATGCAAATTTTTTACATACATACATACATACATACATACTATCACGTCTTTATCCCTAATGGGGCAGACAGAGCATTTTGGGTCTTGCGGTTCTATGCAGAGCCAAGGGCCGCAGGACCCAAAAACCACTTTTAGCGTCATGGTGGGCGAGAAGATGGAAAAGCAATCAATACAGTGATGGGTTGCTAGCCGCATCGCCTGTTAACATGATTTGCATTTTTGCCCATTCCCTCGATCGGCTTTTACGATCTGCATGGGAAGAGAAGCAGCTGGTACATTCTAATATTTTTTTTATTTCTCCCAAACCAGCATGGGAGCTAATTTTTTATAAGTATATTAATAAAATAATTGTAATGTAATTGATTAAGTTGTGCCGTGTGGTTTCCGGCAGAGTAGAATAGGACCACTCTAAGTCCTCCCGTGGATGTCGAAGAAGGCGACTTAGGAAATACAAACTAAACAAAGCTTATAAATATCAATGAGACCTCTTCAACCCGTCTGGCCAGCGTGAAGGGTGTAAGCAAAGTCCTCTTGCTGCTCTGGCCAAGTATAACCTGGCAGTATAGAGAGGGTCGTGCTCCTGCAGTGGAGACAAAAAGACCTGTTGATGATAGTTTTTTTTATCAAAATACCTACATGCAAAAAGCAACTCTGAAGCTATCTGTATGTTTTGTCAGAGTCTAATAAGGACCAGCGAAATTTAAAATGCAGTTAATTATTTGCTAAACTCGATGTTTTGGCTGGCGTATTCATACCGAGCGGCTAAGTTTTGGACTTTCTCTTTATTTTGTGAACAAAAATAAATTGTTTTTCCGCTATCAGGCAAAATAAAACTTCTCTAATTTTTCTTTAACACTCTGTGTTCGATGCAAAACTCGCATTTGCATTTTAAAATTATCAAATAGTCGCAGCGCACATTTCACCATCAATTATTGGACATTGACTTTAGTATACGTTTATAGTCATATCATCGTGGACGCATTTTCACACAGTTTGTACCATACACAATTACATACTTACATACATATTAATATACAAGTACATAATTTAAGTCACAGAAAAAATATTAATATCTTGACTTCTTATTAATACACCGCACCGGCTCGCGACAAACTCTACGGGCCTCTAGTCACATTCGCCCTGATGAAGACCTCCGGATGAGGTCGAAACATGTAGGCAGTAGCTGACTCTATACGTGAGTAACCCGTTTACTAAATTTAATAATGAGTGTATCTCACGTTAGTTTTAATCAAAAATTTTTAACTTCTTTCAATCAACTATAAGTAACTGGGGGTCCTGCAACCCTGTATCTAAGTATAGTCTACAGCTGCATTAAAAAACCTCTCCCGATAAAGGGAAGATTGCTCAAAATCATCGCTTAGCAGGTGGGTTGGTGTACAATAAAGTTTGTATACCTATACAATGGAGAAGGGGCATACCCATAATGAATCAAACTACGGGATATACTAGATCACTATATTGATTTAAATAACAACCAAAAAACAAAAAATAATGACATTCCCTTACAAATTGCCCAGGTGGCTGCACACTTTTGTATGAAAATGTCGTTTTTTTTTTAGTTTTTAATATTATTTTAATATTTTATTATATTATAATGATGTATAGCCCGTGGTTCGATTATTACGGGTATGTCCCTTCCACGTTGCACATACATACTTTTCACCCATATAGTACGAACATACCCGATCTTACGAGAATTCAAATTATAAAGACAGTGTAGGCGTTAAACACGATGTGCGGTCTTGTTGGTCACTAAGTCAATCCTAACAAAAAACAAACAAAAATAACACTTATTCCTCACACTATAAAGTCCACAATAAATCCCATCGTCATTTAATTTCTCTAACTTTTTATCACTGAAATTTTATATTTAACTCACTATAAATAGAATCTATTTTTGCATGAAAATAACGAGATTGTCATTAAAATAATAACAGTCCTAAGGGTATTTTTGCAATTTCTTATATAGTCCTTATACTTTATTGTGTTCAAATATAGCTACAGTTTCTTCTTGTTTGATAGCTATTCTTTTGGAAACCGGGAAACCTTGTTACGATATTCATTTCCTTAAAAACATATTCTTTCGCATTTTGTGAATTCGATATAAAATAAAATTATTCGCAACAATTATATGTAGGTAACATTTGACTTGTTTTATGGAAAATCACACGAATATTATAAAAGCAAAAGTTTGTGTGTGTGTTTGTTTGTTACTTCACGCGCAAACGGCTAAACCAATTTTGATAAAATTTGGTATGAAGGAAGCTGACACCCTGTGCTACTTTTTCCCATGGTACCACCGCGGGGCTCATTTAGCCTATATATATATTTGTTAGCTATTTAAGTTGGTGTGTCCTATTAGGCAAAGAATTCGATTTCGGAATTGTGGAAGAAAATATTATAATTCAATAAAAAACAAATATGTATCATTGCTTCAATTTAGTATCTACCACCAAAGAATATAAAAAGTAATAACATTTAAGAAATTTTACATTTTTACTGCAATAATAAATTATTATAATTCCTTTTTAACATTTCAAACAGTATCTATAACTCGGCTAAAAATAAATAATTGGCCAAGTTCGTGTCGGGCCACGCGCCGTGTAGGGTTCCGTGGTTGTAAATGCCAACTTTCAGTTCATGCCACTAAAAACGTCTAAAACGTCTAAGTAGCTATTGAATTTGTATAAAATTTTCCTTTTCGAGTACATTTTATATGTTGATCGCCTATAACTTTTTAATTTGGTAACCCTACTTAGCTCTAATAGTTTTCCTTTAAACTACATTATATATACTATAGCTGTGATATTTTTCACGTGTCTATATATAACCGTTTAGCAGATAGATGGGGGGGGGACACGTGACTTAAACAAAACATTTCACTTTAAACCTAAATATTTCAGACACGGATCCCTAAATCGAAAAATGGTGTTCCCAGGCTTTTTGACAATTTTTTCGACAGACCTAATTAACGATAACCCACACAATGTGTTTGTAGAGAAAAATAAATTGACTTCCTCTTTACTTGTATGGCAGCTACCCTAAAATAAAATTATTTCCATATTTTATTTTACGACTTTTTCGCCATGATTGATATACATATCCATGCGAAATTACAGCTTTCTAGTACTTATAGTTTCTGACCGCGGACGGACAGACAGACAGACAGACATGGCGAAACTATAAGGGTTCCTTGTTTACTACGGAACCCTAAAAACCAAACATGCGAACATTTACTCAATACAATCATCTTCAAACCTTCCTTCATGTAAAAAAACTGTGTGACCCAGACATCGGATCAAAAACCGCCTCAAAAAAAATGAAACATCACACTCCTAACCCGATTATTGAAAAAAGAAACAATGACCACACTTCAAAACCCGATAACATAATCGATAACTGGATCGAACCAGTTCAGTTGCAAGGACAACGCTCCCGATGCTTTGTGCCGAGTCATCCACACAGGTG
The DNA here is from genome assembly GCA_963555685.1 of Acrobasis consociella. Classification (NCBI taxonomy): domain Eukaryota; kingdom Metazoa; phylum Arthropoda; class Insecta; order Lepidoptera; family Pyralidae; genus Acrobasis; species Acrobasis consociella. The sequence continues at coordinate 20,716,716 of OY743110.1, read as the reverse complement.
ATCGTGCTGCGTTTGAATGAACTGGCTAATCATTGGTTACGTCACTTTTTGACCGTCTAATGGCTAATTATTTGTTACGTCACTTTTTGACCCTCATCTTAGAGTACAGTGTATCCATTTTTATTTTTTTAAATGCTTTTGCACATATCATTATTTTAAAAAACATATGTACTTACAGAAATAATTAATATTAAATCCGGCCTATTCAAAGCAATCCCTTCTGGGCAACTTCAAGGTATAGAAATAGACCTTATATAGGTCCACACTTGTAAAATCTTATTCTAGAGCAATAAAGTTTAAATAAATAGACCCAAAAAAATTAGGATTTAATGTTAAATTAGATTTATTCTGCTAGTAACGCCCTGGCTTCGCACTAGTATTTGTACATGACAACCTTCCAGGAAAAAACTTGTAGATACGGTTTTTAATAACTGAATTAAGAATTTCCAGTAGATTCCAAGTTTAACAAGTACAAATCGATACATGTACGCGCAAAGTGTCTATCCTTAAAAATAAGTATAAGTACAAATACCACAATAATAAAAACAAATAAAAACAAAAACCTTAAAACTTTTTATATTAACACATTTCATTCAAACTTAAATAAAATTCAGTAATGTATATACAAACGATGTTAATTTATGCTTTTAGATAGTTCTTGCTACTTATATACGTACTAAACTAAGTCACAAGTAACGTAAACAGGTCACCGCATGCACTATGATTATTGACAGTCAGCTATGATGGTGCGTTATTGTGAAGTCAACAAACATGATTTGTGAGAGATCGGTGCCACCCTATCCTAGATTATGCGTGTATTCCCCTACCTATATAAGTTAAGAGTCCGGCGACCCTAGACTTCTCCATACAAACGTAGTACTGGTTTAATTTTGAAACCACATGTCAGATTCCGTTAAAAATTGGTAATTGTAAAGAAATTGCAATTATCTAGGGTTCTATCTGGATTCCTATGGTAAAATTATGAACTGGAAAGAAAATATAACGATTTAGAAGTTTCCCATACTAATGGTCAAAAATGATATAAAACACTATATTCTATTTCAAGTTTATATTTTTACCGTCGGAAACTAGTTATAAACCTAGATAATTGCAATATCTTTAAAATTACAAAATTTTGCCCAAATCGGACATGTCGTTTTGAAATAAAACGTAGACTACGTTTGTATGGAAAGTTGTATTTTGGTCTAGGGTCGGGGGACCCTTAAACAGTTAAATTATTATCAAACATTATGCTTATGGATACATTCGCAGTAAGATTTTTATTTAGTGCATAAATATTTCAAGAAAAAGACACATATTGTCTTGAATGCGTTTAGAAAAAGTAGCACTCAATGGATTGCCGTCAGAAGTGAAAATTTGGTGTTCTCAAAAAATTCTTTTTTTTATTTTATTTTCAATACGTATTAGTAGTTATCTCTAAACTACAAGCATGTCTATTAAAATTACAAAGTTAGTTTTTGATACTTATTTTTATAACCTCCCACTTTTTACGTTAAGTAAAGTAATGAAAAAATTACTGTGCTTGAAAGGGACACATAAACTGCTAGTCTATAACTCAATTATGAAATAAACGCTAAAATAGCTATAATCTTAATCATTTATTATTTCAATCATAGGTACAATTTGTACTCTATATATAAATTAAAATATCACTTTCTTGTGCCGTTAGGCAAAACTACTTAGGTCAAAACGTAAAATTAATATAGAAATTTACAAAAGCACTTTCAATCTTCTTTAAGTCACATGCGGTCTATAGGTAAGGTAGGTAGGTACAGGCCTACTGAAAGAGATCTCTTTTTAGATAAGTAGTGCCTTCATACAACTTTTATTTTATGAATTCTGAATATATACGTTCCGTGTGCATAAATTGGTAAATAAATAAGGTATTTTCTAGACTCTTACAATACTGGGAAAAAGTAAGCAATTTTATAGCAAAAAATTAACGAAGTAGAGAAAACTACAAAATGTTTTTTCTGAACCACTGCCGTGTTAATTATCTTGGCGCCCACGCGTGGGCAAGATATTTATCTTAGGGAAGGCGTCGCTAGACTGGACTAGTGTTGCCAAAAATCGGTAGTTTTACTATCGATAGTTTCAAACTAAAATGCCAAACTGTCAATAAAGCATCGTTAGTATCGATAGTTGTTTAAGAGCAATCCCATCGATAACAACAAATGCTATTAATACTATCAATCGATGACGACGAAAAATCTATCGATAATATCAAGACTATTAATTTCAAAAATAAAAATATATAATTATGTATGTTTATGTACATTTAAGTATATTTGACCGAGCGAGCGAAGCGAGTGAGGTCTCTAAATCGAGTTGGGGCGAAAACACATTGTATGTATGTATGTATGTATGTATGTATGTATGTATGTATGTATGTTTGTACCGCGATAGCAGCTAACCCGATGGTTTGATTTTAATGAAACTTGGTAGGCATGTAGGAAACATCAATAGAATTTTCAAGTTCGTGGGGCATCAAAATCGGTTCAGTAGTTTTTGAAATATTAATAAAAATGTCCGCGATTATTTAGCAAACGAAACCATAGCGCGTTTTAACTTCGGATACCGCCATCTAGGGGTTATTTAGGAAACTGAATTGCGAAAAATAATCGCGAGGTCTAAGTTCGCGGCGAACTACTAGTTATGTAGTTTTATGTATGATATATATATTTAGGAATGTTTTTGTAAGTATATCTTGTAGCAAGTATGCATGTGTAGGTATTTAGTTAGATATAATATTGGTTTCATTTATCCTGTGTAAGTACGACCTTCTATACCCTTCTTGTGAGTAATTGTCCTATCTTCTTATTCGCCGGTTGACTGGAAGAGATTCCATTATGGGATAAGTCCGCCGTTGTCAATTAATTCTATTGTTTTTGTATGTAATTGTGTTTTTTTATAGTACAATAAAGTTATTACAAACAAACATACAAAGAAACAATACATAAACTATCAATATCGATGGTAAATAAACTATTGTTATTCGTCGATAGTTTATATAGTTAGAAAGTATTGATACTATCGATAGTTTTCGCAAAGTTTTTTTACGTGAAACGTGTTTACGTGAAACGCAATACTATCGATAGTATCGATAGCTTATTTGTCGTCAGTTTTGTTTAAAATATCGATAGTATATCGATGATCTATCGATAGTGGACTATCGAGCGGCAACACTAAACTGGTCATGTCTTAATTAGTCTAGCGACGCCTCCCATTAATATTACACATTCTACAATCACTTAAATCTACTTAAAACATTCAAAAACGCATGCATATTGTCGAAAAACGTCTAATTCGATCAGACGGGCGTACAAAGAATTAATTTATAACAAAGGTGTATCAAATTGTATCATGTATTTTTGATTACGGTGAGTGGTTCCGTGAGAATTCTAAGACGGATTCTTGGTGGATTGAGTTACATATCAAAATTTTGTTAAGGGGAAATATCGATCTTTTAAATTTTAAATTGTTGAAATTAATATTTGTAAGATTATTGTCTTCTTGCAACTTTAATACTTTCATGCTGGAGTGAGAGAAAAGAAAAATCTTTTAATGTACCAACTGCTTCTCTTCCCGCGAAGAACGTTTTAGCTGACCGAGGGAATAGGCGAAACTGTGGATCATCTTATTAGGCGATGCGGCTAGTAACCCATCACTATTTTGATCCATTTTTCCATCGTAAGATTTAAAATATTAATATCAGATTTTTATTTACATCTGCTAGTTTATTCTTTCTTGCTTGCAATATTTTTTTATATTAAAACACTTACACACGCGGATATATCAGACATTTTCAGTTAATGATAGATACAAAGAACAACCCTTCATAATTTTTCAAAACTACAAACCTACTTCATCCCCAAACTACTCAACCGATTTTGATAAAATTATTTGGGCCACCTATTACAAGCATGGCCTATTAAATAAAAAGAAAAAATAATTTTTCAAATAAGTCAAGGCGTCTTCAAAAAATAGATGAACATATATTTGATAACCTCCTTCTTTTTGGAAGTTGGTTAAAAAAGTACAGAACCTCCTCTTAATTCGAGGTCAAAAGCCCGTAAGTAATCGATCCGTACTTTTGTATAGAATATTTGTGGTTTCCGAGTCGCCCGGGCCTTGTTGCACTGACCGCGATCTGTCACTGATAGGGATCAGGGTTCAGTTCCGATGATTCAATTTCTTCTTTTGGTCCTACCCATCAGTATTTTTGTGAGCACCTTATCCTACTATATGTCGAGTCAAGAAAGCATGTAGGAGCATATGTTTTAATTTTCATTTACCTGGATACTCTGATATTTTATCTACGCATGGCCTCAGTGCATAGCTATAATGCTTTCAAGCCTGGCTGCAGAATAAGGTTTTTTTAACCAAGTTACAGAAAGGAGGTTATCAACTCGTAGTGAGAGTTTATTTATTTTTTATTGTATGTTCAGTATTCACATATTATTTAAAAACACTTGGACAGGTTTGATTTGATTTTTTTGTTAAAAATGACATATTTCTATGATTTTAGAATTTCGCGGTCACTATAGAGAATATGCACGCATTTTTTTTTATTTGCTTAATAAAATCCTTATTAATCATAGTAAACAAATATGAAAAAATTTATCAAATATCTTAATCAGCGACGAACCTATGATACTTTAAAGTTTCAATTAGAGAGAGAAGTCCGATATGGACTGGTGACGTCATAATTACATGTCATCAATACATTTGTTATAGAAAATAGCGTTTTTGCGAGTGAGATAGACATATTTTCGTAAAATCGCTATATCTAGTTCGTTTTCCACCAATTTTTATTCTGTTTTCACTGTTAGTACTTTACTTTTGAATATTTACAAATTAACTGGTTAGATAACACATTTTTTTTTGCATATTCTCTATTATGAACAGTTATTAGTATTACGGGACTTACCGCGATTAACATCGTTTTAGTTAGATGTTTTGCTGGCCAACCCCTTTTCATCTTCTATTATTGCATAAGTCCTTACACACAACACTGACGGTATCCGGTTAGGGAATTGTTTTTATTGTTCGCACCTAATTTTACAAATTCTAAATATCAAAAAACGATATTAATCACGATAAGTCCCGTAATATTAATAACAGTAAAGGCATACTTGTCTGCTGGTCGCATAGTTTATCAAAATCTGTTTTGTAGTTTGGAGGTAGAATGTTTTTAGTTTTGAAAAATTATTACATTTATCGGTAAACAAAAACATACAAAGTAAGAGCCGTAACTCCAACTATCCAATTATGAAGTCATAAACCGTCAATCCTCACAGCTCGGCGATTTTTCGCATTACTCCAATACAATCGAGATTTTATCACCGCCATAAAAATATCATTTGTAACGCGTGCCTGTACTCTACGTGATAATTCAGATATTTTATGACCTGTCCTGTTGAGATGTACTCTGGCTGATATTTTTATTTTGATCAGCAGCTGCAATCGACAGAGTGTGAGGTACTATGACTTTTTACAAAAAGAAAAGGAGCTGTTATAATTTTTACAGTCTATATACAACGTGGAAGGGTCCACAACCAACGTGAAAGGGCAATTATACAGTCTATATACAACGTGGAAGGGTCCACAACCAACGTGGAAGGGCAATTTTACAGTCTATATACAACGTGGACGGGTCCACGTTGTATATAAACTGTAAAAATTATAACAGCTCCTTTTCTTTTTGTAAAAAGTGACATAATTAGTTAAAGATACGTATATATAGATAAGAAAATTTTTCTTTTCTATATAAAAAAATTACACTTTTTTTTATAACAGTTATAATTATCGCTTTATAATTTCAAGGATATATTATACAGTGTGGAAGGAATAACACGTAATAAATCGAACCACGGACTATACTAGACCAGTTTAGTATATTGAAATAAAAATAACAGCCTAAACCTTAAAAAGAAATTCGGCGTCTTCATACAAAATGTGATAAAATGCGCGCGGGCAATTATTATGGGAAGGTCGGTTTTGTTTGTTTATTGGCTGTTATATTATTACTAGCTGAAGCCCGCGACTTCGTTCGCGTGGACTTTATGTCTCTGGAAAATGCTCATTAGGCTAAACAACTTTTACTAAGGCGGCATTTTTATATCTCTTATACTTTAGCTGGACCATTATGGTTCTGCATCAGGCGTTCCATTTTCCAAAATCATTTATACCCTATATGTTGCCCAGGCTTAATAGCTATATAACAAAAAAAGTTTCATTCGAAACCGTCCAGTATTTCCGGAGATTAGCGTGTACAAACAGACAAACAGACAGACATTTTTTTTTAAATTTTTACTCTATTACTACGTCTCCATCGCCCCCAATATTTTTTTTGGAAATATATTTCATGTACAGACACACTTTTTTTACTGTTTTATTATATGTATAGATAGATAGATATAGATTACTATATTATAGTGATGTAGTATAGCCTGTGGTTCGATTTATTACAGGTTTGCCCCTTCCACGCTTTATAATATATCCTTAAAATTATAGGGTGATAAATACAACTGTTATAAAAAAAATGTGTTATTTTTTACATCGGAAACAAAAATGTTATCTTGCATGCATCTTTAACTATGTATTTCACTTTATAGCCTTATATATTTGTCTTTTTACAAATATCTATGGTCATCAGCAATAGACTAGACAATGCAGACTATAAAATTACTTTTGTTAAAAAAAAACTTAAAGTTTCGGTATAAAAGAATCGATGAATCTGCAAATATACTCCCGCATCGTCCCGTTCGAGACGGGACTGTGAATGAAAACTGTCTTTTAGGTATAGTGTTCCGTACATTTTATTTATTTTGCCGTATGGTTTTCGGAATAGTAGAATAGAACCATTCCGAGTCCTCCCGTGGATGTCGTAGAAGGCGACTTAGGAAATACAAGCTAAACAAAGACCTCTCCAACCCGTCTGACCAGCGTGGAGAGTGTAAGGCCGAAGGCTCTGGCCAAGTATGGCTCTGGTAGTACAGAGAGGGTCGTACTCCTGCAGTGGAGACTAAAAGAACTGATGATAATATTTTTTTTGTACTCGATTTGAACAATGAGGATTTGAATGTTTCATTAAATAGTCTGTTTATTATTTAAAATCTCGCTATATTCTTTAAGAACATGATATTGATTACTCCCTAATTTTAAACAGATTACCAAGGTAGGAATTTCAAATAACGTCTCCTAACTAAGAATGCGTAAGCTAGGACATTGCGTGATTTAAATTGAAGTCATCATTTCAAAAGTTAAATTATAGTATTTTTTCTACTTTTGTACTGTTATCTATATTTTATATGGTCCTGAACACTAATATAAGAATATTGATAATATGATTTCAGAAAAAAGTCTATACTCTATTCTTCATAATAGCACATTATGTGTCGTTATTTCGCCAAAAAGATACGCTTAAGCATAAACCTAGAACTTATTTTTCAATAGATTTACCATTTTCCTCAAGGTTCCTCAAAAACAGGGACAGGAAGCGCCTTCCCTAACGTGGGTTTTTAGCGGCTAATTGATAGGCTTGAATATTTTCATTGGATCAAAAACCCCTATCGCTGGGTAACCCTTTCGATCGACTAACCGTATCATATGGAAAGCCTTTAAAAGGGTTTCCCTTTAAATAAGTTGTTAAAACATGCACGTTACGTAACCCTTACAAAAACCATTTCTCATAGGGTAACCCTATCTCATAGGCTAACCCTTTAAGAAGCGCTTTCCCTGGCGGCCACAGGGCGGGGGGGATACGTGGGGGGAAAAACCCTAAAATAAAGCGGAAAAAAATACCCCTTCCAATGATTTGGTAAACGCTTAGTCTATCATAAGGATACGGTTACCCTATAGGGGATACGGTAAGCCTTTCGCTGGATAAGCTTTTTACAGGCTATCATAAACTTGAGGGTAAGCCTATCGTAAGGATGACCACTTAAAGGGGTTTTAAAAATTAGCTGCTAATCCGGTCCCTGCTCAAAAACCTTCTAGGACATAGCTGTTTGAATGACAGAAAAGAGGTTTTTGAACCAACTTCCAAAACAGTAGATAGTTATCAATTTGATGCTATTTTTTATGTATGTTCATCGATAGTTCAAAGACGCCTGGACCGATTTGAAATATTTTTCTGTTGTTTGAAATAGTACTTATTACGTAGTCTCATAGAAATTTTATCAAAATAGTTTTTTTTTTTGGTGTGCGGCTAAAGGTGATTTTACATACATACATACATACTATCACGTCTTTATCCCTAATGGGGCAGACAGAGCATTTTGGGTCTTGCGGTTCTATGCAGAGCCCAGGGCCGCAAGACCCAAAAGCCACTTTTAGCGTCATGGTGGGCGAGAAGATGGAAAAGCAATCAATACAGTGATGGGTTGCTAGCCGCATCGCCTGTTAAAATGATTCGCATTTTTGCCCAGTACCTAAGTTGATTTTAGGGTTTGAAAAATTATTGTATTGTCAAACGGAACCCAGACTTCGCCGCCCCAACACACGCACGAGCGACTCCCACCTTAAATATACGCTCCTATTTACACAAACTTTAAAGGATTCTGTTTTTTCCACACATAGGGGAGAACTTTTCAGTCGCAACAGTGACTAGTCAGTCGTAAATGAAAGAGTTTGATTTACTCAATTGTAGTTGGATCGATGATCTGGAGCTTTTTGACAAGACCTGGAAGACAAGACAAGAAATAAATGATAGATAACAGTGGTGTACTAGAGAAGAGAGCCATGGAAAGCACTCCACCGACAAGAGCCCAGCTCTTAAATATAAGAAGAAGACTAGAGGGGAGGCCTTTTCCCAGCAGTGGGACAGCATAGGCTAGTAAAAAAAAGTTGTATCGATGCTGACTAAGTACTATTGACAACGATACGCAAAAATTTAGAAATTGGACCGATTTTGAATTTTTTATTGAATCTATAAATGTATTTTTTTTTAAATGCGTGCATCATCACCAGGTGTTTTTGTCTCCACTGCAGGAGCACGACCCTCTCTCGACTACTACCAGAGCCTTACTTGGTCCGAGCAGCCAGAGGACTTCGGTCTCATTGATGTTTATAAGCTTTGTTTAGCTTGCATTTCCTAAATCGCCTTCTGCGACATCCATGGTAGGACTTGGAGTGGTCCTATTCTACTATGCTGGATACACAGTGATGATGCATGGAATTGCATATACATAATTTGGTAGTTCTTTAGGCTAGTAGAAAGGAAAGTAAGAAAAAACAATCTAAATTGATGTAAATGTAACTGAAATATGGAGTTATTAGCAATAGCAAATTTAAAGTTTGAGGCGAACGCTTCGACGAAATTTGATGGAAGTTTATTGAACATAAATCTAATTTCTATTCCCAAATCAAATATTTATATCAGATAATTTATGTTTTTGAGGAAATAAGTACCAAAAGGGTCATAATCCGTCGATTTTGAATATAAGCCTTTAGACACAGCTATTAAATAATTTCGTAAAAATGTTTTATACTTAATCATTAACAGATTTTCCGGAAAATGTACTAAGTATCGATAATATATAATAGCTATTGAAAAGCCCGAGGATTCCTAGAATCATTGATGTTAATTCTCAGATATCCAATTATCTTGGAATCCGTGCTATTTTCCGTTTAGTTCTTTTACAAATAGGTAATTAATTGTTTTTAAATATTAAAATTTGGTAGGCAGTAAAGTAAACAAAAACGATTTTTCATCTTAAATTATGACCTTATTTAAAAACAATTCACAATCATTTTGGTATTTATCGCGAGTATATATTTATATTTAGTCCAGACCAAACTATCTACAAGCTCAAATTTAGTTTTATTAAGTACTTAAAATACTTTATGTCCTGAATGGAACAACGTATAAATCATAAAATAACTTTTCACGACAATTTTTCAAAACTAAAAACAGACTTCAACCCCAAACTACACAGCCGATTTTGATAAAATTTCTGTGGAACAACTCAGAGCTATAACATTTTAAACAAAAAATAATTCGAATTATCAGTGAACAACTAAAGATTCGAAAACGCTAGGCCGATTACATAAAAATAAAGATCACGACGGATTGATGAACTCTTTCTTTTTTGTAAATCGGTTAAATTATAAAATGTCACATGAATGACAGCGGCTTTTTTATTAAATCGTGCGCGTAGACGCAGAGTTCATACTCACGTATTTTTCCAAACCCTTATTGGAAACTCCGAACCTCCCAATCTTAAAAATCACAAAACCACCCCCTATTTGCCAAGTTAAGTCTAACTTGAAGTTCTCCCCATGCGGGTGGAATCAGATGGATCCTTCGATCAAGAATTAGAAGACGGGTTTTCTACAAAACTGAAAAAAATATCAGAACAAAAATAATATGAAGTACAATGATTCTTGTTTGTCTGATAATTTTTTGCTATTACTAATTTTCATTCTTAAGCGTTTCTTTCTCACTTTCATATGGGTAAAAAACACTGCATTCTCGTCATTAATGTTATTCTTAAAACATATGCTTTTAGGTTTTAGTCCCTATCTCTCTTTTTATTGAAAAAACTCGAAAAACGGGGAACTCCGGACTTCAAAAGGCACGCACAAGCCGGCTGTCATCACTGTATGGCCACAGAATTAATAATAGTATTACATAGTATGGCAGTCGTCAACATATACCAGATGCTTAAAGGCGAGCTGAAAAATCTGATACCAGTGCACGAAAAACAAACAAACAAACATTGAATAAACAAGACAAAATGAAGATTTTAAATGAATACTAAAGACAGATGAATTTTATGTCTTACCCTTTTTTTTCAAGCCCCACGGCTCTGGAATGCTTTACCCGTTGACATAAGAGAAATTTCAACCAAATTCTCGTTTAAAAAAAAAAAATACGCCTGCCTCTTAAACTCCCTTTCTTCATAAAGTCATTATTATTTACTTCTTCACTTCTCAACTACGTATATGTTTATTATAAGTTAATGTGTATGAATGTATTGTATAAGAAGATATTTATTGTTATTTTTTTATATATCATAGGTATATAATGTAATGATATATTGTATTATTTGATATGTGTAAGTATATTGTATTGCTTTTTGTGCCGCATAGTTTTTTCTGTTTATTCCTATGGTTGACTGGGAGAAAATGCTCTTAGCATTAAGTCCGCCATTTGTTAAAAGTGTATTTGTACTTTGGAACACTAAAGTTAAATAAAATAAAATAAATAAATGTATAAATAATTATGACGAGCAAAATTAAATAACGTTTCAATAGCGCACATATTGAAATCATATATTACACAGTAAATTCAATAATATCTGATGCAAATCACATGAAAATCATTGATGTCAATACACTAGAATTCTAATCTGTCATATCCGGACTAAAGCACCGAATGCACATTAGTCAATTTATAATTACATGAATTCCCTATTTTCGGGTTAAATCAGAAGCTGCCGATTATCCAGTTAAAGCCTTTGTCTAGATGGCGCTGACGCATTCCGATGATACCCTGAATTGGGTCAATTGCGTCAATGTGTGGTAAATGCGTTTAAAATTTATTAGTATTCAAATTGATGTGGTCAATATATGTAATACAACATGTTCATGTATAGTCAAATCAATGGCAACCCCTACGTCACTACGACTAACCTAAACAACAGATAATGAAGCGGAAACCGACAACATAGTTCACAAGAAGTATAAGAGATGGCACCAGCAGTATCCTACATCTCGATCTCAGAGTTCTGGTTGCAACTGACTATACAAGTTGTAAATCTGTAACCTTGCCATATCGGTTCGCCCCAAACTATGTACTCGCAAATCCCATATCTTGGTAACCTCAATTTGACTCATGTTCAAACTTAAAAATTCTACCGAATACATAAACACTCGTACTAAGTTCTATTAAGCTCTCATCGAAGATACTCGACTTGTTGTCGAATACACATATATTTATTTATGCCGTACGCCGGCAAGGTGGAATAGAATCACTCCAAAGCCTCAAGTGGATGTCGTAGAAGGCGACTTAAGAAATACAAGCTAACCAAAATTATAAATATCAATGAGACCTCTCCAACCTATCTGGCCAGCGAGGAGAGTGTAGGCCAAGCCCTCTGGCCAAGTATGGCTCTGGTAGTACAGAGAGGGTCGTGCACCTGCAGTGGAGACAAAAAAACCTAATGATGGTGATACTGACGATGACACATATATTTGTACAAACGTCGGATTATTCAAGAAGACTAAGAACTTCGCTCGCTTCGCTTATTCGTTCCATAAGGAGGACTACTTACCTGATATTTGACATTTCAATTTCATTTTCATTCAAACCGTCCCCCCACCTATCTTTTAGTGCCATACAAAAGTTGATTGACATGTTCGCAGAGGGGATTCCTCCCGAATTTGTTTAGAGCTCTCAATGGACGGGAAATATTAAGAAATGCCTTCCTTTCAATGGATCTCCATCGCAAGATTAATTCCCTAAGTATAGATGATAATGGCCCTATAGATGTCATTTATACGCTGTATGACATTTGCAAAAAGTATTTTTCTATTTTTGAGGGAACATTTTGCGTATATAAGATCTGCTTTATCTTGAACTTTATAGGTTCCGTAACCTTCGGGTAATGTGAAAAGCTGGTTAAGTCCGAGTCGAACTCGTACGTGAAGGGTTCCGTACCTCAATTCAATATTTTAAAAACAATATCTTTTATATTTGTTGTTAGAGGCTAATAAACTGTGAAAATGTCAAGTATCTATAATATCATTATAAAGATCTGAGTTAAAAACGCTGATAAACAAGTGTATTGTAAGAAAACCCCTTTAATTTTAACTTTATCTTACTTTTATTATTTGTTAAAATACAAACATTTACTAAACTTATTTTAGTCATAATATGTTTTGTCTCATTCTCTTTATGGCAAAAAATGATAAGAGGGAAAGAGACAAAACATAACGAAAAGATAGGTTTTGCAAACAGACACTAACCCTTAGTGAAGCCGAGACTCAAAATCAATTCTACACAAAACAACCAATTCTTTGCAAACAAAAATGGCGACTTCCTCATTCGTAAACAGACAACGAAGTCTCAGTAAAATGCTCCAGTTGGTACCTTTAGGAACGGAACCCTAAACAGTAAGCTACCATATCTATTTTACTCCCAGAATGGAAGACGAGACTCAAAATCAATTCTACACAAAACAACCAATTCCTCGCAAACAAAAATGGCGGCTGCCTCGTTCATAAACGGACAGCGAAGTCTCAGTAAAAGGGTCCAGTTGGCACCCTTAGCTACGGTACCCTAAAAAAAGCTAAAATATCTATTTTTCTCCCAGAATGGAAGACGAGACTCAAAATCAATTCTACACAAAACAACCAATTTCTCGCAAACAAAAATGGCGGCTGCCTCATTCGTATTCCGCTCTCGGCCGATGTTAATCTGAAGGCGGAACTGTGCCAATAAAAACTGTCACTACACTTATTTACGACGCCGTAAACAATAGATGTGTACTGAGAATATGACCTTACGAGATCGAAGGGCCCGCTTATAAGGTGAATCAGAAAATTCAGTACTACATAGGTATGATTTATGAATGACCTGTTTCATATGTCTTACCTTATTTGCTGGCAAGTAATTTTTAATTCATTTGTTATCATCATCATTAACGTCATGACTTTTTAGTCTCCACTGCAGGAGCATGACCCTCTCTGTACTACCAGAGCCATACTTGGACAGAGCAGCCAAAGGAAACAGACTTCACCCCCAAACTACATAATTGATTTTCTATGGGACCACCTCGGGAGTATATATACCCTTTCAAATAAAAATATATTTTAAATCGGCCCAGGCGTCTTCGAATAATAGGTGAACATAAAAAGAAATAAAAAATCAAAAATTTTTTAAGTCTACTGTCACGTCATTGCCTTTATCCATATAGTTTTCGGCTATGACCACTCCCTCTGGCACAGTATTTTTTTAAGTCTGTTTGTACACGCTCATCTCTGGAAATAGTGGACGGATTCGGATGAAAGTTTTTTGTAAGCAAGATATAGGGTATAATTGGGTTTGGGAAATTAAACACTTGATGCAGAACTATAATAGTCCAACTTATCTATATGAAGACTTATCAAAAGTTGTTCAGCCTGATGAGGATTTTTCGGAGTCACAAAGTCCAAGCGAACGAAGTCGCGAGCTACGGCTAGTAGTACAGTAACGTTACGAAAAACAAAAAATCTATTATATAAAATGAATAATCTAGTTATATATAGCTATTTCTTACGCCTGAAAATAAAAAATGTGAATTCCTATTGAAGCTAGAAAAATATATTTTGATCTATTTGGGCGGGTGCGTCGTAAACGCGAATGGGAGGGTTAAATCTCATTACTTTATGGCGAATGTAAAGCGATTTATGACGGTATGCCGTTCGACCATATTTCGTTATGTTCCTATAATTCCCCTGGTTTTGGTAAAAATATATCTTATACAGAATTTTCACAATAATTCTAGGGTTATAAAATGAAATTATTTCTAAAAACTCTAAAAACCTATCTCTTTTTAGCGCAGTCAGGTTATAATAACAACGTTTGACCTGGGTTTTGGATGATTGTCTATATCAGTATTGCGATCCAACGCGGAAATGCAGCCAGCGTTCTTGGCACTATGCCACGTGGGCACGACTTTTTAGACTAAATTAATAGTTAACTTTTTTCTGTGTGTATATTTGTAAACTAGCCGAAGCCTGCGACTTCGTTCGCGTGGACTTAATGTCTCTGGAAAAAGCTCATCAGGCTGAACAACTTTTACTAAGGCGGCATTTTTATATCTCTTATTGTTTAGCTGGACCATTATGGTTCTGCATCAGGTGTTCCATTTTCCTAAACCATTTATACCCTATATGTTGCCCAGGCTTAATAGCTATATAACAAAAAAAGTTTCATTCGAATCCGTCCAGTATTTCCGGAGATTAGCGTGTACAAACAGACAAACAGACAAACAGACAGACATATTTTTTTAAATTCTTACTCTATTACTACATCTCCATCGCCCCCAATATTTTTTTTTGGTAATATATTTAATGTACAGACACACTTTTTTTACTGTTTTATTCTATGTATAGATACGAGTATGTATTATTTTTCTTTTTTCTTTCTTATTTCAATAAAAGTTCTCATTGTCTATATGTATATGTATTTCTTATAGTTATAAAATACAGTATCGATAAGTTACTATCCCATAAAACCAGTCTCAAACTAACTTTCTTGCTAGCTTCTTCTATGCGATTTGTCCGTATATATTTAATTATTTATTCTCAGACTATTACAGCTATATTATAAAAATTACAAATATACTTTATTATAGGTAAGTCTTGAACAGACTTTCAGGTAGAGAAGTGGAAGCAGAATGCGTCAGAATGATGAAATGAGAAAGTGAGAAGATTTAGAAATCGAATTTAGGATGAGATTAAAAATAATATTGATGAATAAATTATCAGGTGAAGCATCATTACAGAGTGATGGTTCGATAATAGACAGCAAGGTTTAACCCATTCGCAACCACCAATACCAGACACAATAATAATGAACGTGGGCATTTATAAATGCCGTCCGGGTCTTTACGGGTTAAGAGATACTGGATTTAGAGCTACAGTTCTGTACACTTTATATTGCGTATTTTCGGCCTTTGTGGAATTACGTTGATCGTCCGTTCGGCTCCGCCGACGTCGGCCGTGGTAGTAAAATATTTATCGGTTTCGTTCAGTTGCCGAATATTTTGTTTTAACTGTTGCTTATAATTTTGAATGGCTGGGAAACGTTGCGTCCATTAAAAATATATGGTCGTTTTTTTTTAATTCAACCTAAAATGTTCAGTTAAACTCTAATAAGTACCAAATGTTTTGTTTTTCTGTTGCTTATATATTTTTTTTAAATCTTGCGAGGTGTCAAGGGTCACCCGGATGGAACGAAGTTCGAGAGAAAGAAAGACAGACAGAGAAACACGCGCACGCCGCACGGCTTACAACTATAACAAAAAGTGTCGTTACAACTTTTGGTCTTAATTTTTTCCGTCCAGCCCCCTTTTGCAACGCGCGATAAGGAACTCGGTTCCAATATTATTACTTATAAGTAACTGAATTTTTGTTGGCAATCAAAAGCTATATAAATACAAGCTTATTTCCGCTATTTAATTCACATTAATTATTTGGGAATATTTACACAAGATAAAATTATATGTACATATTTAGTTTTAGTATAAACTTAATTTGAGGATAGCTCAATCAATCTTATTAAAATATTTGTTATTTATAACATACTAGGTCGCAATCTAAAGATTGCGACCTAGTATGTTATGTAATGATAAAAAAAAACATTCAAGATTTTTAATTTCAATCTTTCTATTTGATATATTTGTATAATAAAGAAATATTTCAAAGTTAACATTTTATGAAGATAAAATCACAAAAAAGTAAAAAAAAACACTTAAATCTCACATCTCACAAGGGCAACCTTTTAAAATAAACAAAACGAATATCGCACTTACAACAACTCCGATGGCGTCCTTTGCAAAAAAAAAAACAAAAAAAAAAGAAAAGGCAAGAGAACAATATCTGGCGCGATGCAAAATCGCAGCATGTGCGTGCAATTCTTTGAGGTGCATCTGCAACAACGCGTCTCGTCGGCTGTACAGACGGGCGGCTGAAACGTAGCGGTTTAATTATTTTTTTAATAATAATTCTTTTCCTAAATGTTATTGGTAGAGAATGCATGGTGTTTTGTTCCATTGTGTGCAACGTTTTTTTACCATGGCATTCAATCAAGTTAATAAATAAATAAAAACTTTTTTTTCCTAAAGTTTGAATGGTAGAGAATGCATGGTGTTTTTGTTCCGTGGTGTGCAACGTTTTTTTACCATGGCATGTTATAAAAATTATAATAAATGATGGCAGATTTTAAAAATCTAATCCTACTATATTATTATTACTATTTTTATAAGGAAGTTTAAAAACACATACCTAATATACTTTTTGTCCCAAAAAATGTAAGGTACTCCGTGTAATGTCAAAAACTCTTTGACCACGAGGGTAATGACGAGGACATTTAGTCAACACTTATATCTATAATATATAATAGTTATAAACACTTGACAGTGTTGATAACTATTTAAATTTGTGTGTTTGTTAAATATAAAAGAAACATACTGTGAAATTTACCAAAAAATCTTTCACTTTTCCTATCTTTTCGTTAACGTTTCTAGTCTATCTATAAAGATCTTTTTCTTAGATACTCGGTAGCTCGCTTCTTTGGACTGTATGAATTTATGTTGAGCTTAGGACTTTTCCACATTAAATAAAGACTTGTATTTTTCATTAATTGTTTATTTTCCATCTTTTTCATGAAATCTCTCTGATTGACAACATAAATACCTTTTTCTTCATGAACATATAACCAATGAGGTTTTTACACTTAAACATACATCTTCAGAAAACCTCACAACAAAAAATAACTAATTTACATAAACCCGCTCGTCTGTGCCAATAATATATTTGCAGCACATGGCGTCCTTAATTAAATTTAAAACTTGTGTGTATGCGTCAGCTGATTCTTCCGACAGCGGTTTGTTTGTCTAACTCTGAGTTTACGCCGCAACTTTTATTCTTTGTATGCAAATGTGGGTTTCGTGACATATTTTATTGAAAACTAGCTGAAGCCCGCGACTTCGTTCGCGTGCACTTTATGTCTCTGGAAAATGCTCATCAGGCTGAACAACTTTTACTAAGGCGACATTTTTATATCTCTTATATTTAGCTGGACCATTATGGTTCTGCATCAGGCGTTTCATTTTCCAAAATCATTTATACCTTATATGTTGCCCAGGCTTAATAGCTATATAACAAAAAAAGTTGCATTCGAATCCGTCCAGTATTTTCGGAGATTAGCGTGTACAAACAGACAAACAGGCATACAGACAAACAGTCAAACATACAAACAGACTAACAGACAAACAGACAAACACACAGACATTTTTTTTTAATTCTTACTCTATTACTATGTCTCCATCGCCCCCAATATTTTTTATGGAAATATATTTAATGTACAGACACACTTTTTTTACTGTTTTATTATATGTATACGGCCTGTCAGGATCGTAGCAAGTGGAGTTTCATAGTCTCTGCCTACCCCTGTGGGAAACAGGCGTGATATTAAGAATGTATGTATGTAAATAGAAGGGAATTGGTAAGCTATTGTTTGTGCAAATTATAAAATGTAGATAAAAATAAAAATAAAATAAAATATTTGGATTTATAAAGTACTTCAAAACGAGAAAAGACTTGATCAATACGTACTTTACCTATGCTAAAAGTTTGATGAAAATATTTAAAAAGAAATTTGATTGAATAATAAGTTTTTACCCTCTAACTTTATGATAACAAGCGTCTCGGCTATCGTATAGACTAGAGTTGTATTTGATTATATGATAAACGATATTTTTTATTTTATTTAAAACATAATTATTTGAATGAAAGCCGCTTTTCTACAACGCTTACGCCAAAATCGCAATATTCCAAGTAAAAATAATATATATTTAAAGCATAATTATTTGAGCAAAAGCCGAGTTTTCTACAACGCTTAGGAAGTAAGCTTCATTTTTACTAATATAATGCATACAAAAATTTACGCGCTATCGCGTTTTATTTATTTTCTTCCAAAATCGCAATATTCTAAGTAAAAAAAATATATGTTTAAAGCATAATTATTTTAGCAAAAGCCGAGTTTTCCACAACGCTTAGGACGTAAGCTTCAAAAATCTTGGCGAACTTACAACGAAATTAAACTAATTGAAAAACTTTTCTAATTATCGTCTTAACAGATACTTGGAGTAAATCGCCTTAAGGGTAAACAACACCTCAAGAATTTGCCCTGGTGCGTTCCGAATAATGATACGCCTTAATTCACTTGCTGAAGCGTAAGCTCTATAGAGAACTAATACGTCTGCATTGGGTAAAGTGTTTATACAACTTGAAATTGACATACCTGTAATAAATCAGACCACGGACTATAATTAGATGAATTATATCACTTTAATATAACGATAATAAAATAAAACAGTCAAAAACAACAAAAAAAAAAAATCGACATTGTCATTTCCATATGAAAGTGACCAGCCGCCCGGGCTATCGACGTACTTTTTCTTTTTCTTTTCATGATTCTATTTAATACCTTTTGTACCAGTTACAAACGCCATCAAAATACGTATCAAGCTAGTAAAACTAAATATTTTTTTGAGTTTGTGTCTATTCAAATCAATTTTCATTTAAAATAAGTATGTGATATAATTATTCTCGTGGCAGTATACGCAAATTTTTTTTTAGATTGCAAATTCCCGCTTATGCCCGCAATAACTCGCTTTAGTTCACAACTTGGGCCACAATCCAAATCTCTTAAGTCTTCGAATTAGCGCGGCTGCACCTTAAATTCGAATTGAATAAAAATCACATTACTACCCCTGCATTATACGGGGTGCTCTATAAGTCTTACAATACAGGGTGCTTCCAGAATAACAGTTAACGTTAAACGCACCGCTTGTTTAAATGTATTGCTTTCGTGTCCATAATTTCATGGCAAAAGTTGCAGTATTTGATGGGAGAAAATTGTAAATTCTATTTTATGACTTTCATTACTGGGGGAAGAACAATAGTACACTTATTTTTATGTACCTAATTTGCATTTTCAATGTCGGTTACACTGAGGTACTCAACTTTAAAGTAGTTTAAAGTTAGAAATCTTTGTTTTTTTAACTACTTTTAACTTTGTGTAGAATTTTTCAAACGGTTTTACATAGGTGCAAAGTGCTTAGGTTTTACAAATAAATAATAAATAAATAAATATATAGGGACGAATTACACTGATTGAGCTAGCCCCAAAGTAAGCTCGAAACTTGTGTTATGGGATACTAACTCAACGATAGTATATTTTATGTCAAATACATATGTAGATAAACATCCAAGACCCATGACAATTTGAAAAAGGCATATTTCCAACTTGCCCTGACCGGGGATCGAACCCGGGACCTCTGGGTGGCGGACTAGCATGGTGACCACTACGCCACGGAGGCAAATTGTGCATTGCATTGCATTTTTTTTGGAATAAAAAAGTTTGAAAGAAAATATTCAGTTTTCTGAGCAGGTTTTAGATGAATTTTCGTAATTTTTTTGTTTGGATTCAAATATTTGCTAAAGCTGCAATATAACCAAACACCATTAATTTTTAACAATCTAATTTTCCAAACGATCAAACAACAAAATTTGTACATAGGTCAAGGTACCCAACGTGCACCCAATTCATTTATTATTCATCGAAAAGTGAAGACGCATTCAAAAAAACTCCGAAACCATCGTTAAGTAAATTAATACGGGGATAAAGCATGATTAAAAAAATTACGTCGACAACCAAAGAGGGAACGTCAGAGGGCGCTTCCCTTGCGTATGAATGAATGTTTTCTAACCAAAAAAAATTAAATTACTAAAACTAATGCCGTTCAATTTTGAACTGTATACTTTAAGAGATAAGGTGGGGTTGTTTTGATAAAAGGAGTAATGGTAAGTTGGTGATTGCATATGCCAAGTTTACCTTCAAGTGTTATAAGTCGTAATGTCTCTCAAAGGTTTAATATAAGTTGCCCGGGGCGAAACAATGAAAATGTTAATGTGGGACTACCGCTATTTTTACCTTCAGCGATGGGGAAGTGTCTCCGGCAGTGAACTAGTAGGATTATTTCAAAGCCACTTTAATTATTTTGTTGAAAAATTTATCTTAAAATATTAAATTTAAAAGCAATTCGTCACGTTCTTTTTTTATATATGTTCACAGATTATTCAAAAACGGCTGGTCCGATTTGAAGAATTCTCTTTTTGTTTGAAAGTGCATACTTGCAAAGTGGTCCCGTAGAAATTTTATCAAAATCCGTTGTGTAGTTTGGGCATGAAGTCAGTTTATAGTTTTGAAAAAAAATCTAAGGAGGGGTAGGGGCAAATATATACTGTGATTAAAAATTTAAAAATTAAATTATCAGTTATTAATGTTTTTAAACGTGTTAGTGAAATCATTAATTAATACATTATAAATAACAGAAAAAATCATGTCATTTATTAAGGTGCGTCATTTAGTACATAGCAATCATCACTTATGTCAAATTTCTTTATTCTTGACATTATTCTCGGATGCATTAAAAAAGTAACAAGAACTAAGTTCTGGTAAAAAAAAAAATATCGAAAAAAGACATGCATATTGAATATCCACTTTTTTTCCAAATTGTTAGAATTCATACAATTCTAACGTTTCAAAGTAAAAAACCTAAAAACTACAACAATTTATTTGATTCACAAACAATAAAACGATGGAGTGTGAAATGAAACTATTTGCATTCCGCGCCTCGGGCGATGGCAGTTGCGTGGCGACTATTTGGTTGCCTGTCGACTGTTTGTTGCCTGTTGACCGATTTGAGGGGCCAGTTCTGTATTTATTTTAATTATTGTTGAAGTGGCAAATATTTGGGTTTGACGCAGTTGCAATAATTGGTCACGCGGATGCAAATGGTAAAATTCGCAAAATGTTGCCATTCTTATTTAGTCTTATTGTAATCTATAAGAGTAAAACCATTTGCGATGCCATCTGCAAATAGAACAAATACAAAAAACATTCAAACTAGCTTATTTTCGTTTTTGCAACCATGCCGCAAGACCATGAGCAAGATGCAATTTTTTTGGAATTTAGCATAATTTATTTTTATATTTTAGGTTTATTTTATAGCTTAGTTTTATTTATCTTTATTCTTGTTTTTATTTCTTTCTCAGAATTAATTACTTTACCAACTAACTTTTTATAATTTTAATTTAATTTAAAATGTAAACGGTACTTTAAAATGATTTTAGTTTTTATTTATGAATACCGTTGAATTTTCAGGGTCTAATTTTTTTTTCAGGCAAATTGACATCTTTGAATTAAATCTAGTTATCATTTTTTTTATCTGGTTCTGTGTCTAATCTAATCTAATTAATCTAGTTACATAATGGGTACTTATTATAATGCAAAAAAAAATACATAAAATAAAATTTATGAATTTATACATATTTTTTTCGTTTTAGCGACACGATAAAAATGTTAGAAAAACTTCACTCATATTGCACCGAGCGAATTCTTGCGCATTCAATCCGTTGATTAAACTTGTACGAGCTAAAATAAAATCTACCTTTTCTTGATATAATGTAATTGCGTTTTGTATTTTATAGTATAACTTTGCGCCCTGTATTTCAATACAAAAAGAAGGCTATACTCCACGGGCGTAGGTAAAGCCATGGATTACTGGGGTAGGGAGAAGGCTCCACTTATGGTTTACCTAAGTGACTGTTTTGTTTGCTGTTTAAATTTTTTTTCGGACAGGAAAAACATTTCATTAACTCCGAATTACTTCGAATCGAGTTTTTCTGAAAATCTTTTGATATCAAAGAATCATATCAGCAATCCGTCAATATTTTGATCCCTTGTCACACTAAAAGTGGCCTTTGTGTCTCATAGCTCTTAACTCTGTCTTTCTCGTGAGACGTGAGACGTGATTTAGTAAGATGTGATGTTTCGCGGTGAGAGTAACTAATGAAACACCCGTAGTTTCAATTTCAATTTCAATTTATTTATTGCTTTTCACATTATACATATATTAGATTACACTACACAGTCACTTCTTAGGTTAGTAGGTACAACATGAACCCTGTTAGGGCATTGCAACAGAAAATAACGGAACGGCATGCGGATTATTTCTTAGTATATATCAAATTCAATGTTAAAATTATTATGAATAAAAATGTAATTTCTTTTTATTGATGTCTTAAAATTTAATTTAATTTTGGTCATATTTTTTATTTTATTTAATGTGTCGATACTATACTATAATATTTAATAACGTCCAAATGTTGTTTTAATTTAAATGTCAATTATATTAAATGTCAATGCAGATTATGTTATTCGTCATTATCATTTATTGTATATTTTGTCAAATCTTTATCATTAAAAAACTCGTCCAATGTATAATAATTTTTATCTATAAGCAGGGCTTTTAATCTTTTAATAAAAATCGAATTCTTCTCCTCTGCTCTAAGCAGGTCTGGGAGGGCATTATAGACTTTAATTGTTTAATTATAGAGTTTATGCTCGTTGAATATTAACTGCATTATTCTTTATAACATCATCATATCAGCCACAGGAAGTCCACTGCTGGACATAGGCCTCCCCCAAGGATTTCCAAAACGACCGATCGGAAGCGGCCTGCATCCAGCGCCTTCCTGCAACATTGCGCAGGTCGTCTGACCATGTAACATCTTTGTAACATAATGTCAATATATTCATTTTCCATAGGCAGATATACGTCAGTTGATAATTAGAATCTCGAAAAAACACTAGAATATTTAAGTACAATAATAAACAACAGTGTGTCAAGGATGTTTATCTAGGGCATACGGAGCTATGAATGACATATGAGTGACGTGTGTTGTCACACTACAAAGGAAAGCAGTTAGAATTTCTAGGCCTAAAGGTGGGTAATAGGATGGGTGGAATCGGAAAAGTGACGTGTTGGCAGTCGTCGTTACCGTCGCAGAACGATTTTAACAAAGACAAGCAGCTGGTATATATGACGTCTTTTTTTTCAGACTAGCATTTAACCCAATCGCTGTCCGTATATAAAGAATAATAGTAAACCAATTAATTTATTGTTCGTATAACTGATATAGATATGAGGCTTTAGGAACATGTGTTTTACCCACACCCCGCTATACACACCCTCCTGGAAAGACATAACGCAATACTCAAGCAGCCAGTTTTGCATATGTGCTTGTACAACGATCTCCTTGGTGTAGTGGTCACTATGCTAGTCCGCCACTCAGAGGTTCCGGGTTCGATCCCCGATCAGGGCAAGTTGGAAAATGGTCTTGTTCAAATTGTCACGAGTCTTGGATGTTTATCTATTATATGTATTTTTTATAAAATATAGTATCGTTAAGATAGTATCCCATAACACAAGTCTCGAAATTATCTTGGGGCATGCTCAATCTGTGTGATTGGTCCGTATATATACATTTATTTATTATATAACTGATATAGATACACTATCACGAGGATTTAGGAAAATGTAAGGTACCCCCCCCCCCCCCCTTTCAACCCGTCTCTATCCACGCCCCGCTATACACACACTCCTGGGGAACACATAACGCAGCACTCAAGGGAGCGCGTTTTGCATATGTATAACGGACTGATTGAAATTTTACGCTCGCAGGAATTTTTACGCATATTTTAGGACGGTTTCGCAATTTCACACCCAGCCTAATAAAGTCGTTTGAGAAAACGTATTCCGTATATAAATTCACGTATTTACGTAAACAAATATACGCAAATTTGGAAGAACACATGAGTTTCTTGAATTGGGGCTGATTTTGAAACACATTTTTGAGTAGGTGTGGCGTAAGATGGATAGAAGGAGTGATACATTTGTGTTATAATTTGTTAACATGCTTGTCTTTCTTTTATTATTTTAATAAAATGTTAATTAAATCATTAACACTTGGTTATATTTTATAAAACAAGATAAGTATTAGCTTGTAGTCACAGTGACTAGAATAAGAAAAGATTGACTCTTTTAGGGTTCCGAACAAAAATGAAAAAACGGAACCTTTATAGGATCACTCGTACATCTGTCTGTTTGTCCGTCTGTCACAGCCAATTTGCTTCGAGTCTACTGGACCAAAACAGGTAAAATTTGGTTGGATGGTGTAATCCTATGACTCAAATATAGATGTGCAATGGTAATATTTTTTTTAAATGAAGAATTTGGAAAGTTATACTACCCTATTGGTTGCTTACGCGACAGAAAACTGTCAGTTATAGCACATGTGCATAAAGCAGCCTCTATTGCAGTAAAGTAACTGGTAAGCAGGGCACGCAAAACATTGCAATCACTATGCATTAAGGGCGGTGGCATGAAAGTTACATAAGGGAGATGTAAGGTGTGAGAACTAGCTGTTTTGCTTGTGATGTGTCATATACTAAAGTTGCTATAACTGTGAAATACAACTTATGATAGATGAGGAATTGATATATGACATTTTATACTTGTCTCGGATTTTTATAATCATCATTATTATCATCAACAGGTCCTTTTGTCTCCCCTGCATTTAAATAAGACCGTGTTTAATTACCGTCTTATTGTAAAACTCACCCTAACTTTGTTACTAGGTTTAAACCATTATCCGACCAAATCAAGTTGACAATTTCAGATGAGACAGTGGCATATTACTAGATGTCAACTAGATTTGGTTCGATAATGATTTAAACCTAGTAACAAAGTTAGTCTGCGATTTGTAATAAGACAGTTTATATTTAATATATGATAGGTATGTCTTTTTGGTTCCAACAAAAAGTCGTGTCAAAACTTCACCCATCTTTCAACCACCAACGGAAAATTGAGTGTAAAAGCACATTCTGAGGCCAAATTAGCAACTTCAAAGAGATGGCTACTAAATAATGATGGCCGCCGAAACTCAACTGGGTTAGTGGGGCAGGCGCTGGATCATTACTTAATTATAGGGAATTTAACTTAAGACTATCAGGTCTTAATGACAAGACTGTAAGATCTCTAATAATGCCTGTCTTTGCTTGTGTGTTTTGTTTTCTGTGTAATATAGTCACCCAGAAAATCAAGTAACCAATTACTATAATTATTGATTCCTGTTTTTCACCTTCTTGTCTATAATCACGCTTATAAAGTCTCCTGGGCAGTCAGAACAAGTCGCAAGACCCAAAGGCCATTTTGGGTCTTGCGACCTGCACTGAGATAAGGAATGTACCTATATAATACTAGCTGTGTCCGTGGGCTTCGCTTCCCGTGGGAATTTCAGGATTAAATCTATCCTATGTCCTTCCCTGGATATCAAACTATATCCATATAGAAATTCATCTAAGTAAGATGAGTGGTTTAAGCGTCAAGTGATAACAAACCAACAAAGAAATATACAAACTTACTTTCGCATTTAGGATAGGATTAGTAGGATACTATGTGATTGGAATTACTTTATGTGATTCTGACTCCAGACAGACAGACAGACAAAAGACAGAATGTACAGAATTAAACATTTTCTTTGGTTCTTCTGTTAGTAAAATGTATTTAAGGTGCAGTTTCTTTGCAGCACTGTTCCGCTCTAACTGCGTCAGTTTGTAAATCTAGTAAAGTAAAATTAACTCGCAGTCAAAGAAATAGCTTAATTTATTAAGCGAGCTGAACTGGGCTAGCGCGGGCCAGCTGTTGGTTTCATTCATAGATGACTTCTTTAAATAGACAACGCAAATTTCTGAAGAGAAATTACAATGGCTTTCTTTTTTTTACCACTTAAGTGGCGTACGGAGTGTGTTTTGTGTTTGATATCAATCGAACTATTTCCCAACTTGCTCTGGCTGGTTTTCAACTAGCCAGTAGCTAGTTGCAAAATAGATTTGATGTTTAAAGATATTTGTTTTTGTATGTATTTTTCAAAATCCATTTTATCATAAAATAAGGTATGGCTGAGTTAGTATCCCATAATTCAAGTTTATAACTACTTTGGGGCTAAATCTGTGCAATATATATTTATTAATTTATATCTCGATACACTATTAATGTACTAAGATAAAATAACTAAGTGTCGTGGAAAGAAGTTACAAAAATTTAAGGCGTTAAAAGTACACCCGAAAAACATTTCAGTTCCTAAAAAAGTTTGTGATAGAAAAAAGTGACGGAAAAATCTTACCACTTTTTTTTGCCTATCCGCTAAGTCCGTACTGCCAGAAAACGAATTTCATTCCAAAAAGTAGGAACAAATTAAACTATGACGACCTCCGTGGCGTAGTGGTGAACATGCTAGTCTGCAACCCAGAGGTCCCGGGTTCGATCCCCGGTCAGGGCAAGTTGGAAAATGGCCTTTTTCAAATTGTCCTGGGCCTTGGATGTGTATCTTCTCTATCTTATATATGTATTTGTTATAAAAATATAGTATCATTGAGTTAATATCCCATACCACAAGTCTCGAACTTACTTTGGGGCTAGCTCAATCAGTGTAATTTGTCCCTATATATTTATTTATTTATTTATTAATAAATATGCTTAATTTACGCATGATTAAATTGCTCTATATGCAACAATCATTTAAAAAAATCAAACTTCCACTCCTTATGTAAAAAACAGCTTGAGAGTGAAAACAGCTCTACAACGATGTAGTTGAAAGACTCTTTTTCCAAGCACACTCACAACTCTTTGATACTTGATCTATTTCCGAGTCAGTCAGCGGTTCATTCGTACTTTTGAGATTGGAAGTAGGTCGCGGCATAGGATTACCTAGTTTATGCAACGGCTGAAAAGTGGATATTTTGGCGCCAGTATTTTTAGTTTCGCTTAAAAGAAATAGAAGTGAAATTGGAACGAGTGATTTTCGCCCTAGAATAGGACCAATTCAACTTTTTTTATGGATACGGTAAGATTGCTTAAGTCTAGGTGACTTAACAACATCCACAGACTGCCTCCTTGGTCTAGTGGTAAAGCCGCTGCCTTGCGATCCAGAGGTCATGGATTCGAATTTCGAATCCCACTGGGAAGGATACTTTGTGAAAAATTGTTTCCAGTCTGGTTAGGACATTGCAGCCTTGAATCACCTGATTATTCGAAAAGAAAGATGATTACGTGCTTCGGAAGGCATGTATAAACTGTGGGTCCCTAACGCCATCTAGCGTTTGATCATCAAACTACCCAAGGATTGGTTCTGGTTTACCCTTTGGGTTGCGGAGACAGTCGGCAGTCGCTCTGTTTAAAAACCCGTAATATCGTCAAATTTCCTTGGTAAGGTAGCGGATCCCGGGCTATGTAGCATTACTGCTGAGGATCATCATCTGGTCATTTTGTCTCCACTGCAGGAGCACAATCTTCTCTGTACTACCGGAGCCATATTTGGCCAGAGCAACTAGAGGAATTTGGCCTACACTCTCTAATGTTAATGAGCTTTATTTAGCTTGTATTTCCTAAGTCGCCTTATACGACATCCACGGGGGACTTTGAGTGGCCCTATTCTACTCTGCCGGAAACCATACTGCTGAGGATGCAACCAGGAAAATACCCTCTGGTGATGACTCAACAACATCCACAGGCCCACCTTGTGGTTCTTTCTAATTGAGAATGTTAATAAGACGCAACAAGGACAAATGTCCCGAGCTCATAGACCTGGATTGTTTTTACTGCGTAAAAATAACACAATAGCTGAGTGCGATAGATAATACGACCGCTTTCATCCTCATAAGGGCAAAAGAGACAGCGATCAGAAAAAATGAGACAAAACAGTGGTGCAACTGACCAAGAAGAAAAATTATATGTGAAGCTACTCTTCTTCTTCTTATCGTGTGTGTTAATGACTAACACTAGTGTCAGAGTTTTCAAATCGCCTTAAAGGCCTCTGACATGGTTTTAGGTAACGACTAATGTCAAAGACAATGACCGGCCGGACAATGTGAAGCTACTATAAACATAACAAGTTCAACATAAACTCACATAATTACAAACCTATACCTCTTTCTTCTTTCTTCTTCGTAACCCAACATATGCAGCAACTAATTACCCAGTATACATTTGAAATATACCTCTTTTGGAGGCTCTATCGCTGTAACCTACTTCTGATAAAAAAAGATGAATGGCCCGACAGATGGCGGCCGCGGTCTGGTAACCTACTTTGAAACGCTCAATGGATTAAGCTATTTCCTAAAACTTAGTTGCCAGCTTTACACTGGCACTATAAGCGAAAAGGAATATGTCAAGATGTCTTTGGGTCTTGATTAACTAGATTTTTTCCGCGCCTGATGCGTCACTGTGTTTTGGGTGTATATCTACAACGTTTAAGGGACATATCCGCAATAAATCGAAACACAGGCTATACTAGATCACTTTATTAGAGGTATAATGATAATAAGTTAACAGTCAAAAAACAAAAATAATCGACATTCCCATACCAATCGCCCGGGCAGCTACACACTTTTGTATGGGAAGGCCGAAATCTGTTTTTAGTTTTTTACTTTTTTTTTGATTTCATTATACTATAGTGGTCTAATACATAGCCCGTAGTTCGATTTACGGGTACCTATGTCCCTTCTACGTTGTATGAGTATTGATTGTAAAGTATATCCCATAACACAGTTTAAACTTACATTACATTGGAGCTTACGAAATCAACGTGATTTGTCCCTACACAATTATTTACTTAGTTGTTTTTATTAAGCTACCTTCAATTTGCTAAAAAAGAGGCTATGTCCGGAAGTGGACGTCATGCGGCTGCTATAAAGATATATTCTCTTACATGTCCATTGACATTAGAATTCTATTAGATGTTCAATTACTGCAAAACCTTGCCCATCTTGGGTAGATTTTCAATGTAGTACCTATATTCATGCAAAAAAAAACATGTATTTGAACTTTTACCCTAAAGACTTTTACCCTACAATGCTGCAATCAAGCTATTATTATTTCACCTTCCAATTTACTGCTATCACCTTAGACTTCGAAGGCTGGACCAGGTGGAGAGTATGAAAGAGGATCGTGCCGTCAAAAGAGCGTACATGGGGAGACCAACCGGGAACAGTCCGGTGGGTCGCCCTAGGTACCGCTGGAGAGACGAAGCCTGCAAAGACGTCGAAGCTCTCCAAGGAGATATGCAGAAGACGCATGCTAGGAAACAATAGCATCTTCTGGTGTCGGAAGCCAAGACTCACTTCGGGTCGCTGAGGCAACGCAGTAAGTAAGTAAGTATCTATACTACTTGTGTAATTAATTGTGTAACCGTGAGGTTTCCGGCAGAGTAGAATAGGACTATTCCAAGTCCTCCAGTGGATGTCGTAAAAGGCGACTTAGGTAATACAAGTTAAACAAAGCTTATATTAATGACACCTCTCCAAATCGTCTAGCCAGCGAGGAGAGTGTAGGCCAAGTCCTCCAACTGCTCTGGCCAAGTATGGCTCTGGTAGTACAGAGTGGGTCATGCTTCTGCAGTGGAAACTTCTTCTTCTTTGCGAGTCGGAATGGCGATTTTATTTAGTTGTGGACCAGTGTGTAGCTACACTTACTCCTGTCTTTAGCACTTTAGCAGAGTTTAAGTCCTCTATTGTACAAGATGTTGGGCAGTTCGGGCACGAGAGTAGGTGGGCAAAACAAGACACTTCTAAAATCAGCAGTGGAAACAAAAATACTTAATGATAATGATGATAAAAATCTTTG
The DNA here is from genome assembly GCA_963555685.1 of Acrobasis consociella. Lineage (NCBI taxonomy): Eukaryota > Metazoa > Arthropoda > Insecta > Lepidoptera > Pyralidae > Acrobasis > Acrobasis consociella. Next base: position 20,686,387 of record OY743110.1, on the reverse strand, counting down.
GGCCCTAGACTCTGTCTACCTATTGAAGATAAAGACGTGTATCTGTAAGTAATTAGGTTTTTAAAGATATTATGCTCCCATGCTCCCATGCTGGTCTGGGAGAAATAAAAAAAAAACTTAGAATGTACCAGCTGCTTCTCTTCCCACGCAGATCGTAAAAGCCGATCGAGGGAATGGGCAAAAATGCAAACCATGTTAACAGGCGATGCGGCTAGCAACCCATCACTGTATTGATTGCTTTTCCATCTTCTCGCCCACCATGACGCTAAAAGTGGCTTTTGGGTCTTGCGGCCCTATGGGCTCTGCATAGAACCGCAAGACCCAAAATGCTCTGTCTGCCCCATTAGGGATAAAGACGTGATAGTATGTATGTATGTATGTTAAAGATATTAGTCAAAATTGAAAAAGCTGTATTCCTAATGAATGAAAACAATGCATTTCTAGTAGATTCCGAATATAGCCCGTGGCGTACCAAAAACCGTCTTAGCGGAAAGTTTTTAATCGAGGGCCTAAGCGATGCTTGAATAATTAAGGTTAAACCTGTATCCGGATCGGACGTGAGGTCGGCCATGACAGGTGAATATTCCCACGTCAGTACTTTAGATCCAAATTCTGTCTCTTCATTATTGTTAGTAAAAGTACTTTTTATACACGGAACTCGTTGGTCTAGCTAGAGTACGAAGGTACGTCTGATGCCTCGTTTTAATAATAATAATATAATAATTATTAATGTGGTTATAGGTTCCAAAACACCTGCACCACAGCTTAAAACTTTTAGATTTACCACATTACATTTATACTATTATGCAAAAAGCAGCAATTTTCAAAACATATAGGACCGTCAGGCTGACGAAATTGCCGATCCAGTGGAAAATACATAAACTACTAAAGAAATATTCAGCATTTACTTGGCAATAGCCCATAATTGTTGAAAATATATCCAGCTATACCTGAGAACTACAAATAGTATAAAAAAATAATATAATAATAATTTTCGGACAAATGAATCCATAAAGTGTTAGTTACTCTTTTGCTATGATAGTGTGTACACGAGGCTTTAAACTCGCATGCAGTTGGGTACAGTGTCTTAAAATGGGCCCATCTGCCAGCAATGATTGTGAGAAGGCTGTTGGAACTGCAGTACACCCTACGCATCAGGGAGGCCACCCTCTTTCTGTATATGGCTTGGAAGGTGGATACCTGGGCCTCTGCAAACATACCTGATGCGGAGCAGTATTCCGGTAGTCCCAAGAACGCCCTTAGCCTATTATTATATTGAACATTTATGCAGCATAAAAAATCTTAAAAGTTTGGCTACTAACACACACGAAAAAAGAAAGAAAATGGCACAAGATTAATACAATTGTCTGAAAATAGCGTTCTAGAAACATCTGGTTTGAGCATGAAAGTAATGATCATCGTATCATCAACTGTATAAATCGTTAATAAGTAGTCACGAATAACTATAGGTTTTTAACTATAAAAAATAACATAATATATTGTGTATGTATACTTCTATAATATAATGATTACCTATATCTATAATTTAAGAACTACGTTTTTGTCGGTGACGATATTTCCTTATAAAATATACTTACGCAAATAAAATATATTTCCAAAGAGATTCGTAGAACGCACTATCAGTTGTGTCCAGTTCATCGGGCCCTAATCGGACCCTTCTAAGGTCAATGCACTCGGAAGCCCTTTCCACCCCTCACTACTCTGATTTTCGCATCCATTTTACTTTTCATTTAACAGTTGATCAGTTGTTTACTAATGGGGAAAAGTTAAAAATAATCATGTATTTTAAAACACGGTAAAAGGGGTGTGTGTTGTGAATGTATGTCGGGTTTTTTTCTCCCTCTCTTTCAAATTAAGAGCCCGGCTCTGTCGGTGCCCGTGTATGGAAAAACGAATACAATAATGTTTTTGAGACAAAGGTAATAAAAATAATTTATTTATGTTAAAAATTAAAAAAATATATACACAGTCGATTAAGGTAATAATATTGTGTATCGAAAATAAATTTTCTTCAATAAGACATTCATTTGGATGCATTCGGTCACTTTGGTAACAAAGTGGACTCCAACAGTAGGACAGTAGAAGTTAGAAATAAATAACCGGCCAAGTGCGAGTCGAGTTCGCGCACGAAGGGTTCCGTATCATTTATCTATTAAAAAATTACGTTTGTTGTTTGGGAGCCTTACATAAACTGTTTTAGTACCTATTTGTTGTTATATAAGAAACAGAAATACATTATCTATGAAAATTTCAACTGTCTAGCTATCATGTTTCATGAGATACAGCCTGACAGACAAACAGATTGACGGACAGCTGAGTCATTATTAGGGTTCCCTTCTTACCCTTTAAGTACGAAACCCAAAAAAAGACATACATATTCGCCGGTTTCCATTATGGGATAAGTTCGCAGTGGTCAATTAACCCTTTGTATTGTAATGTATGTAATTGCGTTTTTTATTGTTTTTTTTTGTGACCAATTAATTGATGATGAACAAACACTGACATTTTCGAACAAACATCATTTGGTTGAAAACCGTTTTACAAATTAGAACTTTCAGCAGATTTGTTATAAGGTTCTTACCATATTACTTTATTTTATGATTTTATTTTATTTAAACTATTGGGCACAAGAAAAAGAGTACAAATGGCGGACTTAACGCCATATGGCGTTCTCTGCCAGTCAACCAAAGTAGAGAAATAATATGGATATATATTTTTTAGTTTGACTTAAATTGCTTTCTCCATTTCACGCACTAGTGTATTCATTTCCTTACGACGTATTCTAGGTTGTTAAAGGAAAACAAAAATAATCATTTCCTGGTAATTTTCATGTTTTCCTGGAGAATATACAACATCAAAGGAAATAAGATTGTTTTCGAACAATAGAAACATTTTCTACTAGTTATTATTTGGGTTCCGTACCCAAAGGGTAAAAACGGGATCCTATTACAAAGATTCTAGTCCATTTGTCTGTCACCAGGCTTTATCTGGTGATAGTAAGACAGTTTAACATACATACATACATACTATCACGTCTTTATCCCTAATGGAGCAGACAGAGCATTTTGGGTCTTGCGGCTCTATGCAGAGCCCAGGGCCGCAAGACTCAAAAGCCACTTTTAGCGTCATGGTGGGCGAGAAGATGGAAAAGCAATCAATACAGTGATGGGTTGCTAGCCGCATCGCCTATTAAAATGATTCGCATTTTTGCCCATTCCCTCGATCGGCTTTTACGATCTGCGCGGGAAGAGAAGCAGCTGGTACATTCTAAGTTTTTTCGTTCCTCCCAGACCAGCATGGGAGTAGTGACAGTTTAAATTTTTACAAATAATGTATTTCTTTTACCGCTGCGCCAGCAAATACTAAAAAGGGAATAAAATAATTTTTTTTGGGGCTCCTTAAAAACAAACATGCTTTTTATGTGATATGGTCATGCGCGAGTCTGACTAGCACTTGGCCAGTTATTTTATAATTCCCAAGAACCTAAAAATGGAAAATAATTAAATTTTCCACTGTTTTACAAACTGCAGTTTCACCTTTGTGGCCTGCCATTTAAATTTCGGCATTTGGCTGCAAAGGGCACTCACCCCTCGCACTAAAAGCAATAATAAGGTCCCATGGGAAGTGTTTGTACGTTTGTTATCGGCTGTAAAGAAATTAAATGTAAAATACTATTGGTAATATCATTCGAGGTTGTAAAATCTAACGATTATAGTTTTGTTATAAAATGCATGCCATAATTTATTATAGTCGCATTAGCAATTAAATTATTTTATATAAGTAAAGGTTTAATGCCTGTTTGGAATATAATTGCTTTAACAGGTAAGTGTCTTGTTAAAACAAACTAAATGATATCAAACTAATATTTTTGGAACGAAGTTCCTTATCGCGCGTTGCGAAAGGGAGCTAGACGGAAAAAATTAAGACCAAAAGTTGTAACTACACTTTTTGCTATAGTTGTAAGCCGTGCGGCGTGCGCGTGTTTCTATGTCTGTCTCTCTCTCTCTCTTGAACTTCGTTCCATTCGGATGTCCCTTGACCTTGACATCTCTCAAGTTTTTATATCTTAGAATTAATTCAATACAATAAACATCATCATCATCATTAGGTATTTTTTTAGTCTCCACTGCAGGAGCACGACCCTCTCTTTACTACCAGAGCCATACTTGATCAGAGCAGCCAGAGGATATGGCCTACACTCTCTACGCTGGCCAGACGGGTTATAGAGGTCTCATGATGTTTATAAGCTTTGTTTAGCGTATTTCCGAAATACAATAATATACACCTTTTTTTTATAGCAGGCAGCTTTTTAACTTTTCATTAGTAAATTGTTCTGTCGTACTTGTTTATAAATATACTTATGTGGAAAAAAGTAAAAAACTAATTCTCCCATGCTGGTCTGGGAGAAATAAAAAAAATCTTAGAATGTACCAGCTGCTTCTCTTCCCATGCAGATCGTAAAAGCCGATCGAGGGAATGGGCAAAAATGCAAATCATGTTAACAGGCGATGCGGCTAGCAACCCATCACTGTGTTGATTGCTTTTCCATCTTCTCGCCCACCATGACGCTAAAAGTGGCTTTTGGGTCTTGCGGCCCTGGGCTCTGCATAGAACCGCAAGACCCAAATGCTCTGTCTGCTCCATTAGGGATAAAGACGTGATAGTATGTATGTATGTAAGTAAAAAACTATGAATTTTGCTACTTCAGGTCACTAGACTACAAAGAAGAGAAAATTCGTCGAAATCCCACTACACAAGTCGGCAGCGCAATCCCGACTACTATAATTCAAAATTAATGTCCCAACTACAATATTTCTCTGAAACTTTACGAGTCTCATTGTGTCGGCAAATGAGTGTTATTCTTTTATTGGGGAAACAAAGGCGACACTTAGCCTCAAACGCGACGCCAATATTTATACAACCTTCCTTCGTGCCTTCCTTGAGAGGGAATTATTACATTGACAGGAGGAGGCGGTAGCGTGCCTTAAGAGTGTTTACACGAGGCCGCAAAGGTTTTAAGGCCGCTGGGATGCTAAGCGCTTGTCTTGGCTTCGCTAACGTTAGGCCTTGAAAACTACTCGTCAGGCAATGCTTAACTTCCCGGCCTCTGCAGAAATGTGCTATAAAACACACTCTCCGTGCTGGTCAGACGAGTTGAAACGGTCTCATTGATGATACAAGCATCGTTTCCTGAGTTTGTTTATAGCTGGTAATTTCTAAGTCGCCTTCTACTATATCTATGGAAAGGCTAGGAGTAGTCCTTTTATACTCTTCTGAAACCACACGACAACATGAAAGTTTTTTTTTTTTTTAACACGTTGAATGCCATGTCGGACACCATGTGGTCGACAGCATACTTTCCCCTGGGGCCGTACCAAAAAATAAAGAACGTCCAAAAATTGATAGGGATTTTTTTTGAAAATATTGTTCAGAAATAACCTAAAAATAATGGGCAACTTATAGAACAGAGACGTTATGCATTATTTTTTGAGATGTTAAATGGCAGACACCAGTGTCCGTCACGGCCTGCTAGAACGTCCAACCGTATTTCCTTATTTGCTTTATCGTCTCCTTAATACATTTAGTATTAAAAGGAGCGGATGTCGTGTCGCAAGGACTTTTGCTCTTGCTCCCTTTGTAAGTACTACACATTCATTCGAAAAACATAACCCTCCGTCTGTCGCAGTAGGATAAAAAAGTAGTGTTTCATATTTACTATATACAAAATAAGTCGAAATATTGGTAAACCGTAGAATTATTCACGAAAAGGTAACTTCTTACGTTAATTATTACCTACGGAACCCGGATTACTTATTGGATACGTGCTTGACTGATAACTATTATAATTCTTATGACTTTCTAGTGCAATATAAAGGCAAAAAATATGTTTACCTAACTGTAACCTCACTAAATTAAAAATCAAAACACTTATTGTAATGTGCTCAAAACAGTTTTTGGACACATCTTGTTGAAAAGCCCATAAATTCTAAGTCCTTTCAATTTTTTTTGTGCCAAGTGACCAGATTGTACTGTGGGGCCGCGCGGATCACTTCCCCTCGTAAAAATAATCGAAACGCTGTGTGCCGGCCGTGTAGAGGCATTTAAAGTCACCGAGAGTACGCGGACACACGGTGTTCGCCGCGGCGCCCTGGACCCGATATGATGCGGTCACATGGTGTCTGCCGCGGCCCACTGGGCTAAACATGGTTTTGAGTCTGGCGTTCTACGTGTTAAGTAAATGGCCAACACTGGTGTCAGATTTTTCAAGCTGACTAAAGGAATGTCACGTAGCTTGACGACTGCCGTACAATGATGACAGCCAGGACAATACTTAACTTGCTACCGAAAGCACCGGACTAGAGAAATTTTTATGCCACTTATGGTCACCCATCCAAGTGCGGACGACGCCCAGTGTGCCTTAGCTTGCGAGAGCGCTAGTGATGCATTCTTTCACCGAGACACCAAGCTTCCCGCTAGCTGACCCAATAAAACCACCCCCTTCATCTGAGAAGCACTTGATTATATAAGAAAACGCTCGACGTAGGGTTGCAAGTTGTTCGAGCACCTCTACGCACTGTTTATACTAAACTGTAGTGTTTAGCTTGTAGATGATATGAAGATGTTATTAGAAGATATGCTAAACTTGTACATAAGTGTAAGATGTACGTGCGTTGTGGTGATGGATAGATAGACAAATAGTTCATTTATGAAAATTGCACACTCACACTCAATATTTCGCCGTGTGGTATGCAGCAGACTAGAATAGGACCACTCCGAGTTTTCCCGTGGATTTCGAAAAAGGCGACTTAGGAAATACAAGCTAAAAGTGTAATAAGATAGAAAAGTTTTTAGTAATTAGGAATTTTGTTATCGGTGTTTGGTATTTGGAATACCTTCCTGTCAAAAAGTATGTTGGTTTTGATATTTAGTTGTAAATAAGTAAAGCTTATAAACATCAATGACATCTCTCCAACCCGTTTGGTCAGCGAAGAGAGTGTTAGTCAAGTCCTCTGATTGCTATACCCAAGTATGGCTCTGGTAGCACAGAGAGGGTCGTGCTTCTGCAGTGGAGACAAAAAGACCTGATGATGATGATGATGATTTTTTTTTCCACGAGTGAGATTCAAACTCACGCACGGTCATATTACAGGGCTACCCGAATTTTCTGGGGTCCAGTGCTGCTTCCTATTTGAAAGAAATAATTTTGAAGGAAACGATACATCATTTAAAATTATGTGTTGACCAAGGCATAAATAACCCTTTACACAATTTTACGAACTACTGTTTATAGTTTAAAGTGAGAACGTGAAGCTTTTCTACAAACATTTGCGAAAATCGGCCGCTTTTAGTTAATGTCCGAAGAAAAGCTTTACGTTCTCACTTTAAACTAAGTATAAACAGTAGTTCATGAAATAAAATAGATCTAGGGCTTGATCGAGATGACATTTTAAATAATATCTCCGTTTCTTTTTAAATGATTTATTTCAAAAGGCACTGGACCACGAAACATTCATGTAGAATAAATCTTTCAAGGTGATCTTGAGAAAAAATGTACCAGCTGCATTTCTTCCCGCGCAGATCTTAACAGCCGATCGAGAAAATGGGTAAAAATGTAAATCATGTAAAAAGGTAATGGGACTAGCAACCCATCACTATTTAGATTCCCTTTTTCCATCTTCTCACCCACAATCACGATAAAAGTAGCCTACCCTGAGCTCTGTTTGCCTGGAGCCGCAAGACCCAAAATGCTCTGTCTGCGCCATTAGTAATAAAGACGTTATTTATGTATGTACTTACTTAGAATGTACCAGCTGCTTCTCTTGCCGTGCAGATCGAAAAACCCGGTCGAGGAAATGAGCGAAAATGTGAATGTGAATCACTAGAAAAAGGAGCACGACCCTCTTTGTACTACCAGAGCCATACAGGGCATGAGCAGCAGAGGACTTTGGCCTACACTCTTCTCTCTGGCCAGACGGGTTGAAGAGGTCTCATTGATGTTTATAAGCTTTATTTATTTACAAGTAAATATCAAAACCAACATATTTTTTGACAGGAATGTATTTCAAATACCAAACACCGATAACAAGGTTCCTAATTACCAAAAACTTTTGTATCTTATCACACTTTTAGTCTGCAATTCTTTCCCCATCAACATATTTCCCACTTGAGTCATGCTGCGGTGAAGCTATAACATGAGCTCTACTCAATGAGACGCTCCATAACTTGTGGACTTAACGTCTTTGTCTTGACAACCCTAGACGCACCCGCCATAGAGCTAGCCACATATTTATATAGATGCGACAGGGTCAATTTGTTTTTAACCGACTTCCAAAACGGAGGAGGTTGATAAATATTCACAAATCGTCGCGACCTTTTTTACGTATACTACCGAAATCTTTAACTCAATATTTTGAACATCCTTAAACATCGAAGTATAATTATTAATTATTATTAAGTACAGAAACCATAAGTAGGCATAAAATCCAAACTTAAAATAACTTTTCTAATCTATTTTTAAATAAATCTATATTGGTGTCCCACTGCTGGGCAAAAGCCTTACTTCTCGTCCCTTTATAAGGTATCTTATATACAATGTCCTTTTTTATTAAGTACAAATATTTTAAGGGGTGATTCAGACCATCATTTTGAACAACTTTTCCCAATAAATGTATATCGAAATAGGAAAAAAAAATTTAGATTTTCGTAGAAATCAAAGTAGTCACGTGATATCATTACTATGGAAAATGAAAATTATTTTTTCGTATTTCGATAAAAATTTATTGGGAAAAGTTGTTCAAAATTATGGACTGAATCACCCCTTAAAATATTTGTACTTAATAAAAAATGACATTTTATAAGGGTTTCTTTTACAGTTTCGCCACATCTATCTGTCTATCTGTCTGTCCGTCCGCGGTTTTACTCAGAGACTACAATTACTAGAAAGATGTTTTATTGTATTGCAAAATAAAATCTTTAAAATTTTTATTAATGTAAAATTTATACAATATTTGAAACACGGGCTCTTTAATTTTAACAAATACCTATCTGCGAATGACTAAATCTACTTATAACCAATATTCCAGGAACGATACATATTCTTTATATCACAAAAATAGGTGTGATTCCTTTTCGCTCATAACATTTTAAGAAACATTTAAGGGTAAATGTCGAATAAACTTAATATGTTTATGGGCAGATGTGGCTGTTATGAGGTCGTAAAGAGCCATTTCGGACGTTTGCGATTTCGCCGAATAACCTACTAATCCTGGATATTGTTATCGTTTCCTTGAAAAATACCTATCCGTTGATTGTAGCAACATTGTTTTCGGTTAACTAAAATACGTTTTACGAGTCTATAAAGTTTATTATTTTATTAACTCTGTTAAAAATTTATTGAAATAGTTTTGTTTGATGCAAAATGTAGTGATTTTATTGTTTCATGTGTTATTTGGATCAGAAGCTTAATGTTAACAATTTATTTGGTTAGGTAGTTACTTTAATTTAAAGACTGTGTGCAACGTTTGGAATAAGTTAGTATTTTAATAGAAAACACACTCCAAACAACAAGTGCCTTATCTTGAATAGAATTAAATAAATAATATAATATTTAATTCATATTATTTATTTTTATCACAGAGACGTAATTTTATGTAATCCTATATCTAATACCTTTAAACGAGCAATTCTTGTATATATATATTTATTTATAAACGCGTGTTTTCGAGTTTTCATGCGTTTTTCTTTCCACGCAGAATATGAACGCTAATTTCTCCGCGCCGACCGCCATGTTTTTAGCTCAGCGGTTAAGGATGCCGACCGCTAGAAAGAGTGTTACGGGTTCGAATCCCACTCGGTGACTTACTTTTATTTTTTTTGTGTTTATGTTTATATATAATTTTTTATTTTGCATTGTTTTTAGACAAGTTTAAAAAAATTAGTTAATGTTTGAGATGTAACCGAGCAAAGCTCGGTCGCCCAGGTACTATAACCTTATAACGTATGTCCGTTGTAAACGAGACCATATTACTAAGAGTCCGTTTTCAGTCTATCTGTCACCTGGATGTAACTTATGAACCGTGATAGCTAGACAGTTAAATTTTTCACATATGTATTTCTGTTGCAGCTTGCTCCCTTCGTGCGCGAGTTCGACTCGAACTTGACCGGCTTTTTAACGTCTGTTGCCATGTTATATATTTTGTGAAAATATATAGGTATTTATAAACCTTATCATCGCCATGTGGTTTCATATCATGTAGAATAGGACCACTCCAAGTCTTCCCGTGGATGTCGTAGAAGGCGACTTAGGAAATATAAGCTAAACAAAGTTTATTAACATCAATAGGAACTCTCCAACCCGTCTGGCCACCGTAGAAAGTCTAGGCCAAATCCTCTGGCTGCTTTGACCTTCGATGGCTCTAGTAGTACAGAGAGGGTCGCACTCCCGCAGTGGATACTAAATGGACTGTTTGTATATAAGTATAAGCTATATCCTTTAGATTGTAACTACAGTAAGATAGATTGTGCATATTTTGTTCTGCTTAGATTAACAACAATAACATAACTTATGAATGATTTCTTAACACATCAAAACAACCCTTCCAAGTCGGCAGTTAGAACAATAAACATACAATTAAAACACAAATAACCCATAGGACGGGTGGTTAACTAATACCACTGTAGAAAAGGGCCATCGGTTCAAGAGGGAGGGTAGTTAAAACAAAAGCAACCCTCTGTAGAGGAATAATTATTGGCTTCTAATGCAGATTAGATGTAATACAGAGACCAAGCTGTAATAAAATCTATATAACACTAGTAAGACCCAGAAGAAAACCCAGAAGAAAATTTATCGACCAAATAAAAGAAAAATTTAACGTGTGAACACATAATAGCGTAAGAAAGAGAGACAGGAAAAGAACTCTACCGACAAGATCCCAGCTCTTAAATATGAGAAAAAGAAGAAAACTAATGTAAATGGGCGCAGTTTTGGATTTTATTCCCTTTATTTATAATTTTTTTCATATAAATTATAAAGCTTTGATTACGCTTGGACAATTCTGTACCAAAATTCCTCACATATTTAGTAAGTATTATTTGAAGTGTCATAAAACAGCCGTTCATGTATGAAAAATAGTCAATTTACTATCCAATAATTATTTTGTAACGATTCTGTAGCTTATTTTTCTGTTAGTTGAAGTTTATTTCTTAACGTTATTTTAACACATGTTAAACAACTTACATGTTTTTTTATCTTTATAGGGTTCCGTACCCAGAAGGTAAAAACGGGACCCTATTACTAAAACTACTCTGTCCGTTCGTCAGTCCGTCCATCTGTTTATCCGTCTGTCTGTCTGTTTGTCCGTCTGCCTGCCTACAGTTGACGTCTACAGAAACAGATAGTTGAAATTTTAACAGATGATGTATTTTTGTTGCCGCTGTAACTACAAACACTAAAAATGGAATAAAATAGATATTTCAGTGGGGCTCCTATACAAAAAACATGTTTTTATAGATGGTACGGAAGCTTGTGTGCGTGAGTCCGACTCACACTTGGCCGGTTATTTTTCTCCATATCAAATTTTACGTGGGCTCTGGGCAGTAATTTAACTACGTCTCTGATTATTTTTTCCTCTTTTCTCTCATTTTGTTTATCAAGCAAATGTCTTTTTATTGGGGCTAGAATGTTCTCTTTGGGGCTAAAATTAGATCTTTGATGGCTTGAATATGTTTTTATAGAGCGGAAAGGGTTGTTGAAAGCTAGAAAGACTTAGGGGAAGTAAGCTTTCCCTATGTTTTACCCTATCTTTTTGCACTATATTTAAATGTATAACTAATGAGGCATACAGAACTTGCTATCCGCATCGCCTTTTCACATAAATTTCATTTCCTCTGCTATTCAAGAGAGCTCAGAATTCAAACTTACTAAAATGACTTTTTTAATTTGTAAGAAATATATTAGTTAAACTTTTATTTTAAGTTTTTTTGCATAAAGGGTGTGCTTGATTAAGGTGGAGGTTAAGGTGGTTTGGGAAAAAAGAATACTCAGAATATACCAGCTACTTCTCTTCTCAAATAGAGCGTAAAAGCCTTTGGAGAGAAAGGGCGTGAACCACCCCGTTAGGAATAAAGACGTGCTATTGTAAGTGTTAATTAGTCCATTTACATGCTTACTTTAAAACTTTAAATTTTATTTTCATTTTAACCTACTTTCAGAAAGAAGGAGGTTATCAATCCGTCGCTATCTGTTTTTATGTATGTTCACCGATAAGTCGAAGATGCCTGGACAGATGTGGAAATTCTAGTAGCAAGACCAAGCAGCTATTCCTGCTGTAGAAACTGAGGATTTCCCTGAACCACTACCAATACAATATAAAGGTTAGTTTTACCCTTCGGCAGGGCGTAGAAATATACCTTACCATATATGATTTTCATAGGTAAAGTTAACCAACTTTCAAAAACGGAGAATAACAAAGACGGTATAAATGGATCGCGATCTTTTGATCTTTTTTTTTAACTGACCTATGTTTTATGAATTTTTATAGATTATTTGGAGACAGACCAGTTTAATAGATATTTTATCTAAATTGGTCAAATAGCAGTAATAGGTTTTTAATTTTGAAAAATTATCATTTAGATGGACGGTTGGTCTTTGACAGTATGAAGAAAAGGTATGTTCATATGCACATACATAAATTACTGACAAACAACATCCAACAACTATAAATCGCCGCAGGCAGAGGCTGAATGGCAACTATAGAACAACATGGTTTTCAGGTCACTCGGCCTTTATGTAGCTTTGAAACTGCACATTTTATTGTTTACACTTGGTGGTTCAAGTGTTGTTTGCAAATAAAAAGTTTTTTTAACCTACGTTGACCCACAGCTGGGAAAAGGAGACAAGAGTCTCCTTCCATTTTTTTCATTTCTTCGCGATTAGCAGTCAATCTGCGTTACCGACAAGACTAATTTTTATGTTGCAGATTACAATACATACCTACCTATAGGTATATACTTAAACTACGAAATATGTGCTGCCCGAAAGGGTTGAAAAGACGGATTGTATTTTAATTATAAAACTTCATGTAAAACTCTTTTTATCAAATAAAGATATTTGTATTTTTATTTGACTGATAAAATAAATAAATAAAAAGGGACAAATTATACTGATTGAGTTAGCCCCAGAGTAAGTTCGAGACTTGTGTTATGGGATAATAACTCAACGATACTATATTTTATAACAAATCCCTACTAATATCAAGAAAAAGATTTTTATAAATCTAAAAAATGATTTTGCCTCCTTACACACTAACAAATAAGATCGATAGTCCACTATCGATGGCCTTTCGATATTTTAATTAAAATTTATATTATCGATAGTTTACGAAACGCAATACTTTTGATACTACTGAAAGTATCGATAGATTGCTTTTCATTAGGATCGATAATATCGATAGTATCGGCTTATTTAAAATATCGATAGCCTATCGAGCGGCAACACTAGGTTCTCTAAAAATATTACACTTTTCTAAAGCAGTCGTGTCACATTGTCAAGACTAAACTAATATTTGAAATGCTTGGTTCTAAAGAACACTCACAGTCTTATATAAATGTATAAAAACGTAAAACAGTAGGTTTAAAGCCTACCTTTTTTAACATAACAATTCTCGAGACCTATTTCTTATCTTCTGAAAAGGGCATGAGAAAAATTGGCGAACGCACCACAAACTTTGAAATCAGCACGACAGTCTCGTTTCTCACAAAAGGCATAATAAGAGCGCTCCAAGGCCGTTATGATAGCGCGACACTGACAGTTGGCGGAATGGCACAGTTTGAGAACCACCCTTTATACTATTCGACTAAGGGCGGATTCGACCAAAGTCAAAGTTGAAATCATTTATTTATCTTTGGATATTTGTATCACTTGATAATTAAAATTCCTAACCAAATGTTAAATTGCACCAGTATATTTGCCGTGTTGTATCCGGCGGAGTAGAATAGGACCACTCCAAGTCTTCCCGTGGATGTCGTAGAAGGCGTCTTAGGAAATATAGGACCATGAGAGAATGACAGCTGTCAACTGTCATATAATAGTGTCTGTTATTATTCAAGCGTTTTCTTCCCTTCCCCATTAATTATCACTATTTTGATTCACTTTTAACATCTTCACGCTAAGAGTCTCAGTCTGATCATTTGTGTGTGTGTATGTGTATGTGTGTATGTGTGCTGTGTGCATGATAGTGTGTTTCAATTTGTTTCATTCCTAACCAAAGAAAGCTAAGCGATCGTACGCTGCAAACGAGCTTCCAAATCAGGTCACACAGTACAATAGGAGTTGTTCATGACAATGCATCGCGGCCGACGCTGAAATTTTAATTTTATTGCCGAGTTTATTTTACAGGACAGCTGGTTGAAAACTGAATGGAGGTCAGTAATGTTTGTTATAAAAAAAAACTTTGTAAAAGTTTGTTCTCTATTAGGTTTTTATTTCTGACGGGGTAGAAGAAGCCTGAGGCCATAAATGAATATCATCTTTCTGGTGGTATTCTCAGCTGTGCTGCTTGAGAACCCAAGGTGCACTTTTCTGTTTTAACATACATACAATCATACATACATACATACTATTATGTCTTTATCCCTAACGAGGCAGACAAAGCACTTTGGATCTTGCGGCTCTAAGCACACAGTGCCCAGGGCCGCAAGACTCGTAGGCCACTTTTAGCGTAATGGTGGGCGAGAAGGTGGAAAAGGGAATCTAAATGGTGCTAGGTTGCTAGCCGTATCGCCTATTAAAATGATTCGCATTTTCGCCCAGACCCTCGATGAGCTTTTACGATCTGCGCGAGAAGAGAAGGATTTCAAGTTTTTTTTTCATTCTCTCAGACTAGCATGGAAGATGTTCCTGTTTTTACTTCTTTAAATAATATGCATATGTCACACAATTTATGGTAAAGACCATGCAAAATTTGAGGAGAAGCCGGAACAGTACTCACTGTAATAAATAACAAATTTCCACATTAAAATAGCTAGAGCAAATACGGTATTAAACCCACACATGTAAGGAAGATATTGCTGAGATAACTCCATACAAGTAAACTTATGTAAGCAACATCGCCAGAACATAACATGGGTCGAACAACTCTTAACAGAGATAAACGTAATTGAAGAGTATTTTGCGAGGAAGATAAAATAAAAGATGCGTTTAATTTCTTGGCGTGAGTCACCCACGGTCTGGTACAGGGCATAAATTGTGGTCTTAATGGTATTTTATTGAGTCGTACGTGTTGCTACGATGTATTTTTTTGCAAAAATATTTTGATGATATTTTTAATACACATGCTTGTAGTTTATGAAGCTTTTAAGTGATATAAGGCACATAAGAAGCTTTTGTTTCCACACACACACACACACACACACACACACATGCACATAAGAACACACATAACCAGATACACGAGAGTTTATTAAGGAAATATAAATATAACTTAGATAAAACAATTATGTTATACAAAGATTAAACTAAATAATTAAAAATTACTAACCAGATATACACACAAATTTAAAAGAAAGAAAAACTGATATTTTTACCACTAATAAGTCCAAATGTCAACATAATTGCAAATAAGCGTATAAAACTATATGTGAATAAAATGATCTTATAATCGTTAGATGATGTCACTGTCATTCATTCACAAAACTATGACGCAAAGGGTTTGGTCTTTAATATTATTTTCAATAATTCATATGGACACAGGAGTGTCATCTGACTAAAGTGATATAAATTAAAAAGTAACTATTATTACTATGACAGTAAGCCGACCTATCGTCTTCAGATTAATACTTATTAATGTCCGTCCGGCCCTCTCAATATCGGAAACCAAAGACCAACCAATTACTTATTAATTAAGTATAACACTAACCGATGAGATCCAGTAATTGAACAATAAATCAAGCTCTCACTTTGTGCAACTTTGCTGTATCCGACGCACCTAGATGCTGATTCAGTACTTGCTGGCTTTCTACCACGTTTGCTTGCAATCTCGACACCAAAACCATCTAAACCACAATCTGTTTCATCACGAAATTGGACTTTAAAATTAAGAGTTAAAGTTTCAATTTGAAGGAGTACCGCAAGGGCGTAATTTGGCTCCACCGCTGAACTCGTACTAACTGAACCGTAATCTTAAGATGATTTATGATATGTTACTCGTCTGACATTTATGTGTTAACAGCCGTACTGGGGAGGCCTTTTAATCAACTATGCTAATGTTAGGTGTTGATCCTTCGGTTAGAGCGGTGGGCCCGCGAAGCCTAATGTCAATATTAGGTCTTAATTGAATCTGTAAATGTGAGCAAAGTTTAATTAAAGTACCATGTCGCAACGTGTTTTGGATTATATTATCGCTGTAACATATATTTGCAATTAAATTTGAGTTGTGTTATTACTCCAAATTCGGCTGAGCAACGATTGGCGGTTGAGAGAATATCACCGCAGAATTGCATTTAAGATGGTAATTAACAGCCGAGGTTAATAGAATTGTTTGATAATTATGATCAAGAAAATACATATAACAGTTATTGCGTATGTCTGTCTGCCTACGTAGTTCTTGCAAATGTAAACCTACTTTTTCTATAACTTTTGAAAATAGTCTCGAAATAAAGTATCTAGCAGAGACGGACGTTATTAACATATGTTTTAACCAGTTAAAGTTGTATTGGTGTTCTTATTATTCTACTTTATTATTAGATTTGACCGCCTTATACTTTCACACTATGACATATGAGTTTATAGTCGGCCTCTGTGGCTGTCACACTCGAGGTCCTAGGATCGATCCCCGGTCTGGTCAAGATAGAAAATCTCATTTTTCGGATTGACCTGGATCTTGGTAGTTTATCTATTCATGTATTTGTTATAAAATAATTATAGTTACGTTAGTACCCATAACACAAGTCTCAAACTTACTTTGGTGATAGCTTAATGTTTGTGATTTATATCTTACGTGTTTATATCGTAAAATAATTGTTTACTCTAGTAATCACAGCAATTTACAACTATTTGACTAGCTCAAGTTTTAAATATAACATTAAAACATATCTTGACATTTTGTAAGAGGAAACATTAATGTCCTTGATATAATTTTCCGGGAATTTAGTATAAAACTACGACACATTTCTAGGTATGGCACATCACTAGCCGTTACTAGAAATGACAATAACTCTGCGCCCAGCAGCACGTAATTTACTGTGCCATAAGTCCACAATAGACCTAATATTGCAAAACTTATTTCTCCTATAATAACTGTCCTCCCAAATAAAAAATGACGCATTCGAAGAAATTGCAAAAATACTATTTTCTAACCCGTCGGAATCTTCCTTGATTTCGTCATCACTACGGAATGGGTTGGCATAACCGAAAGATTAAATATTTTGCAGCCTTTGATTATAAAATCTGTAGATAGACAGACAGAATACAAAAAAAGTTTTGAAAACTGTTAGTGCTGTCTAATTATTTGGCTAACTAACATTTTATTGTCTAGATCGACTAAATAAGTAACCATCACGTATAAACTACTTTTTTTTTATTTTCTGAATCTACTTAGTAAATAAATGACATTAATTGCATAAAAATAAATGTAAACTTTATTTATAGTCATCTGAGAATTGCTACCATGCCGCATTTCATTATATTTATTTATTGAACGAGTGAACAAGTTTATTTATTTATTAAGTTTCTTTGTTTGAAGATAACTCAATTACTTAGAAGTTTTCAAGTTAGTTACAGTTACAAATTAGTCAAATAGTAGAGAATTTTTGACATAGTGAACTAGTATTTTAGTTTATAATTTTGTTGCGCCTTTTGTTATACCTTCTCGTTTTTTAATTGAATAAACAATATCTTAGATATATACACGCTGACATTTTATTGGTTTTGGAAAAAAAATATGTCGTATATAAAAAATTCCTCTATCTATTTATGTAATCTAAATTTTTGTATGTTATAAGATAAAAAAGTTGCGTAAATGATTTTCGATCGAGACCACGTAGTTATACGCCGGCCGCCGGCTGCGTAATGTCGATGACCCCGGCCGGCCGGCGGGCGTTGTATGATGGCGGTACTAGGTACTAATTGATCTCACAATTTTACTTTCGAGTTTTAGACAACATTTTATGTTTCTGAATTTTTATTTTGACAGGCTAATTATGTCTTACTAACGATACCTATGAAGTGGCCTTCGGCTTCAAAACCAATGAAAAATCATCGTGTATAATGTTAATTTGGAAACATTTTGATTTTTTTTTAAGACTAATAGTTGATGAATTTCTTGACTGGATTAAAAGAATTGCTACATAATTCAAGCAAGTTGATATGTTCCTAACTTAATATGCGATGTCTGAACCCAATACATCACTGGTAGTTATAAGGGAAAAACGAAGTATTCTATTGTAGCGTCATACATATGCGGCTGGTGATAAATCTCCGCCACCAATTGTTGGCAAGTGGGTCGACTGATTGTCCTACGTCTATTTACTGTCCAGTTTTCCCGTTTCAATTTTCTTTTGTGCTATTTCTGTGTTAAGTTTGTCCTTTTCATGTTTGTTTGGAAATTTGATTGTGTTTGGATTCCTCTTTCGTGGTTTGGATAGTGGTGGTCCCAATGATCGACACTTTCAGTATAATGATAAAATAATTGTAATGTAATTAATTAAGTTGATCTTAAAACATATGTAATGTATAAAATTAGGAAGTTAATTTATTTTATTTATTTATTTGTCATTCTATCATATTATACTTATTTACAGTTTTCCCACCAATACATAATATGAGATAACAGGATTATTATACATGCATTTAACCTGAATTTGACAATTTTCTAATTCTACTATTATTCAATTATAATGTCTAAATTATAATTAAATTTCATGACATACAATGAGGTACCGTGATTGTATGTCATGAAATTTATTTTTCGAATTATTAAGTCACAGTTGCTCTTTCAAATTCCGCAAATTTACAATATCTACGTCTCGTGATACTCCGTTTATTATAACTTGTTTTATTTAAGATACAATATCTGTACCTTCATTTCGGAAGTAGGCGTTGGCTACTATGATCTGCGATACAGTTTTTACCTTCTGCAGGTGTCATTGTTAACTAGTGTTTAGGTCTCGATTATTCCCTGTACTATAATAAAGTTCAGTTGCTGAGTTCAAAATTTACACCCAATACAAAATAGTCGGCGTAACGCTCCAACGTACTTTGCGAGTCAAAAGTCAAAACGCCGAAAAAGTATGGGAAAAAAAGTCAAATTCCATACAAAAAATTGATGACGTCATAACCACTGAACACAAATTCAAGATACCTCTATGCTTAAAATGGTCTAAGGATTTAAAAGTTTCTCCCTGCCAAAGTTAACTTTTTGAACACTAAACGCGTTACATATATTACATTTTTATGTCGTGTAGGCACTTACACTATTTATCATTAAACCATTTACAGCCCAACGGCTCTGCTATAAATTATAATACGTTGAGTAATCCAATCAAACTCCTGGACAGCGTTGCTTAACATTGGTGACCATAGACAGTAATCCTGGCTACAAGTGGTCCCCGACACGCCCTGACAATCTGACCAAGTTGAGGAGACTAGGGTGGTATAAATTGTAAGAGGAGCGGTTGTAAAAGAGGTGTTATGTCTTTTTGGAGGGCAGTTGAAGTAGGGATAAAGGTTTATTGCGATGTCAATGATTTGTAGATTGAATATTACGGGCAGTAAAGATGGTTTCTATAACATAACTTTAAATTTACAGGTTTTATAGTTTTTATTTTTATTTTGAATCTAACATCTGTTTCCATACATTATATTGTTTAATTCATATTTTTATGAGTACCTATAATATAATAATTTTAAATTTTGAACTTGTTTTCCTGAAGAATGACAAAGTGATGAAATTAATAACTATAATGAAATGACAAAGTGATTCAATTATTAGCAACATAAGGTACACTTGAATAATGTAGATTTTGTATAAAATCTCACTGTAATGAATTTAGGTAGTAACAGAAAAAGTACATAGTAATTAAATTAGATTTTTTAAATATATAAATTAGCTATATATACTTGATGTATGTGGATACGAATCCAACTCGCCGAGAAAAATTTTGCCACTTATTTTCAGTTTAGTTTTTAGATAACATTCAAGTAGTTCCAATAGGCATACAAACAATAGTTTTGATTACGAGAAAATTATTATTGAAAAGTAACAGGGAGACAAAAAGATAAACGTGAAACGTTCAGTTCATTTGATACGTAACAGATGAACGATACATAGCGTAACTTCTTTTTGGATTCAACGTAGTCGGATCAAAAGTATATATCGCTTATCACTTAGCACCCAAACTCAGTAATTCGAGGTCCAGCCAGGGAACCCATTTCACTCGGCATTACGCCTGATGGCAAGGATTTCTTGCTTGAAATTTCTTCGCTAGACATAATTAATAGGCAAGCTCGCTTATTAGTATGCTCCATAGGGTATACCGCCCAATATTGGAACGTGTTTCATCCCCTGACGAGGATTTGACTTTGAATTTGAATATTGTAAATTTGATTGGTGTTTACGCGTATTTTGTTGTTGAAGGGTAAAGTTGGATTTAAAAGATTAAAACTCTTGTCATATTTTTATACAGAGCGACTGCCGTCTGACCTTCGCAACCCAAAGGGTAGACCAGAAGAAATTCTTAGGTTTGAGCAAATGCTAGATGACGTTCGGGACCTAGAGTTTACAAAGCTTGCGGAACACGGAATCGGATCTTTCTTTTCGGATAATCATCACCTGATTATCCGAAAAGAAAGATGATTTAAGGCTGCAATATTCTAACTAAAATAGAAACAACATTTCAAAGAGTATACTTCTCAGTGGGATTCAAACCCACGACCACCGGATCATAAGGCGAACGCCTTGACAACTGGACCACTGAGGCAGCCCATGGTACAATAAAATAGGTATTCTCTTCCCGTGACAGCTGATGACGTAGGTGGAACTTGACTACGTCATCAGTTTGATATGTTGCCACTGTGTGAAATTGAATTACCTGAGCGTAATGCATTTTTGAATTTTATATACCAATTTCGAATTAATAATCCATTATATCAATTTATAAAATATAGAATTGATAAATCACGCGAGAATCGCGAGATACTAAATAGCTAAGTTACTTAATATTTTTTTAAATATTCATGAACTAATTGAGAAAGTCCTTAAATTTACCGAAAAGAACAATCAGTGGCAACACTTTGTGACGTAGTCAAGTTCCATCTCGGGAAGAGAATACCTTATTTTATTGTACCATGAGGCAGCCTAAACATCCATGTCCACATATATAACATCAACATGTACTTAGATAAAATATAATAATACAGTTTTATCCTCAAGAGCAGCAATAAAATTTCAGCTCCTTTTTTCTTATCACCCTAAAATTTTAGGGATCCGTTCGGCGATCCCAAGCACGGTAATACAGATCGTACGTGAGATGATTTTGGCTTGATATCTAAATTATGGGGAGTTTTAAAACGGCCCCGCCATATTGAGGCACTGACCGTTCATAAAAATCGTTTTTTAGTTCGTCTGTACCTTCGGTTTTAACCTGAAAGGTAGAAAGATCCCGTTTTTCTATTAGTTTATGGATCGGTTCACGATTATTTGTGATTAAAAGATAAAAGTATTATTATTTATAGATTTTGTTAGACTTTTCACGCTGATTTGAGAGACAAGGGGTAGGCACTTTAGGTCTTGTCTGTGTTGTCTTAGTTTGGCGTCAAATTTTTATACTTTTTTAGTATTATAGATTATTAGATTACAAAACTAGATAGGTGTTAACGTAATTGATAATTTTTTTGTTAAATAATGGTAACTGAGAACTCAGTTGACGTTCAGTTTTTTTTTACTTTTACAACTCGATCGGCTTTTACGATCTGCATGAAAAGAGAAGCAGCTGCTTCATTCTCTTTTTTTATTATTTTCTCTTAGACTAGCATGAAATAAAAATAAGTAATTTTAAAAACAAAAATTTTGTACAACTTTTAGCTGTGCATAAAATTATTATTATGCATAAAAGCAACAAAAAAGTTGTTAACTTAATATAGTAGCAATAAAAAACATTTATTCATATGTCAACAGCTTGTTAAATATGAATGCCTTTTTTATGACTAGTCGTTATCATTACCTATTCAATATTATTTATAATACGAATGATTTAGAGGGTTATTCATGATGTGGACAAACGTATGTCCAGTTAGTAACTTACCTTTTCCTTGGCATAATTTTTTTTCAAACGTTACTTTAAATAAAGCACCAATAAGACCACTCTAACCCTCTAGCCAGCTTTAACAGAGTAGGCCCAATCTTCTGGCTGCTCAAGCCAAAGGAAACAAGAGTGAAAACAAAAAAAAACCTGATGATGATTATGTTACCATTTGTACTTATTTTAAGATTTTTTTTTATATTTTCAACATATCTCGTTAATTCGTTTTTATAAAAAAAAAACTTTTATCTCATCATCTTACATTAGCATACTAACATTTATATTATTTTTTTGAGTTTTCATCTTTTTATCCTATCTGATAGACAGTCTGTCTTTTTACTATAGGCGACGAATTAGTTGATGAGTGTGTTATTTTTAAGAAAACAATTTTAAGTTTACGTTTAATACGAGTAATTTTGAAACCTAAAATTGCTTTGATCGTGTGTCCAGTTAGGTGCGTCCAGTTACAGAATGACCCACAATCCGACCGATTCCAGTAGCTATGTCGTCATAACATGAGTGATGGTTATTGGATGCTTCCGTTACTCGGTGAAGGTCACACGTTATTTATATTACTATAACTACCTAATAAAACAGACACATAAATCTACGTATGCATAATATACCTATGGAACTAATCTTGCCTACTAACAATATGTTGTTAAAGTCTAATTTTTAATTCCGTAGAATTCTGACATTTCATAAGTGTTGCTACTAAAAAAACTCTCCAACTAAAAAGGGAACCGGTAAAAGGGCGATACAAAATTAAATTCTTGATTAATTTCTATGGTTTACCCAGATAATGATAAACTTTAATCTTTCTGGTATATTTAAAATATTAAAACATTTTTTAATACCGAATTATTATAAAATAATTATTAAAGTTATATTTTTAAGTAATTTGATGTCAGCAGGTTATTTTTCTTTCCCTGGCATCACTCCCTACTAATTCATGTATCATCAACCTTTTTAGTCAAAAGCTTATTAAATTTTATTTTCGTAATCCAATAAGAAGAAAAATTTAAAAATAAAGTTTGCGGCCATCAGCTATCACATCGCGCCTGTCACATTGATTGTTGTTATGTTTATGTTAAGTTTTTCCTTGTTGAAAAAAACTTTTTTCTGAACTGATTTAGATTAAATTTGATATGGAGATAGTTTAGGAAACTGCAATGGACTTATAATTTACATTTACCCACAAATTGGCCGCGGCGGAAAGCTAATTGTATTTATTTAAGAGGGGTCTTTTTAAAAAATAGAATCAAAACTATTTTTTTCCTTTGTTTGTCTGTCTGTCTATCTGTATGTTTGTTAAATCAAATAGTTTTCACAGTTGTATTTTATATCGGTTATTGAACTGTTCGTGATGAAAAGGGACGTTAAATATCGCTCGCTGTAAATTCCCTTTTGATTTGGAGCATCGCACTTAGTAAAATGGTTACATTCGTTAACAAATAAAATGTGTCGACTGAGATGTTCACACTCTTATTAAAATCTGGAATTTAATATAAAATACGCCCGGCCAAAAAGGTTTATGATCTCTGATATGTCAAAAAATGACAGCTGTCAGAATTCTACGGAATAAAAAAACAGACTTTAGTAGGCAAGATTCGTTTCATCGACTGCCTCCGTGGTGTAGTGGTTAGAGCGTTCGGCTCATACCCGGAGGTCGCGGGTTCGATTCCCGGCGGGGGCAACGACTTTGTGTTGTTGTCCTGGTTTGGTTAGGACATTGCAGGCTGATCACCTGATTGTCTGATAAGTAAGATGATCCGTGCTTCGGAGGGCACGTTAAGCCGTCGGTCCCGGTCACTGTCTTTGACATTGATCGTTACCTAAAACCATGTCAGAGGTCTTTAAGGCGGTTTAAAAACTCTGACACTAGTGTTAGTCACTAACACACTCGATAAGAAGAAGTTTCATAGGTTTTTTATGTATTGATTTTTGACTTAATAGTGTGCATATTTACAGACAAAGAATTTGAGTTTGTTAGAATTTTCGAAAAACCAGAAAACCCAATTTTTATTTAGGCTTTATCAATTCGAATATTTTAACTTGAATATGAGCTAAGCTTATGAGTTTCTTCCATGCTTATCTGGGATATAAGCATTAACTCAGAATATAGCAGTTGCGACCGTAGAAGCTGATCGAGAGAAAAGAGGCCCAAATGCAAATCATGTTTTGCAACCATACAATAGGCGATGCGACTAGCAACCCCTCACTATTTTGGATTAACTTTTACGCTAAAATGCCTTTTGGTCTCACGACCCTGAGCTCTGTCTCTGTTTTATTTAGATCGTCAACTAGATTATATAAAAATGAAGGACCTAATTTTTTTTGTTTATCAGAATAATAATGCCTTTGTACAACTTTTATTTCATAAATTATCTGTATACATTTTCTGTGTGCATAAATTGGTAAATAAATGAATAAATAAATAATATAAATTCACAAAGATACAGAGTTTCGAAGTTTCGGAGTGGGCTGATTTATGTCACCTTTGGTTATTAAAAGAATAGAAATTCCGTTATTATTTATAATCAAAGGCAATAAAAATACGTTCACTATATCTTATACCTTTAAACGAGCAATTCTTGTATATATATTTATATATTTCTGTGATCTCGAAAACGGCTCTAACGATTTCGCAGAAAATTGGTATATGGGGGTTTTCGGAGGTAAACAATCGATCTAGACTAGTCTTATGTTTGTGAAAACGCGTGTTTTCGAGTTTTCATGCGTTTTTCTTTCCACGCAGAATATGATATAACCGAGCAAAGCTCGGTCGTCCAGGTACTATGTATTTATATATAGTCTACGTATTTTGTAACTTGTTGATAAAATCCAAAGCATAGAATGGACCCAAGTCGAGGTTGGAATTCTAAACAAAGCCGACAAACCAGCTCAGTCTCAACAATTATAATATAAACAAAGGGTTCGCAAAATCGGCTTTCGGTGGCATTTCCCTTACAAATCACTTAGTAAAACCGGTGTCACCAGTATGGACATCTATAACACCATCAAATTAACCAAAAATTAAATTTGAACCTTATTTATGACCCACTAAAGTTGAAAACTTAATTAACAAAAAAATTATAGTCTTCGTCGAAGCGGAAGTGAAATTAAACTTTATCTATACGGTTTAGAGTTCAATTTTGCATGGGGTTTTTAAAAAGGGTTTGTTTTATTGAAATTTTGGCACGATTAAGAAGCGGAAAGTGACCATTGCTAATTTGGAAGGGTTCCCGCTATAAAGTGACTAGTACTGCGATATTAAATTTTTTACTAGCGAACTTTTGGAATCATGAATTTTAACTGTTTTTATTATTGCTGAAGCTATTATTCTTTTTATTACAATTTCGCTCCTTTAAAAGTTACATAAAAACGTTAATTATAGTAGAGTTCTAAAGCCTAAACAATTATCTAAGCATATTTTTAAGAAAATATCTATATACTTAGGTAGATAATAGGATAGCTTCCGTGGTCAAAGCGTTCGCTTTATGATCCGGAGGTCGTGGGTTCGATTACCACTGGGAATCATTGGTGAAAAGTTGTTTCCAGTCTGGTTACGATATTGCAGGCTTTAATCACTAGATTATCTTAAAAGAAAGATGATTCCATTTCTGGAAGGCTTGTATAAACTGTGGGTCCCGAACGCCATCTAGCGTTTGCTCAAACCTATCCAAGGAGGTTCTGGTCTTTGGGTTGCGGAGGTCGCTCTGCGTAAAAACCAGTAACCTCGTCAAATCACCTTGGTTAGGTAGCAGACCCCGGGCTCTGAAGCGTTACCGCTGAGGATGCGACCGGGAATGCTCTAAGATGAGAAATAGAAAGAGCGAGATTAGCGATAATGTCGCTTTTTAGAATTTTCTAATTTTAAGAATTATGTCTAGTATATTTTTTGTGCAATAAAGGGTATTGTATTGTATTATACCTAAATATCAACTACGACATGCACAAATCTTTTTGACAGGGTAGGCACTTCTTACCGAAATAACGAGAACGGTTGCATAGAAAGCAAAATACTTACATTTTTCGCTAGTTATATTATGGTGGGACGGGGTAGATAAATTCTAGTAGTAGGTGTCTGTATGAAATGCATGCCACTAAATATCAAAACCATTATACATACATACATACATAATATCACGCCTGTTTCCCGCAGGGGTAGGCAGAGACTATGGACCTCCACTTGCTACGATCCTGACAAAACTCTTTTGCTTCATCTAAACTCATCAATCTCTTCATACATGCCCTTCGGTTACGGGTACTTTTTACCTCTCCTTTTTTTAGAACGTCTGCAATAAAACCATTATAAAAGTATTAATACTAATTAATGCAACCGGGAATGCTCCAATGTGAGAAGAATGCCTTATTTTGTCCTATAATAGTTAAAAAGATATATTTATGGCAAAAAGATAACTACTTGTACAATATACATATTGAACTTCTCAATAACCCATAAATTGTAAAAAGAGACACAAAAACCCCAAAACACGTGTATCGGTAGACCACCCCGGTGGCTAACAAAACTGTTTTTTTTGGGTCTTTTCTACAAATTTTACTTGAAACATGTGTTCAACTGATAAGTGCTCCTGTTTAGAAGGCACGACACGACTTCGATTCAATGTTGTAAATGAATAAATGAAACATAAAGAAAGTTTCTGTTATGTACATACTTAGATTTGTTTTTTGCAGTCTTTTTTTGTCTGCTTTATACTTAGGTTTGTCCTAGGGCAAATAATAATAATAATGTTTATTTCAGATATTAGGCATCCATATTGGCAGAAATTAAATTGAAAATAATACATAAAATAAATATATAACGCAATGCAAAGACACTGGGTTCACCTACAGAGTGGTATGTAAGTGGATCCAGTGCCCCAGCATCGGCGAGTCCCATCTGTCGACTAACGCGTTGAGGATGACGTTGGTGCTGGCGTGCAATCGTGACAGCAGCGACGCACACCTCTTTCTGACGATGGCATGGAAGCCGTCAACAAAGATACATATACTTAACTTCCAATTGATAATTTTGAATTACCGTGGGTGACGCCAATGCTTAACACTGGACTGCCTGCACCTGAAATGATGGATGATGATAGAGTGAATAACAACTGAAATCTGTTACAAACTTTTAATTCATAATAAGTTGGATTATTTCCTACTAATAATACTGGCCATTAAAATTATGTTTACGATAAAAAAATAAAAAGATTTGTATTTCTAATCGTCTTCCTAAAAGGAGGAGAATATCAATTCGTCAGAAACTTTCCTATATGTTCACCGATTATTTGAAGACTCCTGGACGGATTTGGATTTTTTTTGTTTTTGTTTGAAAGGGAATACTTGTCAGGTAGTTCCATAGAAGTTTTATCCAAATCATTTGAGTAGATTAGCACTGAAGTCGGTTTTAGTTTCTAAAATTATAACAACTTCAGCGACGCTTACATAAATGAATGATTAATAAGAAGTTTTCACATCGTACAGTGTAAATGGACAAAGCAGTATTAGCTGGAATCGAGTTTTAAGTAGCCCTGATTTATGTGGCAAGTTCTGATGCGAGAGAAGTGCCACTACTTTCAACGTCTGCGCGTGACTTCTCACTGTGCCGTTGAAGAGCCTGAAACTGACTCCATTTTGCGAAATAGGCTCGGATTGTAGGATTACACCTTTTTGCTGAAACAGTCTTTCGTGAGCTCTAGCAAATTTTCTATGGCCTATGTAACTTTTTTTTGTATTTTAAAGAATACGTGAATTTTTCGGGGTTCAGTGTTCCCCCATTTAAAAGAAAACGGAGATATCATTCAAAGTTTTGTCTTAAAAAGGCTTTTAATAACCCTTCAAACTATTTTTTGAACTACATTAAAGCATTTCTGCGCATTATTGCGAAAAAGGACCACTTTTGACTATAATGTGCAAAGAAAAACTTTACTTTCACATTTAACTATAAACAGTAGTTCAAGAAATAAACTATTTAATAAAATAGTACATAGGAGCGAAAGAAATTTCTTCTAGTAGACCAGCGAGAGGAAAACTGAAACATTAATCAAAAAATATAATAAAGAAAAAATTACTATGTATCACAATTTTTATTCGATATTTCACTGAAAATAAAAGAATTACCAACCTCTAGTATCTTTATCCTCCTGACCACGCTATAAATTACGTAATTTCACGAGAAATCGCGCAGAATTCTTTTGAAAGCATAATCCAAGATGGATGCGACGCGTGTAACTTTAACTGAAGTTCAAATTTTTTTCTTATCTCCATTCCATGGGTAGACGTTTTTACTTTTTGCGAACTCCTACTTTGTTTCACTTGGGTAGAAAGTAGAGTGAGTACAGAAGTGTAACTACATTATATTATAGTTCTTGTTATTTAATATGACATTATTATTTTTTTGCAGTCAAACTTTAACTTATCATGACGTAAGTCAAGTTATGATAAGTTAACATCTAAATAAAAGAAGTAGAGGAACGTCTTTTCCCAGGGATACATGAAGGCTTGAAGTATATACAATAAATAATCAACTTTAACTGTATATTTGCGAACTTTTATTTTAATAAAAAGTATCATTTAAATTAAATTTATTGTGTTTTACTTAATACCTACACTTTCTTTAATTACAATCATTTTAAATTAATAAAAATAAAAACAATAACTGTAGCCGACTAAGCGAATGTACTCTAAATACTCGTGGATCCGTTAATACTAATGTTAATTCCCTTGGACCCGTGTAGGAGTAGTTTTTAAATCAATGAATTATTAAATGTGTGAACAGCATATTATAACAGCCCTTGTTCATTTTTCAATGTGCGAAAAAACTTTTTGTTTGTATTCTTTTGTTAACTTCAAATTTTAATATTTTGTTAAAAAAGTTAAATACATATTAAAATATCGCTTTGCATGTTCATCATATGATAACTGACTATTGAGACGTAGGCAAATAAATCAAAAAGGTAAGTTATGAATTAATTTCCATGTATTATCAATAAAATAACTTCATTCACTCCTTCAAAATCGTTATACACTTTATTAACATTGACTCTTTAACAGTTTAACTTCCGTACAATTTATATTTTGTCTCTCGGATTAGTTTTTGTTGTAAACTGAGAAGCTCGCTTAAAAGGAGTTTGAAGACTGGTGACGCCGTTTTAATAAGCTGCGTCGGTGTTTTTGTGCGTTTTTTCTCTGAAAGCGAGACCTTTTTGTGTTTTAGTAAAAATATTAGCATTGATTGACAGCCGCTATTGTCTGCGTTGACTATTTTTGCTTTTATACCGAAAGGAGACTTTGGATATTAATATAAACAGTAAAAAGTTATATAACTGAAGGAGACAGTGAAATTTAATTTTCTATATTTTTTATTTACGTGACCAAATTCATTTCAATATACAATGTCCTTTTTAGGCTTCCGTAGTAAACAAGGAACCCTTATAGTTTCACCATGTCTCTCTGACTGTCTTTCAGTCTTTCCGTACGTCTGCGGTTTTACTCAAAGACAATAAGTACTAGAAAGCTGTAATTTGGTATGAGTATTATATTAATTATGCCAAAAAACTGGTAAAATTAAATCTTGAACAAAAAATTATTTACATTGTCAGTAATTTTTTACATATTTGCTTTATTTATTATTATTGTTAAGTTAAGTTAAATAAATAAATAAATATATAGGGATATGATATAGCGAACCCTATGTCTTTTCTTAGATTGGATAAGTGCTTTAAAATATTTATTAGCTTTTCAAGCGTTTTACTACTAGCATTTCCAATAAGCTTTCCGATAAGTCATAGGGCGTCGTCATTCGTTAATCATTTATTTCCTTTTGGCCATTGAATACATTATTTTATTATATCTCTCTATTTCGATGTCATAGTGTACGTTTCTGGAGAAACATATATTTCTACGTCTATTTATTTATTACTTTTCCTACGACCACAAAAATAAGTTACGTCAAAATTTCAATATTAAAAATAATCTTAAATTATAACCAACTCAATGAACACTTGAAATTATAAAGCAAACAGGCAAGAACGCCTAGCAACATCCCAGAATAACCAAAACTTGAAACGGCCTAAAATTGTATTACATTTCTATGTCTATTTAAAAATTACTTTTCCTAGGGCCAGAAAAATAAGTTACGACAAAATTTTGATATTAAAATTTTTCGTAAATTATAACCAACCCAATGAACACTCGAAATTATAAAGCAAACTGGCAAGATCGCGTAGCAACATCCCGGAACCACCAAAACTTGAAACGGCCTAAAATTGCCACGGTTGCCAATTAATTCCAAGATATCCGTATAAACCATTGACATAGAACATATAGACCAGCTATCTCAACGTGAGACTTGTTGAGAACCAGAAATGTCAAGTATGTGAGGAATCAGAGGAGACAATTATCTATAACTAAATGATCTGACGTCAACTTTAATGAAATCGAAAGAAAAATTGACAGTAATACAAATATCCAAAGATAAATAAATGATTTTTGAGTTTTGACTTTGACAATGAGACACACTTTGTGTAAAAATGCCAATATTAAAATTCCTCTCCAATTACAACCAACTTAATGAACACTTGAAATTATAAAGAAAACTGGCAGAAACGCGTAGCAACATCCCGGAACCACCAAAACTTGAAACGGCCTAAAATTGCCACGGTTGCCAATTAATTCCAAGATATCCGTATAAACCATTGACACAGAACATAAAGACCAGCTATCTCAAAATGAGACTCGTTGAGAACCCGTAATATCGGGCATGTGAGGAATTAAAGAAAAAATTAAAATAAGGAGCATCAAGTAATACAAATATGCTTATAAATGATTTTTGTCTTTTGACTTAGAAAATGAGACACACTTTATGTATGTAGTTGCAACTCAATGGCTGGCAAATGTAACGAGCTTTTTGGATAAGCATATTATACAAAGTTAGAAAACTACAGGCACTATGCACCAGGTAATATTCTGAAGCTTAAGGAGTCTTATAGATTTATTTATGCAGAAAAACTATATTAAGAGCGCTATTTGACTTCAAAAAAGCATGACATCACGCTTTCGTATTTTATATGAATTCATAGAAAATATTTGTTTTGACGTTTAGAAAAAGACATCTGGTTTGATTTGTTGTCATTTAGCGGATTGTATATAAAAAACAATGACATGAGGTGTCTTCTCTATTACTTTACATATTACCTCTATGCTATAAACTGAGGCCAATTTACTAGTTATAAATTCAAAATGCATCCGAGCGTAAAATTGTATTGGACCCAAATTCATCCGGACAAGTTAGGATGGCCGCTTTAGCGTTACAAGTCTTGTTAGGAGGAGGATTTTGAATTTTGCCGGGTTAAAGTGTTTTGTCCACTCCGGTGACCGTGGGTCAGAATAGTCCCATTTACTGAGATAACCCCTGCAGCTGAATTAAGTACTTGGACAAATTAAATAACAATGTTGACTAATATTCTTGTTTTTCGGGAAACGCGAGAAAAACATGACTTTCTTTAGTTAAATTGAGCAAGGTATTTTTTGAGGCATGGTGATATCACAGTAGAATGCAATTTGTTGTCATTGTATGGCAGTCGTCAAGCTATATCAGATGTCTTTAGGCATCTCGAAAAATGTAACACCACCAATGTGTCAACCTTTTAACTACATAGTATTGTAAACCGATCACAAAGGACGTGTTTTTTACTTAGAAACAGTACAGAAATAAATGGGGACAAATTACACTGATTAAGCTAGCCTCAAAGTAAGTTCAAGACTTGTGTTATATGATACTTACTCAATCTGTAAACAAGGACAATTAAAAGGCTATTTTCTAACGTACCCCCACCGAACTCGGAACCTCTGGGTGGCGGACTAGCATAGATAGTGACCTGACACCACGGAGGTCGTCAATAAATTTTATATGAAACCTCATAGTTGCACAGTTTTTATTAAGGCACTGTTTTAGATTTAAACAATACTGGCCATAAAAATAAAAAAGACGAGAAGTAAACAGTAGCTCTGTTAACTTTCCACTCGTGCAATGATAACTTTTGATTACTTTCTGCTCAGTGCAACAATCTACTGTTACTTATGGAGCCCTACAAGCCATATAGGGCTTCATAACGAAAACCTGACGATTACACCGGCCCATAAAAACTAAGCGGTCCTACAGTCATACCCCAAATCTGAATTTCTAATAACTTTCTCGAGCGAAATGAACATGCAAATATAACGTACACATTAATTTTTAAGGAGATAGAGATCTGGATGTGGCAAACCTGGTTATGGTTTAGATGCCTTATTTATTTATTTACATAAAGAAATCATCCTTGACCACAATGGTACAAAAGGTGAACTTAATACTTATGTATTCCCTACCCGTCAACTCAATTATAGGTTATGTTGCGGACCGGCTCTGAAGCGTTACCGATGAGGATGCAACCGGGATACGCTCGGATAATGATGATATTATACCATATATACATACATACATAATATCACGCCTGTTTCCCGCAGGGGTAGGCAGAGACTATGGACCTCCACTTGCTACGATCCTGACAAATTTCTTTTGCTTCATCTACACTCATGAATCTCTTCATACCATGCCCTTCGGTTACGGGTACTTTTTACCTCTCCTTTTTTTAGAACGTCCGCAATTTGGTCGCAGAATGTTCACCGAGGCCGACCCTCTCCTACTGTATGATATAATAGTGTAAGTATTTGGTTCCTGGCCTGAACACTAGGATGCAAGTCTTACAAAATCAAACTAAAGCTCGTGGAATAGTTGCTTGGTCCAACAATTTTCACTAAAACAAGACCCGTGCTGCCAGAAAGACAAAATAAGCCAACGGTTCCGGCTGCCTTAAGATGTCAGATGGTAAGCCACGCCGAGGGATTTTGGGCAGTCTCCCAGCTAGAATGATGAGGTAAGCAGTTTTGTTACTTTATATTTATTCAAGAAAACTAAATAAAAAAACTGAGTGTTGTGGAATACTCGGTGGGAACGAAGATACAAAATTACAGCCCCTAAAAAGTCTGACGGAAAATCTTACACTATTTTCCGCGTAGAAATTTAGATAAATTGAAAGGGGCTAGGAGAAAATAGTGTAAGATTTTACCCTCACTTTTTTTCGTTACGAATGTTGCTGCATATGACATTTAATTTATCATACTCTTCATCATCAGGTCTTTTTAGTCTCCACTGCAGGAGCACGACCCTCTCTGTATTACCACAGCCATTGGCAAGAGCAGCCAGAGGACTTGGCCTACACTCTCCTCGCTGGCCAGATGGCTTGAAGAGGTCTCATTGATGCTTATAAGCTTTGTTTAGCTTGTATTCCCTAAGTCGCCATCAACATCCACGGGAGGACTTGGATTGGTCCTATTGAATTATGCCGGAAACCACACGTTAATACTCTATTTAAGTAATATTTAATTAAACACGGCAATTTAATGAAGTAAATATAATTAAACTTCCACAAGCAAGTACCTATGCTCTTAGTTTGCTTTGTATTTGATTCCTGGTTGAACCGATAGATGGCGCAAACTGTAAACTGACACTTCATTGATGTAAAGTGTGAAAATATAGATTGATATTCGGACAAGCTGTATTTGGCTGCGATTTCCTTCACTTCTTTCCAGCACCCGCGAAGATACCCGTAGATACAGGTAAAGTGTATATTAATATACTACGAAAGTAACTTCGTTCCCATCGAGTGTTCTACAGCACTCACGCATTTTTTTCTCTCAGTTCTTTCAGCTACCTCGCCCCTAAAACTGGAACCGTAAACAGCCAACTTAATTCATAATCGCGGAAAGCAAAATATTTTAATTACGCCAGAAAAAGGCGTAAATCCCGACCAAACCGCTTGTTTATATTACCGAGTTTACGACTTCATTTATATTTTTGAGGCAAAGAGATTACTTTGGATTCAGCCGTTCGTTTTGGCGGCTACTTCTAGCAAGTTAATTTGCCAGGCAAATTAAAAAAATCCCAGTTTTAAGCGAACGGCTGAACCGATTATCATCAAACATAGCTACGAACCACCGCAAGAAAACTCCCTTTTACGTAAGAAATTCGCATACAAATCGGCCATTCCGCTTAAGGCATTGGCGTTGTAACACCCCTCTTTTTTTTAAAGGGAATCTATTTGGCGTTTAACTATCATATGTATTTATTATAAAATATAGTATCGTTGAGTTGGTATCTCAAAATAGAACTTTATACATAGTTTGGGCCTCAATTAGTGTTTGTTGAAAATTTCAAGTTAAATTGAGTTCTGTGATCTCTTAATAGAATTTGGAAATAATTTTGCTATTACTCTATAAGGTAACTGGGAAGGAAGTAATTATTTCTTTATTAGGTACCTATAACCAAATTTAATCGTTCGATTTAGATTCGATCCCCGGTCAGGTCGAGATGGAAAATCTTTTTTGGATTGACCTGAGTCTTGGATGTATAGCTATACTAGATCACTTTATTACTATGAAATTAGAATGAAGAAAGAACAGTAAAAAAAATACACATCCATACAAAAGTGTGCAGCCGCTCGCGCAATTTCTATGGCCCGTGGTTCGATTTATAACGGGCATCCCTTCCACGTTGTATATGTATTTATTATAAAAAATAGTATCGTTGAGTTAGCAACCCACAACACAAGTCTCGAACTTCTTTGGGGCTAGCTAAATCTGTGTGATTTGTTCTTTAGTATATTTTAAGCTATTGCATAGCTTCTATCGCGGGCCTTGAGCGCGGGGACCGAATCCAGAAATTCCGTAACGAAAAAACCTCACGCTCCCCACTCCGCCTACCATGTAGGTTGCCGCTTCGTCTCCGTCGTCCGTTTGCGACGTTGCCGTCCTTCCTTGTATCGAACCACCTTAATGCAATAGCTTTACCGCGGCAGTCCCCGAGTGCCACACGTCTTTTTTATTTTACTTAATTATTTATGTTTCTATAATAGCTTTTACGCCATTCTTTCTTAGCTTATCCAGCCTAACTTTATGCTCGACGGGTGTTAAGAACGTCGCACGTAACCCGTTACAACCCTGAAATGTTTAATTTTGTCCCCCACCCCGCGCGGGGGGCTCTAAATGGGGGGGTGGCGCCCAACTGTAGAAGCCCGACCACTTGAGTCTTAATATATGATAGGTATAGTGTTTAATTACTTATTTAATTACAACATTTATTTTGTTGATTAAAATACTTAGTAGTTTTGTACTGTCAGAAAAACAGGTGCAACTTTTAAATGTTTTATTATGATTTTTTTGGGAAAACAAAGTATTTTATAAACAATTATGGCAATTTTTTTAAATAAAAATTTGTGTTTGAAACTAATTTACACTCGAGTATCTTTTTTTACAAAACATTGATATTTTAAAAAGCTTAACTTTATTTTATGATTTCCTCATTTTGGCGTAGTAATATATTTTTTTGTAAATAAATTAAATAAAATAAAAAAAACGACGGGTTGCACTTTGGGAGTGCCGGCAGAAGTGAAAACTTGAATATTAACGTTGTGCATTTTTGATATACGAAACAGCAGGCGCAGGCATACATTTTCGCCGCGCCGTAGAAAGAGAGGGGGATACTCCCTCTCCTATGCCGCGCCAGCTGTCTACTCTCCATCCGTCTTACGAATTTTCGATCAGGTCACGTGTCCTGACGCGAGTTTAACATTATTTACCCATTCCAAAAAAAGTGCACAACGCCGCTAAAGAAGTTTTCACTTCAAAAATCGATCTGTATTAATAACAGTTTTAATCAATTTTATGCAGACATAAAATCTAAATTAAAAATAAACAATTTTTGTTTTTATTTTATTTTTGGATTAATTAATTTCGGAAATAAAGTAAGGAAACAGACTAACGTTTGATCAAAGGACCACCACCAGTTCTACCGAAAAAGCTTTAAACCTTAAAAGCTCTTGTTACATTTTTGTTATAAAGTTAAATAAATAAATAAATAAATAAATAAAGGACAGGATGAAAGGTATATTTTTATATCGACTTTAACAAAAATGAAAATTAAACTACATATAATTCTGAATGAAATTCTCATATACAACGGTACCTAGTACAAGACTAAAACATGAAATTAAGCTGTTAATTTGCCAGACAAATTACAAAAACCCCCGACGAGACCGTTTAGTGATAAGTGGCGGGATATCCATAGCGCCATCTATTTGCCAGGTAAATTAAAAAACCGCAACTTTCAAGCATTAACCTTTAAATGGGTTTAACCTTAATAATCTTTAAACGGGTGACCCGATGTCCATCACCCGTAACTAAGAACTACCGCAACAGAATTTGCTTTCATGTCTTCTTCTTCTTATGGTGTGTGTTAGTGACTAACATTAGTGTCAGAGTTTTTAAACCACCTTAAAGGTCTCCGACATGGTTTTAGGTAACGACCAATGTCAAAGACAGTGACCGGGACCGACGGCTTAACGTGCCCTCCGAAGCACGGATCATCTTACTTATCGGACAATCAGGTGATCAGCCTACAATGTCCTAAACAAACTAGAACAACAACACGAAGTCGTTGCCCCCGCCGGGAATCGAACCCACGACCTCCGGGGATGAGGCGAACGCTCTAACCACTACACCACGGAGGCAGATGCTTTCATGTAAAAAATCCGCATCGAAATCGGTCCATACGTTCGAAAGCTACGATACAACAGACAGACACACAGACATTAACGTCAAACTTAGGTATGTTTTGTCGGAGGTTAAAAACAAATCTACTTCAACAAACTCCATTTGTCGCAACCAATTAAGAGTTTCACCGCAGGTAATCTCTTTTTTGCTGTCCCTACTTAGGTCCCTAACATAAGAAGAATGTACGGTTAGCAGCGTCTAGCGTCGACAATTTAAACGGTCTCACTCTTCAACAACTCGCAGTTTATCGTAGGTCGTAACTACGACCGTACACCACCAATTTAGGAAGACCTTCCCACCCTATCTGTCTACATACGAATTAGGAATGACACAGGGTAGTTGTACCAAGTAGAAGTGTCTATTTAATTTGGCCGTGTAAGCAAGGAATTTCAGATATTAAGCACTGGGCCAGCCATTCCTGTGCTTGTTAGTAATTGTTGGTGCAAAGAAAATTTCGGCGGAACGACTTTCGTTTATCTAAACTGTTAGTTAGACAATGTATTAGAATGTTGCCTCGGAATTTCATTAGTTTTTAATTAATTTAAATAACCAAGAAGAAAATACAATATATCCTATTTTTGATCGTTTTACTCATTCTAGGTACTTATATTAAGCCTACTTCTAAAAAAGGAGTATGTTATCAATTCATGATTTTTTTTATGTATGTTCATCGATTATTTGGAATCGCCTAGAGCAATTTGAAAAATTATTTTTTTATTTGAATAGATATACTGGCGAGGTGGTCCCATATAATTTTATTGTTTTTTTCTCTTAAAAAAGGTTTGTTGGTTTTGAAAAATTATGTATTAATATTACAGTTATTTGTTTTGTAGGTTAGACAATTTAGTCAAATAAGAGGAGGTCGCACTCAATCATCATCAGGTCCTTCTAGTCTCTACTGCATGAGCACGACTCTCTCTGTACTACCAGAGCCATACTTGACCTGAGCAGCCAGATTAGGCCTACACTCTCCACGCTGGCCAGGCGGGTTGAAAAGGTTTAAGCTTTGTTGAGCTTGTGTTTCCTAAGTCGCCTTCCACGACATCCATCCTAATCTACTCTGCTGGAAACCATACGTCACTGCCAAATTTGTCAATTAGTACGTATTTGTTTGATATATATTGTCATGTGTTCTATTTTAATTACGGAATTCATTCATTTATGTATTATTTAAACCTTCTTCTTCTTCTTCTTCCTTGCCTTTTCCCTATTTGGGGTCGGCTCTGTATGTCAACTCCTTCCATAACCTATTTATTTAAACCATTCAGAATAAATTATAAGGATTAATAATTAGTAATAGGCTTTGTTTGAAATATAGTTTTTTAGACTTTTAAAGAATATTTTGTCTTATTTTTCTTATTAATTCGTTATAGATTTCTATATACATAATTAAAGTGAATTAACTATACATTCAAGGGTCCGATCCGTGTTTATAAAATATTATAAAAATCTAGATCAAATGCGCAGTTACAAATTTAAAACGGTCATGGACAAGGGTATCATTTACTAATTACATGGCGTACGTTATGATATCCAATCTTTTCAGAAATCTACATATGAATATCCTATTTCAAACGTAAGTTATACGGGTCCGAGGCACAAACTAATGAGAGCCCGGAAGGTAGACTTGCGTATTAAATTAGATTTCAACATGGATACTGAATTTAACACAAACTAGTTAAAATCAGTATCTATGTTGTGACTTTATATAAAAAATTTAATAATAAGCAAAAGCTTTGTCAAAAAAGTTGACGATGGTATTTTAAATTAATCGCAGTACAGTTAATTTATTTTGGAATAGATTGACTTATCCATAGCCAAATAGTTATGCTTGTCAAGACGGACCATATAAAGTAAATAATCGTGGTCCAATTGCTTTCCTTATTATATTTCATTTGAATATTATAACAAGCATATTTTTTTTTTATTTGTTCTTCCAGTCACGTCGTGCAAAAATGAAAAATCTTACTTCACAAAACCGCTCACTACGTTGTGATATGATTCACATTTGTACACTTTTAATTTATGTCCAAAATTCTGTAATGAATATTAATGACTTCTTTAAATAATGAAAAGGGTTTTTTCAAGCGTATAAATAATTTTCAGGCCGAAATGAAAGGTCTGGCTAGGCCTGTCCATCAGCTAATGAAATAACATTTCACTGGCTTTAAATGTAAAGATTCTCTTATCTGAATCATCTGATGGATGTAATATTTAGATATTTTCCAGGCAAATTGATGATAAAATCATATTTTTTTACCATCTATTTCTTTATTTCTCATTATTATTTTTATTTGTGGCGACCTTTATGCCACTACATAGTTAACATAAAAGATAAGAGATGGCGCCAGCAATATCCTAAATCTCGATGTTAGAGTTTTGGTTGCAACTAACTATGTATACAACTTCCGATGACATTTCGTCGGAGCCGTGGATCTCTAGGTGCAACACCATGCCATGGTCGAGCACATCACCTCGCTCCCCCTATACTATTTGTTGTAGCAAGTGGATATTTATATGATACACTCTGCTTTTCCTCTCATATGACCACTGATATGGCGGTATCAAAGGATATCTAGTTGTTAACAAGATTCTGATCAGAATAGAGGTAGGAAGGTAGTAAAAAAGAAAAGCTGAGCAGTAAGATTACAACATAACTTACTTACTCCGCTGGCTCAGCGCTCGAAGTAGAGTCTTCCAGTCGAAAGAGCGCCACAATTTTCTGTTCTAGGCGATATCTTGCCAGCTGACAACTTCCATCGCCCGAAGATTAGCCTGCACCGTATCGCTGCAGCGATTTGAGACAACCTACTGGTCTTCGGTCATTCTTTCTAGATGCCGAAGCCATTGCAAATGGAGCGCTTAAGTAACACCAATTATATTCGTGTGTGCAGTTGGCCAATATTGATGTCAGATTTTCAAGCAAAGTTTAAAGACTGCCGTACAATAATGACAGCTAACGGCTTAAGATTGGGCTACATCTAGCAGCATGGAACAGTACCTTCCTAGGCTGCTATCCTCTTCTGTTGCTCAGAACCGTCATTTGTTAGAGCGAAAAAGGACGACGAAATGCCACGGAATTGGCCATGCTTATGCCTTCCGTCGCTTTCTCCCGCTCTAGCAAATGAGGGTTCTGAGCGATAGAAAAGGATAGCAGCAGCGAAAGTTCCAAGATGTAACCCAACCCTTAACCTGCCTTCTACGACAATTTATTATTGTCACATGTAGTCCCCCATCCAAGTGTGGATAACTCCTAGTGATGTTTAACTTGCAAAAGCGCTAAATATGCTCTTTAAGACTCAAATAAAAATTTGACTTAAAATATATCAAGAAATTCATCTAAAAAGAAAATCAAGAAATATGAGTTCACTACCGATTTGTGCGAAGAACATTTTCAACTCAAATATTCTTCGTAAAAGCTGGCATAATCTGGCCATTGTCGGTTAACGTAAAAGGGTCAAGAATGGCCGGGCATTGTGTGCAAACCGCTTGTGTTTGTCTTACTCATTCGCTCATATTTGATTTGGGTTCATTTTCGCGTTGTACGGTTATATTCTCTTTGGATCCCTTTTATCAAGACTGTGAGATCGAATCATCCTTTTTAATTTACTTCCATGCTGATCTGGGAATAAAAAGGGGATGGGTGTCGTGGTACACCCGTTGGAAACGAAGTTTTAAACTTTTAAAAAAAGCTCAGTTCTCGGTGGGAGTATAAATCAGCATTTGTTTAGGAAGCAGAATATGCCATATAACAATATGTCATATTGTTATAACTATCAGAATAGGCGAGACACATCAAAAGACTATCAGCTAGCAACTATCACTAATTTCTGAACAAGATATCTGAAAAAAGTTGAAGTGCCATTTTTTAAACGTAGATTCAGCTAAACAAATGTTTTTTCCATAAAAAACCGTTCGTCACGACGTCAAACGAGGAGTCACTACCTCGTTTGAAAAAGGGCACTAATTTCCTATGCACGGCGATTTTTCATTGGTTTTGAAGCCGAAGACCACTTCATAGGCATCGTTAGTAAGACCTAATTAGTTAGTCAAAATAAAAATTCAGAAACAAAAAATGTTGTCTAAAACTCGAAAGTAAAATTGTGAGATCAATTAGTAAATAAATCCAGTCATACTTTTAAAATCTTTGGATATGTCCAGTTATGGAAACTTCTGGCGACCAATCTTAGACAAATTAGGGCCAGTTATATAAAATTCCTTTTTGACAACTATATTGAAGTACTAATATAATAGATATAAGTAGAACAATCCCCACTAACTGAGCTCCAAAGATTTTTAGCTAATATTCCATTGCCGGCTATGTTTGCGTTTGTACTTTTTGGTCGCTGTAATTTTGTATTTGTTTGTGAATATTGCTTTGCACCCGAAAGGTAATTAACTGTTGCTTTTTTTCGTGTATAATTTTCTAAGCTGCCTAAAAGCATATCTTGACGAGTGCCATAAAATGATGTCTTTGAAGCGCGGTGAAATACAGCATTTATGTACGGCCAATATATATCTAAATAAAGCTATACCAAAGTGTACAAAAAATTTTTGGTGGCTTATGATTTAAGGCTCTAAACTCTGTCTTCCTTGTTAGGGATGAAGACGTGATAATAATTCCAGGTCTTCAAACTTCATCGACCGTCAGTTCAAAAGTGCACGAATTTAGAAAATACTATAATAACAACATTTTAAAATAATAAAAGCTCCAATCTGAATAGCCGATCCACTCATCCCGTTGATGCGAACTTTATTGTTTTAAAAACAGCCAATAAATCCAAATTCTCCTCAAATTGGCCGGGCTTGTAAATTGTCCGATCACGCTGCGCTCTCGACGTAAACATACTTTTTCTTAGGCCGCGGGCGTAGGGCGTTTGGCGTACTGCTGTCTTGAAACTAGTACAATCATGGATGAGGTGTTCAAAAATATTGAAGATCGAGTCCTACTCTTTGGACCTTGTCTATTTTTTGGCCCATCGTTCCACTGTCGGAAGTATTCAGAAGCCTTTCTGGAGAGCCTCTGCAGTTTTATATACTTTACAATATCTTTGGCATGCATTGGTGAACATTGACATGAAATTTATATTTGAAAGAGAAAAAAACGCATTTTGGGTTGCGAAACTTACTTAAAAAAGAAAGTGCCCAAAACTAAAGCGCTCAAAATAAAAGTGCCCAAAACCAAAGTTAACAAATTACTATTTACAAATTACTTGCCAAGTGCAAGTCATCATCGAGTACCATCATCTATAAAAAATCCCCACTGATATATTCATTTACTTCAGATACTTGTCCAACTGAGTTCATGGTTCATGAGATACAGCCTGGTGACAGACAGATAGACGGACGGACGGATAGCGGAATCTTAGTAATAGAGTCCCGTTTTTACCCTTCGGGTATGTCACAAAAAAGAAAGTGCCCACAACTAAAGTTCATAGAAGAAAGTGCCCAAAACTATCTCATCCAATGTTCGCAGCTCGAAGTCTCAGCCAAAGCATGGTTTCCCCGTGAGAAATACTCGGCAGTAATAGCTCCGTGATTC
Source organism: Acrobasis consociella (assembly GCA_963555685.1). Taxonomy (NCBI): domain Eukaryota; kingdom Metazoa; phylum Arthropoda; class Insecta; order Lepidoptera; family Pyralidae; genus Acrobasis; species Acrobasis consociella. Next base: position 20,643,876 of record OY743110.1, on the reverse strand, counting down.
CACTCGTACACAGCTAGATAATTGGGAATTGCCCGCTTGCACTTAATTATTTGCCGGATAAAATAGCCCGTAAAGCAGCCCCAGAAAAGCAATTAAAAAAGAAATTGCCCAAAACTAAATTTAACAAAAAAGGAAGTGCCCGAAACTAAAGTTCACAAAAAAGAAAGTGCCCAAAACTAAAGTTCATAGAAAAGCAAATGCCCAAAACTATCTCATCCAATGTTCGCAGCTCGAAGTCCCAGCCAAAGCATGGTTTCCCCGTGAGAAATACTCGGCAGTAATAGCTCCGTGATTCCACTCGTACACAGCTAGATAATTGGGAATTTGCCCGCTTGCACTAAATTATTTGCCGGATAAAGTTTTCGTTTTAATTTGGATATGAGTTTCTGTTGGTGCTTTAAATTAAACCTGCTCGTCACTGCGCTTTATTGGTCTATAAAAAGAGGTTCTGATATTGTGTTTATTTTATCCAATCTGGATATTGTCTACCAGTCATTAGGAAAAAGAAATATTATACGTGGAAGGGACATACCCGTAATAAATCAAACCACGGGCTATACAAAAAATAAAGCATTTCCATATAAATGTGTGCAACCCCGCGCAATTTGAACGCAAATGACGTTTTTCTTTTAAAAAATTGCCAGTTATTTTAGTTTCATTATACTAAAGTCATCTCGTATAGCCCGTGGTTCGATTTACTGTGGGTATGTACTTTCCAAGTTGCATTTCACATATTAGAAAAAAAATTATATAACTAAAAGATTAAAGGCATTGGTTGCCCCACATACAACAGCATAGCTCTTTAATTAGAAGAAAAAATAAGTGACTTTTTGTATCCTGCATCCCTTAGGTGCTAGGTGCTTTATTATTTCTAGAAATATTTAGCCAGAAACTACAATAGGTAAACTCGGTGACGCGTCCTCTCCCTGTCGACCTTAAGGTCAAAAATAAAACAAATAGCAAACTTAACTTATCCCATACAAAAAATATTTGATTTATTGGACACATGCGTCAAAGTTAGGTTTATAAACATGACAAAATCATACACATGTGTTTATTAGAAATCACTCTTCAATGCAATTCGTTATCAAACCAACTTGCGTCAAAGTTAGGTTTAAAAACATGACAGAAACATATTGTTTACTGGAAATTACTCGTCAATGCCATTCGTTATCAAACCACGCCATTTAAGTTAGTCAGTTAGTCATAGTGTGAATATTTAACCTCGCTTGGTTCCCGAGGGATCACCAGTTTCAGTTATGACGGTGCTGCCACATATGGTGATTAAAATTAATAAGTAGAAAGAAATTAATTAAGTAGTAGATTTAGTTACGTGTAGGTACGTATTGTGGCTGAGATAAAAATTGTAAACAGTGAGTGTATTACTTGAGTGTAGTGTAGTGTGTATGCGAACGAGGCGAATGTAAAACTTTTTACTTTTTTTGTGTTCTCATGTAAGTGATTTTTTGTCTTTTTTGAGAATAAATATCTTTAAACCGAAACCGAAAATAAAGTTGTTGACTTCCAAGCTGTTCTGGAAGAAAAAAGAAAAACAAGTAATTATTTTTTGAGACAATTTCCGTGGCGCAATCATACACAATCGCCATGATAGTCTGCCAACCAGACCTTCTTGTTTGGCAGACTAGATGGCGACCACGTCACATGGTTGATCCCCGGTCAGGGCAAGTTGGGAAATGGTCTTTTTCAAATTGTCCTGGGTCTTGGATGATTATCTATTTATGTATTTGATATAAATTATAGAATCGTTCAGTTAGTATCCCATAACACATGTCTCGAACTTACTTTGGGGCTAGCTCAATCAGTATAATTTCATCCTATATATTTGTTTATTTTAAAAATATTTTTTAATACAATCTTTTATCTGTAACAATGACTTTAAAAGATAAAAATGCCTTTCAAGACGAAACAATAGAGCCCAAATTCGGTGGGGTTATGTTGTTTATCACAGAGATGCCTTGACCAACTGACCAGCTTGACCTTTCAGCTCCATCATCAGATCGGCTCCATGTCATTATAAATTGCATAGTCCCGAGATATACGTACGTATGCATGCAAACCCAATTGGCCGGTTATTTTATATAGAATTGTATGAATATGGAAGTATTAGCTGTGTTCGTGGGCTTCACTCCCCGTGAGAATTTCCGGATAAAAACTATCCCATGTCCTTCTCTGGGTATCAAACTATATCCATAACAAATTTCATCTAAATAGGTTCAGTGGTTGAAGCGTGAAATTGTGACAAACAATCAAATATACAAACTCACTTTCGCATTTATAATATTAGTAGGATACCTATATTTCTCATACAGAGTGGCAAATAAAAGATTTATTGGCCTTTATTCAAGGAGGCTCATTAAAAATCATCGCTGATCACCGTCTGTTTGCTTTCAATTACCGGACGAGCCGCATCATACACGCCAAAGTGAGCACCCTGTATATTACATGTAACATACATACATACATACTATCACGTCTTTATCCCTAATTTAGCACCCTGTATATTACATGTAACATGTTGAGTTTAAAACTAAAAACTGGCCAAGTTCGAAATGGATTCGCGCACTAAGGGCTCCGTACCATTATCTATAAAAAATCGCGTTTGTTGTATGGGAGCCCCCCTTAAATATTTATTTTACTTTTAAGTATTTTTCAACACATTCGCTCGGAAAGTGCTATTTACCACACTGATTTCACTTATGTAATGTCATTCATTACGCATACATTCGAAATCGTGCGGTAAATCACTTACCGCACTAGTGCGGTAAAGTATTTTTTTAAATGTTAAGGAATAAGATTCTATAAATCCAAAATACCTATCGAATATTATTTTTGAAACATAAAATCTCTGCATGCAGCCAGCCTAGACTCGTACCGAAATCTTGTTTTACTCAAATTATTCCATTTTATATCCTAGTAGGTGAGTAAAATTCTTGTAACAACAGTAAAATGAATTTATAATTCTGCCCTGTTTGAAAAAAAAAACATTTTTTTTTAAATAATCGTTTGGCTGTTGGTGGATTGATTTCTGTGTCTCTCGTATCACTACAGATTCGCGCATGCGCGAAATGCGCCTAGAAAAATAAAAAATAAGCGCGCCATATTTCAAATTTTCTTTAGCGAGATTTATAATTGTTTTATTATTGAAGTTATTGTTTCCTCACCAATGTGTTGAAAAACGTAGTATGGCACACGTGTGGTATTGTCCATTACAATACAAGTCTCGGCTCCATAGACAAACGCGCGGGCTTCGCCCGCTAGTTTGTCAACCCGCCTCGACTGTAATGTAATGAACAGTTTACCACACTTGTATCATAAACTACTATGTTGTTATAGCGGCTACAGAAATACATAATTTGTAATTTCAACTGTCTAGCTATCGCGGTTCTTGAGATACAGCCTGGTGACAGACAGACGGACAAACGGACCGGCGGACGGACAGACAGCGAAGTCTTAGTAATAGGGTCCCGTTTTTACCCTTTGTGTACGGAACCCTAAAAACCGATCATCGCTAAACTACACAATAAAATTTCTATGGGACGACCTCGCAAGTATACGAGTATAACTGTTCTTTCAAACAAAAACAGAATTTTCCAATTCCAAATAGCCTTTGAATAATCGGTGGACAATTGGACATACATACATACATACATACATACTTCTTCTTCTTCTTCTTATCGTGTTAGTGTGTGTGTTAGTGACTAACACACACGATGTTATACATACATACTATCACGTCTTTATCCCTAATGGGGCAGACAGAGCATTTTGGGTCTTGCGGCTCTATGCAGAGGCCAGGGCCGCAAGACTCAAAAGCCACTTTTAGCGTCATGGTGGGCGAGAAGATGGAAAAGCAATCAATACAGGGACGGGTTGCTAGCCGCATCGCCTGTTAAAATGATTCGCATTTTTGCCCATTCCCTCGATCGGCTTTTACGATCTGCGCGGGAAGAGAAGCAGCTGTTACATTCTAAGTTTTTTCGTTTCTCCCAGACCAGCATGGGAGTCCCAGACCAGCATGGGAGATTGGACATACATAAAAAAAATCGCGAATCATTGAAAACCTCCTCCTTTTTGGAAGTCGGTTAATAAAGCGACAAACACACTAATCTTTATCCGCCAAATCACCATACCTATTTTTAATGGTTTAAGATATAAAGGTTTTATTTCGGATCGGAGGCCAATAAATAATATGTTTATCCTTAGAAAGCGGCCGTAATGAGATACTGGGTGTATAATAATAGGTCCGTTGATTTGTAAGTACAAGTTATGCTTGGTTTTAAGCCCAGGAGCGCTTGGAGTCTGACACACGGCTTGTGAAGATCGAAAGCTAGTTAGCGGTTTTTGAGATATGTAAGGATTTGTGATTTTAAACCAGATTCTGACCAGTGTTCATGTTTTTGAATAGAGAAGTTATGACATTTAAAGTGGATTAAGAATATAAATACTTAATTTTTGCGTTTTAAAAGTTAAACGTCGGATTATGTAAAGTTAGTAAACAATTACTATTTTTTATTGGGTTTTTAGGCGTTTATGATGTAGTCCTAAAGTACATAAATTAAATATTCAAATAAAAAATGGTGAAAAATACTAAAGTTAGTATAACAATAAACAGCTTCGAATTTTAAGTTAATACATTCATTAATTAGTTTTTTTTAATTATTAAAATCGTCTTATCATAAATACAAATGGACTATTTTATAACTTATTATGTACAATATCAACTGGTATTAACTGTCAAAAATCGTTGCGTTTTAAATCTGCACGGCAAAAACCAACGTCTTTTGCAGTCCGTTCTATTGGGCTGTATATGTCGCGTTGCTAGAGTACTAACGGCGATGTAAATGGCTCTTATCCCGATTATTATTTCTAGAATTTCATGGGGGTGCATGAAAGGAGCCTCCCCGAGTGACGTACTGAGCCCCCCTGTACGTCCGGCGCACCCTGGGCAATCTGCGTGGACAGCCAGCCAGTCGGTAACGCAGATTGGCTGATCCTTTCGCCACGAAATGGTTAAAACCAACAAACGGCTCTTCCAAGAGCCTAAACAACAAAAAAGGCACTTTTCAGCGCCACAAAACCAAAAGCTTCTGAAACCAGCCCTCAATACCATCTCTATAAACATCGAAGGATTCTCTAAAGACAAAGCTGAACTTCTCTCAAACCTTTGTCAAGAAACACACTGCCATATCTTATGTGTTCAGGAAACTCACAGAGACACGGCAGCGCCTCGCCCTCAAATAACGGGGATGACGCTCATTGCAGAAATCCCGCATCCCAAACATGGCAGTGCGCTGTTTGTAAGACCAGAGCTATCTGTGATCTCTGCATCATCTGTCTTGACACAAAACGAAACTGAAATCATCAGCCTAGATATCGGTACCTGCTCTGTAACATCAGTATATAGCCCACCCGGAAATATCTTTGACTTTGTCGCGACGGCCGAGTTTGGAAAACATAAATCAAAAATAGTGATTGGCGATTTTAATAGCCATAGTATAACGTGGGGCTACAAAAAGACTGACGCCAGTGGTGAATCAGTAGAGCAATGGGCCGAAGTCAATGACATGAAGCTGATTCATAATCCTAAGCTTCCGGCCTCCTTCTACAGCAGACGGTGGAAGTGCGGGTATAACCCTGATCTGTTGTTTGTTAGTCCCAGTATCTCTTGTAATGCCTTGAAGTCTGTTTGCCAGCCTATACCAAAAACCCAACACCGACCAATTATGTGTTCCATTCAAGCGGCAGTAAAACCGAACATAGTGCCCTTCCAACGCCGGTTTAACTTCAAAAAGGCTAATTGGGAACAATATGCAGTAACTGTGGATGAACGACTTCGAGAAATCTCTCCCACTCCGGATAACTATGACATGTTTGTTAAAGTTATATGGAAAGCGTCCCGCCAACACATCCCGCGCGGCTGCTGTACTGCATACACTCCGGGCTTAACCGAAAACTCAGCAGACTTAATGGCCAAATATGCGTCTTTATACTCTGAAGATCCCTTTTCAGAGGCTACCGTGTCGGCTGGCGAGGACCTCATGAACCAAATATCTGAAAACCGCCAGCAAAAATGGGTCAGCCTTGTGGAGTCTATTGACATGACCCATAATAGTAAAAAAGCTTGGGCCACTTTGCGCAAACTGACTAGTGATCCTCCCACGGCCACAAATCCCGGTCCAGTGACCGCCAACCAAGTGGCTCACCAACTGCTGGTCAACGGTAAATCTCCTTATAGGCGCCTTAAACCAAAACACCTTACAACAGCCAATTCTGACACAAACAGAACGGTCAGCAACCCGTTTACCCTCGACGAACTACACATAGGCCTTAGGAATCTCACAAATGGGAAAGCTGCAGGTGTCGACGAAATATCCGTTGAACAACTGAAACATCTTGGCCCTTTAGCAGTAACCTGGCTCTTGGAAATGTTTAATTATTGTCTAAACAACGCCCGAATTCCCAAAAGGTGGAGAAAAGCTAAGGTTACTGCTCTGCTTAAACCCGGAAAATCACCCGTTGATCCTAATAACTTTCGCCCCATCTCACTCCTGTGCCATACTTACAAACTTTTCGAGCGACTCTTACTGGACCGACTGACAAAGACTGTAGATAACAAATTGATTCCCGACCAAGCCGGTTTTCGACCCGGCAAATCTTGCTGTGGTCAAATACTTAACCTCACGCAGCACATCGAAGACGGATTTGAGCTCGGCCTAACTACTGGTGCAGTTTTTGTAGACCTCAGTGCGGCTTATGACACTGTGAACGTCAGACTACTACTTAAAAAAGTAGCTGAAATCACAAATGACCAATTCTTTGTCAACATCCTTGGCGAAATGTTAAGAAACCGTCGATTCTATGTCCTCCTACATTCCCAAAAGAGTAGATGGCGATCACAAAAAAAATGGCCTCCCTCAGGGCAGCGTCCTTGCTCCTACATTATTTAATATATATACAAATGATCAGCCCAGCTGCCCGGGTACTAATCGGTTCATCTATGCGGATGACCTGGCTCTTACATCTCAGTCGAAAAGCATTGAGGACATAGAAATCAATCTATCGAAGGCTTTAGAGCAACTTGCCATTTATTATAAAAACAACTCATTGCGGCCAAATCCTGCAAAAACTGAATCCAGTGTCTTCCACCTATGCAACCAGGAGGCTAGTAGCAGGGAGTTAACAATCTGGTGGGACGGCGTAGCCATAAAACACAATCCTACCCCCAAATACCTGGGCGTGACTCTGGACCGCTCCCTAACTTACAAACACAATTGCTGTGATCTGAAGTCCAAAGTTAGTTCCAGGAACAACATTCTGCGCCGTCTCACTTCCACCCGTTGGGGTGCAACACCTAGTGTTCTCCGAACGAGTGGCTTGGCCTTGTGCTACTCGGCAGGCGAATATGCAAGCCCTGTGTGGGCTCGCTCTGCACACGCTAAAGAGGTAGACATAGCCCTCAACGACTCATGCCGAACCATCACAGGCACTCTAAAGCCAACACTTCGGTCTCACTTGTACACTCTGTCCGGTATTGCTCCGCCAAGTGTCAGACGCGATGTGGCATGTGCGGTCGAAAGGTTTAAACAGCTAAACGACAGAAGGCACCTTCTTTACGGACAGACTCCGCCACCAGCACGTCTTAAGAGCCGCAACAGCTTTCTTAGGCAGCCCAGCATACCAGCCGTGGAAGCTTCTAATGCAAGAGTTGACCGGTGGTTAGAAAAATATCCACCCTATGACTCATACCTTCCACCTGCAGAAAAACTTCCACCGGGTAAAGACCTCCCCTGGTCAGTCTGGAAGTCTCTGAATAGACTCCGTGCTGGTGTTGGGAGGTGTAGAGAAAACCGAGTTAGGTGGCGTCACGCTAATAACGATCTTTGCGATTGCGGCGCCATCCAATCAATGGAGCACCTTCTGTCGTGTCCGGGCTGCCCTACGACATGTACCATGGAGGACCTAAACGAGGCTAATGACAGAGGGATCACCGTGGCCACATACTGGTCAAAGACAATTTGAATTTGAAGCTACACTAAAACCATTTCGACTCGATAAGAAGAAGAAGATCCCGATTATGCTCACAATAATTAAACTCCACACTGATAATAGCTTTGCTGTCCGTTCTATTGGGCTGAATGTCACGCGAGCTGCTCTAGTACTTACGGCGGTATAGAAGGCTTTTACCCCGATTATGCTTACAATAATTGAGCTCCTAGCTGATGTTAATTCAGTAGTCGAGGCTGCATAATGCATCGCCCTGGGTGAAGACGTCCACGGAAAGTGGACGTAGCAGAATGTAAGCGAATTGTGGGCCTTTTTTGTTGGTCTTTTTTCGTGTAGATTGCCTCTTTTTGTTGAAGAATAGTTCACGATGTACACGTTTTTTGAACAGAACTGAATAGAACCAAATACTATGCTATTTACTTTTGTTCATCATTATCATCATCATCAGGTCTTTCTGTCTCCGCTGCAGGAGCACGACCCTCTTTGTACTACCAGAGCCATACTTGGTCGGAGCAGCCATAGGACTTGGCCTACACTATTCTCGATGGCTAGAAGGATTGGAGAGGTCTCATTGATGTTTATAAGCTTTATTTAGCTTGTATTTCCTAAGTCGCCTTCTATGACATCCACGGGAAGACTATTTTACTCTGCCGCGTACCACACGGTCAGACCATTCAGCATTTCAATTTAAGATAATATTTAAACAATCGGTACATGTATGTAACTTACGATAAATACCCATACGAACTAGAATGCAGTTCAAAACAATAAACCTATTAGAAGGCTTCGAATGAGAATCATTAGAACTTTCTTGCCAATTATCTACCAGTTAACGAGTCGAGATACAATTGCGGCTAAGAATAGAATAATTTGCATTTCAGTTCTACGCCACTTTTCGTTTCCGTGAAGTTGGAAACTGAAGTTAATAAATAAAGAAGTTCTATAGTGTATAGTCTGTATAATATTGCATTGTCACGCAATATACGTATGTGTAAAAATTTCAGCTCAATCGGAAACCGGGAAGTGCAGAATTTGATTACAGCTTAAAAGCTTGTAAAACAGAATACATCAGATGCTTTTCTGCCCGTGCGATGCGTATTACAATGTAAATGAATATTTATCATCATCTGAGCAAAATTCTTGGAAATAGTTGACTGCAAATTGTAATTTTATAATTTAAATGTAGATCTTAAGTGTAAATCTGTATTGTTATTGTAACATAGCCCATCAGGCTGGGTAGGAACCAATACTGAACAGGGGTTCTTTTGGCGCAATCTTTCGAAACGCTAGTAGTTTTTAGCTTTTGCACTTAAATAATATTTGAAAAAAAAACCTTTATTAGAAGATAAATTTATAGTAAATTTAATTTTAAAAAAATTGTCTTTGACTTTGAATTTGCCTTTGCATATCATAAAAGTAAAAGTAAAAATTAACTTGCAAGATTTGATATCAGACAGACCGACAGACCGATAGACAACTGGACAGGTAAATAAAAGCTTGTAAAATCGCAAACCATTGTCACGCGGAACACCGACCGAATTGTCGCATCGAAACGAATAAAATATTTCAGTATGACAGATATTGTAATTTGTTTGTGCTGCGAGATTCTTTCATTATGGCCGCCATAAAATATGCATTTGAAATGAGAAAAATGTGTCGCAGAGTCACAGACATGTACTTGCACATTTTAACACCGCAAACCCACTTTTAGATAAAGAAAAACCTACTTTGCTGCATCGGTAATAGAAGACAAGTTTCTGTGGCCGTATTTTTATGATAGGACTTTTCGAATGAAGTTCACAAAGAATCATAATCTCGGCCCCACTATGAGTTACACTCACGTCGTCTATTCACATTAGTTTTCGAAATAAACAGCAAACATATACAGGTATGAATGAGTTATGTTATTGTGTTTTTTATTTTATTTTGCGTGCGTTTTTTGTATTGGAAATTGGAATTTTTCTTTGTGGCTCTAGGGGAATAATGGTAATGATTTTTCAATAAAATGTTATTGCATACTTCGTTTGGATCAAGTACAATTTGTATCAATATAGAGTATAAATTTGAAATAGTCCTAAAGAGCATGCTCAGTCCGTATTATAAAAAAAATCAAACTTTTTTTAACTGAATTTTTTTTTTTTTTATATTTTTTATAAATCTATATAAAAGAGGGTGAATTCATTAAAGGAATAAATAATGTAAATATAAATCTTATACCTTTAAACGAGCAATTCTTGTATATTTATTTATTTATATATTTATAAATTTCTGTGATCTCGAAAACGGCTCTAACGATTTCGCTGAAAATTGGTATACGGGGGTTTTTAGGGGTAAACAATCGATCTTGATTAGTCTTATGTTTGGGAAAACGCGTGTTTTCGAGTTTTCATTCGCTTTTCTTTCCACGCAGAATATGGTCGCAAATTTCGTCGCGCCGGGTGCCATCCGCTCAGCTCAGCGGTTAAGGATGCTGACCGCTAGAGTGTTACGGGTTCGAATCCCACTTGGTGACTTACTTTTGTTTTTTTTATGTTCAAGTTTATGTATAATTTTTTATTTTGTACTGTTTTTAGACAAGTTTAAATAAATTTAGTTAATGTTTGAGATGTAACCGACCAAGCAAAGCTCGGTCACCCAGGTACTAATTTACTAAATGAAAACACTGTTAACACATTTTGTTTGAGTAAGTCACCTTTCATGTTTTATTTTCTTAGTTTTCTTATTAACGAACTTAATGGAAAAAAATCTATTAAAAACTCTACTCCACTTAATCTAGTTAGATCAAAAGAAAAATAAGTAAACCTATTATAACCTACAAATTACCCCCGTAAAGTAATACGGTTTTCCCCTTAATCTTATATTACGTCGACATTAAAAATTAAATACCATCCTTACACCAATAAAGAATACTTAGAGCAAAATCTTTGATATGGTATGTTCAACTTAAATAAAACACAGATGTGAAACTGTAATAATAACTCAACTACATAGGTTACTTTGAATCACAAAAGGTTTGGCGTTAATTTTTTATTTTTACTACATAGGTACATATTACACATTATCAAGGGGTAGGAAGAGACTATGGACCTCCACTCTTTCGTTTTATCTACACTCATCACTCTCTTCATGCATACGTGCCAGTTACGGGTACTTCTGACCTCTCCTTTTTAAGAACGTCTGCAATCTGGTCGCGGTACGTTTGACGAGGACAACCCTAACCTGATCTTCCACTCACATTCGCTTTTTATACCCTTTTAGTCAATCTCCTTTCATCCGTCCTTTTTACATGCCCGAAATATCTCAACATCCCTTTCCATTTTGACGTGACAACGTCTTATAAATTGGTTTGCCGGGTGACACTTCAAGAAACTGCGTTACGCTCCGCTCACGTTATGCGCTCACAATGAGAGCGAGTGAGAGGCACGCGTCCCTTCCACTCGGGCATGGTTAGCCCGCCTAAGAGCGAGAGAGACAGACATAAAAAGTCGTTGTCACGTAAAACTTTCGCCCGTATACCGACTTTACAGGCAACCAATTTTTTACTAGAGAGCATTTATAGTGAAAATCCGTAATGATTTTTATATAAACAAACTAAGTATGTTATATTTATAGCTTTCGCAATTAAGCTTCAAATATAAGATATCTTTTTTTATTATTATTATAAAATGAAATTTACAATTAAGTGTTCGTTTTGTATTATTAGCTATGGTTATTGCCAGTCTTCATAAATCAAAACCAAGATTATTAAGGCCCTATTACACTCGCGTCCTGTGCAATATGTGCTCTCGGGTTGTAGATGCGTCTGCAGGCACCTGCAGCCGGCGCTTTACATCTTCCGCGAGGCAAGAACGGGTAAGAGGTGCGGAGACGGGGAACGGGGATGCATATTGCGCGGGATCCTAGGAGTTTTCGTTTCGTATGTAATACTTTTATTCATTCTGTGTCAATAGTTAAGAAAAGTAAGTTTGACTAACAAAGTAATTAATAATGGGCGAGATTTGAATCATGGTAATAGGCGATGCGGCAACCCATAACTATTTTGATTCCTTTTCCATCTTAAGGCTTGGCTCTATGTTTTTATTTTTCAAAATCTGTCAAAATTGATTCAAAAGTTGTCCGTTCTTTTCCGCTAGGTTTGTATTAATGTCTAAATGCAATGCAGATAGAGTTAAAAATATATAGAGGTTACGGTATGAAAACCATGACGTAATGAAAAGTATCTCTAGTATGTTTACTTTTTTTGTAACATGTTATGTTTTTGTAAAGAATTGAAAAAGGTCATGTGACGTAATCTATTAGTTAAGTTATGTTTTTGAAACTGAGACTTATCAAGCCTACTAGTTCAATGAACCAGAGGTATTAGCTTTCAATAAGAAATCTGAGCAATGACTAACATTCTGGAGGGAAGTCTACAATGTTCGAACTTCATAATGAAAGATCAATATTTATTAGTTTGAGCCAACGACACGTGCAGAAAAAGATCGCAATAAGTTTTTTTCTAATATATTTCTTTATTATCATAAGATATTCATAATATCTCTTAATAATCGTCATTGTTTTGTTGCTCAATTGTTGACGTCAAATGGTTACTTACAGCTTTACTTAAAGTTTACTACCGCTTCCAAAGCGCTAGATCAGAAGAAGGGGTAACAAACTGCACTGCAGCATTTTCTTCAAGGACGTCAACTCACAAATAAATTAATACTTAAAGTTAATATGGACAGAGAATACATTGTTTGTTATGTCATATCATATTTTAAATTAAATTTTTAGAATGACAAAATTTTAAAATAATGTCAAGTTGTAGATTTAGTTTGTACAAAATGTACAAAATTATGAACATTTGCGAGTACCGATATAACAAACCTTTAAGAGGGACCCGCGCCAAGCTCAAGCCAGACTTTTTTGTCTTTAAGGTAGTCATCGGTCCTATAATAAGCCTTCTCACAAAGTATTTTCTTTACATAAGTTTTGAATTTTTTGTCAGGCATATCAAGGACCGATTGTGGCAATTTATTATAAAAAAGTATAAAGTTCCCCATGAACGTCTTACTAACTGTTTTGAGCCTTATGCCATATCGCTTACTTTATTGTATAAGGAAACATTTTTCCTTACAAACATTATGTTTTCAAATATATACTGCGATGCCAATGTAAGTATATCAATTTTCTTAAATAATTCTCTAAGTGAGTCTCTTGGTCCTAACCCATAAATAGCACGAATTGCCCGTTTTTGTAAAATAAAAATAGTCTGAATACCGGCTGCACTCCCCCACAATAGTATGCCGTAAGACATTACACTATGCAAATAACTAAAGTACACTAGTCTAGCAATTGCTACATCTGTCAATTGTCTTATTCTCCTAACAGCATAAGTCGCAGAGCTAAGCCTATTAGAAAGTTTAGTTTTATGAGCACTCCATTGAAGTTTTGAGTCTATTGTAATTCCTAAGAAGGTAGTACTTTCAACAAGATCGAGTTTTTCACCATCTAGCATTATGTAAACGCAGGCCTGCCTTTAGCATTGGCAGAAAACCAATCAGAAATGGAAGACAAGGTGCTGTTCACTGCGCTGGCGTTTGTGCTATGTCGATCTATTTTAAATATTAGTGAGGTGTCATCAGCAAACAGCACTATGCCAGCCTGTTTTTTAACCATATAAGGCAAGTCATTGACATAAACCAAGAAAGGGAAAGGTCCAAGAATTGAACCTTGCGGTACGCCTATTTAGACATTAGATTCGTGCGATTTTATGCCATTTAAATCAACAGTTTGATGCCTATCTGTTAAATAAGATTCTATTAGTTTAATTGAATTATCATCAAAACCGTATTGACAAAATTTAAGCAAAAGTGTCGGATAATCTACGCAATCAAATGCTTTGGAGAGATCACGAAATGATCCAATTCCATCATTTTTGTTCTCCCATGCATCGTATATATGTGTAACGAGTGCCACTCCCGCATCGGTGGTCGATTTCCCGCCAGTAAAACCGAATTATTGGCTATAGAACAGGTTGTAGGTTTTGAAGTGAAGCAGCATTTCATTGAGCATTATATTCACTTTAAAGCTAAATATTTCAGACACGGATCCCTAAATCGAAAAATGGTGTTTCCAAGCTTATAATATTTATAAAAGACCTATTCAACGATACCCCACATAATGTGTTTGTAGTGAAAAAAAATATTGACTTCCTCTTTACAAGTATGGCAGCTACAATAAAAAAAAATATTTCCATATTTTATTTTACGACTTTTTCGCCATGATTAATATACATATCCATGCCAAATTACAGCTTTCTAGTACTTATAGTTTCTGAGTAGGACCGCGGACGGACAGACGCACAGACAGACAGACAGACAGACATGGCGAAACTATAAGGGTTCCTTGTTTACTACGGAACACTAAAAACTATATCAATCAGTCAGCCAGTCAGTCAGTGGTAAAATATGTACTGTACGTGTATATTTCTCGAAATCTAAAGTAAATAAATCCGAAGAGTATTATCTATACATAAGTTTATTTGGCTATTATAAAATTAATTTATTGCCACAAAACTGATAATTAAATAAAAATAAAATATTATTAATTGATACTGTATGTAAATTACTTATATAAAAAAAATCTATGCCGACCATGTCTGTCACGTAATCAATCTATGCCACGCTATGCTTTGACACTTCCTTTGACATTATGACAAGTGACACAGTGTAAGAAAGTTACTCGCACGTTTGTTTACAGACTGTTCGACCCATATATATTCGTGATATTATTCTATACTGTGACAATAATTTTACGAAATCAAATGTCATTTTTTTTGTGAAGAGAGACGCGTCCTTGCTTCGTGAGGCCCATCGGCCATCTGACAATTTGGTGTATAACTGTCAAAAATCTGTGCAACAAGAACAGTTTATTTAAATACACTCGCGAAAAAGCGAGACGGCAAGTACAATATTTTTCAGGAAGGCAAAAGGGCTTATAAGACTGAAATCTAAAGCCACGCAAAACTGATCAATTATAGAAAAATGGCTCTAAAATTAAAACTAAAGCAACAAAAAAAAAATTTGTACCACAATTTTAAAGATTACATAATTACTAATCTGCATAAAAAGTTTCAAAGCTGAAGTCCCTCTCGTTTGTGAGAAATTAGACTATATATGTTTTGGTAGAGGTGATTTTGATGAGCAAGTTTGTGTTACAAAAATTAAATAATCGTGTATCCACAACCACAATTATGCTAGAAAAGCGTTCTAGTATGCTATTAGCAAGTATCAGTTCTAAATTTCTGATATTCGCTGAGAAATAAGAAATAGATAATGCCCATTTTCACGGTGCGTCCCCTTAACGCCCACCACCACGCTAAGCGTGGCCTTTGGGCCTAACGGCCCTAGGCTCTATTTACCCCGTCAGGGATATAGACGTGAAAATATATCTATAAAGTAAACAAGTGACTTTTCTATACTCTTAGTATTTTGTGTCGTAAGCCTCATAGTGGGCCCTAACTGGGCTCACTTGCAATAAATATGGATAATACCTCTCTCTATGGGTCTATGGCCATGTGTATCAAGTCAGATTAAGGTATACTTGCTTGAATAGATAGTAATGAAGGGTTTCAAGTTGTTTTTTAAGTTTAATGTCATTGACTTCATAATGCTTTTGAAGGGAGACAAAGTGTAATTTATTGTCTAGGGCTTTATGGTACTCATTTAGAGCCTAGACTGTTAAGAGTCCCCTTACCCTATGTCAAACTATATTTTTCCATAAAAACATAGTATAGCTTTTGTTTTTAACCACACGTCAGATTTCGGCAAAATTTAGCAATTTCAAAATATTGCACATAATATAGGTAGCACTAGGCATAAAACTAACTAGGCATTTCTTGAAAATTACAAAATTTTGCCGATATCTGACACGTCGTTTTGAAGTAAAAGGTAGACTAAGTTTGTGTATAAAATTCTAGGTAAGTTGACTTTTAATAAGGTCTTCAATTTTAGAAGTAGGTTACAAATCAAACAACAAAACACGTTCTCTCATTTTTGTTTGCAAATACTTTACAATTTTATTTGCAATACTTTGCTTATTTTACTGTCCATCAAATAAAAACCAAACAGAACCATAGATGAACATACTCTAAAAGCGTTGTCTATGTATGTATGACTGCCTCCGTGGTGTAGTGGTTAGAGCGTTCGGCTCATACCCGGAGGTCGCGGGCTCGATTCCCGGCGGGGGCAACGACTTTGTGTTGTTGTCCTAGTTTGGTTAGGACATTGTAGGCTGATCACCTGATTGTCTGATAAGTAAGATGATCCGTACTTCGGAGGGCACGTTAAGCCGTCGGTCCTGGTCACTGTCTTTGACATTGGTCGTTACCTAAAACCATGTCAGAGGCCTTTAAGGCGGTTTAAAAACTCTGACACTAGTGTTTGTCACTAACACACACGATAAGAAGAAGAAGAGCGTTTTCTATCAGTCAATCATTGGCTTTTGCAGATAGATAAAGGTGCATTAAGTACTGTAAAAGTGTTGTTTCTAGAAATGAAGATAAAAATTGATGAAATTATAGTCAGCTTTAAAGTCTTTTCTTCCAATTAAATATCGTCAGCCGAATATTTTTTACATTTTAATGTCGCGAATAATTTTTATATAAAATTTTAATAAAGAATTGTTTACTACAAAATAATAATCCTGCATTACCTTACCTAACCCTGCATCTGCAAAATATGTAACAGCCGCCATTTTTATTTAAGCCATGAACAACAGGGTTAGCTTCCGTCCGTAGCTTCTCTGATAATATTGTGATTCCATCTACATGTCGTTAGGTCGCATAGACAGCTTGTGTGGAACTTGGTGGAATATTACAAACTGGTCTGGGAGAAAAGAAGAAACTCTTCCGCACAGATCGTAAAACCAATCGAGTGGCGAGATTTGAATTATGTTCATAGGCAATGCGGTGGCTAACCATCACTACTCGTATTTTAACCCTTTAACCGCGAGCGTCGCATATATGCGACAAACATTGTCGGGCCTATTCCGCGAAGGTCGCATATTTGCGACAAAAAAAAAGTTCGTATGGCACATAACTTACGTATCGATATCCGTTTTTGGTTGTAGATAGATATGTTAGATTTACCATGTCTCGCGCTGGGGGCACGACAACTGATATAAAGTCTCGCGTTGAAAAGGTTAATTACTTTTCCATCTTAACGCCGACCATCACGCTAAGTGTGGCCTTTTATTTGATGACTCTGGGCTCTGTCTACTCAGTCAGGGATAAAGACGTGAAAACGTTTCTGTATCTATTATTAGTAGAACATTTATGTATTTTTACGTCCGCCATTTTTGCTCGATTTGACTCGACATTTTTACATATCTGTGAACTAGTGTGTAAGATTTCTAATGAGGTTTTTAACTTCACCAGAAGCAAGTAGTGATCGATGAAAATCATCTTACATTAGCAAGACTGTACTGCAAACTCAGAGGTACCTACAAGTCCGGCCGATATCGGAACTTTTCCAATACCACCTCAACACGACTAAAGGGTCATTTTCTGTTTGTTCTGGCACACATTCGGAGTGCGGAAGACTTCGAAAAGGCACACATGCGGGCAACCGTTTTCACTAGTTGATGTAGCTCGGATTCAAGGTGCAAGAGATTTCCGTAACGTATGCAGGGAGCCGTTTTTCACTAGTCGATATACAGCATATGGGGTATAACTGCAGTCGACGTAACGACCACTGTATCGACTTATGTCTTTATTGATCGTTAGCCCGTGTAGTCACCTCATCGACTGTTATCGACCAATGAAAATGAGCCATAAAGCGTCCGAATATTTATAACAAAATAGAATAGCTTCATCATAACTTATCAATATTCACAATGAAGAAAGAAAAGACACAAGCACTGTAAATCTATTGTTAGCCCATGACGATACAAAATTGATAATGACGAATAGATATGCAAGGTTTATGCAGCGTTTATTCTAGCACAACACAAAGCCATAGATACGACATACAATATACATGTGTGGACGTAGTCGTATCGGCGTGTGGGACGATCCGCTCGCTCCGGGCCTTATCTTTCGAAAAATCACTTTGAACAACCGAGTACCCGAGATTAGAATCTTAAATCCCCCGTAAATTTTCTATTCCAAAGGCCCATTATAATAGAATAACGTATAGTGAGGGCAAAAAATATACACGAATAATTTCATCATACCACTCCCCCTGTTGATTGCGAAATTTCAATCAACCTCGTAAATGGTGTAGAGTTTCGTATCGACACTCGAAACGAATTTTTTGGGGTTGCAACTATGTTTTGATGTCAATTGAGATTCAACCGTATTGTTGAGGATGTAAGGGAGAAAATGAAATGGGAGGTTGAAATGGGAGCGCATTTTGGCGACGAATGCAAAACGCATGACACAGATTTATTCAGACCATTCAAATGGCTATTGTAGCCTCTGCAGATTTATTTATTACATGCACTGCGTCGCACTAATTATGTCCGGATTAAGGCCATACCTGAATTTTCCGGGGTCCAGTGGCGCCCTCATTTAAAATAAATCGTTTCAAAGAAAACGGAGATATCATTTTAAATTGTGTCTTGACCAAGTTCTAGATACTTATTCAAAGCATTTTTTAAACTGCTTTTTATAGTTAAAAGCAAGAACGTGAAGCTTTTCTACGCACATTTGCGAAAAACGGCCACTTTTGGCTAATGTGCGTAGAAAAGCTTCACGTTCTCACTTTAAACTATAAGCGGTAGTTCATAAAATAGTTAAAAGGGTTATCTAGGGTTTGGTCAAGACGAAATTTTAAATGATATCACTGTTTCCTTTCACATAATTTATTTCAAATGGGGGCGCCACTGGACCCCGGAAAATTCGGGTATGGCCTTAAAGGCTTATGGCTAAAGAGTGAGCCATCTGGCTCAGCACTTTACTCTATGAGTCATCAATTGAAAGTTTGGACTAAAATATTCCAAAATAAGTACAGCTTTTACGACTTAGTGCACTCTAAAAGACGTTATGTTCTTTGCCACTTCAGATATCTTCAAAGTTTAGTAATAAAATTTTAATAACAGCATTTGCAATAAGTATAGTGTTATTTAAGAAAAAAAATTGTAGCATTAATTTTGTTGCACCCTCTCGTTTCTTTATTAAAATTATGATCTCAGCAAGGGGTCAAAGAACACATTACTATATTTCAACATCGAACTTTCGGCACGTTACTTTCCACTGCTAGTTTATAGTGATCAAAACTTGAGCGAAATCGTTAAAACTATTTTTCTTTGTCAGCGAAAAGTGTACCTTTAGCCTTTGAATTAGCTTCTAATTTCGCCGAACTATTTTCAATAATGTCTTTGCTATAAATTCTATTTTGTTCTGCACTTAAATCTGCACCTTAAGCTTTTGGGACTAAAGTTGAATTTTAAAGCTTACCTGTGAGTTTTGTAGGACGTTTAGCAATAATTTTGATAGGGGCACGCGTAAGCACGTGCCTTACTCCCCGCTGGTACGCACTCCTTGTTACAAGAGAGTCCTGTAATTACACACAAATTAGACAAGATTTATTGAGGGGTGGAACACCTTGGCAACTACAGAAGGTACTAATAACGGTTGGCCGGCCTCGATATTACGATTAATTCGAGCCAACGGACCCTTATAGCGGTCCCAGTGTGTTATGAGTTACAGGCCGTAACTTCGCCTAAGTTTCGACTAAGACGTATTAGGTTTCTAACATTCACACTTTAGGATGCTATGTATACATACATACATACTATCACGTCTTTATCCCTAATGGGGCAGACAGAGCATTTTGGGTACTGCGGTTCTATGCAGAGCCCAGGGCCGCAAGACCCAAAAGCCACTTTTAGCGTTATGGTGGGCGAGAAGATGGAAAAGCAATCAATACAGTGATGGGTTGCTAGCCGCATCACCTGTTAACATGATTCGCATTTTTGCCCATTCCCTCGATCGGCTTTTACGATCTGCGCGGGAAGAGAAGCTGGTACATTCTAAGTTTTTTTTTATTTCTCCCAGACCAGCATGGGGGATGCTATGTATAGGTACAGGTATGATGTTTTAATTATAATCTATAAAGATTTTTGCTCTCTTTGATGCAGTATTACTTTCTTTTTCAGCATCTACAAAAAAATGGTAACTAAAGAAAATTTCACACACCCGGGTAATCAGTTTTGATGACCCAATTTAACAAAAAAAAAAAATGTTAACTTGATAAAAACATTAATTATTTTAAAATGCCACACAACGTATGTATCCAGCCCATTTGAGTGTCATTCATATGAGCGACATTAAGATACGTATTTTATGTTCACACCATAAAATTATTATGACCTAAATTCTGATGATAAATGGTTACGAAAATTGACGCAGTGAACATAAAATAGTGAAATTATAGACGGTTATTTCAAACTAAGTATATACCTATTCTTTTCATTAGCTTTTTTTTTTTTATGTTATATGTCGGCAAACGAGCAAGCGAGCCTCCTGATGGTAAAAGGTCATCGCTGCCCATGGACACATACAACACCGGAGGTGCCGTCTATGCGTTGCCGGCCTTTTAGAGTCCTATTAACACACCTTTTGAAGAACCCCATGTTGTAGCGCAAAGGAAACACCTCAGCAGGAAGCTTATTCCACATCTGACACGTCCTGGGGAAAAATGAACGTGATGCCCTAGTGGTTTTTGGATACCAGGCGTCTAAGATATGGGGGTGAGCTCTCTCTCTGTGACGCGAGGTGCGGTGGTAAAATCGTGACGGTGGCACCAAATTGAAAAGTTCCCCAGTTCGTTTTACTTTCTTAATAGGGGATTGTATCTGTCAGATCATCCTTCATTTAATTTTATTGTATACTAGCCGAAGCCTGCGACTTCGTTCGCATTGACTTTGTTTACAGAAAATGCTCATCATGCTGAAAAACCTTTTCTAAAGCGTCATTTTAATATTTCTTATAGTTAAGCTAGATCATTATGGTTCTACATCAAGTGTTCCACTTTTCCTGTATGTTGCACAGGCTTCAGCTATATAACGAAAAGTTTCATTAGATTCCGTCCAGTATTTCCGGAGATTAGCGTGTTCAAGCAAACAAACAGACGAACGGACAAGCAAACAAACGGACAAGCAGACAGACATTTTTTTAATTCTTACTCTGTTACTATTTCTGCAAGACTCCAATTTTTTTTTCAATGTGCATATGTTTTATTATATGTATAGATTGTAGGCAAAGAGACTTAGAACATAAGACTAACCAAAGAGATCATAAATTTCACTTCTGTACTCTTACAACTTTGACCGCGAACCTCATAAAGACGTCCGCGCGAAAAGTGCTCTGGTCAAATCCCCGAAACGTCATTCTTCTCTCTCATTAAGCCGAAGGATCCGTAGAATGTCAGATAATTCGCAGACCGAATTTAAAGGTGGGATTCCGAGCGACACGGCACACCGCGCTGGAGACTTTTGTCGCCTCTATACGTTATTTGGAAAATATATGGCCGATGCTGTGAAGCTTGCATCCATCCAACATTTAATGTTACATAAGTAGGTAGTTACAGTAAATTTATCTACTATTATTGAAACGTTTAGTAAACACGTTCATTTGCCAGCCAATTAAAAAAACCCTTGACTTTCAATAAATTCATATGTAAACACTAAACACCATCTAGTGATGAGCAGAGAAACTACATATATAGTAGAATCAATATCCGTAGCTTCATCTATTTATTTGACAGGCGAACAACAAAAACCTGATGTGCATTAAACATAGATAAGAAACATCATAAGGGAACTTGCTTTCACGTAAAAAATGGCATCGAAATTAGTCTATCCGTTCGAGCGCTACGACGCCACAGACAGACAGACATAAACGACCAACTTATAACATTCTTTTTTATCGGGGGTTGATAAATATGATGTGACGACTTTATACATGATATTTCTGTACTGTGACACATATACAAGTGTCAGTTGTATATGTGTCATTGTTTACACGCCGTCAGATTCGGAGCCACACCTTAATTCTTACCTGCAGAAATGAATCATGTTAAGTGTCCCGCCGACCACCGGCGCCCGCCAAACTTTCCTCAATGGCCAATAAACACGCAATATAATATGAAAGAGAGCACTAAAAATGCCATTATTATTTGCCAAATGTCCACCTTTTGTTAAATGAAGCTGTCAAAGGGTTCGATGTCTAGCAGACACTTTATTAAGTAGTTATATGCGTTTATGATCCCGCTTAATACTTATGTCCGACTAGGTAATTATTGTATGGTCAGTTTATGGACGTTAATTTCTGGTTTATAGTAGATCTTTGTGGCATTAAGTTCCTTATTAGATACCTATAATATTTAATGTAAGTTATAATATAAATAATGATATAAAAGTTACTGTTAATTGTCTGACCTTATTTTATACGGACGTCAAATAAGCTAAACCGTCCACTTGGGCAACTATGTTTCGCAACCAGTTAAATATTTTTTCGAAAATAAAAACCGACTCCACCGACTCTAGGGTCATCTGACAAGCCTATCAAACAAAAAAAGAATTTTCAAATTCCTCCAAGCGGCATACATAAACTAAACATTGATAACTCCTCCTTTTTTGAAGTCAGTTAAAAAGAAGTAAATAAAAGTAAAATAAGTAATCTTGTTACGAGCCTAGATGCTCAAAAGGCATTCATTATTTCCGTTTCACATCTAGCTTGGCCTTTGCGTCGTCTTGCGGCCCGAGTAATTCAGTAATTCGTCCCATGTACCTACGGCCCATTTGGGACGAAACGCAGAAAATCAAAATTAATCAAAATTTCATTCTGCAATTCGTCCCATTCTTTTTTTGTATGGAAATTTAAACCTTATTAACGCTTGGTACAGTCAGTGAGACAAGAATTAAGATAAATGTATATTTCGTTAGAATTGTTACATTTTAAACATGGGACGAATTGCAGAATGAAATTTTAATTAATTTTGATTTTCTGCGTTTCGTCCCAAATGGGCCGTAGGTACATGGGACGAATTACTGAATTACTCTGCGGCCCTGGTCTGCTAAGAGACGTAAAACTCAACTCTGTCTGCCTCGTTAAGGTTAGAGACGTATAAGTGTGTAGCTAGGCAATTAAAATTTTCACATTTCAATTTCACAACATGTTGCGGCTCTAACAAGAAATACTAAAAACATAATAAAATTTAAGGGGACTCCAATACAATAAACATAATTTTCTATAATGCAATATCGTGCATAAGTCCGACTCGCACTTGGCACAATCTTTCTTTTCTCAAACTAGAATAACAAGGCAATACTATAAATTTCAATTGCGTCAAATGACAATAAAAAAAATTGGATAAGTCTGGCTCCCTGATTTAACCCCTTCTTTACCTGCCTCCCCTAAGGAAATAAAACTTATCTACAAACTTTCTGCCAGCTATCTCTAGGAAAATACTTTTTTATGACCTTCGAAGTTTACTACCACATTTGTGATTCAGTTCAGTCGCTCGAGCTTCCATGGTCGGGGGAAAAAAAGTACAGTGCTTCATTCAAAGCAGATTGGAAAATCTTTTTTAATTAAGCACCTTTTGAAATTTGCCATTATAAAACAGACACAATAGTAAAACAATGAAAGCCGCATTATAAAATATGTAATAAAAACCCTGTCCGATCCGTGAAGGTAATGATGGGTATAGCTTGTGTATGATCCATGTATCGGTATCTCCCATTCCTCAAATCACAAAAAAAAACTGTAGCTCCATACATTTTGGAACGGTAGGATTTTTTTTGTATGGAGCTGTCGATTTTTTTTTGTGAATGAATCTATACATATAATTTATCTATATCTATACATATAATAAAACAGTAAAAATTTTAATATTTTTTATTAATGTTTTTGTTACATATTGTAAAATGCGGTTTCCATGTTAGGGCACGTTAAGCCGTCGGTCCCGGTCACTGTCTTTGACATTGGTCGTTATCTAAAACCATGTCAGAGGACTTCAAGGCGGTTAAAAACTCTGACACTAGTGTTAGTCACTAACACACACGATAAGAAGAAGAATGATAATCATGGGTCAAAAAGACATTGTAGGCTGATCACCTGATTGTCCGATAAGTAAGATGATCCGTGCTTCGGAGGGCACGTTAAGCCGTCGGTCCCGGTCACTGTCTTTGACATTGGTCGTTACCTAAAACCATGTCAGAGGCCTTTAGGGCGGTTTAAAAACTCTGACACCAGTGTTAGTCACTAACACACACGATAAGAAGAAGAATGATAATCATGGGTCAAAAAGACATTGTAGGCTGATCACCTGATTGTCCGATAAGTAAGATGATCCGTGCTTCGGAGGGCACGTTAAGCCGTCGGTCCCGGTCACTGTCTTTGACATTGGTCGTTACCTAAAACCATGTCAGAGGCCTTTAAGGCAGTTTAAAAACTCTGACACTAGTTTTAGTTACTAACACACACGATAAGAAGATGGGTCAAAAATAAATTATTGGGTACTGTAAAAAAAATAAAACGTCACAAAATAATGCCACTTCTCATAATCACATCCATCATATCCGCTTTCAACATGATTTTAAATTTATTATTGCGGAGAAACTGATAATAATAGCTATATTACACTCCGAGAAACTGATAATAATAGCTATATTACACTCCAAGAAACTGATAATAATAGCTATATTACACTCCGAGAAACTGATAATAATAGCTATATTACACTCCGAGAAACTGATAATAATAGCTATATTACACTCCAAGAAACTGATAATAATAGCTTTATTACACTCCGAGAAACTGATAATAATAGCTATATTACACTCCGAGAAACTGATAATAATAGCTATATTACACTCCAAGAAACTGATAATAATAGCTTTATTACACTCCGAGAAACTGATAATAATAGCTTTATTACACTCCGAGAAACTGATAATAATGTGTGTGGCTAGGCTAGTGTTAGAGCCATCAGATAGACAGACATTAACGACCAACTTATAACACCATTCTTTTATCGTGGGTTTGAAAAATATACATTATTTTTGTATGCGCTGATACATACAAGAGTCAGTAGTATATTTGTCATGCCGTCAGATTCGGAGCCACACCTTAATTCTTACCTGCTGAAATGAATCATGTTAAGTGTCCCGCCGACCACCGGCGCCCGCCAAACTTTCCTCAATGGCCAATAAACACGCAATATAATATGAAAGAGAGCACTAAAAATGCCATTATTATTTGCCAAATGTCCACCTTATGTTAAACGAAGCTGTCAAAGGGTTCGATGTCTAGCAGACACTTTATTAAGTCGTTATATGCGTTTATGATCCCGCTTAATACTTATGTCCGACTAGGTAATTATTGTATGGTCAGTTTATGGACGTTAATTTCTGGTTTATAGTAGATCTTTGTGGTAATTAGTTCCTTATTAGATACCTATAATATTTAATGTAAGTTATAATATAAATAATGATATAAAAGTTACTGTTAATTGTCTGACCTTATTTTATACGGACGTCAAATAAGCTAAACCGTCCACTTGGGCAACTATGTTTCGCAACCAGTTAAATATTTTTTCGAAAATAAAAATCGAAACCACCAACTCTAAGAGTCATCTGACAAGCCTTTCAAACATACCCTTTTAAACAAAAAAAGGATTTTCGAATTCCTCCAAGCGGCATACATAAAGTAAACATTGATAACTCCTCCTTTTTTGAAGTCAGTTAAAAAGAAGTAATAAAAAGTAAAAGTAAAATAAGTAATCTTGTTACGAGCTTAGATGCTCAAAAGGCATTCATTATTTCCGTTTCACATCCAGCGTGGCCTTTGGATGGTTCTTGCGGCCCTGGTCTGCTAAGAGACGTAAAACTCAACTCTGTCTGCCTCGTTAAGGTTAGAGACGTATAAGTGTGTAGCTAGGCAATTAAAATTTTCACACATGATGTACTTCTGTTGCGGGTCTAACAAGAAATACTAAAAACATAATAAAATTTAAGGGGACTCCAATACAATAAACATAATTTTCTATAATGTAATATAGTGCACAAGTCCGACTCACACTTGGCACAATCTTTCTTTACTCAAACTAGAACAACAAGGCAATACTATAAATTTCAATTGCGTCAAATGACAATAAAAAAATCGGATAAGTCTGACTCCCCTGATTTAACCCCTTCTTTACCTGCCTCCCCTAAGGAAATAAAACTTATCTACAAACTTTCTGCCAGCTATCTCTAGGAAAATACTTTTTTATGACCTTCGAAGTTTACTACCACATTTGTGATTCAGTTCAGTCGCTCGAGCTTCCATGGTCTGGTGGAAAAAACGTACAGTGCTTTATTCAAAGCAGATTGGAAAAACTCTTTTAATTAAGCACCTTTTGAAATCCGCCATTATAAAACAGACACAATAGTTTTTAATATATATAGGGTCAAATCACACAGATTGAGCTAGCCCCAAAGTAAGTTCGAGACTTGTGTTATGAGATACTAACTCAACGATACTATATTTTATAACAAATACATATATAGATAAACATCCAAGACCCAGGACAATTTGAAAAAGGCCATTTTCCAACTTGCCCTGACCGGGAATCGAACCCGGGACCTCTGGGTGGTGGACTAGCATGGTGACCACTGCGCTACGGAAGTCGTCATAACATGTAGTAAAACAATTGAAGCCGCATTATACAATATGTATCAAAAATCCTGTCCGATCCGTGAAGGTAATGTTGGGTAGCTTGTGTATGATCCATGTATCGGTTTCTCCCATTCCTCAAATCACAAAAAAAACTGCAGCTCATACATTTTGGAACGGTAGGATTTTTTTTGTATGGAGCTGTCGATTTTTTTTTTGTGAATGAATCTATACATATAATCTATCTATATCTATACATATAATAAAACAGTAAAAATAGTGTGTCTGTACATTAAATATATTTCCAAAAAAAATATTGGGGGCGATAGTGACGTAGTAAAAGAGTAAGAATTAAAAAAAAAATGTCTGTCTGTTTGTCTGTTTGTCTGTTTGTACACGCTAATCTCCGGAAATACTGGACGGATTCAAATGAAACTTTTTTGTTATATAGCTATTAAGCCTGGGCAACATATAGGGTATAAATGATTTTGGAAAATAGAACGCCTGATGCAGAACCATAATGGTCCAGCTAAACTATAAGAGATATAAAAATATCGCCTTAGTAAAAGTTGTTCAGCCTGATGAGCATTTTCCAAAGACAAAGTCCACGCGAAGGAAGTCGCGGGCTTCGGCTAGTATATGAATAAAGGAATGGAAGAAACCAATAAATGGGACATACACAAGCTACCTAACATTACCTTCACGGATCAGACAGGGTTTTTGTTACATATTGTATAATGCGGCTTCCATGTTAGGGCACGTTAAGCCGTCGGTCCCGGTCACTGTCTTTGACATTGGTCGTTACCTAAAACCACGTCAGAGGCCTTTAAGGCGGTTTAAAAACTCTGACACTAGTGTTAGTCACTAACACACACGATAAGAAGAAGAATGATAATCATGGGTCAAAAAGACATTGTAGGCTGATCACCTGACTGTCCGATAAGTAAGATGATCCGTGTTTCGGAGGGCACGTTAAGCCGTCGGTCCCGGTCACTGTCTTTGACATTAGTCATTACCTAAAACCATGTCAGAGGCCTTTAAGGCGGTTTAAAAACTCTGACACTAGTGTTAGTCATTAACACACACGATAAGAAGAAGAATGATAATCATGGGTCAAAAAGACATTGTAGGCTGATCACCTGATTGTCCGATAAGTAAGATGATCCGTGCTTCGGAGGGCACGTTAAGCAGTCGGTCCCGGTCACTGTCTTTGACATTGGTCGTTACCTTAAACCGTGTCAGAGGCCTTTAAGGCGGTTTAAAAACTCTGACACTAGTGTTAGTCACTAACACACACGATAAGAAGAAGATGGGTCAAGAATAAATTATTGGGTACTGTAAAAAAAATAAAACGTCACAAAATAATGCCACTTGTCATAATCATATCCATCATATCCACTTTCAACATGATTTTAGATTTATTATTGCGGAGAAACTGATAATAATAGCTTTATTACACTCCGAGAAACTGATAATAATAGCTATATTACACTCCGAGAAACTGATAATAACATCTATATTACTCTCCGAGAAACTGATAATAATAGCTTTAATGCACTCCGAGAAACTGATAATAACAGCTATATTACACTCCGATAAACTGATAATAATAGCTTAATTACACTCCAAGAGACTGATAATAATAGCTATATTACACTCCGAGAAACTGATAATAATAGCTATATTACACTCCGAGAAACTGATAATAATAGCTATATTACACTCCAAGAAACTATGAAAATGTTTGATTTAAAGTTTAGAAAAAAAATACACTTCACGTAATGTAATTTATACTTATTGACGTATAAAAGTGCCTGTAAAGGTTGTTACTGAAAAAACATAATTTAAGAATTTTAGATAATAAAATATAAAAAAAATATATATATAGGGACAAATTACACTGATTGAGCTAGCCCCAAAGTAAGTTCGAGACTTGTGTTATGGGATACTAACTCAACGATACTATATTTTATAACAAATACGTATATAGATAAACATCCAAGACCCAAGACAATTTGAAAAAGGCCATCTTCCAAATTGCCCTGACCGGGAATCGAACCCAGGACCTCTGTGTGGCGGACTAGCATGGTGACCACTACGCCACGGAGGTCGTCAAATAATGTATCCGATGAGCTCTTGGAAACATCCTTATTGTAAATTGGCACTATTCTGTATACTTTTAAATTATGATTACTATTAATAACACCAACCAATGTACGTATTCTATCAAAATCTACTACTGTAAAGAGACACAGACTGCATCCCGATCGACTATTGTTTCTTTTAAACTGGCTCTTATTAAATTTAGAACAGCCCTCGAGATTAGAGGGTAGGTTTTATTGGGGGCGACTAACGAGTGCCGATAAGGAGGCATAATGCCCCTCAACAGCCGAGTGGCGTAAGAGATGAGCGGATGGTTTAAGAGATATTGACAATACATATTTATAAAAATTAAAGAAAAGTTGACGGAGCGAGCGAAGCGTCTCAGTTGCGAGGTTAGCAAAAAATGCTTTTGTACGGCTGTTCTGGCCTACAGGTCGCATTTCTAAAATAATTCTCGTGAATTTTGGTGAGGTTTGAAAAATATATTGAATTTTGTCGATTCAGTTCTTCGAAATTTTTAAAATGGCAGAAATATGGGGGTTGGAAGCATAAAAAATATTATATATCAGACATTTCTATTTTTTTTAATAGCATAGAAGTTTTTTGTTACCCTCAGGTTACCCTTATAAAGACGCATTTTTTTATCTGATAAACTTAGATCGCGGTTTATCCTAAAACCCGGTCATACTTTAAACTTCAAAATTATTTATTAAAAAGCCTTTTTATTCAAGGAAGTATAATATTTTGAGTATTGCTAAATACTCTGTTGGAACGAAGTTACAAAAATGAAGCCCCTAAAAAGAACCGTAAAATCCTGCCCCTAAAAAAGTGATAGAAAAACCTTATACTTTTTTTCGCCAAGTATCATCCGAAAAGAAAACGTTTATTCCAAAAATAAATAAAAGTAGGCGACTTGGCGTCTCGTCCGCTATATTCCAATCTTGCACCACCCACCAGGGGGCAAGCCATACTGTTTAATCTCTATTTCAATCTCGCCTTAAATGAACACCTACCTATTGATCGAGATAGAGAAATCCTTTGGTTCACTAATGAATTGATTCACCACCTTGTTTCGTGCATTAGTAATAGCGGCTTCCTTTAGGATTAAGCAACTTTGTTGCAAGTTGGTGTTTAAAAAATAAATTATTGGGGAACTCAATTTTTTTAAATCTTTTAAGTGTTTTATTCGTTGTTGGTTCATTTATATGACGATTGTCATGGTTTGGACATGTGATGAGAAGAGAGGATTAACACGCAACAAAAAGAACTTTAAATATGAAGTTAAATAGAAATAGGCGAAGGAGAAGACAAACAGAGGTGGATGGAATGCGTAAGGCAAGATACGGGAGTAATAGGAGTAGATTTTAGTATGACGGGAAACAAAGGACTGTAGAAGGGGAAGACATAATGCACCAACCCCAGATAAGAGATAAGGTCAGGCAGATGATGATTGGCGCATATAGATACATTTATTAAATGATATAGGAATAACGTAATCATAACACAGCACATATACACACGGCAGCGTATCAGCCAAATCCAAAGCGAAAGTACCTGGCGACGCAGCTCAGCTGTGAGTGTATATTTACATGAACCATTTTGACCTTTTTCAAAAGTATTTCTTTTTAAAGTAGAGATTTTTGAAACCTTTTTAACCGGCATAAGTACATTAAATTTTGCAAATTCATATAAGTCCTTTGGCTTATCTAGAATCCATGTAATGAGAATGTATAGGTATACTAGCCCGGTCAAATGTTGAGTTTTATAAAAGTAAACTTTAGGATTCTTTACAGAACTTGGCACCTTTTTGGTGCGATTAATGTTATTTATAAACACATAGTCTCACTTAATGGCATATGAATATGTTGTTTTTATTGTAAAAAAATCCATAAGCACTATGTATGAAAACAATAAAATATTTTGGGCACTGACTTTTACAAAACTAAAAAGGTGGTCAAAAATATTATGCTCTTTTACTTGAAGCAAATCCTTCAATATACTACCGTAATATGTAACATTTGGCACTATTCTTAAGGCACATAAATATCCCTGGATACAGCTAAGCTCATAATTAGTACGGGCTGGGGAGGGGTGAACTTAACGAGATAAACACATGGCCTTAAACACTGTAGCTTAATGAAGTTTGGTTACTTGCTGTATGTTTGAGAATATTGTGTTGGAATATCTTGATTAAGGGGATAACTTGAATTTTTCGGGGTCCAGTGTTGATCCCATTTAAAATAAATTATTTGAAAGAAAACGGAGATAAAATTTAAAAAAAAAACGACGGGTTGCACTCTGGGAGTGCCGGCAGAAGTGAAAACTTGAATATTAACGTTGTGCATTTTTGATATTAGAAACAGCAGGCGCAGGCATACCGCGCCGTAGAAAGAGAGGGGGATACTCCCTCTCCTACGCCGCGCCAGCTGGCTACTCTCCATCCGTCTTACGAATTTTCGATCAGGTCACGTGTCCTGACGCGAGTTTAACATTTTTTACCCATTCCAAAAAAAGTGCACAACGCCGCTAAAGAAGTTTTCACTTCAATTATGTAAGTAATCACCAAAGATATAATCATCAGATCACAGAGATTCAATTCAAAATCGATATTGACCCTTGACGATCCGTTAGATACTATCTTAATCATAGTTTAAATATTATCTCAGCATCTGAGAGGCGGCGTCGGCTAACTGTATTCAGTAAACTAAAAGTAAGGTACAGTATCGGTACTGAGATTTTATCAGAGGTCGTAAAAACTGACCCAGGGAGTGGGCGAAGCATTGGATTTAACACAATCCTTGTTACAGTACAACTTTCCTTGTGTAACATACTAATTATTCATTTAAAGAAATGAAATGTATTTAAATCGATGACATCAAATTGTACATATATTAAAGAATATAAAATATGACATCTGTGTTTGTTGACGCTAATGAGGCTCTGCCTACTCCGTATTTGCGAATGTACTGTATATGTGTATGTATTGGTTAACAATTGTTCCTACTTCCTTTTATTCATGACTTTTGTTATTTAAAAATCGAAATACACTTGCCATTTAACTCTCAAATAGATCACTGCATTTTTATTTCATCACCGAATTATCAACATTAACGGCAAATCACAAAGGCACTCAAAGCCAAAAATATATACACACGCGCCGCTACAGTGTTTATACATAATGTGTACTTATGTGCTGTATAATTCTAAGTTTTATAATATTGACCTGTAACAACATGTTATCAATATGTAATAAACAAAAAACAATAAAAGCCGCCGTGACAGGTGCCGTGTGGTTCCCGGCAGAGTAGAATAGGACCACTCCATCTCTTCCTGTGGATGTCGTAAGAGGCGACTAAAGGATAAATCTGACACGAACACCAAAAGAGGCATCCGACGGGCAGCAGCGTTGGAAGCCCGATAGTAACACAATACTGCGCTCGCCAACCCGCCTGCCAAGCGTGGCGAGTATGGCAAAACCCCCCCAATGGAGGTACAACAAAAGACCAGGCCCCCAGTCCCCGGCAGCCCCGCTATTCCTGGCTCCGGTAGCGGTCATGGTAACGGCGGGGCAGGGGGTGCTAAGAATCCCCGGCAGAGATCCGGCTACCACTCCCGTCGACGACTGGCCCTGGTAACACATAACGTCTGCACAATGAGGACTGACGAGAGGTTAGATGAGGTGGAAGAGGAAATAAGTAGGTTACGATGGGACATTGTGGGGTTGTCTGAAGTCCGAAGAGAGGGCGAGGGCACGACAACCCTAGAGTCTGGTAACCTACTCTATCACCGGGAAGGGGACATAAAGAAGTCCCAGCATGGTGTCGGGTTTCTCGTCCACAAGTCCCTCATTAACAACGTCATAACCATCGAGAGTGTCTCTAGCAGGGTAATATACCTGATACTCAGAGTATCTAAAAGATACTCGCTGAAGGTTATACAGGTATATATGCCAACAAAGGATCACTCCGATGAAGAGGTGGAGGAAGTGTATGAGGACATAAGTAAGGCCATACATACTTCTGAAACCTATTTTACGGTTGTTATGGGGGATTTTAACGCGAAACTGGGCAAACGAGGCGATGGAGAGATTAGGCTGGGAAACTTCGGATACGGAGTGCGAAATAACAGGGGACGAAGGCTGGCTGATTTTTTGGAGCAAGAGGGACTCTTCGCGATGAACTCTTTCTTCAAGAAGCCGCCACAAAGGAAGTGGACCTGGATAGGTCCAGCAAAGAAGAACCAGCCCCCTGTCAAAAACGAAATCGACTTCATCTTAACGACTAAGAGACGAATATTCAACGATGTCTCAGTGATCAATCGGATCAAAACCGGGAGCGATCACCGAATATTAAGAGGCATCGTGAATATTGATCTCAAGGTCGAAAGATCGCGGCTGATGAAGTCGACGCTCCGACCGACGCAGATCCAAATCGAAAACTCCGAGGGTTTCCAGCTTGAACTATCAAATCGCTTTCAAGGCCTTCAGGATTGCGTTACAGTGGACGAGATAAACCAAGGGTTTATACAAGCTGTCCAAGCGGTGGGATCGAAGGTGTTTAGGTCTCGCCCCAAACAAAGACCTCAGAAAATCTCTGCTGCGACCCTTACCTTAATGGCAGAGCGACGATCAAGGCCGCTGCAGACCTCCGAAGATGCTGAATCATATCGGCAGCTCAACAGACGTATACAAAAGTCCTTGCAACACGACATCCGCTCCTTTAATACTGAGCGTATTAAGGAGACGATAGAGCAGAATAAAGGCTCCAAAGTGTTCGCAAGAGCTATGTCGGTTGGGCAAAGCCGATTGATGAAGCTGAAGACGGAGGACGGCGGCGTGGTGTCGACAAAGGAAGGGGTTCTGGCGGAGATCGAGAGGTTTTATGGACAGCTGTATACCTCAGTTTCACAACCCAGCGGACAAATGGCTGAAGACCCAAGAGCCAAGTTAACCCGACACTATACCGAAGATATCCCGGACATCAGCCTGTACGAGATTAGGATGGCCCTCAAACAGCTTAAAAACAACAAGGCGCCGGGCGAGGATGGAATCACAGCAGAGCTTCTGAAAGCGGGCGGAACGCCCGCCCTTTTTTTGGGCGGTAGGTGCAAAAAGTAAGAATATCTCTCTACATAAATTTGTATTTAAAATTAATTATTACAAGTTTTTAATGTAGGTTAACTGGCGGGTGGTGCAGTGAAATTTGCGAGTTTCATTTGCATTGCTTCTTATTTTAGAATCTTTTTTGATTAACAATATTATTATTTTATTTTATTTATTGTATTATTATTATCTATTCATATATTTATACTCATAAATACTCTCAATGACTGATAGTGATTCTAGCGACGAATTTCACTCTTGTATTGGAAGTGCGGACACCTCTTTTGTCTCTCTTGGCGAATACGTTTTCAGTGCATTTGAACATTCTAATCACTTCAACGTTTGCCACATCAATGCCCAAAGCCTGCCCGGTCATTACTCTGAATTTGTAGAAACATTCTCGAACGTTAACGTACATGCAGTTCTCATTTCAGAGACTTGGTTAAAACCTGGACTTGCATCCACTTCTTACCCATTACCCGGTTTTGTTCTCATCCGAAATGACCGTCTAGGCAAAGGTTGTGGAGGCGTGGCAATCTATCTTCGGTGCGAAATAGCGTATAAAGTGCTATCAGTGTCTCCGGCCTTATATTCTGCATCTGCGGAATTTATATTTCTGGAGATCATGGTAGGGGGTTCCAAGGCTGTTCTTGGCGTGGTTTATTGTCCACCTTCTACAAATTACTTTTCCGATCTTGAGATAGCTCTGGATTCCTTTAGCTCTGAGTACGTACATCATATTATTCTCGGCGACCTCAACACTAACCTTCTAAACAGTCAGTCGACACGAGCGCTTAGCTTAGGCCGCATCCTTGAGGCTGCCAGTCTTCAAGTGCTTCCTCTCAATGCTACTCACCACAATATAGACACCGAAGATACTTGGTTGGATCTAATTATAACCTCATCGACTGATCTTATTTCCGCACATGGCCAGTATCCGGCTCCTGCTTTCTCCCGGCATGACATGATCCACTGCTCCTATAATCTTAAGCCATCAAAAATTGTCCCAAAAACAGTTTACCGGCGCAGTTTTGCTCGAATAAATTCTGAGGAACTGGCTTCCGACGCTGCTAATATAAATTGGGAGAAACTATTGTCTGCAAACAAAGTAGACGAAAAAGTAGCTTTTCTCAACGAAGCCTTTACTAAGTTGTATGATAAACACGCTCCTATACGGAAGGTCAAAGTTAAGCGTCCCCCTGCGCCTTGGATTACTCCTGGGGTCCGAATGTATATGAGACGTAGGGACCGAGCATTTCGTCAGTTTAGGAGGGATCGCTCGGAGGAAAACTGGACTTTGTTTAAGGTTGCAAGAAATCGGTGTAACAGAATGATGCGTGACGCCAAACGCCGCTTAATTCTTGATACTGTCTCCTCTTCATCTTCAGCTGACACCTGGAAGTTCCTTCGATCTTTAGGCATTGGTAAATCAGTCAATTCTAATATTCCTTCTTCAATTTCGTTAAACGACATCAATAAACATTTCACCACTTCTTCTCAGTTAGATGACTTAACGAAATTAAATACTATTTCGGGCATTGCTGCTCTTCCTTCTCGTGTCAACATTGAATTTAATTTTTCTCCGGTCAGCCAGGAAGAAGTCAAAAAGATTTTTCTAGCCATCAAAACCAGAGCCGTGGGTGTTGATCAATTAAATCGACGTATGATTGAATGCATACTGGACATTATTATTCCTATCATTACCCATATCATAAATTTTTCCCTCACTTCAGGCCAATTTCCTTCACTTTGGCGGAAAGCCTTCATATGCCCCTTACCCAAAGTTCCCAACCCCTCTCTACCAAATCATTTCCGTCCCATCTCTATTCTCCCGCTATTGTCAAAGGTTCTTGAGGCTTGTGCACATAAGCAACTCACCTCATATTTCATTCGTAATGGGCTATTAAACCCCTTACAGTCCGGTTTTAGACCTGGACATAGCACTGTTTCAGCTCTCCTTAAAGTGATCGATGATATTAGAGCAGGTATGGATAATACTAAAGTCACTGTGTTGGGTTTAGTAGACTTTTCTAATGCATTTAATACCGTCGATCATGACATCCTCCTCGCGATCCTTTCCCACCATTCGGTTTCTCCCTCGGCTGTGGATTGGTTTTCCTCATATCTTCGTGGTCGTCAGCAGTCAGTCCGCATCGATGATTCATCATCGAGTTGATGTGAACTAGACACTGGCGTTCCGCAGGGCGGCATCCTTTCTCCCTTACTATTTTCCATTTTCATTGATTTTATCACCAAAGAACTTCAGTGCACGTATCACCTTTATGCTGATGACTTGCAACTTTATGTACAAACTGATATTGATAATGTTGATAACGCTATCGACCTAATTAATACAGATTTAGCGGCAATTGCTGACTGGTCACGACGTTTCGGAGTCACTGTCAACCCTAATAAATGTCAAGCTATCATAGTAGGTAGCTCACATCTCACAGGCCGGCTTGACAACAATTCACTTCCTCCAGTTCGATTTAATAATATCCCAATCCAATTTTGCTCCAGCGTCAAAGACCTCGGGCTCCACATTGACACAAACCTCCGTTGGGATGTTCACATTGCAGAGGTAGCTGGAAAGGTAACGGGGGCTCTCCGCTCCTTGTACAGATTAAAGAACTTTCTCCCTATTAATATTAAGACTATGTTGGTGTACTCTCTTATTTTTCCTATTATAGATTATGCGGATGTATGTTACTCGGATCTGAATTGTAACTTCCTTAACAAACTAGATAGACTCCAGAATAATTGTCTGAGATTTATATTCGGACTACGTAAGTATGACCATGTGTCTGCTTACCGGTCTAAACTCAAATGGCTACCTATCCGTCAACGTCGCAATTTGCATGTTCTCACGACTCTATTCTCTATACTCTTCGACCCAAAAACTCCGATGTATCTTAAAAACAAGTTCACTTTTCTGGCAGATACTCATCTCAGAGTTCTTCGTTCTTCCAACAATCTTCTTCTTGATGTGCCTCGCAGCCGGAGTGGGTTCTTCGATCATTCATTCACCAAACAAGCCGTGATGCTATGGAACGCCCTTCCCGTTGATATCCTGAAAGCCCCTAGTCGTCAAGCGTTTAAGAGTGCTGTGCGCGCTCATTATCTTCACCAACTGTCATAGAGTATTATAAATATTTATGTAGTTTATGTAGGTTTTATGTTTTATGCCAAATTTGTGTATTATTTATATGTATGTTTATAAATACTTATAGATATATAAATAAAATTATACTTAGTTAAATAGATTTAATTAGAGTGTGTCTTGTCGTCCAAAATTAGCTTTTTTCGGCATCACCTGTAGGTTGACTGGTAGAAAAGGCCCTGGGCCTTAAGTCCGCCTGTTACAATTTTTGTAATAAAGTTAAATAAATAAAAAATAAAAAAAAAACGCCGGTACTGAAAGTCCTTCAGAGGCTCTTTAATTCCGTTCTGCTCGAGGGCGTAACGCCAGAAGCGTGGAGCAGGGGCGTGGTGGTCCTGTTCTTCAAAAAGGGAGATAGCACCCTATTGAAGAACTACAGGCCTATCACGCTTCTGAGTCATGTATATAAGTTGTTCTCGAGGGTCATTACGAATCGTCTCGCAAACAGGTTCGATGCCTTCCAGCCTCCCGAACAAGCCGGTTTCCGTAAAGGTTTTAGTACCATGGACCATATTCAAACGCTGCGGCAGGTTATAGAGAAGACGAGGGAGTATAACCGGCCGTTATGCTTGGGGTTCGTGGACTATGAAAAAGCCTTCGATTCGATCGAAACATGGGCCGTACTTCAGTCTCTCCAGCGATGCCGTATTGACTATCGGTATATCGAAGTGTTGAAGTGCTTATACAGTAATGCCACTATGTCAGTCCGAGTACAGGAGCAGTGCACGAGGGCAATTCCACTGCATAGAGGTGTAAGACAGGGAGACGTTATATCTCCGAAACTGTTCACCGTTGCACTGGAAGATGCCTTCAAGCTTCTGGAATGGGAAGGATTTGGCATCAACATCAATGGCGAGTATATCACTCACCTTCGATTTGCCGACGATATCGTTGTCATGGCAGAATCGATGGAAGACCTAAGTACTATGCTCGGAGATCTAAATCGAGTTTCCCAACACGTGGGCCTTAAAATGAACATGGACAAAACGAAAGTAATGTCGAATGTCCATGTTGCGCCCCTACCTGTTTGTGTTGGGAGCTCCACCCTCGAAGTTGTAGACCAGTATATCTACCTGGGTCAATTGATCCAGGCAGGATGTTCCAGCTTCGAGGAAGAGGTCTCTAGACGAATCCGACTCGGCTGGGCAGCGTTCGGGAAGCTACGAAGTGTCTTCTCGTCAAATATACCTCAGTGTCTTAAGACTAAAGTTTACAACCAATGTGTGTTACCAGTGATGACTTATGGCTCTGAAACATGGTCCCTTACTATGGGTCTCATAAGAAGGCTCAAGGTCGTGCAACGCGCTATGGAGAGGGCTATGCTCGGTGTTTCTTTACGTGATCGAATCAGAAATGAGGAGATTCGTAGGAGAACTAAAGTCACTGACATAGCCCAGCGGATTAGCTCGTTGAAATGGCAGTGGGCGGGACACATAGCGCGACGAACCGATGGCCGATGGGGCGAAAGGGTTCTCGAATGGCGACCACGTATAGGCAAGCGAAGCGTAGGACACCCACCCACAAGGTGGTCTGACGACCTAACCAAGGTCGCTGGAAGGCGCTGGATGCAAGCAGCTCTAGATCGGTCATTTTGGAAATCTTTGGGAGAGGCCTATGTCCAGCAGTGGACGCTATGCGGCTGAAATGATGATGACTCCAAACTCCAAGTCCTCCCGTGGATATCGTAGAAGGCGACTTACAAGCTAAACAAAGCTTATAAACATCAATGAGACCTCTTCACCCCGTCTAGCCAGTCTAGGAGAGTGTAGACCAAGTTTTCTGGCTGCTCTGGCCAAATATGGCTCTGGTTTTTCTGCCTAAATCGCATTTCGTAATAATAGGAAGTGGTCGAAGGAGTAATCTTGTCAAAAAATGAGGTGGTCTTAAGTAATTTTATCAAAGTAACACATGATTTTATATGTGATTTATCCCCGATTCTCTGATTTTAACTAGCTGTAGTATTTTTGTGCCTAAAGTATTTGACGTTATTAATTCTATTAGACGTAAGTCGTGACTGCTCAATAAAGTGACGTGATAAATCAGTCCTTATCACTTAGATAACAGGATTTATTTTTTACCCAGGGGATGCATTCGGCGGGAAAGATGATAAGATGCCATAACAGATAGCAAGGGGGTATAATGTAAGGGTTTTTTAGTGTTATGCGATGGTAAGGATTGAAATGAGTACCCGGCATGCAATACCGTAACCAATCAATGTGTGCTTTGCCATAAATTTGTAAGTAATTGGTTTGAAACGTTTAGGAAAGTCAGGTAAAAAAACGTTTGCATTTTTGAGATTTTGTTTTAGTTTTACAGAAAAAAAACTGGACGTAAACTTAGTGGTGGGTGGCTATACTAAATATAGTCGTGGCTTCGTCGGGTGGACCACGTCGAAAAAATGGCAGATCGTACCGACAAGAGCGTACATGGGTAGACCAATCGAGAAAAGGCCGGTGGGCTATCCTGGAAAGACCTACAAAGACGTCAAAGCACTATCAGAATAGGGAACAGTTGCGTTTTCTGGTGACGGAGGCCAGGATCCACTTTGGGTCGCTAAGTCTTATCTTTACCTTGTAATCTAATCTTACAAGTAAACTTTGAAAGGAGTTTGATATGTCATCTTGGAATGACAACATGACGAATGATTGATTGAGTGATCTGTCTTTCTTTGAAGAAACTTGTTCAGTGTTTTTACTAAATCTATCCTAAAATATATCGTTAGAAAAACAAAAAATACTTAGCCAACTTTACCCCTACTCTAAGTGCATAAATTAATTCGATACAACTCCTTAGCGACGCTACAAGACAACCGCTGAGTCAGCGAAAGTTCAACAAACTTAATGAAAGATCGATTTTATAACGCTATTAATGTGAAATTTTGCATCGCACCCTCTCTGTTCTAGTTTCTGTTGAGTCAGCAGTGTGAACCATTGTAAGATACATACCCACTTTTAGAATGGTCAATAAAATTGATTCCAATCTAACTTTTACCTATTTTGCTAGTGCCTTAGCTTGTATGTATAGGTTAATAGTCTATTTTGAATTTTATCTTTTCTCTTTTATACTATTTATTTTTAAACGTATTAGAATATTGACGTCTATTTTACTAGTCGCACTGGTTAAAACTAAACGAAAGTAAATGATATTATCTCAATATTCTTAAATATAATATAAATATATAGGGACAAATTACACTGATTGAGCTAGCCCCAAAGTAAGTTCGAAACTTGTGTTATGGGATACTAACTCAACGATACTATATTTTATAACAAATAAATACATAGATAAACATCCAAGACCCAGGACAATTTGAAAAAGGCCATTTTTAAACTTGACCGGGAATCGAACCGGGGACCTCTGGGTGGCTGACTAGCATGGTGACCACTACGCCACGGAGGTCGTCATAATGTATGTATTCAGTTATTTTGTCAGTTTTAACCTTTATTTCTCTTTCTTGATTATAGTTTTATAATGTATCCCTGTCACAATACTCAATTATTTATCATCATCATCATCGTCAGCTTTCATGTTTTAAGCTATTGCATAGCTTCTATCGCGGGCCTTGAGCGCGGGGACCGAATCCAGAAATTCCGTAACGAAAAAACCTCACGCTTCCCACTCCGCCTACCATGTAGGGTTGCCGCTTCGTCTCCATCGTCCGTTTGCGACGTTGCCGTCCAATAGCTTTACCGCGGCAGTCCCCGAGTGCCACACGTATTTTTTGTTTTTTAAGTTTATTTCTTTGCTCATTTACTCACCGTTCGTCCTAACAGTGTGTCCTACCACACATTGCCACTCGCCCGGTGTTAATGTGTGCAGTATAAAACGATAGTTCATACGAACATGACTTTATTTCTCTCCTCATTTGCTTGCCATTCGTTCTAACAGTGTGTCCAACCACACATTGCCACTCGCCCGGTGTTAATGTGTGCTGTATAAAATGATAGTCCATCCGAACATGACTTTATTTCTCTCCTCATTTGCTTGCCGTTCGTTCTAACAGTGTGTCCCACCACACATTGCCACTCGCCCGGTGTTAATGTGTGCGGTATAAAACGATAGTCCATCCGAACATGACTTTATTTCTCTCGTCATTTGCTTGCCGTTCGTTCTAACAGTATGTCCCACCATACATTGCCATTCACGTGCTGTTAATCTGTATGACAAATCGATAGTTCATCCGAACAAGACTTTATTTCTCTCGTCATTTGCTAACCGTTCGTCATAACAGTGTGTCCCTCCACACATTGCCACTCGCCCGGTGTTAATGTGTGCGGTATAAAACGATAGTTCATCCGAACAGGATTTAATGAACTCGGATTTATAATTTGACAGTCATGCACCATTATCAAGCTTACATTGTCATTTTGGGATTTTCTGTGAGTTTACTTTGTGGGTTGGGTAGCAGTGTTTGAACACAGGCGTTGGGAAGTTCCTGATAGGAAACCTAATATGGCCACAACTTTGCCATTCTTGTTTAATCGACTTCCAAAAAAGGAGGATGTTATAAATTCTCTTATCTTTTTTTATTTAAGTTCACCGATTATTCGAAGGTCCACGGAAAGACTTGGAATGTCCTATTCTACTCTGGCGGAAACCACACGGCATCTTAGATGATTATTTCCAGTCAATTCAAAGACACAGGATTCGTTTCCAATCGGACCATCCATTGTGCTTTCGTATGCATCTCAAGCCAGTGTTACTCAAAGTGAAGCCCGCTGATTTTTTAATTTTGAAATATGATTTAAGATTCAATTACCTATATACGACGTGGGACATGTACATTCCCGTAATTAGTCGAACCACAGGGTGTACTAGATCACTATAGTATAAAGATAATGAAATAACAGTCAAAAAATAACAAAAAAATGGATATTCCCATACAAATTGCCCGGGCGGCTGCACATTTTCGTATGGAAATGTCGAATTTTTGTTTTGATTTTGACTTTTACTTAAATTTTATTATACTATAGTGATCTAGTATAGCCCGTGGTTCGATTAAGGTAAGGTAATTACAATTAATACAATTATATATGATAAAAAAATACTGATTTTTTTTGAGTTTTTTTTTTTATCTTTCATTTACAAGCCTTTTACTTAAATTTTATTATACTATAGTGATATAGTATAGCCCGTGGTTTGATTAAGGTAAGGTAATTACAATTAATACAAATACAATTACTTATGATAAAAAAATACTGATTCTTTTTGAGAATTTTTTTTTATCTTTCATTTACAAGATTTTTTCATGCAAGGATCGTACAGCTTTTAAGACGTTAACTCAACTTTGCATTTGCGTGAGTGTACACAGATAATGTAGGTGAGATAACGGTTTTAGGCATGGCAAGAACCGCGTATGGTTTCAACCGGTTTATACTGGTTTTTGAAACTCAGCTAGTGGCGCAGCACGATCCTCGCGCGTCATCTCCCTGCCGCGCACTTCCCACCTTCACGCGAATAATAGTAAAAAGTTCTAGCAGTAATAATAAATAATATAATAAAAATAATTTTATTGCACAAAATTAATATTTACATAGGTATACAATAATTATATAACTAAAAACTAAATAACCTACCTAAATTATAAAACTATAAACTAAAATAATCTAATTAAAAATAAAACTAAATAATATAATAAAAAAAAATAACATTAAAACGCGCATTTTTAATAATGATCAAAATGTTTCAATTTTTTGTAACGAAACTCTAAAATTTTATTATTTTGTAATTTTTTGAAAGTAAAATAAAGTTTAATCATGTGTAAAACATTTATGATAAATCTAGTTTGAAATGACATAAACGTGCCCAGAGAAATGTCCACTTTGACCAGCACTGGTCGATCAATGATGCATGTTTTTGAGAAAGACAATAGTTCTCGTGAGCAAACGGCCCATTGTTCTGCAGCTCGTGATTGCATGTACCTACACTGTGCCATCGAGCTTTCTTGATAACATTTGAACTGAGATAGGGCGTCAATGCGAGCATATTAGACAGTTACTTTCGCCAACGCGACATTTCTGTAAATATCTCTTGGTATTCTGTTATTAATTTTTCTGGGCTTGGAGAAAATATTTAAAATGTACCAGCTGCTTCTTATCGCAGATCGCAAAAGCAGATTAAGGGAAATTGACAAAATCCAGGGTAACTTTCAAAGCCCGTCAGTTATCTTACCTAGATGGTGTGTGTTTCTTATAGTAGATCATCAATAGCAATAATTTAGCTGAAAAAATGTTTTATTCACTGGACAATTCCCCACACTGACCTACAGCTTTTCGTAATACTGTAGCGTCTGTAGCACTTACCTGCCTATACTTAGTATATTAAGTTTTTGTTTTTTGTTCTGTAGTAATGATAAAGTATCATGCAACAAATAATTTATCTGTCTTATATATCTAATTTTATTAATTTAATAGAGAGAATAAATAAATAAATATGTATGGAAAAATTACACTGATTGAGCTAACCCCAAAGTAAGTTCAAGACTTGTGTTATGGGAAACTAACTCAACGATACTATATTTTATTACAAATACATAATAGATAAACAGCCAAGACCCAGTTGATGAAGAAAAGAAGAGACGATTGCTTAAATGAAAAGATGTTATTTCATATATATTGTTTGTTTCAGGTAAGTTATCACCATAGGGTCATCACGTGAGATAAATCCGGTGTAAGTAGTAAATAAGTACTTTTATTAACGAAACTGGCTGCGTTACGCGGTGTTCCACGTGGATGAAGGACCAATTTTCATCATTGGTCATGTGAAAAACACTTCATCAAAATCGGTCTATCCGTTTGAGCGCTACGATCCCACATACAGACAGACACAGTCAGACATTAGAGTCAAAAGTATAACTAATAATTTTGTCAGGGACTCAAAATGTAGGAAGCGGTGGAGACCAAGCGTTGGAAGGCGCTGTACGCAAGATACTCTAGATAGGTCCTTTTAGAAATCCTTAAGATAAGATAAGATAAAATTTCTTTATTGCACCAACTAAGTATTACAATAATCAAAAGTACATTTTAAATATAGTAGGTACAAAGGCGGACTTATCACTAAAGTGATTTCTTCCAGCCAAAATTTGGGTAAAGAAGACTATAAAAGATGTGGGGGAGTTGGCGCAGTTAGAGTATTACAGTGTAGAAAGATACAAGTGTACAATTTAAATAATAGGAGTACATACTATAACATATAAACGAACAATAAAGTAATATACTCGTAAAATACATAAACTATAGAATAGGTAAATACAAGAAAAGAAAAGAAGAAAAGAGATATTAGTCAGAGCTAGAGGAAAGGTAATGAGACGTCACTGAATCTTTGAATTTTTTCAATGACTGTACTTGGCGAATGTCTGGTGGTAAAGCATTCCAGATTTTAACTGCCTGAACTGTAAATGACTTAGAATAGAAATGAGTGCTATAACCAGGAGTGGAAAGTTTTAAGGTGACTGCTATGCACACTACGGTTCGTGTTCTCACGAAAGAAGGTAAAACGTTCTTTAAGGTACAGCGGAGTAGAAGGCACAAATAGACCCTTGGGAAAGGACTACAATTCAGTAGTGTCCTTAATGCAGCTGAAATGATGATGACCAAAGCGTTATTCTTAGTTCTGCACAAAACAATAGGTACTCTCTAGTCTTCGATACGTCTATATGAACATGTACCACAGATTTATCTCATGACAGACATG
This sequence comes from Acrobasis consociella, assembly GCA_963555685.1. Lineage (NCBI taxonomy): Eukaryota > Metazoa > Arthropoda > Insecta > Lepidoptera > Pyralidae > Acrobasis > Acrobasis consociella. The sequence continues at coordinate 20,599,149 of OY743110.1, read as the reverse complement.
GCAACGCCAGTTTTTGCTCCACACACGCTCAACTCAATCTAACTTGAGTAAGGAGCTCCTTTGATCTGAATTAATCGGAGAAACTCAAACGTTGCGAATTGAGGAATCTACTGGATTATTCGTGCCGAAATGAGGTTTGCGTCTTTATTTAGTATTTGTATTTACAGTAATTTTCGTATGATTTTTGGAACCAAGTTCCTTATCGTGCGTTTCTAAAGGGGGCTAGACGGAAATAATTAAGACCAAAAGTTGTAACGACACTTTTTGCTATAGTTGTAAGCCGTGCGGCGTGCGCATGTTTCTGTCTCTCTCTCTCTCGAACTTCGTTCCATCCGGGTGGGTGTCCCTTGACACCTCTCAAGTTTTTTATTATTACATTTTAGAGCTGGCGGGTGGCCTTGTGGGAGTGCGCATAACTAGCGCTTTCGCAAGTAAAGTGACGCCAGGCGTGGTCGGCACTTGGATGGGTGACCACAAGTGGCATAACAATTTCTCGAGCTCCTCCGTACTTTGGAAGCCACGTATAAGCCGTTGGTCCCGGCTGTTATCATTGTGGCAGTCATCAAGCTATGTCAGATGCCCAAAGGCAGCCTGAAAAATCTGACACCAGTGTTGGTCACGAGAAACAAACACTAAATTTCAAAACCTTTTTGAATTAATAAATACATGTGCAAATGCATGTGCGCGTGCGTAAGTGCATATATGAGTATGTATGTATGTATGTGTGTGTGTGTTTGTGTGTTTGTTGATCAATATTTTGCATATATTAAATATTAAATATATATAGTCATATTCCCATGCTGGTCTGGGAGAAACGAAACCGCGCAGATCGTAAAAGCCGATCGAGGGAATGGGCAAAATGCGAATCATTTTAACAGGCGATGCGGCTAGCAACCCATCACTGTATTGATTGCTTTTCTATCTTCTCGCCCACGATGACGCTAAAAGTGGCTTTTGGATCTTGCGGCCCTGGGCTCTGCATAGAACCGCAAGACCCAAAATGCTCTGTCTGCCCCATTAGGGATAAAGACGTGATAGTATGTATGTATGTATGTATAGTCATATTACATAAAACTTCCTGTTACAGGGGAAAATATTTTGGTAACAATTTTTGTAACTTAGCGCTAAGAAGAGCGGAGGCTCCTGTTACAAGCATCGTCTTGCTTAAAAGGAAGCTCCAGCAACTATAATATTGTAAAAATATTTGTTACCCAATAAATATTTTTTATTATTTTTTTATTTTTAAATACGGACAAATCACACAGATTGAGCCAGTCCCAAAGTAAAGTCAAAACTAGTGGTAATATACATATAGATAATCTTAGGTCAATCTGAAAAATATTAATTTCCATCTTGACCTGACAAAATATCGAACCCAGGTCAATCTGAAAAAGATCAATTTCCATCTTGACCTGACCGGAGATCGAACCCACGACATCCAGTGTAACAGCCTGGCATGATGACCTAGGCCACAGAGGTCATCCTTGTTACATGTTGTATCAAAATGATATACAAGGTAGAAGGGTCTTCCCATTTCCTCTCGCGGGTCTACTGGAAGAAATTTCTTTAGAAATAAGTAGCACCTAATGTATGTACTTTGTTTTCTTTTATAAGGTTTTATTTGTAAATTTTTTAATTGTAATTATAATAAAATAATAAAATGATTTATTTAAGATACAAACATAAAAAATATATGACACAAAAAATATAAAACACAAAAAGAAATTAAAAATAAACCAATTGTGGTGTACCTCAAAGAGGATCCAACTCAGCATGTTCTGGCTGTAGGGACTGCCAGCGCTGGTCTTCCGTTGGAACCTTGTTGACGTCACGGAAATAAGTACTGACTACTGAAGTTAACAAAAACAAATACATGAACCAATAAAATAAAATAAATAAGGGACATATACCCGTATTAAAACGAACCACGGACTGTACTAGATTACTATAAAAGTCAAATAGTTTAAAATAAAATTTGTGTCTAAAGTAACAAAAGAGCTCTAACTACAAAACAAAAGAATGTAGATTTTATTTTCTTCGCGTGATTTTTCTTATCTAAAAATGCTTCTACTTCGTCAATTAACACATTTAATGCCCGCAACTGCCCGCGTGCCATTAAAATTGTTAATTTGCCCATCAATTCTCATTGACATTTAGGTTTTGATTATAAGTCATAAGCGGACAGCGGAATGATACTACGAGACCCAAGTTTTACACAGTGCAAGTTTGTTGCCTTGCTTGCATAAATTAAGTCTAACAAAATATACTGAAACTATTTCAACTGTGAATTCAGTCCGTGATACTGAAAAAATATCTCCAAGGAACACATATCGAAATATGAAAAGTAATTTTTGGCCTCTCATACAATTTGATCTTACAGCTGATCTGAGTTTGTTTGGAAAGTCAAAAATTATTTTTCATATTTTGACATATGTTCCTTCGAGAAAGTTGTTCAGTATCACGAACTGAATTCACCCAATAGTTTCAGTACTTATATTTTGTTAGATCATATATAGAATAAAACTGAAGCATTAGTTGATTTGCATGGTCTTAATAAAACGTCAAATTGTATGCAAGAATCTTGCGCTGTGTAATTGGGCCTATATAAACGTTGCTTATTATAAAAAATAGCTTGAATCGAATGTCATCTCCATCTTTACTTGTCCTTTTTAGGGCTCCGTACCCAAAGGGTAAAAATAGGACCCTATGACTAAGACTTCGCTGTCTGTACGTCCGTCTGTCCGTCTGTCCGTCTGTCCGTCTGTCCGTCTGTCCGTCTGTCCGTCTGTCCGTCTGTCCGTAAAATAATTAATTTAAATATTTAAGGGGGGCTCCCATAAAACAAACGCGATTTTTTATAGATAATGGTACGGAACCCTTAGTGCGCGAATCCGATTCCCACTTGGCCGGTTTTTTGTGTCCAGAAGGCTAAAGAAAATAAAGGTTGAATAGATAATATTTTTTTACTTTTAAGATTGCTATTATTATGTATATTATGTATTTTACTAACCTTAGTTAATTTCAGTTATTAGTAAAATCGCTCTAGTTTTTTAACTTAGACCACAAGCCAAAAAAGATGTTCGTCCTACGTAACAGACGCACAAACAGACAAACAAATAAAAGGAATTCAAATCGACGACTGGACACTTTTAATGCCCCACGCGATGCCTTCGACATAATGTCGTTGACACTTCGAGAAATAAGATATTTTCTGTAATGACCGGCGAGAGGCTTGAGTTCGGGGGTTGGTTTTGGTTTATTATTTCTATGTATAATAAGGCCACACATAAAGGATTATATTAATTCGTAGGAGAACTAAAGTCATTGACATAGCCCAGCGGATTAGCTCGTTGAAGTGGCAATGGGCGGAGCACATAGGGCGATGCACCGATGGCCAATAGGGCAAAAAGATTCTCGAATGGCGACCGCGTACTGGCAAGAAAAGCGTAGGACACCCGCAAGGTCAGACGGTCTGACCAAGGTCGCTGGAAAGCGCTGGATGCAGGCCGCTCTTGATCGGTTCTTTTGGAAATCTTTGGAAGACGTAATGGTATATGTACTAACAAATATGCATGTATGAATATAACAAGATTATGCCACAATTTCTTCATATAATAATAACAAAATATCCAATCTCAGACGTTACCGAGTGCCATATCGTTTTATAGGTCCACCGATTGGGCAAAGGCGCAAAGTAACTCATTTCCCCGAATTACATAAGTCACAGCTAAATAAGAAAAGTTTCATAATAAAACGGCGTAACTACATCGTAAACACGTGTATTGGAGGGAGTGACGCCGGGATGGATTATTATCTCGGACCTGATATAATGAAATTGGACTGTAAGCATGATCAGAAAGAATGTTAGGTGTGTGTATTGTCAAAGTCAAAATCACTTATTTATCTTTGGATGTTTTGTCAGTGATGATTAGATCACTTTCTTATAGCTATGTTAGTATCGCGCTTTTCATTAAACTTAGATTGTTGGTTTATTAATTAATTAGTCTAAGTAACATGGGAACAATAATTTAAAAAATGTTTGCTTTGTTTTTTGGCAAAAATTAAAAAATTCCTAAATTTTAGATAATGATAAAAAAAATCCGAGTTATGAATTTTCTATTTTATGCAGTATATTTTGTGTCAAATTGACCATTTGTAATATAAAATATTTTTTAAAATAAATATGGTCTTTGGCTCTTTGGTTCGTTGTCGTGAAAAGTTTAACTTGACATAGACTTAAAAAATTAAAATTGAAAATGTTTCATACCATCATGGTTTTATACCAATAGGATAGTTTAATGAACTCATAAGCATAAAAAAATATATATATTAAGATGCGTCCATAATTAATAAGCGCGGAAAGTGATGTATCAAATTTGGTACTCTTGGCACTAAATATAGGCAAACAAATAGTAAGATAGAGATAGAGAGATTAAATATTTAAAAGAAAGTAGGGAGATATAGATTACTATACTCCTACAACTAGAGTCAAGTATTATTGATGAAACAACATTTTAGAATATTAATTTCGCGAACTATCACACTAATATTATAAAGGCGAATCATCACGCGCGAACGGCTGGATCATTTTGATAAAATTTGGTGTGCAGGAAGCTGACACCCTGGATTAACACATAGGGTCCTTTTTCGGGGCAACACCGCGGGGCGAAGCTAGTAATGTATAAACGTCTTATGATTTATCATCGATATAAAAATCTACATATTTTAATATAACTGCATATTATAAAAAAACAATATTACATGCATTCAATTATGTATAGAAAAAATCTTCCAACGCTTCACATCAAGGCAACGTGCCCAGAAAACTGGCAGTGTTTCCTCGCTGAATTGCGATAAATTCACTGATATAAATTCGATATAAATATATTATTACGGACATTATTATCCAATCGGTAACAACACAGTCATTACCCAAACTGACCAACATCGACCACTCCCAGTGACACAAATAAAAACTATTATCGGATCATGGTCGTCCCACGTAAATGCGTGTTATGCATTATCTCACACACTTTGCTACAGATCTCTAGCACCATTTTCGAACAACTTCATAGTTTATTCTGTTATTGTCCAAACCACCATTACTTACTGCTACATAACCACTTCGTTCACAATTTTCAACTTTACTCTCCTTGATATAAGGTTGCATTTTCAAGTTAATATATATTTTGGGTGTAAGTTATATGTTTGTCTGTCAGTACGTTGGCATTGTTTGTTGTAATATCGTCATTCGTCATGGTTGACAGGCTGTAATGGATAATAGGATCGCGTGTATGGAATCCTGGAGCGATCAAATGTTATTTAACATTATTTTTGTAATGTTTTTGGTATACAGACATCTATGGTTAAGATCTGTGGGAACAAGGTGCTACATGATTTTGAAGCGATGGTGGAAGATCTTTATAAAGGCCTGCGCAGACGAGAGATTTTTGTCCGCGGACTTTTTTGTCTGCTAAAATAGATCGCTTACAACTGTATCAAGTAACGCAAACGAGGGATTAAAAGTACCGCGTTCAAAAAGTCTCCCGAATAACCGTGGACCTGCAGGGAGTGGACCGGACAAAAATACGGAAAGAAATAGAAATCGTGTGACTAGGCGAAGCAACGCACATGGCGGACTTTTGTCCGCGTTGTGCGCTGTATTGAGTGATGTACGTATGTACGGCGATACGTGTGCATTGAGTTCGCGGTACATCCGCGGCTGACTTTTTATTCGCGAAGCGTACTTTTTTCTCCGCCGCGGAGAAAACTCCGTCGTCTGCGCAGGCTATTACACAAACAATGTATTTTTTCTATTTACGCCAATAATAATAATTTTTCTCTGAGAATTGTTTGTCGCACCTCCGTACTTTCGTGCCACTGTTTTTAACCCCTTTCAAAAAAGAGGAATGTCTGTCCGTCTGTGGCATCGTGGCGCTTGAACGGATTGACCGAATCCAATGCAGTTCTACCTGAAAATAATTTTCCTTGCGGTGATTTTTAGCTTAGGATCTTTCAGTTTTTTCCCTTATTTTACTCCCACGCTGGTCTGGGAGAAATAAAAAAAAACTTAGAATGTACCAGCTGCTTCTCTCCCCACGCAGATCGTAAAAGCCGATCGAGGGAATGGGCAAAAATGCAAATCATGTTAACAGGCGATGCGGCTAGCAACCCATCACTGTATTGATTGCTTTTCCATCTTCTCGCCCACCATGACGCTAAAAGATCTTTTGGGTCTTGCGGCCCTGGGCTCTGCATAGAACCGCAAGACCCAAAATGCTCTGTCTGCCCCATTAGAGATAAAGACGTGATAGTATGTATGTATGTATGTTTACCCATTTTTCTGAAGGATAAGAATAATGGATGTAAAAAGTTTAGAAGAAAGTTGTATTGAAGTCAAAAAACCTCCAATGACATCATCTAGTGACAAGTGGCGGAACTACATAACACATATTGACATCGCAGCGCCATCTATTATTAGTGAGGTAAATTACAAAACCCCGAATTTGAAGCATTATTACCTAATAACTTTTAAACAACTGAACCAATTTTCATTAAACATAGCTAAGAATCAGAGAAAGGGAAGTTTCTTTCACTTTAAAAAAAACGTATTTAAATTGATCCATCTGTTTGAGCGCTATGATGCTACAGACAAACAAGCAGACAAATACTAGCGTCAAAATTATAACACCCCTCTTTTTGTTAGTTAAAATATGCTCTCTGATAATAAACATAATACAAGTACAAGACTAGGTTACAAACCTAGAGAAAGCTGCTAGCTTCTAACCTGAGCTTCTAAAGCTTTAAAACAATATCTTTGTACATTAAGATATCGAATCAAATCGAGTTTCATCGATGTGACATACGAATTTGCATTGAATGGTCGATCATTTCGTATGTTTGTTTGTCATGTTCGTTCTCGGAAAGCTGTAATAATAAACGGGTATGTCTTTGACGATTTGTAAACGATCCATTGTATTGTATTAAATTACAGGTTTTAGTACTTCCTAATGGTTGTATGCTTGAATATAAAAAGATCTCTAGCAAATAATACATGGTGCTAGGGATCAAGTATCGGTAGATCCCGCTAGATGGTGTTCTTGACAATTGTTTTTTTTTAATTTATAATGAAAAGCAATCAAAAGAACTTTATCCGTCAGAACCTCGATGTAAAGTCAAACAGAGGTCATACCTACTTTTTTAGGGTTCCAGAGTAAACAAGGTAAATAATTTAATAAATTATTATTATAAATTTAAAATAATAAATAATACACAGTTATAAATATTTTGTTTTAAGGTACATTTCTTTGTTAGAATCACCCCCCCCCCCCCCCCCCCCCCCTCCATCAACTAAACGGTTATAAATGGATACGTGAAAAACTTCACTGCTATAATATCAGAGCTAAGTAGAGATAATGTACTCGGTAAAAAACACAAATAATTTTAGACGTAAGATTAAAAAAAAATAGATTTTAGACGTTTCTAGTGGCATAAATTCAAAGTTGGCATTCGGCACACTCACTTGACCGATTTTAATTTTTACAGAATTATTCAAAACCATTGATTATTTTGACGGAAAAAGACCCACAACTGTTCCTTTAACTCTGTATCTCGGAACGGTATGCGAAATAATTTTTTCCAATAAAAAAGTCTATTGTGACACTTGTTTCACTTCTACATGACGACGTCACATAACAAGCTGTACTTGAGAATTTTATGACGTGAAATTACAAAGTTAGATCTCATAACTTAAGCTACTTACATTTCTCAACATTTACAAAGAAAAACTCTTGAAAACTTAAATTTTAATACGAATAATAACAAAATGCCGTTGCTTTTTGTGAACTTTGTAAATTCATAACAGAACTTGTAGTTTATTTTGAAAGTTCTCACGTAGATTATAAATTCTTGTGCCTCGTTTTGTCCCAACTGTTTCAATGTCAACTTCAACTTTACAAGTGACCTTCCAATATGAAAAACTACACCTTTATTATTTGCAGGTTTTATTTAACTTTTAGTGAAATATACCTACAACATCTCACTACTTCTGATTGCAGATTTCAATATACAGTACCTGGGCGACCGAGCTTTGCTCGGTTACATCTCAAACATTAACTACATTTTTTAAACTTGTGTAAAAACAATACAAAATAAAAAAATATATATAAACTTGAACTTAAAAAAAAGTAAGTCACCTAGTGGGATTCGAACCCGTAACACTCTTTCTAGCGGTCCGCATCTTAAACCGCTGAGCCAAACGGAAAGCGGCCGCTGCGACGAAATTAGCGACCATATTCAGCGTGGAAAGAAAAACGCATAAAAACTTGAAAACACGCGTTTTCCCAAACATAAGACTACTCTAGATCGATTGTTTACCCCCGAAAACCCCCATATACCAATTTTCAGCGAAATCGTTACAGCCGTTTTCGAGATCACAGAAATATATAAATAAATATACAAGAATTGCTCGTTTAAAGGTATAAGATACTTGCTTATCGATTTTCTGATCGAAACCTCGAGGTTTTACTACTAATCAACTATTACATGAATATTTTACACTTTTAGTCAGTAGGTACAATACAATACAATACAATACAATACTATGCTCGTTATTGCGACAAATATACATAAATACTGGACATGGTGTTAAAAACTAGAAAATGTGCAAAAGGAGGTTTGGTCGCTAAATAATTTCTTCCAGGCTACCTTGCTTATATATAAATAAGCGGCCAAGTGCGAGTCGGACTCGCCCATGAAGGGTTCCGTAGTAGCAAATAACATAATACAAAATGTTTTTTTTTTAATTTTTATATTTGAGTTGATTGAATGAAAGGTAAATTACCGTTTATGATTTATGACGTATTAAAAAAAACTATTTACTAGATATCGTTCAAACCAATTTTCGCTGGTAGTTTTTATGGTAATGTACATCATATATTTTTTTTAGTTATATGATTCCCTTATTTTAGAAGTTACGGGGGGGGGGACACACTTTTTTCCACTTTGGAAGTGTCTCCTGCGCAAAGTATTCGGTTTAGAAAAAAATGATATTAGAAACCTCAATATCATTTTTAAAGACCTATCCATAGATACCCCACACGTATGGGTTTGATGAAAAATAAATTTTTGAGTTTCATTTCTAAGTATGGGGAACCACCAAAAATTTTTATTTTTTTTCTATTTTTGTGTCAAAACCTTAATGCGGTTCACATAATACATCTTCTTACCAAGTTTCAACAGTATAGGTCTTATAGTTTCGGAAATAAGTGGCTGTGACATACGGACGGACAGACAGACAGACATGACGAATCTATAAGGGTTCCGTTTTTGCCATTTGGCTACAGAACCCTAAAAAGTGATGGGAAATTAGGTAGTGCGGGTTGGTTAATATGATAAACATCCTTGCATGCTTTTCTGTGTGTAAGTATCCAAAACTGGTGCCAGATTTTCAGGCTGCCTCAAGGCAGCTGACATAGCTTGACGACTGCCATACAATAATTACAGCCGGGACCAACGACTTATACGTGCCTTCCGACGCACGGAAGAGCTCGAGAAATATGCCACTTGTGGTCACCCATCCAAGTGCGGACCGTGCCCGGTGTCCCTTAATTTGCAAGAGCGCTAGTAATCCGCACTCCCGCCGGGCAATCGAGCTCCTCATATATATTAATTTCCTATATTACATATATACCTCATACTGAGGTATTACCTTAGTATAATAGGTAATTGGCAAATATTCATCATCATCATCATCATTTCAACCGCACAACGTCCACTGCTGGACATAGGCCTCTCCCAAAGATTTCCAAAATGACCGATCAAGAGCGGCCTGCATCCAGCGCGACCCTGGTCAGGTCATCTGACCACCTTGTAGGTGGGTGCCCTACGCTTCGCTTGCCAGTACGCGGTCGCCATTCAAGAACCTTTTTGCCCCATCGGCCATCGGTTCGTCGCGCTATGTGTCCCGCCCACTGCCACTTCAACGAGCTAATCCAAAGGGTGTGGCAAATATTATTAAACTTCATTTACTTACTAAGTTATCATAGCGTCGACTTATACAAACTTCCACTTCGCCATATAAGGCGAACCCTCGACCAGTTCATGCATGTTATAGTGTCAACTGTGTTTAAATTCAAGCTGAAGGGTGTTTTCTGAGAGCCCCAAGAAACCCATATTAATTGGTAAGGATGAGAGATCGTTAGTCGTTCAGTCGATGTTTGGTCTAAGTCATACGATGCAATAGGATCTGTACTGTTGTTTTTCAGCCCATTAGATTATTAAAAAGTATGGTATACATATTTTTGTAATGGTATTTTGGCCTATTAGAAAGATTATTAAAAAGTATGGTATACATATTTTTGTAATAGTATTTTGGCCTATTAGATAGATTATTAAAAAGTATGGTATACATATTTTTGTAATAGTATTTTGGCCTATTAAATAGATTATTAAAAATATGGTATACGTCGTTTTCCTTTTCTCCGATTAGCAAGTAATGAAAAAGATAAAGAGAATTTAAATTTCGCGGGACGTCACTATCAGCTACGATTTTAAATCATAGGTGACGAAAATCAAACTTTGAAGCGTTGTTTCTATGTAACTTTTTGCTACTTTGGTTGAAAAAAGATCGGTCCTTTATTTTTGGATAATCTAGTTGACGGACTAAATAAAATTCAGTCGCTATCCCTATTATTGTATTAACGATTGACTGTATGATTACAGTATTTTAATCAATTACTTTTAATTATTCATATCGTTATGTTTTTTATTAATTTGCCTATAAATAAGTAAGTTATAAGCTTTTAAAATCTGATGAAAAGAGAAGTTGTCAAGTAACAAAAAAAGGATATACGTAAGTACAGCGCTCTTGACGTCACTGCTATTAGGTTTTGCACGTATGAAAGAGACAGTGAGAGTCCCTACCACGCTCCCACTCTTATATTTGAAATGCTACTTGCTTCTTCAGTTACCAATTTGGGGAAGTAAAAGGTAAAAAACATCGTTTTTAATATCCTCTATTAGGTAATACAAATCGTATTCTACTCTGACGTCACTCGGCTGTTGTTGATCGCTACTCTTTTATACCTTAGAGCAAACATCGATTATCTCAGTGGTGTGCGTGTATCGGTCTGTCTGTACGTAACTCGGTAAGCACGCTCGGTTGCTTAGAACTAGATATTGCTGCTAAAATCTAGTTCTAGGCCTTTAAGGTTACTTACATTTTTGTTTTAAAATTAGAGCTTGGAGATTATTCTGTTTTTAGTATTTTTTGTTATAGCGGAAACAGAAATACATTATCTGTGTAAATTTCAACTGTCTAGCTAACACGGTTCATGAGTGACACACAGACAGCGAAGTCTTAGTAAAAGGTAATATTTTAGGCCCCGTTAAAACCTTTGGGTACGGAACCCTAAAAATTACGCGTGTAAGAACATAAGAGGTGGGAACGCCACTAAAATTATAGCGAGCAGGAACTGTTTTTATGTTTAGTAAAATAGTGAGGAGTGCAGTATATTCACAAAGGCCAAATACACATAGTACTGTTCAAAATTTTGATTTTTGAGATTTGATGTGGACATTAATTAATGTCGTGCGGGTCTTGACCAGTTAAACATTTACCCTCCTTAACAAATTTTTGTAAAAAATAAGAAACAATGCTTAACACGATAAAGACCAAATACACACAGTACTCTTCAAAATTTTGGTTTTAAAAGGCCGAAAAGAAATAAATCTAATTGACGCCTTTAAAAATAAACAAACCTTAACAGACTTCTGTAAAAAAATGTTTCTGCATCCAATAAGCGTTCCAATAACAGCCAATTTACATCCCCAGTACATCATACAGGATTGAATGCAGATCGGTTCTGACTCATACATTTACTGTTCATTTGCCATGCAGACGATGTGTGGACATCACTGACCTTTACTTGTTTATAATAGTGTTAGTCATACAAGTTATATCTGAGTTATAATAGACTTAACATCTTAGTTAGTTAGTTAAAATCTTGATTGCACCAAAACATTAAGTAACAGAGTAATAGATACATAAAACAGGCAACCGAGGTACTTGGAGATGTTTGACGAAAACAGGTGAGGTGCAAAGTATAGGCAAGGAAGAAGAAAAAGAATAATTGAAGGTACAATCAATGAATACATCTTAGTTAAAATATGTATGTAGACTAGGTTAAAAGTATAATATATTAGCTATCCTAGGTATCAAACTATATTCTTATAAAATTTCATCTAAATAGGTTCAGAAGTTGAAGCGTGAAATGGTAACAAACAAACAAATATACAAACTCACTTTTGCATATATGATACTAGCTGTACCCGCGGGCTTCGCTCCCCTTGGGAATTTCGGGATAAAGAGTACCCTATGTCCTTCCCCGAGTCTCAAACTATATCCATACCAAATTTCATCCATCTCGGTTCCGTAGTTTAAGCGTGAAGAGATAACAAACAAACAAACAGATTTACAGACTCACTTTTGCATTTATGATATTAGTAGGATAGGTAGTAGGATAATTTTATTTAGTAAATCAACTTCTTAGATTATTCAGATATAAAGGACCCATATTTTTTCGTTTAGCAAAACAGTACTAATTCATAAAGATACAGCGCTTCCAAGTTCCGGAGTGGCGGTGATTTACGTCATCTTTGACGTCACGCGACATTAAATAAAATTAAATATCTGCGACATTATTTGCTCGTCACAGATCAAAGAAAAAATACGTATACCATAATTTTTTTAAATCTTTATAATGAAATGAGCCAAAACGATTGTACGATACGTATATATAGTATAAAACCCCTCGCACGCGAGTCCGACTCGCACTTGGCCGGTAATTTAAACTTAAACGAAGCAGATACACAAGAAAAAGTCACTAAAAGTCATTTATAGTATTACTGGTAATAAAATTACTAAAACCTGCATTGCATTCGCCTGCACGGTTGTGACGTCATGCGTCGTGCATCAGACGAAATCCGTCGCGCATACTAAAATATTGATGAAGATTTACAGCACTACTAGAAGAGACAAGGGGAAAGTTTACAGGGAAATGCAACTTAGCATTGTTTAGGACCTAGTTTGGAAACTACTAGAAGTAACACAGCTTAGTCATAGATATTGCTACCTCTACTCCGCTTAGACTTGTCTAATATATATTGTAACTCTTTGTATACTTGTCTAAGATAATGCTTCTTTTCTACGTAGATCGCAAAATCCGCATAAGCTTGAATGTGAGGAGACTAGTCAATTAGGTGATTTGTTTCACTTACAAGACCGACGTTAGGTACACCAAAAATTACTTTCGATTCTTAAGGTGCAAGGCAAAGACTACCCTGGGGTGTTACTCCGTAATATAACGTTAGACGTACGACAATGACGTCGTATTTCTATGTCAAACCAAATTAGACTTTATAATTGTATGTTTGTGCTCAATGTTGCTTGATACTGCAACACGGATACGCAGTAACGTCCGACTTGCGTACTACTTTTGGAGTAACTTCCCTGATTGAAAGACGTGAAGCTCTCACCGGCACGGTCTTTACGTCATGCATCGTGCATCAGACGAAATCCGTCGCGCATACTAAAATATTGATGAAGATTTACAGCACTACTAGAAGAGACAAGGGGAAGTTTACAGGGAAATGCAAGTTAGCATTGTTTAAGACCTAGTTTGGAAACTACTAGAAGTAACACAGCTTAGTCATAGATATTGCTCCCTCTACTCCGCTTAGACTTGTCTAATATATATTGTAACTCTTTGTATACTTGTCTAAGAGAATGCTTCTTTTTCTACGTAGATCGCAAAATCCGCATAAGCTTGAATGTGAGGAGACTAGTCAATTAGGTGATTTGTTTCACTTACAAGACCGACGTTAGGTACACCAAAAATTACTTTCGATTCTTAAGGTGCAAGGCTAAGACTACCCTGGGGTGTTACTCCGTAATATAACGTTAGACGTACGACAGTGACGTCGTATTTCTACATCAAACTAAATTAGATTTTATAATTGTACGTTTGTGCTCATTGTTGCGTGACACTGCAACCCGGCCGGATACGTAGTATCGTCCAAGTCGGACGATACTACGTATCCGGCCGGGTTGCAGTGCGTACCGCTTTTAGAGTAGCTCCCCTGATTGAAAGACGTGAAGCTCTCACCGGCACAGTCTTTACGTCATGCATCGTGCATCAGACGAAATCCGTCGCGCATACTAAAATATTTATGAAGATTTACAGCACTACTAGAAGAGACAAGGGAAAGATCAAGGAAATGCAAGTTAGGATTGTGTACAGCCTAGTTCGGGAAGATGCTACTGTTTGGTTAAGAAAGCATTAGCTGAAATTTAGATGCTGTTTTTATATTTTTATATCATACATTGCATTTATTAATGATACAGTTTTGACCGATCTTTGCAAAACATGTTAATAGTGTTAGTACTACTATGCTTGCATTCGCTACTTTTTGACAAGTAAAATCTTTTTTTTTTCTAAACGTCAAAACAAACATTGTCTATGAAATTTGTAGGAAATACAGTCAGATGACGTCATAGTTTATTGGTTTCAATTAGCACTCTTAATATCAGTTTTTCTGCAATAATAAATCTAAAATCACATTAAAAATGGATATGATGATTTTGTCACGTTTTATTTTATTAACAAAACCAAATAATTTACTGTTGACCCAGGAAAGTACCTACTTTGAGATATACAAGCAGTGTCTATCTTAAATTCAAGCATAGTTGATTTTTATATTGATTCTTAAATTCAAGATTTTAAACGGACGTAAAAATAAAAGGTCACGTGAGCAGTAGGACTGTCTTTTTTGCTGATTTAAATTTAATATTTGATCCTATATTTTTATTTAAAAATTAGTTTAATTTATAAAGTTACCCTGACCCTGCAGCTTATGACAAATACTGCAAGCCATCCCATTTTAATGGTCTTGAACAAATATTTTGTCCAGTAATAAAATAAAAATAATTGCCATAAAACTGGTGCAAAGTACCTTAAAAAAGTAAATTCTTTTAGGAAATCAAAATTTTTGAGTGCTACATCCAGTGTAGTCAGTTTTGAATCGATGTTTTTATCGAAACATTACGAAGATATCGAGTGGCCATTGTTCTTACGATATATCGATTTATTGGAAACATCTCAGTGGGTGTCCGTCTGTATGTGAGTCGATTGTAACCTGATCGTGTATCTATTTTCTTAAATTACAAAGATCTAGAATTTCGTGAGAGATGTAGAGTTATGTGCTTTTACCCTCTAACTTTTATAGTTTAAGTATTCAAATCTGAAGGTTAATGTGAGTCTATTTCACTATGACGCTAAAAGTGGCTTTTGGGTCTTGCGGCCCTGGGCTCTGCATAGAACCGCAAGACCCAAAATGCTCTGTCTGCCCCATTAGGGATAAAGACGTGATAGTATGTATGTATGTATGTATGTATGTATTTCACTATGATGTCTATAAAATGAACTTACTCTTTTCTTGATACAAAATTATAGGTACCTTAAAATTAAATAAAGCATAGCTTTTGATCATTCAGAAAACTAACAAGTATAATAGATAACTTTAGTATGCAGAGTGACATTTGATGAATAATTGTGGTACCAACTATAAATTAGGAATTAAATATCAATATTTACGCATATAAAATGGAGAGGAAAATCAAATATGCACTTAATTTTAACGCACTTATGAAAAAATGGCTGTATGTATGTACAGATGTAATAAAGAAGAGTAGAGATTTGATGCAGGTTTCATTAACACATAGAGCACAAATTCAGAAAGGTTATCCATAGTTCCATATTTTTATGACTTTAAATTTTAAACCCGGTACATTAAATAAAAAGACAACAGAAAATTGCTTAGTCTTTCATAATGCAATGAAACATTATGATGATATTTTAACTCGTATTAGTTTAAGTTCGAACGAGATTCCTAACGAAAATAACCACAAATACATCTAAACAAAGCCCATAAACAAGAGAACAATAAAAAGTAAACAATGATTTACACATTTAAATTTACTACGAAGTTTAAAAGGGGCGTTTTGTATTAGTTCAAATTCTCACTTACACTAAATAACGTAAGTCGCCTCGGGCGGACCAAAGTTACAATATGAATTATGAATACAGCCTTCGACAAACACTGCTAGAGTGTACGTAGAAAGTAGAAACTGTTCACATTGACGAAAGTGTTAGAATTATTGAAGTTAGTGGTTTTGTACTCGAACTAAACCTCCTTGATTTTCACATAAAGAAACATATACAATGTGAAATGGACGTACCAGTAATAAATCGAACCACGGACTATACTAGATCACTTTAGTATAGTGATAATAAAATAACAGCCAAATAACAATAAAAAAATTACATTCCCATACAAAAAGCCGGACCCGATTTCTAAAAAACTTACTGTTATTTTAATTTCATTATACGAGTACCAATAGTGATCAAATATAGCCCGTGGTTTGATTTATTACTGCTAGGTTTCTTCCATGTTGTATAAAAATACACTTTTTTATACATACATATGCAGTTTTTGAAATGTTTTTTTGAAGAAAAAGAACACATTTTTGTTTTCAATAAAAAATCATATGGACCAAACACAACTTAATTCCTTTCTACTAAAGAAGTAAGTGAATTCCTTTTAGAAGTTTTATTTTGATAGCCATGATAGGCCTCTCTCAGTGCACGAAGCCACCTTAGTCTTTTGCCTATAAGATAAATATTTTTTTAAATCTCAACATTATTTAAATCATAAAAATTAAATATATTTACACCAAAATAAAAAGAAAACCTTTTTTTTAATTACCAGTGGAAAAACCGTTTGTTTTGTTTCATTTAACACTGCTATACATCTTGTTTACAAACAAAAATGATCTCTGCAATAAACTTACTTAATCGCTCGTAAAAATCGCGACCCATCGTCACTCCAGCCAGACGGGGCAAATTTAATTTAACTACACTTAACAGATGCAAGAACCCTTGCACTATCCTTATCTAAAAACAATAAATTGTACTAACGGCCTGCCATATCAACCCTCGGGCGAACCCTTAGGTCTAGATAGTTCACATCGATCAAGTTGGAGAGGCGAGTCGCGTGGCGAAACGATAAAGATCTGAGTTTAGTTTTGCGAGTTCGGAAAAGCAAGATTTTATTTCGCTCGACTGATGAAGATAAAGCTTATTTTTTGTAACTTGATATTGACGTTACAATCAAAATAATAAATAGGTATATAAGGATAAATCACACCGATTAAGCTAACCCTAAAGTAAGTTTTAAACCTGTATTATGGAATACTAACTAAACGATATAGATTTATATAGATAAAGACACAGTTTAAAAAATCATTTTCCAACTGCTCTGGCTGGGTATCCAAACCAGAACCACCAAAGTGGCGGAATAGCGTGTTAACCAACCACTACGCCACGGTGGTCGTCAAAGAAAAAGTGAATTTGCAAGTCATCTTTAAATTTGAAAGCTTGCTCTTGTCGGGGGTAGTAATAAATGCTTTCCATCCTTTAAATGTCCTGGCAGGACCTTACTTCTAATGTTTCTTAAATTCGTTCGTAAAACTTTCATTCTCGGTCTTACCCTTCCTCGTCTCCCTTCTACTATTTTCTGAAGAGATTATCATGTCTTATAAGATCCTATATGAAACATTTAGGTAATGTGCCTGATCTCTGAAAGACCGACCTCCAACGTCGCTTGCCTTTTCTCTCGTCCCGTGTGAGCTCGACCCGCCCACCGCAGCTAAGATAAACAATAGACCAACTTTACACTCTGACATTGTTCAGTTTTCGTTAATTGTTTTTCCTTGTACGCAGTCATCAGGGTTGAGTTAATCTGCTCGGCTTAATCGAATCTTTTGGTTCCTCCTTCAACCCTGAAACTGCAACCAACCCATATAGTATCCAACAGTATATACTGAAACTATTTTAAGAGTTAATTCAGTCTACGATACTTATTGGTTTTCCCATGGAACACATTATTAAAAATACGAAAAATATTTTGCATAAATATCAAAACAACACGAATCGGTCGACTTAAATTGGTAGGCAAATTTTATTTCGTATTTCGCTAATTTCTTTGGGGTTAGAAACGTAGTGCCGTAGATTGAATCTTTTTTTGATTTAGTAGTAATAATAATATTCAAGTATAATTATAATTTTGTTTATATATTTTAATATACATTCCAAAACATACGACTGAATAGTTTAAAGAAAACTATAAACAAATAAATATACATGAGGACAAATCACATTCGAGACTTGTATTATGGGATACTAACTCAACGATACTATATTTTAACAAATTCATATATGTAGGTATAAAAAAATATCCAAGACCTAGTTCAAACTTAAAAATATCATTTTCTATCTTGACCTGGCCGGGGATCGAACCCGGGACGTCCGGTGTGACAGCCTGGCATCATGACCACTACGCCACTCACAGAGGTCGCCACTATATTTATGCTCTACAAAATGTAGTCTCAGCAACTATTTGATTAAACTGATTTTAGAAATTACTACAATATATACTCTATGCGATTAGAGAGCTTTAGCTATTCCCCGCAAGAGGAGAGGCAAAGGGAGACCACTTTTTACGTGGTGAACAACCGTGTATAGGGATACCAAGCGGGCACAACTAGATATCCAGACAATCCTGGACTGAGCGTCCTAGCGTCGCGGTACAAGGAGGGCCAACCCCAAACAACGGGACAAGGCGTGGCAAAAGAGAGAAGAAGAGATGTATTTATGCGATTAAAACAACCAATAGGTCGTTTTGGAAATCATTGGAGAAGGTCTATGACCATCAGTGGGTTTATTTGCTTTATTTTTTGAGCAATACATACATACTATCACGTTTTTATCCCTAATGGGGCAGACAGAGCATTTTGGGTCTTGCGGTTCTATGCAGAGCCCGGGGCCGCAAGACCGAAAAGCCACTTTTAGCGTCATGGTGGGCGAGAAGATGGAAAAGCAATCAGTACAGTGATGGGTTGCTAGCCGCATCGCCTGTTAACATGATTTGCATTTTTGCCCATTCCCTCGATCGGCTTTTACGATCTGCGTGGGAAGAGAAGCAGCTGGTACATTCTAAGTTTTTTTTTTATTTCTCCCAGACCAGCATGGGCAGCAAACTGGGAAGAAACCCATAGGCAAAAGTGGAAACCCGTCTCACAAGTCCAGGGTGATTCTAGATACGAGTATATATCGTTAGAACAATACCGTCTCATCTCTAAATATATGGGGTCTGGCGCTTACTTTAATTATGTCTGCAATTTTGCCGTGTTAGGTGTCTTAAAGACCCCGCAGTTTATCAAGGGTCTTTTGTAACGAAACCTCGTCGATTCGCGAGTTAACTTGTGAAATGGGAGAGGTGCTTGGTAATTATGCTTTAATAAGAATCCGTTTAGAATATGGTGGACTTCTTAGTTGTTTTGAACTCATAAACAACGTGGAAGTGTAGTAGTACATACACGTAATAAATTGACCCACTGGACTAAGATCACTATAGTATAATGAGGCGTTTTCCAGTGAAAAAAAAATGAGGATAAAAACATTGTCAATAGATGGCGCATAATAGTTTGAAATTTTAATGTCAAAAATGAAAGAGACCGTTTGGTTCAATATTTATAAATTAATTTGTAATTTATTAACCAATCTTGTATTTTACTGCAATTTAATTAAAATATACATATTTACAAACAATAGTATTTTTCAAACTAAATTTAATAAAATAAATATTTAAAATATTCCAAAGACAAACCCACACCACGAAAGTTTTATATGAATTAAACATTGACGAATTGATAGAAACATTTTTCGAATTGAATTGACATTAAGATAAATTTATAAGATGGTTGCGGCCAGAGATATGGGACTTAAAGCACCCATATCTCTGGTTGCGGCTTCTATGTCACGTGAAGGAACTAATTTTTTTTTAAAGAAAAAGCCTCATTGTTATAAAGAACAAAAAAATTGGCATTTCCATACTAAAGTGTGCCGCCCGGGCTGGGACTAATTATCGGGCAAATATTGCATTATTTTATAGAAGAACCCCAAAATCAAAAAGTTACCAGATTTCAAACCGAATAATTTATTTCTGTCAAAATATTCGACAGAATTAAAATTACCACAGTGACAACCTACAAAAATAAGAGCTGTCAAACACAAACAGACGCTCATAAAAAAATATGTAAAAACAGAAGAACAAATCTGCAATAATAATTCAAAAACATCTCGTCACTCGACAAAGTTCCGATTTATATCCAGCCAGTACTAATGCAATTATAGCAATTTATTATGAAATTAAATAATACTGACGGGGCCCTCCCTCGTACTCGAAATTTATACCCCTTTGTAGGAAACTATCGTCCGTGCTGAAAAGACGCAAGATGGCGTCGCGGCGTTTGATTTTTGAATTTCGAACGTTGCTTGAAGGTCGCGTTTTGTTTCACCGTCTCGAAGACGACGGTTAGGTCTTTTTAAGTGGGTAGTTTGCTTATTTTTCTAGCGGCTTATTTTGTCTGTGGCTGGGAAGGTCATAAATTATTTGTACCCCCAACACCTTGTCGGAGGGACGGTCTCGTGATAGCGTCATTTTTATAAAAGTGTAATGTGGTTTTCTTGTTGTGATTGCCGCTAGTGGCTGACGTTACTTCGCTTAGACTTTTCCGATTTTTCATGGAAATAGTATGTTTATTGTTGAAAATGCGATAAGAATAACAGTAAATTTCTTTCTTCAAAGTCAGATTTTTAACAAAAATTTTTACACGGTATGTACGTAGTGTAGTCGGAAAAAGCCGACTAGTTTCCATCAGCTTAGACGATCATCCTCAGGGCGAGTGTTAGGAGGAGCGACGACCCGACGATTTCGCTGCCCTCAACGCACACTCAGATTTTTTGTAAATCTTTGATTATTACTAGACTCATATTAATTTGATGTAACAGTTAACAAAACAAAATGTTTTCTTGACAGTTCTTTTCTAACAGTCATATTTGTGAATTTTAATCGTGTATTGTAAAAGAACTTAATTATTTTATAGAACTATTAATGTACGAATAAGAGAAACACAAATAATTTTTCTAAACCTATTACTTTTAATAGGTAAGTTTGTTTAATCTTAATAATAAGGCCTTTGCCATAAAATAAATCTTTATATATATCTTTTTAAAAATAAATAAGCGGCCAAGTGCGAGTCGGACTCGCCCATGAAGGCTTCCGTAGCAGCAAGTACATTATATAAGTCTTGTAGTATGTTTTTTTTATTTTTCTATTTGAGTTGATTGAATGAAAGGTAATTTGCGGTTCATGATTTATGACGTATTAAAAAAAAACTACTTACTAGATCTCGTTCAAACCAATTTTCGCTGGTAGTTTGCATGGTAAAGAACATCACATATTTTTTTCTAGTTTTTTAATTCTCTTATTTTAGAAGTTACAGGGGGAGGGGGACCAACTATTCAGTTAAGAAAAAAATTACATTAGAAACCTCAATATCATTTTGAAAACCTATCCATAGATACCTACACCACACGTATGGGATTGATAAAAAATGAAATTTGGAATTTCAGTTTTAAGTATGGGGAACCCCCAAAAATTGTGTTTTTTTTTCTATTTTTGTGTTAAAATCTTAATGCGGTTCATAGAATACATCTACTTACCAAGTTTCAACAGTATAGTTCTTATAGTTTCGGAAAAAATGGCTATGACATACGGACGAACCGACAAACAGACAGACAGACATGACGAATCTATAAGGATTCCGTTTTTGCCTTTTGCCTACGGAACCCTAAAAAGATTCTCAAATGCTGTTATAAAATAACAAAAAAACTTGGCTTTACTTTTAGTTTTTTCGGCAAGTATAATTATTTCTAATTTGAAAAACTATTTTTCGTGGCCTGATATTTCCCTATTACAATTTTATATAAAAACACAGAAGAAAAAAGAAGCTAAAACCTATATTCTCAACACTGAACAAATTTCAAAATAATGAGCACACAAATTAGCTACAATAAGGTCTAAGCATGTAACTAATAGAACAATTCTTTTTCACGAAGAATTCAAAGAATTTCAACCTAATTGTCCAAGGTTCTAGCTAAACATCGAATACGAAAACCCGATTTACAATTTAACGAGGGTTTAATCTTTGAGAGGCGGAGTCAATGTATTTGAAGAAAAAACAAAGAGCGAGTCTCACTCGCTTACTGAAGGTTCTTGATATTCAATCACTTTACACAGTCTTACTAGTTTAGGCATTGACTGTTTTTTTAATACCTTTTTACCCGACTACAGCAAAATCACGAGGATATGGGTATGTAGGTATGTATGTCTATTCAGCCGTAGAACTTTAACCGCTTGTCTAATTTTCAGAAATTATATTTAAATCAATTCATTTTTATTATCCGAGTGACATAGGGCAAAATTTGAAAATAAAATAAAGAACGTGAGAGTGGAAAACTTTTTTTTGTTTCGATATGTTTTTTTTTAAATATTGGATAAGTAGTAGTCGACAAATTAAAATCGCCTGACCTGGTATGGCCACGTAATGAGAAGGGATGCCGAAGACCTGGCAAAAAAAATGGTCGACATAAAAGTGGACGGGTATAGAGGAAGAGGAAGGCCGAGAAAGACGTGGGAAGAATGCGTAAGATTGGACATAGGGGAACGGGGGGTCAGCACAGAGATGGCAAAGGATATAAGGTTATGGAGGGAGTTGACATACAGAGCCGACCCCAAATAGGGAAAAGGCAAGGAAGAAGAAGAAGAATATTGCATAAGTAGTAGTAGCAAGCCGTTCTAGATCG
The DNA here is from genome assembly GCA_963555685.1 of Acrobasis consociella. Classification (NCBI taxonomy): domain Eukaryota; kingdom Metazoa; phylum Arthropoda; class Insecta; order Lepidoptera; family Pyralidae; genus Acrobasis; species Acrobasis consociella. The sequence goes on along the minus strand of OY743110.1, from coordinate 20,576,323 downwards.
GTCATTTTGAAAATTTTTGGGAGAGGCCTATGTCCAGCAGTGGACGTTGTGCGGCTGAAATAAATGAAAAAAAATATAGGAAGCATCTTCACTTTTATGACGCAAACGAAGATAAAAGACAAGCTTCAAAGAAGCTTCTATTAACTTTTTAAGGTGCGGATTCCTAAAACACGATTTTACTTCAAAAGAATTTATTGTAAGCTCATTAGCGGGATCGCCGTATTAATGCCTTTGCCACTAGCATTATCAGATGCTAATGCTTTTTTGGATCGCCTTTGAATGAAAAAAAAATTGGGTTACTCTGTGCAATTTTGGCTTTGCTGAAAATGCCAAGTTTATGTACCGAAGACTTACTTACCCCGACTTTGCTTGCGTTGGCAGATTAAGGTTTTTACATTAAGTTCAGTTATGGTAAGTATAGCATACGGCATCTGCCTAAAAAGTACAATAGAATACTATCAATATTTTTTCTTTGTTTAAGAAAAAGAAGTCATTTTTGATAAATAAATGTTATTATAGTATCAAGGATTTCATATCAGATAAATTTTAAATTGATTTTGTACAAAGTAAACTGAAAAAGGGTCATTGATTTAGTATTTTTTTATAGTATTGGTATTTTAATAGATGACAGCCTTTCTGACTAAATTGCACACCGGTGATGGTAAACATGATTGGACGAAACTGAATGTACTTATCTTGTAACACATGTTTGGCAAATAAATTATCTTTATCTTAATGTATCTTTAATAGGTACAAATTAAATTTATCACACTGAGACATTAATCCGCGAAAGGAGACGTTTCCCGAATGTATGGACCCCAGCCTGGACATTGTACATGTATAATTTAGAAACTATATTATGAAATAAAAGTGTTATAACTAATTTTTGGCCCATTGTCGCTTAGATAAAAAAGCATTAAATACACTTAAGACAAGCGAATACCGTGCAATAAAGTATTTGAAAAAATCAAAAATAGAAAAATAAAACGCTATGATTTCATTGTTACGCATGAAGTTTATTTTCTTGCATAAAAATTAAATCATTTTTTACATTATTTTATTGGCAACAATAATGTTATTTTATTACATTTAATTTGAGATTGACAGTTAACCGAATACGTCGAACTAAGTTACGGAACGGATGTGTTGTTGCCTGTTAAAATAAAATATTGCTTTTATAATTCAACTAAAATACTGAAAATATTACAATTTTTGTATACTTATTTTAGATGATTTTTTAGATTTTTCATTTATTTTGTAAAATATGTACTATGTGCAGGCTGAATTTGAAACGTCTCCTTTATGTTACTTCTTTCAATATGCGCCTCTAAGTACTTGTTTCATAATCTTTTTCTTATCGTGTGTGTTAGTGACTAAAACTAGTGTCAGAGTTTTTAAACCGCCTTAAAGGCCTCTGACATGGTTTTAGGTAACGACCAACGTCAAAGACAGTGACCGGGACCGACGGCTTAATAGTCTAGAAGAATTTTTGAATTTTACGACTTTGAACGGCATGGAATGTAACAATTTGACACCGGAGTTTTTTAGACTAATTCGACCCTGCTGAGTTCGATTTTGCCCGGTGTCAAACCAATTTCCCCCCCCTTCCCCCCTTTTTCATTGAAAATATGTCCCTCGCCACGGTTTTCTCCGTTTTGAACAAAAACTGTTAGATTTAGAAAAAAACTGTGAAAGACAAAATTAATCTACATTAAATTACCTACCACACGGTATAAATTTTATTTTATGGGTCTTATAGTTTTTGAGTTACGTCTACCCAAATTTCAAAGTTTTTAAGTTTTTCCAATTTTAACTATATTTTCGCTATTTTATAGTAAAACCGCTGAATTTGGAACAAAGTGATGTATGCACTAATCAATCTTGACGTATTAACTTATAATATAAGACCCCATTAACAGTCGTACGAGCTTTTATGTACTTTTGACAACTTACAGCGCCGAACTTCCGAACATTGAACAACAATTAACCCTCATAAAAACTACCTACTTTATATTTCGTAGCAAATCTTTTACATGGTGCTAATCAACGATATATATGTACTAAGTAACGCACGTGCTAGTTTACTAAATTAGTTTGAGAAAGTTGTACAGTTAATATGGTCTCAAGGAAATATAAATTTAAGTATTGGTGCAGGTATAGTGATCTGTTAAGCAATTTTGTCGTTAACAGTTTTTTTCTAAATCTAACAGTTTTTGTTCAAAGCGGAGAAAACCGTGGCGAGGGACATATTTTCAATGAAAAGGGGGGGAATGGGGGGGGAAATTGGTCTGACACCGGGCAAAATCGAACTCAGCAGGGTCGAATTAGTCTAAAAAACCCCGGTGTCAAACTGTTACATTAAATGCCGTTCAACATGAAAAGGAGAAGGCTTTTCAGATTTTTCTTCTAGACTATAACGTGCCCTCCGAAGCACGGATCATCTTATTTATCAGACAATCAGGTGATCAGCCTGCAATGTCCTGACCAAACTAGGACAACAACACAAAGTCGTTACCCCCGCCGGGAATCGAACCCGCGACCTCCGGGTATGAGTCGAACGCTCTAACCACTACACCACGGAGGCAGTTACACATATAAAAATATATAATAATGTTTCATAATAAAAAGGCTTATAAAATTGTAATCTTTAAACGATGATTCATTACTCCAACGATTAAAAGTATAATCTCCAAATTCGTGGCTTTTAACTTCAAAGGCGGTTTTCTGAGAAAAGAAAAAATATTATTCAGGGCTTAATTTAAACAAAAAAGCTCAAAGGTACAACCAATTGAGCAATGAAATGCTTAATTGTTTCTCACCACCATTTGTTTGGATTATTATTTACTAGGAATCCGCCCCGACGTTACTTGTGTTGTGTGTTAACTTGATGCTAGTCCGCAAAGTGTAGAAAGGTATTTACACCAAAAGTGGTCACAATTATAAAAAACGCGTTTCAAAGATTTAAAATTACACATTCAACGTCTATTCATTAAATAATTGAAAGTGCTATCTAATGGCTGACAGTTAGCAAAGTGTTAAGATTATCAACAATTTACGATTAAACAATTTATTTTAAATGAAGGCCTCACTTCTTAAGCCTTGACATCTAAAATATGAAATTAAATTTTCTTATTCTAGACGTTCTACTATAAATCATAGTATCTGTCAAGCAATGTCAGATGCAAACTGGACATCTTCATAGTATATACTAGAGGCAGCGCGCGGCTTCACCCGCGTTAACCACACGTGTGAAGTCGCGGGCGTTATGCAATATAGCCTATAGCCTTCCTCGATAAACGACCTATCTAATACCGAAAGAATTTTTCAAATCGGACCAGTGGTTCCTGAGATTAGCGCGTTCAAACAAACAAACTCTTCAGCTTTATATATAAGTATGGAAGTATGGATAGTATTAATACACCTATATAAGTCAAAAATCTCTTGACTTTTAAGCGTTTATCCCCAATAACTTTTTAACGCCTAAACCGATTTTCATCAAACGAAGTTAAGAACCACCGCAAGGTAACTGCATCAAAATCGGTCAATCCATTCAAGAGCTACGATGCGACAAACAGACAGATAGATAGACAGACATTGGCGTCAAATATATCACACTCCTCGTTTTGCATCGGTGGTTAAAAATTAAAAACAAACAATACCCCAAATTGAATGACACGCTTTTCTCGTCGTCGAGCAGTGGTCCTGAAACTGGCGAGCCGTGAAAAAAGACGCTAAAAATCTGCGGTGGCACGGACATTTTGGCATGAAATGCAGCATCATTTAATTTACTCCTAATTAGTGCACCAAGCTGGCACTACGCATCGTTAATATGCCAGCACTAGATTGACAATTTTGGATGAGGTATGTGTAATCGTTTTATTCAAACCTCCCATAGGTCTGTGAGAAATTTAAAAACATTAAAAACACATCGAGGCAGCCTATTACCATTTTGATTACCTTTTTACAGCATCACATCCACGTATTAGACACTATATTACCTTTTGTTCAACCAGCCTTTGCAATCTTTGATCAAGTACTTTAAAATATCTTCAAACTTTTTAAACTGGTCTACCAGTCTACTAAAAATGAAGTCCTAAAGAATTATGCAATTATGCGTCTTTATCCGCAAAAGGGTATACAGAGCATTTTGGGTCTTGCAGCTCTAAATAGACAGAGGCCAGGTCTGTTTGTCTCCACTGCAAGAGCATTACCCTCTCTGTACTACCCGAGCCATACTTGGTCAGAGCAGCCAAAGGATTTGGCTTACACTCTCCTCGCTGGCCGGTCGAGTTGGAGAAGTCTCATTGATGTTTATAGACTTTGTTTAGCTTGTATTTTCTAAATCGCCTTCTGAGACAACCACGGAAGGACTTGGAGTGGCCCTATTCTACTCTGCTGGAAGCCACACGGCAAATATTACCCAAGTTCGCTTATTCAAAGTGCTTTAGTAATTTCGTTACAAACTACTGCCAATCAAAAGTCCCAAGTATCGACACGAACAGTACAACTCAGCCTCTTACAAAAGGCCTTTGAACAGGTGAAACAGTTTCACTTTTCAGTAACCGATACACATAACACCTCCGACAGGCTTTGTAGTCAACATAATGTTACTGTTGCATTATTTTTTAAAGTAATAGTAGTTTGCCACATCGTTAAAATCACGACCTTGTAACGACCTATTACTTCTACTCCCTTCTCTTACGCCCTTACCCTTTGCCGGTTCAGCTAATGTTGTCAGTAACAAAAAAATATTTATGTTCACATACTTACCTCATGACAAAAATTAATCGACGTCAAATAGTTAAGTAGACTCGCAAAATATTATTTGCTTGTTCAAATTGAAAGACACTAGCAGTAAAACACAATTTCCAACAAAAGGCTAACATGAACTAGGTGAAACAGTTTCACTTTTCAGAAACCGACACACAACACCTCCGACAGTCTTTGTAGTCAACATAATGTTACTGTTGCATTATTGTTTCTGGCTTAAGATAGATACCTATACGTCGTTTTGCTTTACAAAGTTGACAATACCTGATGGTCTAGTAATACATTGTAAGGAATAAATGCATTTTTTAAATAGTAGTAGTTTTCCATATTGTTGAACTCGCGACCTAGTAACGACCTATTTTTACCCCCTTTCCCTAACCGCGTAATCTTTTGCCGGTTTGACTACTTTTGTAAGTACCAAAAAATATTTTTGTTCATATAACTCACTTCAAAAAATGAATCAACATTAAAAAAGTCGATGAAAATTCGCAGATTCATTTGCTTTTTCAAAATGCTTGAATAATTTCGTAAAATAACTCTAATCAAAAGTTTCTACTATCGACACTAGCAGTACAACACAGCCTCCAACAAAAGGATAACATGAACTAGGTGAAACAGTTTCGCTCTTCAGTACCCGATACACATAACACCTCCGACAGGCTTTGTAGTCAACATAATGTTACTGTTGCATTATTGTGTCTCCTATACGTCGTTTTGCTTTACAAAGTTGACAATGCCTGATAGACGATGATCATGGATGATGATGGTAAGGGATAAATGCAATTTTTGAAGTGAAAACTTCTTTAGCGGCGTTGTGCACTTTTTTTGGAATGGGTAAAAATTTTTAAACTCGCGTCAGGACACGTGGCCTGATCGAAAATTCGTAAGACGGCGCAGGGCGCTTGCGCGAATGTTCGTGTGTGTTTATGTTACAGCGTGCTACGCACATCCATGGATGGTGACAGCTGATGGCTCGACCGTCTGTGTAGTGGCCATACTGCTGTGTATTTGAAAATGATTTTGTTGAAAATGAATTTGGTCATGCTTGTGACATTTGTGACAGACTGTGGTTCAGAAAAGATTTGAATTATTTTATACTGATAATTAAAGCAATTCGTGCAAAATTATTCCCTAACCATTCCAAAATATCAAAAATGCACAACGTTAATATTCAAGTTTTCACTTCTGCCGGCACTCCCAGAGTGCAACCCGTCGTTTTTTTTAAAAGTAATATTAGTTTGCCACATAGATCTTTGAACTCGGGACCTTGTAATGACCTCTTATTTCTACCCCCTTCCCCTTACTCCTAACCCTTTGCCGGTTAAACTAATGTTGTCAGTAACAAAAAAATATTTTTGTTCATCTACTTACCCCATTACGAAAAATTAATCGACGTCAAATAGTCGAAGTAGACTCACAGAATGTTAGTTGCTTTTTCAAAATGCTTGAATAATTAAGCTATTGCATAGCTTCTATAGCGGGCCTTGAGCGCGGGGACCGAATCCAGAAATTACGTAACGAAAAAACCTCACGCTCTCCCCACTCCGCCTACCATGTAGGTTGCCGCTTCGTCTCCGTCGTCCGTTTGCGACGTTGCCGTCCTTCCTTGTTTGCAATAGCTTTACCGCGGCAGTCCCCAAGTGCCACACGTCTTTTTTTGTAACATAACTCTAATCAAAAGTTACAACTATCGACACAGGTACAACTCAAACGCCAACAAATGGCTAACAAGAACTGGGTGAAACAGTTTCACTTTCCAGAAACCGACACACACAACACCTCCAACAGTCTTTGTAGTCAACATAAGTTACAGGTCCATGCAGGTTAAGATAAATTACTATACGTCGTTTTGAAGATATGCGATTTTTTAAAGCAATAGCAGTTTGTAACATCGTTGAACCCGCGACTTCCACATACTTTTCTTAATTTCTTGGAAATTCTTAGAAATGCAGACTTAAATGTACCTTATCCAAACTACGCAAATCATTAATCTACGTGACCAACAACATTATTGAGCGACGCACTATCGGCTTAACTGAGTTAATTACGTCGCGGATTGAAATGTCCTCATAGTTTCATCACAGGTTGCATCTGCCTCAATACAATGTGCAGCAAAATATGTCAAAGCTGTATATACAGCTTTTTAACCGACCGCAAAAAAGGAGGAGGTTATCAATTCGATTTTTTTTTGTATGTATGTGACGCGATATCTTCGGCAACCGTGGACCAATTTTGATGATTCTTTTTTTATTTGAAAGCCCTTACTCCCAAATTCGTCCCATAGTATTTTGGTGAAGACACGATGAATAACTTTGGAGATATGGAAGAAACTCCTGAAAAAAATTGAAGTCTGTTGTTTTTATTTTTTGTTAAAAATTTAATTATTTAATACAATCATACATTATTAGGCTTGCAAAGTGAGTACAAACTTTTATTGTGGTAAATCAAGTCAACGACATGTATCTAGACAATTGCCAGGTTGAATGTTTAGATTATTATAAATAAATTTCAAAATTCTCTTCAGAACTTGGCAATCATTTGATCTCAATTATTTTGTCGGATATTGATATTGATAATTATAACTTGGCTATTATGAATTCTTCCATGCTGGTCTGGGAGAAAAGAAAAAACTTAGAATGTACCAGCTGCTTCTCTTCCCGCGCAGATCGTAAGAGCCGATCGAGGGAATGGGCGAGATTTGAATCATGGTAATAGGCGATGCGGCTAGCAACCCATCACTATTTTGATTCCTTTTCCATCTTAGCGCCCACCACCTCGCTAAGCGTGGCCTTTGAGCCTTACGGCCCTGGGCTCTGTCTACTCCGTCACGGATATAGACGTGAAAATGTATCTGTATCTGTATAACTTGACTATTTTTACATTTATGTTTTATATTGAACATGTTATACACTACCAGGCCTGTGTCACTCCCCGTTTAGTTATCGAAAATAAACCTTCATTAGTACTAAGCGCGCGGCGACCACTCCAGAGTGCTAAATTCAGTGTCATGAATCGTATGTCTAGAGTAATAGGAATGAATTACTTGCAATGCACTTACAGGTATCTAAACGAAAAAATGCCGAGTTCTGACGCGAGCTAAATAAAACCATGTCGCTAACAACATTGAGTAGATATTTCTTTGAATTCCTTTGCAGAGTAAGACTTCTGTACATAAGTACTTATTTTGTGACACTACGCAGATTTACTATCACATCTTTATCCTTAGTAGTAGGTCTTATCCTAAGTAGTAGGCATAGACAACTAGTGATAGATTGCTCTCCTCATCGCCAAATGACAAGATTCAGATTTTCCATTCAAAGTGGAGGAGAAAAAGTCACGACAAAATGGGTACAGTAAGTTCTTACTTTTTGGTTCTATTTACCCGTTTACTACAAAAAAAAACATAATTATTGTTTTAATTTAGCCAACGACAATGATGAATCAAGTTTCGCTCACTGTCATTAATGCATCCTATTGTTTTAACATCATGTCCTCCCAAAACGTTTCATCACATTATCTCAATAATGCAGAACGTAAATATTAAAATAAATGATTTACTTTAATTACTGCAGTGAACAGACGGAATTAAACCTTGTTATATGGACACTAAACTCAAATTAGAATAAACATTTCTAAATTTCAATGATCATCCATTTAAACTTCATGACTGTAATGCTTAATTCACATTGGGCAAGCATATTGGATTCTATTTATTTAAATTTTAAGAAAAAGTTAAACTGACTCTGCAATCGATAAGTATTTATTACAGATACTTTTGTCAAAGTCAAGTTTAAAATACTTTCTTTATCGAAACATTCTTTCACCACCTATTAATTAATATTGTTTTAACCATTTACTGCTACTAAAAATATTACAATAAAAGTGGACACTTTACATGAAGCACTAAAGTAAAGCTTGATGGTATACAAACGAAATTTTGGCGGGTGTTTATTTAATAATTTGAAGTAGTTTAAATACTAATGGTAGCAGGATATCAATAATTATGTTTCCGAATATACAATTGATTTCAAATGATAGTTGTCTATATATTTTCTTTGTTTTAATATACACTTATCACACATACACACACAGCACTTTATATAAATTTATAGCGGCAACACATAATGACATTGTGTTAAAATAACTTGAATTTACGATCAAACTCAATAAGTACAACACAATAAGGATATACCTATAACAATTAACTTCAATTAAATGACCGCGTCAACGAATCAAATAACACAGCCACAGAATTAATATGAGTATTACATACAGAAAGGAATTTCCTCAGGTCCCGCGCAATATGCGCCCCCGTTCCCTGTTTCTGTATCTCTTCCCCATTCTCACCTTGCCCCTCAATAGCCTCTACAAGAGGAGGAGAGAATATAGGAGATTCCGTTCTGTATGTAATACCTACTCATATTAATTCTGTGACAAAGTTTACCCTCGCTCGCTCATCTTGACTTATGTCAAGTACTGTCCCCAGTAACTCGCCCAATCTAACCTTGTAGTGAAAGTTTAACATTTTAGTTGACACACAAATAGTCGGGGTGATGTGTGATTAGTTTTTGCCGATCAAATTATAGTGTTTGACGATTTTAAATTGATCCCGTTCGTCAAATCATTCCGGACAATTCTATTGTGGTTTTTGATTGAATCACGCGTATTTACCGTAATTTTAGATGGGAAATTAGTAATGGAGTGTTAAAATTAACGTCGTTTTGGGAATATGATTTATTTTAATTTACCTCTTTACTTATTAAAAATTAAAATACTATACTTATATTTTGTAACTTTTATTAAGACACAAATTCCTAATAATTAAAAAAAACCCATGTTAAAAATCTCTACGCAGGGTCTTACAAAGTACCTTAAAGGGTAAATTCAATCCATAACAGCAAAACATGGAGAACCAATAAAAAAATATTTTGGCATATAATACAACTAATTGACCGATCAGCTGATCCGAGTTTGTATAAGTTATAAATAACACATGAGACTACATGCAACTTAGACGAGTTTCGAGCTACGTTCTAGACGAGTTGCTTAGACTATTTATATTTAGATGTTGTATTTCTTACTACCGCTATAACACCAAATACTAAAAACAGAATAAAATAAATATATATAAGTAGGGCCACCCTATTATTGACGACCTCCGTGGCGTAGTGGTCACCATGCTAGTCCGCCACCCAGAGGACCCGGGTTCGATTCCCGGCCAGGGTAAGCTGGAAAATGGCCTTTTTCAAATTGTCCTGGGTCTTGGATGTTTATCTATATATGTATTTGTTATATAGTCTCGTTGTGTTAGTGTCCCATAACACAAGTCTCGAACTTACTTTGGACTTTGGGGCTAGCTCAATCAGTGTAATTTGTCCCTATATATTTATTTATTATTATTATTATGTTGGTACGCTTTTCAGCCACGGGTCCATGGGGACCCGGTCCTTTGAGGCGTTCATGGGGCCAAAGCCAACATGAAGAGGCCTTTTATTATTATTAATTATGTGGTAGGGCTTTCATACAACAAACGTAATTTTATATAGATATTAGTACGGAATCCTTCGTGTGTGATTTCGACTTGCACTTGGCCGGTTATTTATTTTTATGACCTAAGCTTACTATATATGCTATAGATCTACACAATTCAATTACGATAACAAAGCAAATTGCGCTGTGAAAAAATGAACCCCTAGAAAAGTCATTCCCGTAATTTCACCGCGGCACAGTTAGAAACAATCACATAATATTAAAAGAAGTGACGTGGTAAAAGTGAAGCTACCATTAGGTAAGAAGCAAAATAGGAATGACGAATGGAAAAATAATTTTGGTCCATCGGTGAGATTATTAAAAAATATTGTACACGTATTCTTCTTTTTTCTGAGAAACCAAAAATGACAAAGATACAGCGCATAGTATAAATTTCGCGTGACGTCACGGCTAGGTACGATTTTTACTTAAGTGTGTGACTTCGAGGGCCCCCACTGCGAAACTTTGACGCTCCGTATCTTTGTAAATTTTTACTTTTTTGGTAAACTGAAAAATACGGGTTCATTATTTTTGGATAATTTAAAAAAAATAACTAATTACAATTAAACTTTTCGGACCCTGTCGTCACCCTAACGCTTAGCCCGTCCGTCGAAAAAAATTAGTTATCTTTTGGCCTAAAAATATTTCTAACGAACGCCTGTGGCAGCTCTGTGGCAAAACACCGATCGATCACCAAATAGCGCCGCAAATGGACATGGATTGGCCACACGCTCAGGAGGGATCCCAATCACATTCCAAGGCACTGGAATGGACTCCACAGGGCAAGAGGAAGCGTGGTCGACCAAAGCAGACCTGGTGAAGTCGGTAACAGCAGAAATGAAGACAATTGGGCTAACCTGGCCTGAAGTGAAGTGCATTGCTCCTAACAGAACGACATGGATAAGTTCTGTATCTGCCCTCTGCCCCACCCAGGGGATATAGGATAATAAGTAAGTCAGTAGTCCGTCCCACATTTTTAAACCCCGTCAAAAAAGAGGATTGGTATAAGTTTGACGCTGATGTCTGTCTGTCTGTGGCGTCGTAGCTCTCGAACGGACAGACCGATTTCGGTGCAGTTTTTTTGACGTGAAAACAAGTTCCCTTGCAGTGTTTTTAGCTATTCTTGATAATCGGTTCAGCTGTGTAAAAGTTGTGGGTTAATGCTTTAAATTTACTGATGTTTTATTGTAAGCTGTCCATCTATTTAGCAAGACACAAAAACGTGATAGTGTCAGAACACTTATTGTACAGAACCATGGCAAGCGAACCCAACTCACGCTTAACCGGCAACTATTTTTAATCTAAGGTTACTTTAACTATTTCATAATCTGTGGTAATGCCCGAAAGGTCGTGATGCACGTGCTGACGTGGACTTTTTTGTTTTTTATTTGCTGCTGTCAAAGGAATAACATGTCAGGTGCTTGTTGTTAGTGTTTATGCAATAGAGAACCATTGAGGAATATACTTTTTAAGTATTAACCCTTTAACCGCGAAGGTCGCATATTTGCGACAAAATAAAATGCTCGTATGGCATATAACTTACGTATCCATATCCGTTTTTGGTTGTAGATAGGTATGTTAGATTTACCATGTCTCGCGCTAGGGGCACGACAACTGATATAAAGTCTCGCGGTGAAAGGGTTAAAAGAAGTAGTAGTGCGTAAGTATATTTCAGGATTTTTATATTAAAAACTTAATTGACCCCTACGGTCAATAAAGTTTTAAAGCCAAGGAAACGAAGGTCCGTTTTAACAAATATCCGGATGTTTCTCGTGAAATGTTGTGAGCAGGTTTGATATAAACGTTGAATTTTTTGTCAAGCCGGTTTTGCGTTTTTTTTTAAAATGGCGGAAATATGGGGACTTCTGTCCTAAAAAAATATTTTAGCAATATTGAAAAAACCTCATAATTATCTACTCTTGATTTTTTTTGTTACGATTAATAAGACGCAATATTTAATCTGAACAACTTTTTTTATTCAATAAACTTGAACGGGTTGAGCGTTGCTTGCAAAGTCTACAGCTCACAGAGCCACTAGTTTATTAAATGGAATAAAACAATAAATAAAAAAAATTGGTTGCCTGTAAAGTCGGTATACGGGCGAAAGTTTTACGTGACAACGCGATCATAGTTGAGTGGGAGAGAGACGCAAGGCATTCGGCGGGCCTCTCTCTCGTTCGGTGACTCATCGTAACGTTACCGAGCGTTACACTTTTTCATAAGTGACTCCCAGCCGCAACCTAATTTAAGACGTTGTCACGTCAAAACCTTACGATGTCAGCAAACTTCGCATATGCTTAGCATGTATCATGATGATATTACATTAAAAAAAATTAACGCTTCACCCACCATCACGCTAAAAGCATTTGTAAACCCTTCAAAGCATATCTGTCTCTAAATGTACTTAGCTTAAGTTATTGTAATCAAAAATTATAAACAAACGCCTTTTGTTGGTTTAATTGTGTATCCCATAGTTCAATACATCTAAATCTCGCCGGTGTCAGAGTTCAAAAACGTTCGATTCTTTTTTCAAACGCACGATTCAGATGGCCAGACACGATAATTACAGGGTTGCCACACTGACGGACAGCGAGTCGAGTAATAGACCAATTACAACACAATTTACACGTCCCACGCTCACTGTTTCGCCTAATTTCATTTGATTGTCACCCCTATTTTGACGTTTATTTAAATTTCGAATTGGCCATTTCCCATCGGCCGGTTGGTGCTAAATAAGGAAGGTAGGGTTTTTCAACTGCTATTTGGTCTTTAGTGATGATGTTATGTAAAGTAAATGTACTGATACCATTGTATTGTTTGACATAAACCTCATATTTCTTGAATCGTGGTTTTTATAAACAATATATAGAGTTGCTAATATACCTATACTATGCCATCAATATTTCCATTACATATAGTTTTCATTGGAGAGCAGTTGACATACAGAGCGACCCCAATAGGGAGAAGCACCAAGAACCTCAATAATTTTGTATACCGCTTGTGGTCACCCATCCAAGTGCGGACAACACCCATGGTTGCTTAACTTGCGAAAGCGCTAGCAATGCGCATAGAACGTATATAAGTAAAGTATCTCGTATAAATAACCTTTATTACAGTGCCTGTCAATAAATTATTTTTAAATATTTAATGACACTCACAGTACTCCCAACCCAACATACGGTGAATCGGGTCTGTCCCTTGACAATAATTGATATGGCAAATTGTTCTTTGTTGCTCACAAAATAACGATTAAAATTGAGCGACACAGTTTTGCAAGTAATAAAATATGTATTGTCGATCAGTTCGTAAACCAATGGCACTGTAGATATGATTCAATATTTGCTTTTCCGATTAAGTGAAACAATTGAAAAGAGTAAACATAGGTAATTTAATAATATATACATAAATACTATCACGTCTTTATTCCTAATAGAGCAGACAGAGGATTTTGGGTCTTGCGGACAGAGTCCAGGGCCGCAAGACTCAAAAACCTCTTTTAGCGTCATAGTGCTAATTTAATAATACTTCAAATTAACCACACAAAATTTGTATAAAATTGCTATATTTTACAAGCTTTTATTTAACTTACAAATGTATGTATGTATGAATGTTTGTTTAGGTCAAATCTTGCTACTCAATTTTCAACCAGTTATCTTCAACCGATTTAGCTGAAATTTTGTATTCTTGTGTAAGTTGTATGACGAATGTTAAAAGTGGAGAACCTACTCGACCTGACAACCCAAGACAGGCTGACCTGGCGCCGAGAAACTAAGAGATCCCGTATAAAACGGAGAAGTGCTAGAAAAAAGAAGAAAGAAGAAGAAGTGTAAGTTGTATCTTATACCTTTAAACGAGCAATTCTTGTATATTTATTTATATGTATATTTCCGTGATCTCGGAAACGGCTCTAACGATTTCGCTGAAATTTGGTATATGGGGGTTTTCAGGGGTAAATTATCTATTAAGATTAGTCTTATGTTTGGGAAAACGCGTGTTTTCGAGTTTTCATGCGATTTTCTTTTCACGCAGAATATGATATAACCGAGAAAAGCTCGGTCGTCCAGGTACTACAATACAATGTTAGAACGTCAATGAGCTGTTCTGATGATGGAGCCGGACTAAACGTCTATGCGACGAATCCCGTGACCAAAGTGCTGGTGACTGTCTGACTCAAAGAATCAGCATTGCCACACAACGTGTCAATGCTGCCAGCCTTTAGGCCACATTGCCGAGGGGTAACATTTGAGTGGGACTACATAATTTGTATTTATTTTTGGTTCTAATTTAGTTTTTATTTAATTTTTTGTAAGTATAGTTTCAATTTAATATTTTATTTTTTTCAGTACATAAAGTAAATAGCGATTTTACACTTCGGAGCTAACTACTGATGTATTTTTGTTTTATTACAAATTGTAATTGAAATTAAAAGCATGGAAGTACAAAATAATGTTTAAACAATAATTTGCCCAGTGCTTTCAAAATTATGAATTGGTTGGTATTAATTACCATTAATTATCTCTATTAATCCATTAGCTACATATTTATTAACTGTTTATTACCATTTTTAACCAACTTCCTAAAAATAAGAGGTTATCAATTTGTCGCGATCTTTTTTTAGGGTCCCGTACCCAAAGGGTAAAAACGGGACCCTATTACTAAGACTTTGCTGTCTGTCCGTCTGTCCGTCTGTCTGTCACCAGGCTGTATCTCAAGAACCGCGATAGCTAGACATTTGACATTTTCACAAATTATGTATTTCTATTGCCGCTATAACAAAAAATACTAAAAACAAAATAAAATAAATATTAAAGGGGGCTCCCATACAAAAAACTTGATTTTTATAGATAATGGTACGGAACCCTTCGTGCGCGAGTCCGACTCGCACTTGGCCGGTTATTTAATGTATGTTCACCGATTATTCGAAGACGGCTAGACCGATTTGGAAAATTCTTTTTTGTTTAAAAAGTCATACTTGTCAAATGGTCCTATAATTTTTTTTTCCATATAAATTTCATCAAATTCTAGTATATCTACTAGTACTAGTATATATATATATATATATATATTCAGGTCTTTTTGTCTCCACTGCAGGAGCACGACCCTCTCTGTACTACTAGAGCCAAACTTGGCCAGAGCAGCCAGAGGACTTGGCCTACACTCTCCACGCTGGCCAGACGGGTTGGAGAGGTCTCATCGATGTTTATAAGCTTTGTTCAGCTTGTATTCCTAAGTCGCCTTCTACTATGATGAATGAAGTACGAGTATGAAAGTTGATTTTTGTTATGTTATTGCTTAGAGCCGCCAAATACAAAATGCTCTGTCTGCTCCATTAAGGACAAAGACTACCTCCGTGGTGTAGTGGTTAGAGCGTTCGGCTCACACCCGGAGGTCGCGGGTTCGATTCCCAGCGGGGGCAACGACTTTGTGTTGTTGTCCTAGTTTGGTTAGGACATTGCAGGCTGATTACATGATTGTCTGATAAGTAAGATGATTCGTGCTTCGGAGGGCACGTTAAGCCGTCGATCCCGGTCACTGTCTTTGACATTGGTCGTTACCTAAAACCATGTCAGAGGCCTTTAAGGCGGTTTAAAAACTCTGACTATAAACTAGTGCAAGTCACTAATACAAAAGATAAGAAGAAGAAGAAGGACAAAGACGTTATCACGTTTTTGTTACATACTATCGTCTGTATGTATGTTAAGTTTACTACAAAACGTAATGAAACTTCACTTATGGCACAGAATTAATAATAGTATTACATACAGAACGGAAACTCGCACCGTCCCCCGCAACCTGGTGTCCCCGCAACCCTTCCCCCGTTATTGTGAGGTGTAAGTGGCAGTAAAACAGGGTTATTGGTAGTTGCACGTTGACATTATGCGAGTCACTTAGGATTATTGAATTGTAAAGGTGAGAAACTGCGCACATTATCATTGTTTATCGACGGAAAACAATAAATAACGAAAATTGTATAGATTTCCGAGTGATGAAAACAGGTAAGCAAAGCAACAAATTCTGTGGTGGCAACCTTGATTGTTTAACTCACACATTTGACGTGTGCACGGACGGATTGTTTCGTTTGTAGTAGTACTAGGTATATATGCTGCTCCGTTTGTATGAAGAGCCATACCTGTGCTTATGGTTTAAAGTAGGTATATTACTAACTATTAACGTGAAGTAGCTTCGAATATAGCCTCTTATCGGAGAAGTTAACCGAACGGCCCAAAAATAATCGTCATTAAACTTCTACGGCCACCACTAAAAATACCAGAACTTGCGATACAATCACACGTGCTGTGCTGCCTCTTAACGGCACCATTTACACCAATGCGTAACAATCAGAGACTTTACACCAAAACGTTACGAAATCATGACATGTTACGTTGCAATATACAAATTGTAGTGTGCCAAATTGGATTTTGCTCTGTTAAGCTACAAATATTACGATACTTGACCGTTGTCGCTAATGAATACACGAAAAAGTAAGTAAGCGAAACTTTTCCAAGCCTTTAAGATAATTACATTAATAAAGCACACATCAAAACTGTATTTATGCAGTTTTGACCTACCAGCATAGGCTTCCGGGTATATGACGTTTGCTCAAAAAGTTGATACTCTGCATGACCGGCGGCTGCTGACTTCACGTTTGGTATTGTGTATAAGAGCCACGATAGCTTGTAACAGTTTAGTCAGTACTTTCTGATTAGACTTAGAAGAAGCTATAGTCAGCGCTACTCTTCATAAAAGGTATTTGGACAGTTTATAAGATTTTATTATACAATCTTTATGAGATTGGTCGGAATCCGTTTAGCTTCGTCTGATCAGACTGTAGAGAATATTGCTACTCGTTCTTATTAAGTTTCAGACTTCATTCACTACAGTGTGATTGCAGCCTCGCTTGCGAATGGAACGGGATCCGATCTATCCGTCAAATAGCTTCAGATCGGCATCGTCCGATCGGAGTCCGAAGATGTTACAATTATGTTCGTTTTTAGAAGTCACTGGGACTTTGTCTGTTCGTGACAGTGTCACTGAAGCCTCGCTGGCAAACGGAACGGAGTCCGATCGATCTGTCTAATGGCTTCTAATTGTTTAGCTCGGTATCGTTCGATCGGAGCCCGGAGATGCTACAATTATGTTCGTTTTTAGAAGTCACTGGCACTGTGTTTGTTCGCGATAGTGTGACTGAAGCCTCGCTGGCAAACGGAACGGAGTCCGATCGATCTGTCTAATGGCTTCTAATTGTTTAGCTCGGTATCGTTCAATCGGAGTCCGGAGATTCTACAATTATGTTCGTTTTTAGAAGTCACTGGGACTATGTCTGTTCGCTACAGTGTGACTGAAGCCTCGCTGGCAAACGGAACGGAGTCCAATCGATCTGTCTAATGGCTTTTAATAGTTTAGCTCATCATCGTCCGATCGGAGTCCGAAGATGCTACAATTACGTTCGTTTTTAGAAGTCACTGGCACTGTGTTTGTTCGCGATAGTGTGACTGAAGCCTCGCTGGCAAACGGAACGGAGTCCGATCGATCTGTCTAATGGCTTCTAATTGTTTAGCTCGGTATCGTTCGATCGGAGTCCGGAGATGCTATCTCCTGGTATCGATGCTCGCTCTGACAGCTCATGATTTGCTTTTTTGAGCAACGGGATATTTAGATTATTTTATGTGTGATGAAATTAATACCTATTTACATAATTATGTACATTGACAAGGTATTGCATTTTTATTTGACATAAAATCATGCAATTTTTTTTTACTCCCATGCTGGTTTGGGAGATATAAAAAAACTTAGAATGTACCAGCTGCTTCTCTTCCCACGCAGATCGTAAAAGCCGATAGAATGGGCAAAAATGCGAATCATGTTAACAGGCGATGCGGCTAGCAACCCATCACTGTATTGATTGCTATTTCATCTTCTCGCCCACCATGACGCTAAAAGTGGCTTTTGGGTCTTGCGGCCCTGGGCTCTGCATAGAACCGCAAGACCCAAAATGCTCTGTCTGCCCCATTAGGGATAAAGACGTGATAGTATGTATGTATGTAATTTTTTTTTATATTTATACTGGTCTAAAAATTCTTATAATTAAACAATTTCCTCCTTCATCATTACATTACACACATGCTTATTCTAATTATTTGTTTATCTTGTGTAAATATGTTTACTCCTTTGTCACGTTTATACCGTAATTTTTAAAAGAAGTGTGATAGATACTTCAAGAATTCAAAATTATTTATTCATTTATTTATTTTTTACATCTATCGCAGATAACATTTAAACGGGCCCACCAATTAAAGTTAAAGCCAAACTCAATTATTTTATTCAAAGGATAAATTTGTTACTTATTGAAGGACATTTCTTATAATATAATTTTGGTGCTAAAGCTAAAAACTATTAGCGTTTCGGAACGACCACAGCTGGGAAGATTACGCCGAAAGAAACTAATCAAAACCAGTTGAGTATTGGTCCCTACCCAGCCTGATGTTACAATTACAATACAGATTTACACTTAAGCCACAGGTATGGCTCTTCATACAAACGGAGCAGCATATATACCTAGTACTACTACAAACGAAACAATCCGTCCGTGCACACGTCAAATGTGTGAGTTAAACAATCAAGGTTGCCACCACAGAATTTGTTGCTTTGCTTACCTGTTTTCATCACTCGGAAATCTATAAAATTTTCGTTATTTATTGTTTTCCGTCGATAAACAATGATAATGTGCGCAGTTTCTCACCTTTACAATTCAATAATCCTAAGTGACTCGCATAATGTCAACGTGCAACTACCAATAACCCTGTTTTACTGTCACTTACACCTCACAATAACGGGGGAAGGGTTGCGGGGACACCAGGTTGCGGGGGACGGTGCGAGTTTCCGTTCTGTATGTAATACTATTATTAATTCTGTGCTTAAGCTATACATTATATCATACATTTATATTATACCATTAAAATTTGCAGTCGACTATTTCCAAGAATTTTGTTTAGATGATGATAAATAATTTACATGACGCATTTTTAGGGTTCCGTAGCCAAATGGCAAAAACGGAACCCTTATAGATTCGTCATGTCTGTCTGTCTGTCCGTCCGTATGTCACAGCCACTTTTTTCCGAAACTATAAGACCTATACTGTTGAAACTTGGTAAATAGATGTATTGTGTGAACCGCATTAAGGTTTTGACACAAAAATAGAAAAAAAACAGTAAATTTTGGGGGATCCCCATACTTAGAACTAAAAATCAAAAATTTATTTTTCATTAAACCCATACGTGTGGGGTATCTATGGATAGGTCTTCAAAAATGATATTGAGGTTTCTAATAGCATTTTTTTCTAAACCGAATACTTTGCGCGAGAGACACTTCCAAAGTGGAAAAAAGTGTGTCCCCCCCCCGTAACTTCTTAAATAAGAGAATGATAAAACTAAAAAAAATATATAATGTTCATTACCATGAAAACTACCAGCGAAAATTGGTTTGAACAAGATCTAGTAAGTAGTTTTTTTTTAATACGTCATCATCATAAACGGCAATTTACCTTTCATTCAACCAACTCAAATTTAAAAATTAAAAAAACATACTACAAGACTTTTATATTATGTTATTTGCTACTACGGAACCCTTCATGGGCGAGTCCGACTCGCACTTGGCCGCTTTTTTAATAAATGATTTTTATAACGGCTCTCTTAATAGATTTAAGCTAATATATTATCTGAAATTTTATCATAGAGGCGCAACCGAGACCCACTAAGTTTTTATAAACCTGTATCTGGGGAATCCCGCTCTTTAACATCATACAAAATTCTTTCAAAGTAGTTTTGACGACCTACGTGTTGTAGTGGTCACTATGCTAGTCAGCCACCCAGTGGTTCCGGGTTCGATCCCCGGTCAGGGTAGGTTTTCCTGGGTCCTAGATGTTTATCCATATATGTATTTGTTATAAAATATAGTACCGTTGAGTTAGAATCCCATAAAACATGTCTCGAACTTACTTTGGGGCCAGCTTAATCTGTGTGATTTATCTCTATATATTTATTTATTTATAGAATTAATGTGTTGTGTGTTTTTATTAATTTCTTACCAATATGTAGCTATATCCCAGCAAACATTTAATTATTCCAAACAGTTTAAAAGACATGCACTAAATTACAGGTACGCAGTTTATTGTTAGGCTGTTAATTAGAAGGCCTGTTTTACTCGGACGTGGGCGACGGAGGTGCACTGTGTTAAGGCGAAGGCTGTTTAATTTTATACAAGTTCTAATACTGGCTCTGTGAGCTGTAGTGCACACCTCGCGAGTCATCCCGACCCATTTAAGTTTTTATTGATTTTTAAGCTGAAGTCATTAAATTTTTTATTTTAATAGCATGGAAGGAATAAAAATAAATTAAAAAAAATATTTATTTTTGAAGATATCTTTTAATTTGTTTTTTTTTTTAGTATAATCTATTTAGACAACAGACACTATTTACAAATAAATATATTAACTGATATCACAAAAATTCTGCCTACTTATTAGGTGTTTACTAAAATCATTAAAGTACTCATTTATAATTCCGTTAAGTGGAATTTTAATGTTATAGTAAAATAAAAAGTAATTAGTAAATTATTATGTCAAACTTAAAAAGTACATCATGGTAAAGATACATAATGGTTAGTAATCAGAAAACTATGCATTTATTCTGAGAATTAATTAGTAATATACTTAAAATATTGTTTTTGTTACTTCTTTATGATGCTGTTTGTATATTTGATTTGATAATTACTCTACTTGAAAAGTTTTTTTAAATGTTTATTTTTTCCTATTGCTACTAAAACAATACTAACAACATAACTTTGCCTTAACGCTGTACAGTAATTAAGCACCATAATCGATACAAAATATTTTTACTTTCGTCTCGTTCTGTACGATATTGCTTTAATTAAATGGATAGCCTTTGTTTATTATTATTAGAGTTAAAGTGCGCTTGAAGATTTATGGGTATTTGTATGAATTTGAAAATTACAGGGAATATTTATAAATGTTAAAGTTATTATTCTTCCAATATAATTATATATTCAGCCCTTCAATATAAACAAATTCTATAAGTCTTACAAACACTGACTCTAGCTCATCTATCTTTGCATATTGATCTGGGTCTTGGATGTGTATATGTTGCTTCTATTGAGGGAAATTAGAAGGTAGGTACTTTGGTTTACCTATGTATAATAATGTATTTAGGTATTTGTTATAAATATGTCATTGAGTATGTACCTATCCCATAACACAAGTCACGAATTTATTTTGGAGCTAGCTTAATCTGTGTGATTTGTCCGTATATATTATATCATCATCATCATCATTAGGTCTTTTTGTCTTCACTGCAGGGGCACGACCCTCTCTGTACTACTAGAGCCATACTTATATACTATACAGGTATATCGAATAGTGTTATTCCCGAGGACTATACGAAGGCTAGACACGTAAAGATGAGACAAAATTTGAAATGATATCTCTGATTCCTATAAAATAATTTATTTCAAATGGCAGCACTGGATCCCGAAAAATTAGTGTATTTCTTATCATACCGATTCACGGAGAACACTTAAAAATGTAATTTCGCGGGAGGGAACGAGGTTCTCTTCTATACGTTAGTCCTTAAATTAATTCCCTTGCTATACACATAAATTAAAAAAAAAAGTAAATGTGTATGTATGTATTGTATATATGTAAGAAGATATTTATTGTTATTTAGGTATATATCATAGGTATATAATGTAATTATATAGTATTATTTGATATGTGTAAGTATATTGTATTGCTTTTTGTGCCGCATCGTTTTTTCTGTTTATCCCTATGGTTGACTGGGAGAAAATGCTCTTAGCATTAAGTCCGCCATTTGTTAAAAGTATATTTGTACTTTGGAACAATAAAGTTTGATAAAATAAATAAATTCAACATCGTTCGACCTACTTTCAGACAAGTATTGCATATGTAATGTTCGCGTTTTGTAGCGCTCTAATGAGACGCAAATGACCATTCAATGCTAAACGACTGCCCGGTCGAAATGTACAGTACTTTGTATCGGAACAATGTAATGTTGGATGCTAAAGATCATTGTTTGTTCATTGTACCTACCTCTGGCGAAGCGGTTTAGGTACTATTTGTGTGGCACGAGTTCTGGCAGGCCTGTGTCACAGAATTTATAAAAGTATTACATACAGAACGGAAACTCGCATCGTCCCCCGCAACCTGGCATCCCCGCAACCCCTCCCCCGCTTTTCGGCCTTGTAAGCGCCTGTAAAACAGGGTTGTTGCTAGTCACACGTTGACGTTACGCGAGTCACTTGGGAATATTGCACCATAATATACAGCATGCGGGGACGCCTGGTCCATGAGCTAACGACCAAAAAAAATCCTTAAGTAGATACAGTGGTCGTGTGGTTTTCGGCAGAGTAGAATAGGGCCACTCCAAGTCCTCCCCTGAATGTCGTAGAAGGCGACTTATGAAATATAAGCTACTTCTTATCGTGTGTGTTAGTGACTAACACGAGTTTTTAAACCGCCTTAAAGGCCTCTGACATGGTTTTAGGTAACGACCAATGTCAAAGACAGTGACCGGGACCGACGGCTTAACGTGCAATCCGAAGCACGGACCATCTTACTTATCAGACAATTAGGTGATCAGCCAACAATGTCCTAATCAAACTAGGACAACAACACAAAGTCGTTGCCCCCGCCGAGAATAAAACCGCGACCTCCGGGTATGAGCCGAACGCTCTAACCATTACACCACGGAGGCAGTTAAAGCTAAACAAAGCATATAAACATCAATAGGACCTCTCCAACCCGTCTGGCCAGTGGAGAGTGTAGGCTAAATCCTCTGGCTGCTCTAGCCAAGTATGGCTTTAGTAAGTACAGAGACGGTCGTGCTCCTGCAGAGGAGACTCCGTGCCTCTGCCTCCGTGGTGTAATGGTTGGAGCGTTTGGCTCATACCCGGAGGTCGCGGGTTCGATTCCCGGCGGGGGCAACGACTTTGTGTTGTTGTCCTAGTTTGGTTAGGACATTGCAGGCTGATCACCTGATTGTCTGATAAGTAAGATGATCCGTGCTTCGGAGGGCACGTTAAGCCGTCGGTCCCGGTCACTGTCTTTGACATTGGTCGTTACCTAAAACCATGTCAGAGGCCTTTAAGGCGGTTTAAAAACTCTGACACTAGTGTTAGTCACTAACACACACGATAAGAAGAAGAAGTGGAGACTAAAAAAGACCTGATAATGATAATGAAGAAAATCAGAAATCACATATAAATTAAATGTTATTGACTTCTAATTCACAAAACCTCTCAGCAAAGAGCTAACATCCAGTACATCAGTTCGAACTGTTCCTATCAGATCCCGACAATGGCCGCTTGTTTGTCGTAATGGCCTTTCGAGATGTTTGCCTGCGTGGATGGGAGAATTGCGTCCAGATTGTGTGGACTAGTCTGTTTTTAAAGGACTAAAATTCGAGTTAGTCGCGAATGGTCTTAAACGCAAGTAGTCTATGTAGCAACTCGTCTAAAACGCTCATTGTCTAAATCGCATGGCGTCGTAATAGGAAGCGGTCTAAAGATTAATCTCGTCTTAAAATGAAGTGGTCTAAAGTAATATTTCGTTATAATTATGTGATTGTCTAAACGAAAACTAGTCTAAGGTTCACAAATACTCACAATGTTTATTTCTTTTGTTAGTAATCTATTTGATAACTTAAGATAGAAGGTTCCTTATTCATTATTATTTTAGTTTTCATAATTATTTATAGACTTGGGCCGATTAAAAAAAATATTTTATTGTTTAAAAGAGTATTCCTCTCAAGTAGTTCTATAGATTTTATAGAAATCGCAAGACCCAAAATGCTCTGTCTGCCCCATTAGGGATAAAGACGTGATAGTATGTATGTATGTAAAGACAGTTCGGGGTAAACTACATATATATTTCTATACTTAAAGTTTTACAAAACCACAAGGTCTTATCAACCCACATACTTTCAATTCTTCGAAAGGTAAACGACCGCCGAGCATCTTGTTACTAATATTTCATTACCACCTCTCCGAGAGCTGATTCATATTATTTCAAAAGCAGGTCGAATCATGTTAAATGCTACAATTGATATACTGCTGTGAAAATATGTATCTACAAATGTTGTTTTTTGGAGAAAAATGAGTGTCGAAATATAGTTAAGGAGTTAAGACTTATAAATCTTATAATACTGAGCTTTCTTTCATCGTCATCATCATATCAGCTACAGGTGGTTTACTGCTGGACATAGATTTCCAAGACGACAGACTGTCTTTACAACCAAAAATGTTCACAACCAAAAATGTGGACCAGAACCAATCCTTGGCCGCGCAGTAATAGAAAAGGTGTAACAAAATATACTGAAACTATTTTAAGAGTGAATTTAGTCTGTAATACTTAACAACTTTCCTTGAGATCATATGTCGAAATATGAAAAATATTTTTTGGCTTTCCGTAACAAACTCGGATCAGCTGATCGGTCAACTTGTATGGGAGGTCAGAAATTACTTTCATATTTCGATACTTGGGTAAAGTTGTTCAGTATCATAGACTAAATTCACCCTTCAAATAGTTTCAGTATATTTTGTTACACCTTATATAGGAAAATAGGGAGACATGGAAAATACTCCAACGACAAGAACCTAGTTCTTAAATTTATTGATGATATATAGGCACATATTATTATCTATTATCTGAAATGACGTAAATATATTGTTGTACTACATTAACAGAAAGAAAATGGATTTGAATCACACAGCACTCAACGTGTGTTTAAGCCAGTAAATAATTAATATAAAACATCATCAGAGACATTGTTGCCAAGTCAAAACAATGCTACACAAGCCTAAATCTCCATCTTGAAGACCATTAGAGCGTTTTAAAACGACATTACAACTAAATCTGTGTAAGATAACCCAACAATAGCGTACAGCGTGGCCGATTAATCAAAATGAAGAATCGACCGGACAGAAATAGGTGCATTCATTTGTTCGGCATAGACGTGTGGGATGCCCAGGAGTGTAAGTGCGTGTGCACACCGAAAAATACACTTTTTTTTTGAGTGGTGGCGTCGCTGCTCGGGTCGTTGGATTCCCTCCAATATGGTTGAGTTTAAAAATGTCTGATCTGTGCGTCAACTCGTGAACAGGTGCTGCCGGGAGGGACTAGTCAGCTCGGCTGATCTTTTTAGGTTCCGTACCCAAAGCGTAAAAACGGGACCCTATTTCTAAGACTTCGCTGTCTGTCCGTCTGTCCGTCTGTCTGTCACCAGGCTGTATCTTAAGAACCGCGATCTAGCTAGACAGTTATTTTTGTTGCCACTATAACAGTAAATACTAAAAACAAAATAAAATAAATATTTAAGGGGGCTTCCCTACAACAAGCGCGATTTTTTATAGTACGGTACCCTTAGTGCGGCAATCCGATTCGCACTTGGCAGGTTATTTGACTACTTAGTATTTCTTTTTTTACTATATATTTTTGTTTGTACAATTACGTAATTTAAATTTGTTAACGATGTGAACTATAATAGCTAACAAAAAAATGTATTATTAACTGGTTCGCAAGCATTACATGTTATAATTTATCAACATAGATTATTTTTGTAACGTTTTTTTTAAGATATAATAATATGAAAAAGCGTTTCTGGCGACCAATACTGTTAAAATGAGTTTCTTCTAAGCAGAGATCGCTCTCGTATCGGTAGCTTTTCTCTTTAAGGGTCCTCCCCGCGCTAACGACCTTGAAAACACAAAAAAATTAATTTCTCTTTCTGTAAGTGAGATAATCAGAAACCCTCGTACAACTTTTTAGCTAGTATCCTTAAGTTTCATTAGAACCTCGAAAATCATTGAAATAAAATACCCTGAATTTTCCTTTGCAAAAAATACTAAAAACGGCCATTTTTGACTCTTTTTGTAAAGGTTTCTAAACCGGATAGTATTTCAATGACTTTCGAGGTTCTAATGAAACTTCAGGATACTAGCTAAAAAGTTGTACGAGGGTTTCTAATAATCTCACTTACAGAAAGAGAAATTAATTTTTTTGTGTTTTCATGGTCGCTAGCGCAAGGAGGAGCCTTAATGAATCAAATTTTAATATACACTACACGTAGGTAATGTAAGTTGTACTTATTGACGTGTAAAAGTGTCTGTGAAAGTCTAGTTACTGAATAAACATTAGAATTTTTGAATTTTAGCCTTTCGAGAGTGTTTTATTTTTACCATTTCATTAGTATTAAAATTTTATACTAGCAGGTAGATTCCTGACTTTCTTGAGAACTGTTCGAGTCGCGTGGTCTATGCAAATTAATTCCTTTTCCTAGAAACCTATTCCCGACTCCAAATATTTCCGTATGTTCTGCCCGTGTGAACGCATACTTAACAAAAGTAATAGTTCCGATGGTTCCAAGATTCTTTTCATTATTAACCATTGCCGCATCTCTAAACTCAAGTTCCACTGCAATATCTTCATTATTCCCATTAGTTAAGGCATATTCTTCATCTTGATTAATAATATCATCAGCAAAGTTAATTTTGTAGTGACGTTCGTAAGCTATTAATAATATTTCTCTTTGTTTCGAACAGTTATCCTTACGCATCCTTTGTTCTATTTATCGATTTAAAAGTAATTCTGAACTTTTGTAGACAACTTCATTATGATCAGTTTGAAATTAGTTTTGTTGTGACATTCCAAGAGTTAGGAGTTCGTAGTTGTTATATTACTTAGAGAATAGATACATTATTGATTATAATAAATAAATAAATATAAGATTCTGTAAGTTCAATGGTTTTTCCCCATATCAAAAAATGCTTAACCCGCTTAATGAAGTTTTCATTTCGAAAAAAAAAGATTTCGACGAATTGATAACCTCCTCTTTTTAAAATTCGGTTTAAAAAGTTGTTTAGACAAAAAAGATGCGTCTTTACTTTTAGCAAAAAAGATTTTTAAATGACTGAGAAATTAATTTAAAAAAACTGAATCGACAAAAAAATCTATATTATTTTTAAACCTCCTCAGAAACTCCTTAAAAAAAGATCATTTTCCATCTTGATCTGACCTGGGATCGAATCCAGAACCACAGGTGACAGCCTGATATAATTACCACTAGGCCCCAAATGTCGTCAACATTGAATCGCTTTCTTCGTGATTTAATAACCCTGTCATAACTTACCCTCAAATTTAAACAATAACATTATTTCAAAGAAGCATCACTTTAAGACAAGCTTATTACTCACCAAGTTGAAAAATTACATTACCACCTACCTAATCCTTATTCGGGTACGGCGATTATTTTTTGTACCATAATTAATTCCTATTAATTTTGTTTTGGAGATGATTGATGTTATTAGGCTTATTAATAAGCGTTTTGAAGCTTCCATAAATCTGTGGTGGAATGCAACTACAATTCTATCGTTTGTAGTTAAGTTGAGCCGGATAAGAGTGACTTAAAAATAGGATGTTACCGGAAATAGTGACTTTGTAAAGAAAAAGTAGTTTATTTTTATAAGTACCTAATCAACGAACTGTGCTGGGTTCCGCTGCCCATAGGAATTTTTGGATAAAAACTATACTATGTCTTTTCTCATGTCTTAAACTGTGTCCATACCAAATTTTATGTAAATATGGTTGTAGTTCAGACAGCGTTACTTCGAATTTATAATACGAGAATTGGCGCATACTTTAATGCCTTAGAATAAAAAACTATTCATATAAAAAATATCTAAACGAAGTTGTTATGTAGTCTTCCTCATTATATTATCTGTGTCCAAATTAACAAATGAGTTGTCAACGATGTCAATTGATTCGCCTTTACTGTCCACATCCATGACATAGGCCACAATTTATATGTAAAAATTAAAATAACGAATGTTACATATAAAAAAAAAGCAAGTCAAAAAAAATTTTTCTTATCTAGGGTTTTAAGTTCACACTTTAAAAATACTCCCGTAGCCGGATATTTGTTTTTTATGATTCCTGTATTTCGACGACCACCGTGGCGTGGGTGGTGGACACCATGCTAGAGGTTCCGGGTTCGATCTTTGGTCAGGGCAAGTTGGTAAATGGCCTTTTTCAAATTGTCCTGGGTCTTGGATGTTTATCTATATATGTGTTTGTTATAAAATATAGTATGTTTGAGTTAGTATCCCATAATACAAGTCTTGAACTTACTTTGGGGCTAGCTCAATCTGCGCAGTCTGTGTAATTATAATATTTATTTATTTATCCAAAAGCATGGCAGTGGGTCTTGAGACTTGGCTCTGTCTATCTACTTAGTAAAAAGACGTTAGAACGTATCTGTACTGTTATATATGAGGTCAAGATATGAAGCTGTTTTATAATGAGATGCGAGTCCCAAAACATCTTTGGTGTTTCACAATAATGTTTTTTCTTCGTTATTTCTCCTCGCAATCTCTCAGCGGGACTAAACATTGTTATTTTGAATAACGACCGAAATATTTACATAAACTTATTATATTTCTCTTGACTTACGTTTATTGCCTCGCTACTGTTCTTCGATTCTTTATTGATTAATAGTGTAATATAAACTGGCGTAAAATATGTCAATTGACCTTTAATCTTCAAAGTTTATTGCGTTTTGAAGTAATAAAAGTGGAATAATTTATATTTGATATGTTTTATCTTCCATGCTGGTCTGGGAGAAAAGAAAAAACTTAGAATGTAATAGCTGCTTCTCTCCCCGCGCAGATCGTAGAAGCCCATCGAGGGATTGGGTGATGAGGATCGAGGATTTAAGGAATAAGGAAGTGGGGGCCTTTGCACAGCTGTGGAACGCCACTACAGGCTAAGAAAAAAAGTTTATTACTTACTTTAACAATGGAAAGTAATATAGTGAAAAATACTTTTTTTTTTCACTTCGTTCCGCTCAGCTCTTGTGGAGTTTTACCCTAAACTTTTTATTTATTAGGAGTACTTGGAGTACGCATTGCTAGCTCTTTAATGAGTGGCGTACTCCCCACTTTGATGGATGATCACAAGTGGCATTACCGTGCTTCGGAAGGCTCGTAAAGTCGTTGATCCCGACTGTCATCATTATATGGCAGTCGTCAAGCTATCATCATCATCAGGTCTTTTAGTCTCCACTGCAGGAACGCTTCCCTTCTCTGTACTGTATCTGTTCTGTACAGTACCAGAGCCATACTTGGCTAGAGCAGCCGGAGGACTATCGTCAAGCTATGTCAGATTCTTTTAGGCAGCTTGAAAAATCTGACACCCTTTTGCCAATTACACATCAGACAAACAAACAAAAATACCTACTTTTATAAGTGATTTAAAAAAAATATAATTCTAAGACATTTTGAACTACAAGAGAAAGTGTTAATAACTTAAATTATAAACAATAAAAGTTTAACGGGGAGTGTACCACCTTGCCCTAAAAATAAACAAAATTGACATCCTTCC
Organism: Acrobasis consociella; assembly: GCA_963555685.1. NCBI lineage: Eukaryota > Metazoa > Arthropoda > Insecta > Lepidoptera > Pyralidae > Acrobasis > Acrobasis consociella. The sequence continues at coordinate 20,546,559 of OY743110.1, read as the reverse complement.
TGCACGATGCGTTCGAAATAATAACTTTTTTTCTTGAACCTTATTCTAAGGTCAGCAACGCATGTTCTTGGACCTTTCCGGGACACTCGCGGCTATGGATGTAAAATCAAGACACATTACTTTTTCTATATCACGTTAATAAAAATAACAAAAAAAAGTAAAAATTGCGTGTCTATACATTTAAAATTTATGAAAAAATTAGCTGGAGCGATCAAAATAAGAAAAACAAAAACAAAAACAAAAAAAATACGCGGTTGCCAATAATAGATTATTCAATTTAATTTATTTATTGCATTACATTATATTTGGTCATTTTGGAAATCTTTGGGAGAGGCCTATGTTCAGCAGTGGACGTTGTGCGGCTGAAATGATGATGATTGCATTACATAAAAGTACCTGGGCGACCGAGCTTTGCTGGTTACATCTCAAGCATTAACTACATTTTTTAAACTTGTCTAAAAACAATAAAAATTAAAAAATTATATATAAACTTGAACATAAAAATAACAAAAGTAAGTCACCGAGTGGGATTCGAACCCGTAACACTCTTTCTAGCAGAACCAGCCGGATAGCGCCCGGCGGGACGAAATTAACGACCATATTCCCCGTAGATATACAGTATTCCCATAAGACTGATCTAGATCGATTGTTTACCCCCGAAAACCCCCATATACCAATTTTCAGCGAAATCGTTAGAGCCGTGTCCGAGATCACAGAAATATATAAATAAATATACAAGAATTGCTCGTTTAAAGGTATAAGATACATCAGTTTTATCTACTAAAAGTCACTGTCTTGAAATAGGTACGCTATGAACCCTGTCGAGTATCACATCGTAAAGGAATAGTGGATCGGCAAGAAGATTTTGTGTTATGCAGAGGATAATTAATGAATATAAACTTAGTATTGACATTTATACGTATTTAAATATAACTGAGCAGATATTAGAAATATTATAGTAGGTATTATTATTTATTTCGAATGGTTATCAGATATCATTGGTGTTTAAAGTTAGTCATAATGATAAACGTGGGTAATGCCATTAATAATGATGAATCTCAGCTCAGAGCAAATTTTCGTACATAATTTGCTCTCAGCTGAGATTCAACGAACAAACAAACGGACGAAGTTCATATTGTTCGGCACACTCCACCGATACTACAAAACATCCTCACAAAATATCCAAAACATAAAAATAAAGCAACGGACGAACTTCCTTGATTTAAACCAGGTCCGCAAAAACCAGTCGGTCAAAAGTCGGAGCGACCTCAGGTTTAATTAGAAAAAAGCCCGGCCCATGCACCTTGAGGCCCATTCAGACTGACAGTGGAAAAATAGATGAGGCTTGCTTCATGGCAGGTAACAATTACACAGAACTGAATGAAAATGAACAATGTTTATTGATTGTGTTCGTTATTGGTAGTGCACGCAAATGTCATCTTTAAAAATTCAACTTTTGAATGTCTGTAAAGTTAAACAGACCTTTTATACTATCGCATATAAGCATATAAGTCATAAGTAATCTAAATACTAAAACTCTGCATCATAAAGTTCTTTAGATTAATATAAAGAGGTTTTATAAGCTTGTTATGTGGTTTCCGGCAGAGTAGAATAGGGCCACTCCAAGTTCTCCCGTGGAAGTCGTAGAAAGCAACTGAGGAAATACATGCTAATCAAAGCTTGTAAACATCAATGAGACCTCTCCAACCCGTCTGCACAGCGAGGAGAGTGTAGGCCAAGTCCGCTGCCTGCTCTGCCCAAGTATGGGTCTCGTAATAAATAGATGGTCGTGTTCCTGCAGTGGAGACAAAAATACCTAATTATTATTATGATGAAGCATCGGTAAAACGCGTGCCTGGTGATGCAAGTATCCATACCACGCAGGCTACTGTACTGCAAGATTTTTCTTTGCTTGTTATATACTTACATATAGCCTGGTAATCAAAATAGATATTACGCATCAAGGACTTTTTGTTGCAAAATTAATGACTGATACGTATGGTGGCTCACTGTTACTACTTCTTTATCTACTTTATCAAGATTTTTAATAAATATAATAAGTACCGCGCATTAACGCTATCAAATTTATTATTGTATGTTTATTTCGACATCTACAAAATACCTGCTAAATTACGAATACAATGTATCAAATAAAGAACATTATCAATTCATTACTGACATGATTTACACAATCAACTTAACCTTACGGCACGGTGTGATAAGCGACCGCTCAAGTGCGCTTCCTCTGGCCGCGCTCGGCAACATCAAAGAGGGTTCAAAGCGCGATCGCCTTCGGCTTCGATCTTATCGGTGTGACCGAGGACTGATATCGCTTTGTTTATTGCAAATAATTGCTGCATGTAAATGAGATTTCCAAAATTAGTCATATTTAAGTAAGTTCTGAGTTTCATGATTTAATACTAAGTAAAGTATTTTTTTTCTAGATATTCACTTTTAGAGAACGTTCAGGCATGAAAATATAAAATTATATGATCGGTCAATTGTCCGCTGGCTTTAAAAAAAATTGAATATCTTTAAAAAAATAAATGATATCGATAATAATGTAGGTCGGCCATTTATCTCCGTAAAAACTGTTAAAAAAAGTTTAATTGTTTATTATAAATAACTTATTCAACGTTTTGTTTATGTTTAACAGACTATGTTTGTTTGACGAGTCACGAGTTACTTATTGATGCCGGGCAGTAAAAAAGAAGAATGAAAAAGTTGACAGATATTCGTTATTTTTAAATATTTTTTTATTCTGTCCTTCAATGTATTTTCTACTGGCCATGAGACTCTATCGAATGAATCAACCAGGCAAGTATGACAAACAAAGGATGCCCTGTTCAGCCGATCGTCTCGTAAAACTGCAATAAAACACGGTTTAGTGGTTAGGTGTAGTTAAAATCCGCGGTTTAAACATGTCACGAACATATTGAATTTGTTTGAGTTAAGCTATTAGATACTACTCTTGTATGTTTAAGTTAGCCTTTTGTAGTGTTGGGCAAAAGCCCTCCCCTCTATTCTCATTTATAACTAGCCCAAGCCCGCGACTACGTCCGCGTGAATTTTATGTCTCTGGAAAATGCTCATCAGGCTGAACAACTTTTGCTAAGGCGTCATTTTTATATTTCTTATAGTTAAGCTGGACCATTATGGTTCTGCTTCAGGTATTCCATTTTTCAAAATCAATTACCCTATATGTTGCCCAGGCTTAACAGTTAATTAAAATTAATTCTTACACTATTACTGTCTCCATCGCCCCAAATATATATTTTTGGAAATATATGCAATTTAGGCACTTTTTTTTACATTTTTATTATATGTATAGATAGATATTCTCTGTCAGTTCTAAGTTTCATCATTATTTTCTTACTTACTTACGCCTGAAGGCTTATTCTCTGATTTGTAATTATGAGATCGTCTTACCATCCAACGACCCAAGTACTCTTGTGAAACTTTGAACATTTAAGATGGTAATATTTTTTTTTTAGTTTATATTATTTTACCGAAAAGAAATTTCTAGTTCGGACTTATTTATATACCTATGTTTCAGGACGGTGAATTATTTCTTTAAGACTATACATGCTCATGATATTTTTAAACCTATATAGTCCCTCACTACTGGGCTGGCTGGCTTTTTTTGACTTTTCTTCTAAAATTATTATTATGGAGTTTATTGTGTTTGAAAATATTATTCAGTTTTTGGAAACTATCTGAATTCCGGAGCCATGAAGGTTTTAACGTGCGCGATGGACATTCATTCACCTTTAAGCTGAACAAAGACTGACTCGCGAGATCTACATATTACAGAGCCACTAGTATTTATTTAGACTTCAAAGTAGTCCAAAGCAACAAAAGATAAACCAAATAGTTTAAACGTAACAAAACTCATGTCGGTAATGCTAAAAACTGTAAGTTTTGTTGTCAAAAGCATCGCTAAGAAGGGTTTCACTTAGACGTTTGGAACACTGCGCTCCAGTTTGTAAAGAAAAGAGATGCTTGGATTAGGCGGTGAGTATGGTGCTTAAGAGAGGCGATTGGCATATAAAGTATTTTTGTGGCGGAATATTTATTTTCAAATTTATTTATTTTACACATAAATAGGCCTCTAGAAATGCAGAGGCCTATTGCCTTGGTAGAGCCCTACTTAGCATTGGGTGATAATGGGCTAAAGAAAAAGAGGACAAATATATTTTAATAGAACGGATGGGTCATAATAACCACATTATAAGTACCATTCTATATATAGGCATTCCATACACAGGAGGGTAATAAATCTTCTTCCGCCCTTTTTCAAAAGTCTGATGTTGTAGTCTCTAGGGAAAACCGATGTTTAGCTAAAGTAGAGTATAGATGCGTTCTAACCCAGCGTTGCATGCGGCTATGCCGCTATTTAGACAATCTTGCGACATATAGTTTCCTAAATCTATTTTTTCCGCTATCGCTTTCCCAATTCACGTCCTAGCGAATACGATCATTCGCAACTTAGCGAAATATGAAATTTTCTACATCTTTTATATTTACTCGCTGTCACTTATGACGCCAAGTGTTCACCCTCCGACGCTCGCTCCGTCCAACACGCAACTTAGACAAACTTGCAAATTATCTTATATTTTTAATACTTTTTCGCTATTACCTAGTCTTATGCCACTATGTCCTCACCCTGCGTTGCTCGCTCCGTGCAACTCGCAACTTAGACAAACTTGCGAAATATACATTTTCCTACGTCGAATGCAAGTTTCCTGGGCTCCACGCTGATTTCTCTTTACTTTTGTAAATAAATATCAAAGTTTTTGTAATGTATGTATGCGACCGATGTTATTGCAATGTTTTAGTTTATGAAATTAGCTGTATTTTATGTTTGTGATTCGATAAAGATCATATTAATAGTTTTATACATACCTATTAAGATCAACAAGCCGTGAGGTTTCCGGCAGAGTAGAATAGAACCACTCCAAGTCTTCCCGTGGATGTCGTAAAAGGCGACTTAGGAAATACAAGCTAAACAAAGCTTATAAACATCACTGAGACCTCTCCAACCCAATCCAAGAGGAGAGTGTAGGCCAAGTCCTCTTGCTGCTCTGGCCAGTATAAACTGGCTCTGGTAGTACAGAGAGGGTCATGCTCCTGCAGTGGAGACTAAAAAGACCTGATGATGATGATGATGACTAAGATAACTAAGATTCACTACTATCGGTATTCTTATTGTTGTTGTTGTTGTTGTTGTATATATCTTTATTGTACATAAACAATTTACAAACATAGGAACAATAACAAACCATAAAATTTGTATGTAGGTTATTGTTTTGATCATTATTTTTTTTATAATATTATAGTGTTTTTACACCATATACTTATTTTAATTGGCACTACCCCTGTCACTCTCCACATTACCCGTTTGGTTGACTGGTAGATAGGATTTAAGTACGACATTCCGTACCTATTCATATATAAAGTTAAAATGAATAAATAAATATGGTCTAACAAAATATACTGAAACTATTTTAAGGAAGAATTCAGTCCGTGATAGTGAACAAAGATCCCCAAGGAACATGTGTCAAAATATGATTTTTTTTTTCTTTTCATACAAACTCAAATCAGCTAATCGGTCAACATGTATGGGAGGCCAAAAATTACTTTTCATATTTCGATACGTGTTCCTTGGGGAAAGTGGTTCAGTATCATGGACTGAATTCACCCTTAAAATAGTTTCAGTATATACCACATTTTATAATTATAGTCCCATATTTAAAACATTTTTATATGGATACCTATGCAAGTAGATTCTACACAATATATCCTGAATGACGAAGTGTTCTGGACTAAGTCAGAAACTAAAAGTCATTAAAATTATCGCGACTTTCCCGTAGGAGCTTGAACTGCGGCCTGACCCATTTCCTTATCGCCGCATCTCGGAAACAAATGATCGGATTTTATGTTACACATTTTAGCTTTATTTTCAGAAATTTCTTAACATTTTATACCTTCGTTCTAAGGGAAACTTGCTGAAGGGTAAAGTTTATAGGGTTTCTAGGCATTCAACATGCAATACTACAGTACTTAAATAAATAATATAGTAAATAAATAATACATAATAAGAAATAATATAAAAGAAAGCAAATGAAAGAAATAGAAGCGGAAATAAAATTAGCTGTAAGGAAATGATTTGAGTCAAAAACTACATGTTATAAAATCAAAAGAAAAACTAACAATTATCAAGTAATATAAATATCCAAAGATAAATAAATTATTTTTTACCTCCGAACTATTCACCCTTAAAATAGTTTCAGTAGATACCTATAATTAGTTTGAGTCTAAATAATATGTATCATTATCATCATATCAGAGCCATACTTGGCCAGAGCAGCCAACTTGGCCATCTCAACGCTGGTCAGACGGGTTGGATTGGATAGGTCTCATAATGTTTATATGCTTTGTTCAGCTTGTATTTCCTAAGTCACCTTCTACGACATCCACGGGAGGACTTGGAGTGGTCGTATTCTAATTTGCTGGAAACCACACGGCGGACAAATAATATGTATGAAGGAACCCAACAAGTATAGCTTTGATTTTTAGGGCCATGATTTTTTTCCGTGCATTTTCCAACTCATTCCACCAGTCTTTTAATAGCACCACAAAGGAAGGTCGAAGTCCAAAAATCCAAAATAAGATTATGCGATACGACGCGTCAGTCAATAATTGCCAAGAGTGACCCAAACAGGTCAAGCATATTCTCACATACATGATCGAGGCATACATTAAAAAGAGTGTAGATGTGGCACTTGTTGTTGTATTGTTTATCTTTATTGTACAAAAATAGTTACAGTTATAAAAAAATGTTGTTTAATTGTTGTAGCAGACTGGAAATACTTCAAACTTAACTATTGTGGAAATGAAGACTTATTGTCGAAAAAATGGAGACATAATAAGATTTGTCGAAGTTAAGTTTGTAACTCGTCCAGTTGTTTTTCAGTAGGTACACCATATAGTTAATAATATTAATTAGTATTCACATAATGCGTCGGTCAATAATTGCTAACGATTTACAGTGACCAAAACAGGTCAAGCGTTCTAATATACCAACAAGATCGAAGCATACAGTGAAAAGAGTAAAGATATGGCACTTTCTTCAATATGCTCTTCATTACATTATAGCTAAGTGAGGATAGCACATAATATTAATTAGTATTCACATTAGTCGTCGGTCAATAATTGCTTACAATACACAGTGACCCAAACAGGTCAAGCGTTTAATACCCCTACATTATCGAGGTACACATTAAAAAGAGTACTTATAGATGTGCCACTTTCTTAGACTTACTCTTCACTTCACATCTTAATCATATTATAATTTTTTATGCGCTTTACACTGCCTGCCCCGTAATATTTGACATTGCCAATATAAACACTGATAGAATAGAATATTTGAATGCAAAAGAACTTCTATTAATGATCTTCTTGTGAATGATATGGATGTCACAAAGTTAGGATATGCCCAAAACCTGTTTCACACTGCTACAATAAAAAAAATATGTCCATCAAAAAATCATATTGAGAATGATAGCTATTTAGCCAAGAACATAGTTCTTATAAACATTGATTTTAAGCTGTTTAGTTTTAAAAAAAAGTAATAAGCAACGTAAATGGCTGTAACTTTTTTCATAAAATTAACGCGCTGCAAGTAGCTTGCGGCTTTTCGTGTAGCTGATAAAATATAATTAAATCTGGATCTAAAATTGGAGAGTGTCTTCTGTTAGTATTTTTATTTTGTGTTCGAGGTGGCCAATTACTGGCCCATCGTCTATGAAACGGTGTGGCAAATTGGGATGGCGACCCGGTGACCCGTTGTTTAGTGCGCTCGGACTTAGAGCACACCTGCTACGAGTTCAATGTTATAATAAGTAAAAAAAAAAACATTATATTTTGTCATAAAAGTAAATTAAATAAAAGTTGAAAAAAGCAAATTTAGATTACCTAAGTATTAAAGTGTAAAAAATATTAAAACAAATTTTAAAAAGAATTGCTTTTTATCAAGATGAGTATATACATCAATGCTCTCTCATCTTCTTTCCATGCAAGTCTGGGAGAAAAGAAAAACTTACTCTTAAAAAAGCGAATCATGTTAAATGGCAATGCGGTTAGCAACCCATGACTATTTTGTTTTTTTTTTCTCTCTTGTTCAACATCACGATAAAAGTGGCCTATGTTTAAAATGATTATTAGAACTTACTTTACTCATAATGAGCAAAGAATGCTCATTATGATTTTTTCGTAGTCCAGCGCTGCTCCCATTTGAAATAAATTAATTGAAAATATTCAGAGACATTATTTTAAAAAAAACATCTAGACCAAGCCCTAGACAACTCTTCAAACTATTCTATGAACTACTGATTACAGTTTAAAGTGAGACCGTGAAGCTTTTCTATGCACATTTGTGAAAAACAGGCACTTTTGGCTAATGCGCAAAGAAAAACTTTAGGGCTTGGTCAAAACAACATTTTAAATATCATCGTTTCTTTTTAAATCATTTATTTGAAAAAGCCTCCACTTAGATAAATTGCAAGTACTGTATCTCGAAAAATTGCAAGTACTGTATCTCGCATGTATCTCCTTGACCTAAAAACAACTGGAGTTGAGTTTAATTCTGTAAATCAATAGTTATAAATATAAAGGAACAAATTACACTGAGCTAGCCCCAAAGTAAGTTTGAGACTTGTGTTATCTTATCTTATCTTATACCTTTAAACGAGCAATTCTTGTATATTTATATATTTATAAATTTCTGTGATCTCGAAAACGGCTCTAACGATTTCGCTGAAAATTGGTGTATAAGGGTTTTTGGGGAAAACAATCGATCTAGATTAGTCTCATGTTTGGAAAAACGCGTGTTTTTGAGTTTTCATTCGTTTTTCTTTCCACGCAGAATATGGTCGCTAATTTCGTCGCGCCGGCCGCCGTCCGCTCAGCTCAGCGGTTAAGGATTCTGACCGCTAGAAAGAGTGTTACGGGTTCGAATCCCACTCGGTGACTTTTTTTTTATGTTCAAGTTTATATATAATTTTTTATTTTGTACTGTTTTTAGACAAGTTTAAAAATATTTAGTAAATGTTTGAGATTTAACCGACCAAGCGAAGCTCGGTCACCCAGGTACTGATACTTAAATAACAATACATACAAAGATAAACATCCAAGACCCAGGACAATTTGAAAAAGGCAATTTTCCAACTTGGCCTGACCTCTGGGTGGCGGACTAGCATGGTGACCACTAGTCCACGGACGTCGTCAAAAGTTGTGGAAGTATTTTGTGTTTGAGCCGTCTAAAGGCATCTGACACAGCTCAATGACTGCTATCATACGGCCCTAATCAATCTTACTATCAAAATGTTCCAATATCGAAATTTCTAGAATATTCGGATTGAAATTTACGATCTCAATAAGAAACGTCTGTCGAGTTCAAACACACAATGGGTCGGCTAGCCGATGAACTTATTTAAACTTTATATTAAACGTAACTATTTTGTTTTTGCAGACGGCTATTAATTTTCAAACTATACAGTTTCAATTGAATAACTTTCGTAGTTTTTTGAACGATTTTCTTTTCACAATTGATATTTATAGAGTATTTTATAATATTTTACAGACTTTTTCTTTTCATTTTAACATGTTCCTTTGTTGTATGCATCCTAACCCATATTAAAGTTCCCTTTTTAGGGTTCCGTAGCCAAATGGCAAAAACGGAACCCTTATAGATTCGTCATGTCTGTCTGTCTGTCCGTCCGTATTAGTCCGTCGTCCCAACCTCGATTTTCGTACCGATCGTACTTTCTTGGGAGACTATAATATTAATGTGCGCACTTATTAGGGGTCCCTAAATATCGGCGTCTGCCGAGCGAGACAGGAAGCTTTTGGGAGTTATGTCACTTTGAATGGTACTCCCGTAGCCGAAAAATTACCGATCTTACTTTTGAAAAATTCTTTCTTAGAATCCTTCCTTGTATCATTATGAACAGCTTATACTAAATTCCAGACAATTTACAGGAAGCACTTGCAGAATCAGACGGTTTTTATAGGTGGGATTTTCACCCAAAAAATACCTATCTTACTTTTTGACGAAACTACATTCAGGTGATAGGGCAGCTCTCACACGATCATAAAATCCAAGTCTGCCTCAGATTTTAGGAAGCGTTTGCAAAACCAGACGTTTTTAATGCGTCACTGATCGACGACTCGTACGTATAAAACGTAACAATAATTACGTTGGTACTTACTTTATATTCTAATGCCTTCTATTTACGAGTGTAACTAAACCAGACTCTTCCAGTAAAAAAGTAGTAGGTACCTGCCTACTTCACTTAATTACTTTTTTTTATATGAAATCAACACCAAATTTTTAAACACGAAACCAAAATTAGGTTAATTTAATTTCAAAAAACACCTACCTATACATGCTTTCACCTTAATTAACTAACGAACGTTCACTGCTGGACAAAAGCCTTCTCCAAGAAAAGCATTGTGGTTAATATCCCCTCTGAATGAACTTACCCGCTCCATGTGACGGTGAGTAAATACCCCTTCTAGCCATTTGGTGCCAAACGCTATAATATGCTTAAAATGCAAGTAGATGTGAACCATTAAAGTATATGAAATAAAGTATAAGTATGCTGTGCTTATCATACATGAAAAGTAGGCTTCTTGCGAAGTCATATTTATATGTTAAAATAATTAAAAAGGTATTAACAACTTCGCTGCCGGCTGAATATAATAAAATAATCATTAAAATTAATACCCCCTCTAGCCATTTGATGCCAAACGCTATAATATGCTTGAAATGCAAGTAGATGTCAAACATTAAAGTATATGAAAACAGCATACTTATCATACATTAAACGTAGACTTCTTTGACTTATTATCATTTTGTTGCTGGGAGGTGTGCGAAGTCATATTTATATGTTAAAATAAGTAAAAAGGCATTAAATACGATAACAACATAGGTACTCGTATCAGTACCTTCATACAAACTAAGGAGAAGCATTTTCGACTGCCCATTCAAGAGCTAAAACTGCTGATTTCAGGGCTGGTCGTAGAACGAAAGTTATTTGTATTGTCAATTTCTTCAATCCTCCATCAACTTGTTTAAATATTTCCCACAAAATAGTATGCCGGGTATTTATCCGAATCTACGCGTTGTATGGGGACATACGAATTGACTGGTCTAAGTTCACATTTTTTGCTGACAACTTTTGTAGACCTGATTATATGTTAAAATAAGCAAATATACATCTAGTAGATTTTTTTTACCGCTCATTTAATAGCCAAAGCTGCTGATTTCGGGGTTGGCCTCCCATCAACTTGTTATAACATTTCCCACAAAATAGTATACCGATTATTTATCCGAATCTACCCGTTATATCGGAAAATACAAATTGATAGGTCTGAGTTTTCATTTTTTGTTGGCAAATATTTGTAGACCGAATTATATATTAAATATATGTTTTTCAGGGTTCAAGAAACCTCCATACAAAATTTCATTCAAATCGGTCCGACGGCCGTGAAAGCGTAACAAACAAACCACATTAGTATTTATAATATTAGTAGGGATTTTAGATAAAGACAGGCTTTTGTTAGATTAAAATCCAACCAGTAGGTCGATGATAACAATAATGAACTACATATTATAATACTCATCATTTTTGGTAGTACGGGTCATCGATCATTAACTCATTTTAAAACTACTGATATCTAAAAGGCTTCCTCAAATCTGAGGCAGACTTGGCTTTTATGATTATGTGAGAGCTGCCCCAACAACCGAATGTGGTTTCATCAAAAAGTAAAATAGGTATTTTTGGGAACCTATAAAAAACGTTTGATTCTGCAAGTGCTTTCTGTAAATTTTCGAATTTAGTATATGATGTGAATAATAATACAAAGAAGAAATAAAAAAAAAATATAAAGTAAAATACGTAATTTTTGGTTATTTATACCCATCGTGCTTTCTTGAGAGATTATCCCAGGTAAACATACTAGTCTACAACTATGAGGTTGGAGCTCCCAACAGAAACAGGTAAAGGTGTAACGTGGATATTCGACATGACCTTCGTCTTGTCAATATTCATTTTTGGGTCGACCTGTTTGGAAACTCTATGTAGATCTTCAAGCATCGTACTCAAGTCCTCCATCAATTCTGCCAAAACAACGATATCGTAGGCAAATCGAAGGTGAGTCACATTCTTGCCATCGATGTTAATGCCCAGTCTTCCCATTCCAGGAGCTTGAAGGCATCTTCCAGAACAGCGGTAAACAGTTTTGGAGATATGACTTCTCCTTGTCTCACGCCTCTTTGCAGTAAAATATCTTTCGTTCTGAGTTCCTAAACCTGGACTAACATAGTGGCTTTGCTGTACAAGCACTTCAACACCTCGATATACCTATAGTTAATATGGCCTCGCCGGAGAGACTGGAACACAGCCATTGTTTCGATCAAATCGAAGGCTTTTTCATAGTCCACGAACCCCAAACATAACGGCCAGTTATACTGCTTGCTTCGTCATCTCTATAAACTGCCGCAGCGTGTGGATGTAGTCCATGATACTGTAGCATTGGAATCTTATATCGGCTTATTCGGGAGGTTAAAAGGCATCAAATCTGTTAGCGAGACAGTTCGTGAAGACTCTCGAAAACAAGTTATAGACATGACTCAAAAGCGTAATGCGTCTATTAGTTCTTTAATAAGTGTTGCCACCCATTTTGAACTATCACACCTCTGTTCTACATGTCACTCCCTCGAGTAGGGCGGAATTAAAGAGCCTTTGAAGGACTTTCAATACCGGCGTTCTAACCGCTTTCAAAAGCTCTACTGTGATTCCGTCCTTACCCAGGGCCTTGTTATTTTTGAGCTGTTTGAGTGCTAGCTTAATCTCGTACAGACTGATGTCCGGGATATCTTCAGTATGATGCCGGGTTAGCTTGGCATTTGGATCTATAGCCGTATTTACGCTAGGTTTTGCAACGAATGTATGTAAATGCCCATAAAACCTATCTATCCCTATCCTTTATCGACACCACTTTACCGCCCTCCGTATTCAGCTTTGTCAATTGGCTCTGACCTGTAGACATGGTCCTGACGAATATTTTGGAACCTTTGTTTTGTTCTATCGTTTCCTTAATACACTTGGTATTAAAGGCGCGAATGTCATGTCGCATCGCAAGGGCTTTTGTATTTGTCTGTTGAGCCGCAGATATTTTACCCAAAAATTACCCATTTTACTTGTTAATGAAACTACATTCAGGTGTTGGGGGAGCTCTCACATAATCATAAAAGCCAAGTCTGCCTCAGATTTGAGGAAGCGTTTTAGAAATCATACGTAAATATTTTAACAAGTTGATGAGGGATTGCATAAATTGTCAATACAAATAACTTTTGTTCTAAGCTGCAAAATGACTGCAAATCTCAACAGCCGAGCACTCCAGAATAAAATCATGGAAAGACGTAACCGGTAACAATCTCCGAACTTAAAATATTCCTGGACCTTCTATTCCACATGAGCACGATACCACTTTCCCGCCTGCACCAAACTATGCACTAAACTATGTATTATAATAATATTAATAATACATAGTTTGGTAATTTTTATATAAATAAACATCAATATAGAGTGAAATTTAGAGCTCCGCGTATATGCGGGGCTGGCACAGGGATGAAAATTTAATCCCTCCCATATGTGCGGGTTTTTTTTATTTGTTAATTTTAATGATTATTTTATTATATCTGACAAAATAGCAAACGAAATAATAATAAATAAGCGGCCAAGTGCGAGTCGGACTCGCCCATGAAGGGTTCCGTAGTAGCAAATAACATAATATAAAAGTCTTGTAGTATGTTTTTTTAATTTTTATATTTGAGTTGATTGAATGAAAGGTAAATTGCCGTTTACGATTTATGACGTATTAAACAAAAACTACTTACTAGATCTCGTTCAAACCAATTTTCGCTGGTAGTTTTCAAGGTAATGAACAACATATATTTTATTTAGTTTTATCATTCTCTTATTTTAGAAGTTACGGGGGGGGGGACACACTTTTTTCCACTTTGGAAGTGTCTCTCGCGCAAAGTATTCGGTTTAGAAAAAAATGCTATTAGAAACCTCAATATCATTTTTGAAGACCTATTCATAGATACCCCACACGTATGGGTTTGATGAAAAATAAATTTTTGAGTTTCAGTTCTAAGTATGGGGAACCCCAAAAATTTACTGTTTTTTTTCTATTTTTGTGTCAAAACCTTAATGCGGTTCACATAATACATCTACTTACCAAGTTTCAACAGTATAGGTCTTATAGTTTCGGAAAAAAGTGGCTGTGACATACGGACGGACAGACAGACAGACAGACATGACGAATCTATAAGGGTTCCGTTTTTGCCATTTGGCTACGGAACCCTAAAAATGTTGCCCATACTCGTGGCACCATGAATTCAGCAGGCAGCGAAGTTGTTAATACCTTTTTAATTATTTTAACATATAAATATGACTTCGCAAGAAGCCTACTTTTAATGTATGATAAGCACAGCATACATATACTTTATTTCATATACTTTAATGGTTGACATCTACTTGCATTTTAAGCATATTATAGCGTTTGGCACCAAATGGCTAGAAGGGGTATTTACTCAACGTCACATGGAGCGGGTAAGTTCATTCAGAGGGGATATTAACCACAATGCTTTTCTTGGAGAAGGCTTTTGTCCAGCAGTGAACGTTCGTTAGTTAATTAAGGTGAAAGCATGTATAGGTAGGTGTTTTTTGAAATTAAATTAACCTAATTTTGGTTTCGTGTTTAAAAATTTGGTGTTGATTTCATATAAAAAAAAGTAATTAAGTGAAGTAGGCAGGTACCTACTACTTTTCTACTGGAAGAGTCTGGTTAGTTACACTCGTAAATAGAAGGCATTAGAATATAAAGTAAGTACCAACGTATTTATTGTTACGTTTTATACGTACGAGTCGTCGATCAGTGACGCATTAAAAACGTCTGGTTTTGCAAACGCTTCCTAAAATCTGAGGCAGACTTGGATTTTATGATCGTGTGAGAGCTGCCCTATCACCTGAATGTAGTTTCGTCAAAAAGTAAGATAGGTATTTTTTGGGTGAAAATCCCACCTATAAAAACCGTCTGATTCTGCAAGTGCTTCCTGTAAATTGTCTGGAATTTAGTATAAGCTGTTCATAATGATACAAGGAAGGATTCTAAGAAAGAATTTTTCAAAAGTAAGATCGGTAATTTTTCGGCTACGGGAGTACCATTCAAAGTTACATAACTCCCAAAAGCTTCCTGTCTCGCTCGGCAGACGCCGATATTTAGGGACCCCTAATAAGTGCGCACATTAATATTATAGTCTCCCAAGAAAGTACGATCGGTACGAAAATCAAGGTTGGGACGACGGACTATATGTCACAGCCACTTTTTTCCGAAACTATAAGACCTATACTGTTGAAACTTGGTAAATAGATGTATTATGTGAACCGCATTAAGGTTTTGACACAAAAATAGAAAAAAAACAATAAATTTTGGGGGTTCCCCATACTTAGGACTGAAACTCAAAAAAATATTTTTCATCAAACCCATACGTGTGGGGTATCTATGGATAGGTCTTCAAAAATGATATTGAGGTTTCTAATATCATTTTATTTTTAACCGAATACTTTGCGCGAGAGACACTTCCAAAGTGGAAAAAAGTGTGTCCCCCCCCCCCCCCGTAACTTCTAAAATAAGAGAATGATAAAACTAAAAAAAATATATGATGTTCATTACCATGAAAACTACCAGCGAAAATTGGTTTGAACAAAATCTAGTAAGAAGTTTTTTTTTAATATGTCGTAAACTGCAATTTACCTTTCATTCAATTAACTCAAACATAAAAATAAAATAAAAATATATTACTACGGAACCCTTCATGGGCGAGTCCGACTCGCACTTGGCCGCTTATTTGTTTGCTTTTAACATACATACACAAGCGCATGCTATCGCAAACGAGATAGACGCGGAATGTTCGCGAGCAGAATCTTATAGAAATACGTGAGAATGGTGCAGGCAAAACTAGGCTTTATGTCCTTACAGCATTAAGTCTAAAGTTGCTTGGCCGGTTTTTGACTTCGTTACCTTCACACACACACAGCAGCGCCTCGACGTTTCCCGTCATCGAATCACATCCAAGTATGGAGTCATGTAAACTCTATTATCATTTCATATGGAATGGTATTCAGTATTCTGCTTGCAAAGATTATGAACTAGGAACTATCATTCAAAGTGATTACCTCTGAATCGAGTGAGCGGTAATAGATGAACGAATGATCGATCACTGTACCAGTTCATCATTTATTACGACAATGTACGATAAATGAACTGCTTTCTGTCGCAAACCAGCTGCGCTCAAACGACACCGCTGTTCTCATTTCAAATGTATATTGAACATAAGTAGTTTATTTGCCAGTCAAATTAAAAATATACATAGACATATCTATACATACAGACACGTCAAACTAACAAAATGAGTGTGTATATTCTTTTTCAAATACCCCTAAAGAAGCTGTATAAAAATCGGATAAAATCGGCCTCACCATAAAAATTTTACAATCTGTTATATTTTGTAAAGGAGTAAAAGTTTTGTGTTTCGAATAAAATTTATTAAAAAAAGCGGAAGTGCGAGTCGGACTCGCCCATGAAGGGTTCCGTAGCAGCAAGTAACATAATATAATTCTTGTAGTGTTTTTAGGGCTCCGTAGTAAACAAGGAACCCTTATAGTTTCGCCATGTCTGTCTGTCTGTCCACGGTCCTACGGAGAAGCTATAAGTACTAGAAAGCTGTAATTTGGCATGGATATGTATATTAATTATGGCGAAAAAGTCGTAAAATAAAATATAAAAAAAATTTTTTTTTCAGTGTAGCTGCCATACAAGTAAAGACGTAGTCAATTTTTTTTTTCTCGATAAACACATTGAGTGGGGTATCGTTGAATAGATCTTTCAAAAATATTGTTAGCTTGTGAACACCATTTTTCGATTCAGGTATCCGTTTCTGAAATATTTGGGTTAAAAGTTCAAATTTTTGTTCGAGTCAAGCCCCCCCCCCCCTTCTATCTGCTAAACGGTTATATATGGCCACGTGAAAAAAACACAATTATAGCATATATAATTTAGTTTGAAGGAAAACTATCAGAGCCAAGTAAGGTATACAAATTAAAAAGTTACAGGCGATCAACTTATAAAATGTACTTGAAAAAAGTACATTTTCATACAAATTCAATAGATATTAGTTTTTAGACGTTTTTAGTGGCAAGAACTCAAAGTTGGCATTCGCAACTACGGAACCCTACACTGCGCGTGGCCCGACACGCACTTGCCCAATAATTTTTTTTTCTTTCCTATTTGAGTTGATTGAATGAAAGGTAATTTGCGGATTACGATTTACGACGTGTATTAAAAAAAAATTACTGACTAGATCTCGTTCAAACCAATTTTTGCTGGTAGTTTGCATGGTAATGAACATCAAATATTTTTTTTAGTTTTATCATTTTCTTATTTTAGAAGTTACAGGGGGAGGGGGGGGGGGGGCACATTTTTCCACTTTGGAAGTTTCTCCCGCGTAAACTATTCAGTTTAGAAAAAAATGATATTAGAAAACTCAATATCATTTGTAAAAATCTATCCATAGATACCTCACACGTATGGGTTTGAAATTTTGGGTTTAAAACGTTTGATGAAAAAAATTTTTGAATTTCAGTTTTAAGTAAAGGGAACCCCCAAAAATATTTTTTTTTTCTATTTTTGTGCGAAAATCTTGATGCGGTTCACAGAATACATCTACTTACCAAGTTTCAACAGCATAGCTCTTATAGTTTCGGAATGAAGTGGCTGTGACGAATCTATAAGGGTTCCGTTTTTGCCATTTGGCTACGGGACCCTAAAAACCGTAAACTCGGCGTGTACTTGCACTTTACACTGCTGTTGAGTTAATGTTTTAATAAAACTATTAATTTTTTTTTCTTGTTAACAGGTATGGCTTGGCATCAGTGAAGATTTCATTTTTGTAAGTAATTAAAGATTTTAGCAAATTAACCCATGATTTTTTTAGAAAATCTAACATATTTTACTTAATTTATAAAAAAATATTAATAAATATACTTATGTCCAAAGAATACGATTAAGATATTTTTGCTTTACAATATAAACAAAAAAAATATATAAAACAAACTCGATCAGATTTTGTAAAGCAAGCAAAAATGGTCAGTTAATTTTAGTATAGAAGATTTTCTTTTTGTATTAGTACGATATAATAATGTTGTTTAGTACCATACACTGAATCTGGTCTTAAAATAGTTTCAGTTTGATATTACCCTTCAAAAATAAGTTCTAAAAGAAGAAGTATTTTGCTTGAAAACTAGACCATATACTTAATTCATGCAGTACGATTCATACTTTAAGCATGTTTTGAAATAAGGTTAAATATTTTCCTAGAATCCAAAAATCAAATCAGGAAACATCCGCTTTTCAAAATTCGTATATCGACATATTCGCGACACAATCAAGCCGGTGTCAACGCCACGACGCTACACATAATAAATGTGAGGAAATAAAATCTCACCGCATTTTCTTATTCGCGACATTTGCATGTGACGTCCGCGCGCCGCCGCGTCTCGCCGTGAAATGAGGTAGACGTATTGTAATTGAATTTCTTTTCGGGTAGTTAGAAGTTGGGAATTAAAAAGTAATCTTTTGAAAATAGAGCCTGTGATTTTGTATGTTGTTTTTTATGTATATTTCAATATTCTATATCAATCAGGAAATTTAATGTACCAACACTAGGAAATAGGTAAAGTATTTGTCTTAGAAGGTCTTAATACATTTTCTTATTCGCGACATTTGCATGTAACGTCCGCGCGCCGCCGTGTCTCGCCGTTAAATGAGGTAGGCGTATTGTAATTGAATTTCTTTTCGGGTAGTTAGAAGTTGGGAATTAAAAAGTAATCTTTTGAAAATAGAGCCTGTGATTTTGTATGCTGTTTTTTATGTATATTTCAATATTCTATATCAATCAGAAAATTTAATGTACCAACACTAGGAAATAGGTAAAGTATTTGTCTAAGAAGGTCATAATACATTTTCTTATTCACGACATTTGCATGTGACGTCCGCGCGCCGCCACGTCTTGCCGTGAAATGAGGTAAACGTATTGTAATTGAATTTCTTTTCGGGTAGTTACAAGTTGGGAAATTAAAAAGTAATCTTTGAAAATGGATCCTGTGATTTTGTATGCTTTCTATTTTGTATATTCTCAAAATACTGTTATATTTTTATTTTAATAATAAATAAAAAAATATATTTAATCCTATATTGTTTCTTGTTGTTGTTGTAATTTTTTTTATGTTTATCATGGTGCAATAAAGTTAATTTGTATTGTATTGTAGGTCAAGTTTTTGTCTAACTGTCGGTAGGCATGTTTATAATCATTACCTTTGAATATAAGGAGATTGCAAATATCTTATACCTTTAAACGAGCAATTCTTGTATATTTATATGTATATAAATTTCTGTGATCTCGAAAACGGCTCAAACGATTTCGCTGAAAATTGGTATATGGGGGTTTTCGGGGGTAAACAATCGATCTAGATTAGTCTTATGTTTGGGAAAACGCGTGTTTCGAGTTTTCATGCATTTTTCTTTCCACGCAGAATATGATCGCTAATTTTGTCGCGCCGGTCGCCATTTTGACTCAGCGGTTTATGATGCGGACCGCTAGAAAAAGTGTTACGGGTTCGAACCCCACTCGGTGACTTACTTTTGTTTTTTTTAATGTTCAAATTTATATAACCAGGTCACCCAGGTACTATGGTGTAATAAGAGTAAGAGAAATAAGACATAAATTAAGAGAGCCTATTCCCAGCAGTATGTTGAGAGCTGTGGATAAACGATGATTAAGAGTGGGACAGTTTAAAAGAAGAGTTATCTTCATGAAATTTGGTGACATGACACCAGATTAGTAAGCCAAATCGATTTGATATCAAATAAAAACCAAATCGGAATCGGACCGGGTAATTGATCTTATTAAAATTGCTTGAAAAACATCACAATTTGGAGCGTAATACTCATCATTACCGTATCTAGAAAGCTAGAAGTTAATAAATATCTAACTTATTTATTTGAATGTTAGTTGTATACACAGTGTAGTTAGATAGTACGCCGTCGAATAATCTAATAAATAAACAGAGGTGGGACCCATCAGAGTGATTAAGGGTTAAATGGCGTTGCTGTCTTAGCGCTAGGGGAGATTGGGGAGCAGTGCAGTGTAAGTGCAAGTGCCAGTCATCTGTTTCGATACGTACGGTCGGCTTCACATCAATCGTAGCAAGAATACAAGACGGTCTGTTTCAGCATTATATGGTTGAACCAATAAAGCAACATACATACATACATACTATCACGTCTTTATCCCTAACGGGGCAGATAAAGCCCAGGGCCGCAAGACTCAAAAGCCACTTTTAGCGTTATGGTGGGCGAGAGGATGGAACAGCAAGCAATACAGTAATGGGTTGCTAGCCGCATCGCCTGTTAACATAATTCGCATTTTTGCCCATTACCTCGATCGGATTTTACGGTCTGCGCGGGAAGAGAAGCAGCTGGTACATTCTAAGTTTTTTCTTTTTTCCCAGACCAGCATGGAAGAGAATTAATCAAACAGTATAGAATTCCTTTGGCAGGTGTGGCTACATAAAGCCAGGGTCTGCATGTTGGGTTTAACTAGCGACCACGAGAACCGGGTAAAGACGAATAGAGGCATCATAGAGTTTGAGTGGGTTCGAAGCCCGTGTGTGAGTAATGTAAATTGGAGTTTTCTCCATTTAGAAAAAGGTACCTTCTTACTACATCTAGTTCATTATATTTTAATCGATTATTTTTGGAACGTAGTTCCTTATCGTGCGTTGCGGAGGAGGACCAAAAGTTGTAACGACACTTTTTGCTATAGTTGTAAGTCGAGCGGCGTGCGCGTGTTTCTCTGTCTGTCTCTCTCTCTCCTAATTAATCGAAAGGAACTTCGTTCCATCTGGGTGTCCCTTGACACCTCTCAAGTTTTTTTATTATTCATATACATAAGTAGATAACATTCTGAAACCGAAAACAAAATGTTTTTTTATCTGTCTAAAAAAATGTATAAATAAGCTTTTAAAATCTGATGTAAGGGGAAAGGATGCACGTACAGCGCTCTTGATGATGATGATGATGATAGATAGATAGTAAATAAATGATTTTAGATTTTTAAAGACATGGGAGGCTTTATTGATGGGATGATCAATATTATTAAGGCTAAAACTACTTTCTATACCTGTTGTGCATAGTCTTCTTCTTATTGTGTGTGTTAGTGACTAACACTTGTGACAGAGTTTTTAAACCGCCTTAAAGGCCTCTGACATGGTTTTAGGTAACGACCAATGTCAAAGACAGTGACCGGGACCGACGGCTTAACGTGCCCTCTGAAGCACGGATCATCTTCCTTATCAGACAATCAGGTGATCAGCCTGCAATGTCCTAACCAAATTAGGACAACAACACAAAGTCGTTGCCCCCGCCGGGAATCGAACCCGCGACCTCCGGGTATGAGCCGAACGCTCTAACCACTACACCGCGGAGGCAGTTAAAGCTAAACAAAGCATATAAACATCAATAGGACCTCTCCAACCCGTCCGGCCAGTGGAGAGTGTAGGCTAAATCCTCTGGCTGCTTTAGCCAAGTATGGCTTTAGTAAGTACAGAGACGGTCGTGCTCCTGCAGTGGAGACTAAAAAAGACCTGATTTTCTTCAGTGTGCATAGTAAAAAGTATGTGAAACAAACTTAAAGTTATATTCATGCAAACTCGATACGTAAAAGCTTGTGGAAATTATCTTAACTTTGCCCCAGTTCAGTTCTAACTTATAGTGCACTTAGAGCAAACTAAAATCCTACATAGTAACTTGTTACGACCGGAGTGCGATCATATTTTTTAGTGTACCTTTAAAATGGTGTGTAAAATTTTGTCTGACATGTTTTTTTTAACTATTTTATACAAACATACATACATACTATCAGTATATTGAACACAGTACAGTGAACAATGCTTTTTGACAGGGTAGGCACAAATTTTACTTTAATTACGAGAACTGCTGCATATTAAATAAAAAACATTTTTTCGCTAGTGTCTAATATTATATAAGGGAACACAGGATAGACAAATTATATGTGTCTAAATAAAATGCACGCAATATCTATATACTATCAAGTCTTTATTCCTAATGGGGCAGACATATTATTTGGGTCTTGCGGCTCTAAGCAGATAGAGCCTAGGGCTGCAAGTCTCAAAGACCACTTTTAGCAAAGGCTATATTTTCATATTTACAAAAATTGCAATTTTTAAAAAATATCCTACACTTTTTTGTACTGACTCGCGAGGTCTACAGCTCACAGAGCCACTAGTTTTATTCCGACATTTACCTATCCATTTCATACGATCTTATTTCGAGCTAGTCCCAGTAGTCCTACCAAGTTTGTTCTACCAGTAGGACAGATGGGATTTTTTGTCCCAATAGACCTACCAGTAGTAATACTGGGAATTGAATTCCCAACTGTCCTACTGGTAGGTCTGATGGGACAAAAATTCCCAGTAGTCCTACCAACACCAAAAGAGGAACTGCCACCTGGATATGATTTGCCCTGGCCTGCTTGGAAATCGCTAAATAGGCTACGCTACCTCTAAGTAGGTCGCTGTGGAGAGCTCTTGTCCAGATGGAAGATGATTGATAGCTCTCAAAACGTGTGTGAGTGAGATTTCTCCCTAAAACTATGACGCACTTGCTTTCTTGCCCCGGGTACTTGGGCCCTACTACCTGCACCTGGACGACTTATATGTGGCTACTGACGACGCCGTCATAGCAGCTCAATATTGGGCTGATAGAATCCTACTAATATTATAAATGCGAAAGTGAGTTTGTATATTTGTTTGTTTCTTTGTTTGTACCACTTCACGCTTTGAAATCTGATATGGATATAGTTTAATGCTCAGAAAAGAACATAGGATAGTTTTTATCCCAAAATTCCCACTGCGAGCGAAGCCCACGGGCACAGCTAGTATGAACTAAAACAAATATACCATATCCAAAGAGGTCTGACTGGGGTGCGCTAGTAAAACGGAGGCGATAAGTACCCATATCGGCCCGTTGCCGTAAGTGCATGTTTATTCTAAAGTGAATTTAGCTCCTATGCTCTTGCTGCGAAACGCTGGCTGGGAGGGCACAGCACTGAACTGAACTGACGCACAAAGAAGAAGATACGATCTTCGACATTCTTGTCCACTTGTTCTTGACCAGACCTGTCTCCCAAACCAGTATGGAAGCAGTTCTTGTGATATAATCAGTTTCATAGACGCTAAAAGTGGCTTTTGAGTCTTGCGGCCCTACGCTCTGCATAGAGCCGCAAGACCCAAAATGCTCTGTCTGCCCCATTAGGGATAAAGACGTGATAGTATGTATATATGTATGTATAGACTTACCGATACACATGTCGATTACGAATCAGTGCAATCGAATAGCGAATACCACCAGCCGTCGAATTCACCGACGTCGATAGTTTAAATTCGTTCGTTCCGCCTTGGTCGAATCGATCGCCACGGTTCGGTGTGCACGGCCCTTTGTGATATATAGCTTGCGTTCCGCTAGATTACGCTACAAATTGTGATATATATCTATAACATATACGATGTGTATTGTGCAGCACTCACGACTTTTTAGACGGCTATTGCATAATTAGATGTATTTGTATGTATTAATTATATCGGCCATTATTGCTTGTGACGTTGAAATAAAACTTATTAGTCTTCTACTGCAGTGTGGTTTCCGCAGAGTAGATTAGGATTACTCCAAGTCTTTCCGTGGATGTCGTAGAAAGTGACTTAGGAAATATAAGCTAAACAAAGCTTACAAACATCAATCAGACCTCTCCAACCCGTTTGGCCAGCATAGAGAATGTAGGCCAAATCCTCTGGCTGCTCTGCCAAGTATGGCTCTAGTAGTACAGAGAAGGTCGTGCCCTGCAGTGGAGACTAAAAGACTAAAGATGAATAACATCAGTCATTATTGCTTGTGACGTTAAAAATAAGACTTATTACTCTTCTACTACTTTCCTTGTTTTTTTTTTGTGTATTTTGGGCAACAACAAGTCTGCACACATTAAAATCTGCAGTACAGCACCAGATTATTACTGCAAATTTAATGCCAAATTGAGTCGTTTGCAGCCACCTTTGATTTCTTTCCGTCTAATTATAAAATGCACACTAACTTTGTTACCATTTTTATGCCATTATCCGACTAAATTAAGCTGACTTCTAGTAATAGTAAGTGTCTCATCTGAAAATGTCAACCTAGTAACAAAGATAGTCTGCGTTTTAAAATAAGACGGTTTGTGTTTTAGGCTACAACAAGTCTACACACAACAATCTGCAGTACAGCACCAGATACATACAAACATACTATCACGTCTTTATCCCTAATAGGGCAGACAGAGCATTTTGGGTCTTACAGCACCAGATTGTTACTGCAAATTGTATGTCAAATTGAGTCGTGTGCCACCAGCTTCTATAGTTTTAATCAAACTCCACGCGTGTTAATTTAGACACATATAATGAATCTAATAATTAGATTCATGACTTTCTCCAATCGACATCTTACCCCACGTCGGCTTAACCCCACACATTAGTGCAATAAACTCGACAATAACTTAATTCTGGGCATGAAGGGCGATTCCCTCGCGTCTCCTTACGTTTCACGGATGACAATGCTCTGTTTAATGTGATTAGGACGATCGATCGCTCGTGTGTCGGGGCCTTAGTGAGGTCTAAATATTCTGTAATACGGTTCATCGAATTTGACAGTTATCTATTGAAGCTTGCCGAGTTGGGAAGTGAGGGAACTTTTGTAATGGCGTTGGGAAAGTAAGTAGATATTACACACTAAAATTATATAGGCGAAAGTTTGTAAGTGCGTGTATTTCTACGCGCAAACGGCTGCACCTATTCCGTGTTATAAAACGCAGACTAATTTTGTTACTAGGTTTAAACCATTATCCGACCAAATCAAGTTGACATCTAATAATGTGCCATTGTCTCATCTGAAAATGTCAACTTGATTTGGTCGGATAACTGCCTCCGTGGTGTAGTGGTTAGAGCGTTCGGCTCATACCCGGAGGTCGCGGGTTCGATTCCCGGCGGGGGCAACGACTTTGTGTTGTTGTCCTAGTTTGGTTAGGACATTGCAGGCTGATCACCTAATTGTCTGATAAGTAAGATGATCCGTGCTTCGGAGGGCACGTTAAGCCGTCGGTCCCGGTCACTGTCTTTGACATTGGTCGTTACCTAAAACCATGTCAGAGGCCTATAAGGCGGTTTAAAAACTCTGACACTAGTGTTAGTCACTAACACACACGATAAGAAGGTCGGATAACGGTTTAACCCTGTAACAAAGGTAGTCTGCGTTTTATAATAAGACGCATTTTGTTTATGATGTTTCTGCTTAGCCCTTTAGTCGCCATTTACGACATCCAAAAGAATAGATGGTATGGTCTTATTGGCCGGAAGCATCCAGACCCAACACCACGCGTTACAGTATTATTATAAACTCACACACGGAGGGTTCCGTGCCATTATCTATAAAAAAATCACGTATGTCGTATTACGCCTTAAGGCCTATTTAGACGGTGCAAGTTTCTTGCGTGTTGCATACAATTTTATTGAAGCAACAAATGATTTGTATGGCTGACATTTCGTTTAGACCATGCAAGTTGTCTATTGCTGCAATAAAATGGCATGCAACGGGCAAGAAACTTGCACCGTCTAAATGGGCCTTTACTCAAATATTCATAATATTCTATTTTTTGATATATTATGTTGTATGGCAACAGAAATACATTATCTGTGTAAATTTTAACTGTCTAGCTATCACGGTTCATGAGTGACAGACAGACAGCGAAGTCTTAGTAAAAGGCAATATTTTAGGCCCCGTTTTTAACCTTTGGGTACGGAACCCTAAAAATATTTTTTTTTTGAAAGAACGATATATGTTATGCTAAGTAATAACCGGCCAAGTGCGAGTCAAACTCGCGTACTAAAGGTTCCGTACCACTACCTGTCTATATAAAATTAAAATCACGTTTGTTGTATGGGAGCCCCACGCAGTAGTTATTATTTTATTCAATTTTTACTATTTGTTGTTATAGCAGCAACAAAAATACATAATCTGTGAAAATTTCAACTGCCTACCCATCACTGTTAAGAGATACAGCCTGGTGACAGACATACGGACAGTGAAGTCTTAGTAACAGGTTCCCGTTTATACCAACCCTAAAAGGCAATTCCAGTTTCCTTCAACTGTCTAGCTATCACGATTCACGAGATACAGCCTAATGAGGGAAAGACGAACGGACAGCGGAGTCTTAGTAACAAGGTCCCGTTTTTACCAACCCTGAAAATGAATTTCAGTTTTCTTCAACTGTCTACTGCTCCTATGCTGGTCTGGGAGAAATAAAAAAACTTAGAATGTACCAGCTGCTTCTCTTCCCACGCAGATCGTAAAAGCCGATCGAGGGAATGGGCAAAAATGCAAATCATGTTAACAGGCGATGCGGCTAGCAACCCATCACTCTGCTCTACGCGGCTCTGCATAGAACCGCAAGACCCAAAATGCTCTGTCTGCCCCATTAGGGATAAAGACGTGATAGTATGTATGTAGTATGTGTTTACTGTCTAGCTATCACGGTTCATGAGAAATGAAGTTCATGTCTGTGGACGGAGAAACGGAGGAACAGACTAAAAAGCAATTCCAGTTTCTATAAATCAACTTTTTATAACAACAAATTAACACCAACACCCCTTTCATTAATTTGATCGCTGTCAAATTAACAATAACACCTCAATTTTAATAACAATAGACACATAGCTACGAAACGACATTTAATAAAAACTCTATTCTTTAAAAGTCTAAAAAAAACCTTTTTTGTTGCACCCATTCATTAGTAATTTGTACCGGATGCGCTGTGTGGATTGTTTCGGAGATACGAGCAAGAAAAACTGACAGTTTTGATATATCGTTGTACAGAAATGACGTGTTAGACGTACTGTGATTTACTTATAAAAAAGTGTAGTATTTATTTAAAGTTTTTGATGATTTTTACTTACAAAATAAATAAATTTATATACTATACACAACATATTTGGTTCCTACAAATTAAATAAATACATAGGGACAAAAAAATGTCACCAATTATTGGTGACATTTTTTGTATAAGTACTATTATAGTACTTATACAACGCTCCCATGCTGGTCTGGGAGAAATAAAAAAACTTAGAATGTACCAGCTGCTTCTCTTCCCACGCAGATCGTAAAAGCCGATCGAGGGAATGGGCAAAAATGCAAATCATGTTAACAGGCGATGCGGCTAGCAACCCATCACTGTATTGATTGCTTTTCCATCTTCTCGCCCACCATGACGCTAAAAGTGGCTTTTGGGTCTTGCGGCCCTGGGCTCTGCATAGAACCGCAAGACCCAAAATGCTCTGTCTGCCCCATTAGGACAACATAAAGACGTGATAGTATGTATGTATGTATGTACAACGTGGAAGGGACATACCCGTAGTAAATCGAACCACGGGCTATACTAGATCACTATCACGGTCACTATGTTATAATGGAATTAAAATAACAGTACATAAAAGAACAAAAAAAATGGCATTTCCATACTAAAGTGTGCAGCCGCCCAGGCAATTCGTACGGGAACGTCGATTTTTTCTTGGTTACTTGACTGGTATTCTAATTTCTAATCTATTATGCTATAGTGATCTAGTTAAGCCCATGGTTTGATTTTGGCATTTCTATACTAATATGTGCAGCTGCCCAGGCAATTTGTATGGGGATGATTTTTGTTTCTTGATTAGTATTTTTATTTTATTATGCTATAGGGATCTAGTATAGCCCATGGTTTGATTTATTACAGGTTGACCTTTCAAGGTTGAATAAGATCTAACAAAATATACTGAAACCGTTATAAGGGTAAATTCAGTTCATGATAACTTTCTCCAAGGGTTTTTGGCGGGAAGTCAAGGGAAGAAGTCAAGTTGTTTTGCAAATTAATTCTAGTGGACTTTATAATATGAAATTGGTGTAGTTTGGTGTTATAAATGCTCATTCTCATGGACTATATGTGAAATGTTTAAAGTGGATAGTCATAGTGCGGTTGTAGTGATATTTATTTGCGGACTGCGGTGGGCGTCTTTGGGCGCCGTCCGCCACTCAATCGGCTATGAAAACCAGTGGACTCGTATAGATTTGTCGCCAGAAGCTCCCGTGAAGCAATCAAAGGACCTATACCAACCTTTGATTGTATAGTTAAGGATTTAGGATTAGGAATAAAGAAGAGATATTACTAGACACTGGCAAAATAAGCTTCAACGAAGTTTGACCGCCATAATCAAGAAAAGAAAAAAAAAAAAAACTTTCTCCAAGGAACACGCATCGAAATATTACAAGTATTTTTGGCCTCCCATACAGGTTAACTTTGGGGTATATAAAAATAGTTAAAAACCTATTCTCAGACCTAGCAAATGTACATATAAAATTTCATCAAAATTGGTTTAGCCGTTTCGGAGGTGTATGGAAACTAACACTGTGACATGAAAATTTTATATTTATAGATTAACACTTTCCACTTTCTCTAGTATCTAATTAATGTGATAATTTATTACAAGTGAAAATGCGTATTTATTAATTTGTTAATTATTGTTAAGTAGTGATTAAAAACATAAATAGGTACCTACCTATTTGAAAATACGAAGCAGTATATAAATTTGAAAGTTTTTCTTATTTATTACAATGCCATTACTAATATTAAAAATTGATAATTAATAATTAATATCTCTATGATTCCAAATGGAGCAAGGTTTTATATTTAACCCTTGCGTACAAAGTGACCTAATTTTTCTTTCAGAATAAAAAGCACTTTGTGCACATTAACACCAAAACAAAGTAAAACTTTATCACAAAAATTCAAGTTAAAAACCACTACATTTCAACTATGAGTCAACCAGTCTAATTTTGTAAGTAAAAAGTAGAAAAACGTTAAAACCGAGTGATGACTGACAGACAGATAAGGTAGCGGGTACGACCACCGAAATAGCATTTTAAGAAACGCATTAACTTTTTTGTCCGTCTATCTACACCCTAACCACCCTTTTGTCTCGTAATTCCGTGATACAAGTTATCTATCCTTTTTTTTTAATGGGAAGTCGTTGACATGCGTGAAAATAATAAAAAAGCTTTTTGGCAGATATTTATTGGATTCTCGTGTTTTAGTATGACATTTGTTGACTTTTATGGCTTATTTATATGCATAAATACTGTATATTTATATGACTATACCTAGCTGTTATTACCTGCTTAATCTAATGACGAAGTTTCATACAAACTTTCATCTCCTATTTTACTTTAAGACTTTTCACCTAAGACGTAATCTCATTTATCAATTTACAATTTCTTAGATAAAAATTATTCACCCCTGAGCGGATGAATTTCCAGAAATGCCTTCTTAGTCCATACTATACTGAGGTCATAAGGACCGTGTGTCCAAATTGTTCAATACTACAACATTTTGTTTACTAACATTAACAAAAACTTATGAATAAAACTAGAACTTTTTCTAAACAATTCAAACTTGACGCCCTCACAAGTTACATGTATTATAAACCTCGAGATGCATACAAGGGCATATCGGAAACGCGAAAACAAACATCAACTGCACTTAGCTGTAACATACAATAAAGAAAAAACAACAGCCGCACTTGAAGTGTTATTCGCCTGTTATTATTAGCTGCAGTGCATATAAACAAGGTTAACACTAAAACGGCTCCGGGGTATCGATGCGTCGACGTGCTTTTAAAAAGCTAACCCATCCCGCAAGAAAAGGACGGCTGCCCGAGCACGTGGGAAGTGGATTCCGAACGCACGCACCCTCCCGCTCCCCCCTGCTCATTCCCGGCGCCGCGCGCAATCCAGTCGCGCGCCGACCGCCGAACAGGCAACACGCCTAACAAACTCCTGCTACCCCAGCATCCGCCCTGACGTTGTGCAGTGCCCGAGTGAGAACGCATACTGTGATTTGTTTTGAGTGTGACGTCACTAAGTGCCAGTTGTGAACGTAACGTAATTGTGTTTTAGTGCACTATGCGGTTGTTACCAACGTTATGAATGGTCTGGACCGCTGCTTCTTCGATCAACGTAAGTGTTTGTGTTTTGGAGTTGTAAGACGGCTGTGGTGGATTTACATCGCATTGCGGTCTGCAGGCTGTGTTTGCGTTTAATGGGACGCGGTTACGCCATATCAATATTCGGTTGTGCGGGTAGCGTTCCCGTTAATTGTTTTCGGGATTATTGTATTTGCTGGAGCCGGTGCAACTGCAGAGAGAAATTTAAATGTGAATGCGATTCGGAAATGGACATTAAAAGGAAATGATTCAATCGGAATCGAAATGCAAAACTGCAGTGGATTTCGTGACACTGACGATGATTTATACGGGCCCGTAAATATTGGAATAACGGATGCTGTAAAAGTTTAATGTGGTTTAGTGAATGAAACCAGTTCAAACAAATTAGTTTTCGATATGTTTATCCTTCGCATTAATTGAAAAAATCGAAAAATAACAAGTTCTAGTAATTCACTGAAAATATATCAAATTGTACGAAAAATGTTATAAATTAAATTTAAATG
The DNA here is from genome assembly GCA_963555685.1 of Acrobasis consociella. Classification (NCBI taxonomy): domain Eukaryota; kingdom Metazoa; phylum Arthropoda; class Insecta; order Lepidoptera; family Pyralidae; genus Acrobasis; species Acrobasis consociella. Next base: position 20,515,730 of record OY743110.1, on the reverse strand, counting down.
AAAAGAAAGCAACAGTGAATGCAGATCCAACTTATGTTCTAAATCATAATAACAAATCAACTAAAATGTGATCAAAATTGATTGATTGTGCAACACAAAATTCATAGTGACACTTTACAAATTAATAAAAATATATTATTAGGTAATATCTATGTGACTATTTATGAAAGACTGTCTGAAGGACATAGGTAGATGTAAATCCTGAAAACAGTTTTACTCCCTCACGAGTGTAAAAGAATTGAAAACGCCAAGTTTTGCGACTACTAACAACAGTAACAACGGAAGACGTGTAACAGGTCAGTTGTAGTTATTAAAGACAAATTGCCAAAAATATGATACTATTAATATCATAGAAAAACGCTAGCACCAATAACAAAACACCTCAATCAGTCAATATAATGGAGCAAAACGAAACAAAATAAGAAGCTAAATGCGAACAGTAATAAGTTAATAGAAGGAAACCCGTAATGTGAAACACAATCACTTACGCAACCAAACCGATCCACAATAATTCGAGTCAGTGAACCTGACACTCGGAGAAATCCACATAATACACCATTCAGACGTCTCCATTCAAACGATAGCATTTTGTTGCCCAAGAATCCAATAACCAACAAACATGTCTATTTGCTACAGATAAACTAACGAGTCGACCGGCTTAAATTGACGATGATTTGTTCAATTACGAAAGGGTGAACCGATAAGATTTGTTGAACCATCATCCGAATTGATTACTTCAACTGCTTAGGAATTTAATAAAGTTGGGGAACTCGCTTAAAAGATAATCTCGATTCTTTCAAACTCCACCGATTTTAATTTGCTCCTAATTCGTTAAATGCTAGCTGAAGTGGATAATTGTAACAATTGAAAGTGACTCATCGTCATCTGTAATTCAAGGAAACGATTTATTTTCCTCAATTAGCATGTCAATACACATTACGAGGTTCTAAACATCTCTAAATATTGAGATTTGGATGCAATAAATCAACATAAGCGGTGAGCAAATAAAACTTTTTTGGGGTTAACAATTTAGGGCACGGGTATTGGATAGTCAACAAAACTTACGTTGTTGCCCCAACACCTCCGTGTTAAACAAATATAAATCACCGAACGATGGCAAATAATAAGAAAAAATATTTAAATAGTCCGAGTGCGGTGGACCACCCGCGCGATCCCTGCGACTCCATCCGCAGCACGCACGACCCCATTATACTATCAAAAGATACTGGGCCCGCCCGTTTATATTCAGTTTTTACGTAATTTACATCTCCACTATTCTTACACACTACAACTTATTCTTTTTCTAGGGACGGGTTTTTGTTTGCGCCTTGACAGTCCTATGCATCGTCATCCCACCTTTGTTATGTAATTCTATCCTGTTTTTAATAGCATTCAACCTTATCGAATACATTATCGGCTACTGTTAATAGAAACATTGTTGTTTTGATTATCGTTTCAAAAATAGCTCTTCACGCATTGTATTCAATACTTCTTACGCTCGATTCTTTTCCTGTATGTAAATGATCTAATACTCTAAGCAAGGAAAATGTGTAAATTGTAAGATTTTTAAATCCTTACTTAACGTAAATAAACTAAACAGGAAACACCCTATTATCCTCACATTACAGTCAAATGTGATTGTTTTCAAATGCTATTTCTAACTACAGTTTGTAAATAACAGGGTGGCATGTTTAACTTTCTGAGTGACTGCAACAGACCTGCACGGAATCTTAACTATCCCTTAAGTTTCCGGTTAATTTAACCCGAGGTCGACACATGCATCCAAACCCGAAGCTAGAGACGGAACTCCCACGTGTAGAACAAACAATTCCCAGAAAGACAATGTCATTGATACAAAAACCTCCCTAATTGCTGAAATAACAATAAGAACTATTCTTCTATGATAATTGCGTCGCCTGACCTGTCATTATGCTTAGAGGATGTAGTATATTTCGTAATTAAAGGTTAATGTATATATTTTATATGGAATTACTATTTCATAAAGATATATTGACTCTTTCATCTTTTGACGATATCTGATAATATCATCAAGAATTAAGTTAAAAATAAAAATTTCTCATTCGATTCGCATGTTAAATTCTTGATTGCACCGAACATTTTGAGTTATAAACAATAAAATACAATTTTATAACCGTAATTACGCACGGCTTTTTGACCCTTGAGGATGAAAAATCAAATTCGATATGGGCGTACTGAAGCCTGATCCCTTGAGATCGAGGCATCAAGATGCACAGGTACTTTACGATGGCCAATAAAAAGGTTATGGTTAGGCAAACGATCAAACTTAAGTGGTGTAAAAACACAATACTCTCGCTCATTGTTTGATGCGTTAACCGCTGTCGTAAAATGGGAACAAATTGGTTTTAAAGGACCCGAATTGCTCTTTTTTGCTTTATGGCTAGTCTCGTTGCGTATAAATTTCGGAATGCCATTATCTTTGGCTTTCTTTGTATTGTTTTGTAGATTCAGCAGTTTTGGAAATGAGATATCCATTGTGCCATTTCTGTGCCTTTTAATCCACAAGAGAATGGAATAGTATTTGAGTCTATAAATTGAAATATTAAGTTGTCGATTATTTTAAAGAACACAAGAAAAAATATTATCGTATTTATTATTTTATTAAAATCAGTCAACAGATTTGTAGTTATAAATAAGTATTAAATATTATTGTTCAGTGACAGTTACAAAATACTCTTTTGGTTAATTTAAATTTCAAAATTGAGGCATTCCTTTCTTTTGAATTTTCTTTGGTATAAGTTGTATTGGGATTTCTAACCAATTCTCTTGTGTTTTGAATAAATACGTTAAAAATATAATAAATTAACAAGCTAGTATAAAACAGAGCCGATACACCGATAATGACAAACATAGTTTAATCCAATTTACTCCGTATTGCCTTTTCACAGTCGATCGCCGTCCTAATTCCATTCAGTAGAACATAATGAACTGAATCATCTCTAATTATTTCCACGTGCCTATAATAAGGAGTAATTATCAAACGGAGAACATGTAAGTCGGTAGTGTCCTCGTAATTGGATAAAGCGTCGGTAGTAGTTAATGATTTATTAAATACTAGCCGAAGCCCGCGACTTCGTTCGCGTGGACTTTATGTCTCTGGAAAATGCTCATCAGGCTGAACAACTTATACTAAGGCGGCATTTCTATATCTCTTATAGTTTAGCTGGACCATTATGGTTCTGCATCAGGCGTTCCATTTTCCAAAATCGTTTATACCCTATATGTTGCCCAGGCTTAATAGCTATATAACAAAAAAAGTTTCATTCGAATCCGTCCAGTATTTCCGGAGATTAGCGTGTACAAACAGACAAACAGACAAACGGACAAACAGACAAACAGACAAACAGACAGACATTTTTTTTTTTTTAATTCTTACTCTATTACTACGTCTCCATCGCCCCCAATATTTTTTTTGGAAATATATTTAATGTACAGACACACTTTTTTTACTGTTTTATTATATGTATAGATGTAAATAGACCCAAAAACTCCATCAATGCATACAATTTACGTTTATTTCGGTTGCTTTACAGCGAAATACATTTCGTATAGAGTCAGTGACATGTTCGTGAGTAACCCGTCAATTCTTGCTGATGTCTCGTGTCTCATATTAGTTTTTCGATATCGTAGAAACATTGATAAAAGTACATACGAGTATAGTAAATAAAGTAATGTTAAGTTAATACTCTTCATGACTCGCACAAAGTCAAGCGAAGCAAAGTCATATGTAGTCCATGTGTTTCAATGAATATATGAATACAATTTTAGCCTTCATTTTGCATTTTCCGGGACAATGGTCTTTGAATTTTATTATTTTACTAGACTTTACTTGCGAGTTCTAACATCTGATCGCATTATAGTCCGTCTTCATTCTATACTGATCGATAGCAGTAGCATGCATTCCATACAGAAACATAGAATTTTACTACCCTATGCCACCCTAAAATAATATCGGATACTCGCGAAAAATGTATATTGCTTGATTTGCAGTAGGTAAGATTAGTGATCGCTTTAGTGATAAGCCCGTCTTTGTACCTACTATATTTTGAATTTACTTTTGATTATTGTCATCCTTAGATGGTTCAACAATTTATTATATTAGTTTCTAAGCTATAAAAATATTTGTGCACGTCACTGATCTATAGTATAGTGAGCGAAGGATTTATCAGCCCTGAAAAGGGCTGTGGGTGTGTCTCATTGGTATCATCGTGGTGACAGAATAAGTCAGCCTTAAGTCTGTGTTACCGACTCCTATGATCCTCCTCCTATGATGCACCAAAAGACTATCCTCTTTATTAAAAATCTAAATTAAAAATTTATCATACTGCAGTAGGGCGATTTTTTCAATTGCAATCTAAAAGACAATTAATTTTCCATGCTGGTCTGGGAGAAAAGAAAAACGCAGCATGTACCAATTGCTTCACTGCTTACGTAGATTTTCGAACCGATCGAGGGAGTGGGCGAAAATCTGAATCATACAATAAACAATTTTTACCTTTTGTATTATTTGTCAGAATTGTAGCAAGTGGAGCTCCATAGACTCTGCTTACCCCTGTGGAAAATAGATGTGATAATGTATTTACCATTGTAGTCAATAATGATTTAAATGACTGTTTTATTTATTGCTTTGAAGATTAATGTTATTTTATTTCATTATAGTAAACTAAACTAACTAACAATAATTACAATTAAAAATTAAACTAAATTAAACTAACTAAAATAAACTTAAATACTAAAAATAAATTACTTATAAACTTATACAATTACAAATAAAAAATATCTCTTAAATCCTTCCCCTGCGGAAGAGTGCCCAGAAGGCTGGCAGCATTGCCACGTTGTATGGCAATGCTTATTCTTTGAGCGAAGTAATTACCAGCCCCCTGGTCACCTGAAACCTCGACCAGCTTTTTATTTTAAATGATAAATAAATACTCTTAGAGCTATACGAGTATACAAATACTTACTGTAAAAGTAATATATTCAATCATTATCATACTGCGGATATTATCTTAGAAGTTTTGATTGATGAGTTAAATGACTTAAACGAAGCGAAGTTTGATGGACCGTCTATTGGATCTGTAATATTTATTTGTTTATCTTGCCTTTCTAACGGGTTAGAGTTCACTTATTGAATTTAATTTCTAATTTGTTAATGTTCTTGGATCGAGTTATTGTTTTAAAACAGGTACTTCCTTGTTTAAATATGGATTTACTTTTTAGTTTCTTCGTTTAAAACCTTCTTCCACTCTAAATAAGTTGATATCGAGTAAGATGACACTATTTCATCTGTCAATGTCAACTTAATTTGGGCAGATTATCTTAAACCTAGTAATAAAGTCCTTGTTTTAGAATGAGACTTATTTTGTAAAAAATTAACAAATATTATCAGAAATTCTTAATTTTAAGGAAGAACAAAAGACTTAGTGATTGATTGTACTCAATAATTATGATCTGATCAATAATGTAAACATGTAAGTACGTTTTCTAAACCTTATAACTCCCATGATGGTCTGGGAGGAATAAAAAAAAATTTAGAATGTACCAGCTGCTTTTCTTCCCACGCAGATCGTAAAAGCCGATCGAGGGAATGGGCAATAATGCAAATCATGTTAACAGGCGATGCGGCTAGCAACCCATCACTGTATTGATTGCTTTTTCATCTTCTCGCCCACCATGACGCTAAAAGTGGCTTTTGGGTCTTGCGGCCCTGGGCTCTGCATAGATAGAACCGCAAGACCCAAAACGCTCTGTCTGCCCCATTAGGGATAAAGACGTGATAGTATGTATGTATGTATGTATGTATAACTTGAAGATTCAATGTTTTACCAAATTATAGTTTGTTTACATTTCCTCCATATTCAAATTACAATAATACAGTTATTTCCAAATAACAGCTAATACAAAATCCGTTAAGATATCGATAAAAATAACGTACTTTCCAAAACCAATCGATAATATAAAAAACTTAACAATCAGCCGTCAATTCCACGTGTAATTCCGTCTATAATAGAATCTTAAGGCCATACCCAAATTTTCCGGGGTCCAGTGGCGCCGCCATTTAAAATAAATCATTTAAAAGGAAACGGAGATATCATTTAAAATTGTGTCTTGGTCAAGTTCTAGATACCCATTCAAAGTATTTTTTAAACTACTTTTTGTAGTTTAAAGTGAGAACGTGAAGCTTTTCTACGCACATTTGCGAAAAACGGCCACTTTTAGCTAATGTGCGTAGAAAAGCTTCACGTTCGCACTTTAAATTATAAACAGTAGCTCATAAAATAGTTTTAAGGGTTATCTAGGGCTTGACCAAGACACAATTTTGAATGATATCTCCGTTTCCTTTTAAATGATTTATTTCAAATGGCGGCGCCACTGGACCCCGGAAAATTTGGGTATGGCCTTAACAAAAAGCCGCTATAGTATAAATGCATCAAGTAGCTGTTAACCGTTTTTTCGATGCAACGGAGAAATAACATCTTCAGTTCGGAGCCAAACGGTCCCTTTGTCGATTATTCTCGGATATAAGAACGGAATTAGGTTGAGGATTGAAAAAAGAAGTGAATGAGTCCCGATTGGTCATGCGCGGGCGCCAGCGGTTCGTGAGTTCAGTTTGATACTGCTAGCGCCATCTGTTGGCGGACAAGGGAACTAAATTTTGATAGTTAAACTTTTTGGAGATTTTGCTAAACTTTATCCATCACGAGGCACCGATTTGCTAGGACTTTTTTATTTATAAGTAATTTATGTACTTAATTAAATCTTATTTTAGTTTTTATGTAAAAAATTGCTAGCATTGTTTGCAATTTTTGTTCGTTCTTTTCGAATTTAGTTTTGAATTATTAACTACTGGATCATGAAAGAAAACTATTGGTTATTATAAACATATATAAATTTAACAAAAAATATAAGAAGGTAAGGTACCTCTAAGTTTGTAAGGAAAAGATTAGGTATTTTTCTTAAAAATTAGGTAAGTACTTTTTGAATCTTTTGTTAATATTAAATTGCAAACAATTTTTAAGTAGTACCTACATGTAATTAGTACTACATAGCACTACTCACGTCATTATTCTGAACATGGTACACAGAATCTAGGGACATAAGACCCAAAACACGAAATTTTTCGGCGTGATGGTGGAAAAGGGAAAAGGGTAATCAAAATAGTGATGAGTTGCTAGCTGGATCGCCTGTTAACATGATTCGGATTTTCTATTACTTTTTATAATAGCTTTTACGGTCTGACATTCTATTTTTTTCTTGTCTCCCAGACCAGCATGGAAGAAACAATTAATACTTACCTAATATACCACTACTACTACCAGGCATCCACTGGTTACCTGTGAGAGATGCTTTAAGCTATAAGACCGCCCATTGCCTAATGAAAAATTATTTCACTGTGTAATATTTTTTTTATGGTCACAGAATTATATAAGTATTACATACAGAACGGAATCTCTTAAGAGTCCCCTTACCCTAGACTTCTCCATACAAACGTAGTCTACGTTTAATTTTGAAACCACATGTCAGTTTCCGGTAAATATTGGTAATGAAACTATGAACTGGAAAGAAAATATAACGATTTAGAAGTTTCCCATACTAATGGTCAAAAATGATATAAAATGCTATATTCTGCTTCAAGTTATGTATTCATATTTTTACCGTCGGAAACCAGTTATTACCCTAGATAATTGCAATATCTTTGAAATTACAAAATTTTGCCGAAATCGGACATGTCGTTTCGAAATAAAACGTAGACTACGTTTGTATGGAAAGTTGTATTTTGGTCTAGGGTAAGGCGACTCTTAAGGTCCCGCGCAATATGCGTCCCCGTTCCCCGTCCCCGCACCTCTCCCCCGTTCTCACCTTGTAGAGGCGGCTGCAAGTGCCTGCAAACTCGCTCAAGAAGGAGGGTGTGCAACAAGGCGAGAATGACAATATTTTTATGCAAAAATAAATCGTAAACCTTTATATATTACTAGCCGAAGTCCGCGACTTCGTTCGCGTGGACTTTATGTCTCTGGAAAATGCTCATCAGGCTGAACAACTTTTACTAAGGCGGCATTTTTATATCTCTTATAGTTTATTTAGCTGGACCATTATGGTTCTGCATCAGGCGTTCCATTTTCCAAAATCATTTATACCCTATATGTTGCCCAGGCTTAATAGCTATATAACAAAAAAAGTTTCATTCGAATCCGTCCAGTATGTCCGGAGATTAGCGTGTACAAACAGACAAAAAGACAGACATTTTTTTTTTAAATTCTTACTCTATTACTACGTCTCCATCGCCCCCAATATTTTTTTCGGAAATATATTTAATGTACAGACACCCTTTTTTTACTGTTTTATTATATGTGTATAGATTACTATAAATAATGTTTTGTAAACAAATTAAAACAGACAAACATAGACTCTGATCAGGTCAGAGGATAAAATGTAAAGACGCAATGAGCAGGGGGTGTTTTAGCCGGTGCAAGTCCGGCACTATCTGGACCCTCCAGTCCCAGATGTCCGTCAGGGATTTCACCACCTGCTCATTAGTCTACAATTAAAAAAAAAAAAAAGGCTATTAAAAAAAATATAGGCTATTAAATAATACTTATGCTAATACTATGCTTCGGTGTACAATCAAGAGTTATCTATCTATATGACGACCTACGTAGCGTAATGGTCAACACACTAAACCGCCAATCCGGAGGTCCTAGGTTCGATCCCCAGCCAGGGCAAGTTGGAAAATGGCCTATATATGTATTTGTTATAAAATATAGTATCCCATAACACAAGTCTCGAACTAACTTTGGGGCTAGCTCAATCAGTGTAGTTAGTCCCTATACATTTATTTATCTATTTTCCATTTACATGATGCGTAATATGGCACTCGACATGTCTAAATCTGCCCTAACTCTATCCGCATTGACAGATCAGGCCATCAAACGCTATCAATCAGGTTGGACTGAATTCAACGTTATCCAGCAAATAGACGCCATTTTCCATTTCACTGTCCCAAACTCCCGCTATATTTTAACCCAAAACACCTCCAAATTAAGAATGATGCCTTTCCTAGTAGCTGTAATGTATTTTAGTGGTTTATTCAGTATTTTCGGATAAAACAGTGAACTGTCAAAGCTTTTTAGGCATTACTTATTTGAACATCAGATGCATATGGGATATTACATTTATTTGGCCTATTGATCAAAATGCCAGGCTGCCACTCCGGAGGCCCGGGTTTCGATCCCTGGTCAGGTCAAGATAAAAAATTATCTCTTTCGAAATGACCTGGGGGGTTACTCCAAAAGCGTTACGCAAGACGGACGTTACTGCGTATCCGGGTTTTAGTGTAAGCAACATTGAGCACTAACGTATTATGATAAAGTCTAATTTGGTTTGATATAGAAATAGGACGTCACTATCGTACGACTAACGTTTAATGAATTAACGCCCCTGGGTCTTGGATGTTTATATAAATATGTATTTGTTAAAAAATATAATGTCTTCGAGTTAATAAATAATAAATATATAGGGACAAATTACACTGATTGAGCTAGCCCCAAAGTAAGTTCGAGACTTGTGTTATGGGATACTAACTCAACGATACTTTATTTTATAACAAATACATATATAGATAGACATCCAAGACCCAGGACAATTTGAAAAAGGCCACTTTCCAACTTGCCCTGACCGGGAATCGAACCCGGGACCTCTGGGTGGCGGATTAGCATGGTGACCACTACGCCACGGAGGTCGTCGTATCCCATAACAAGTCTTGAACTTACTTTGCGCACAGAATAAGTACTATTGCGGCTAGCTAGCTCAATTTTTTTATATTTATTTATTTAACTTTATTACAAAAATGTAACAGGCGGACTTAAGGGCCAAGGCCTTTTCTACCAGTCAACCTACAGGTGGTGCTGATAAAAGCAAATTTTGGGCGAGAGTAGTAGTTATTGGAACAAACTTTACAATAAATCTATACATATGAATATATACACATACATAAGGTAAATAATATAATCGAATGTATTAATAAACCTACATACAATATACATAAATAGGTTATCTTTATGAACCATACATAAACTACACCAATATTAATAAAACTCTATGGCAGTTTGTGAAGATAATATGCGCGTACAGCACTCTTAAACGCCTGGCGACTCAATCTGTGTTATTTGTCCGTATGTATTTATTAATTACGCAATAACACATCCTATCTTCATACGTGGTAGAATAAGTCAAGAAAATTAAGCGTCAAACAATTTAAATTAAATTATCTAAACATTGACCTAAAAACGTAATAATGCTCCTCAACATACATACATACTATCACGTCTTTATCCCTAATGGGCAGACAGAGCATTTTGGATCTTGCGGTTCTATGCAGAGTCCAGGGCCGCAAGACCCAAAAGCCACTTTTAGCGTCATGGTGGGCGAGAAGATGGAAAAGCAATCAATACAGTGATGGGTGGCTAGCCGCATCGCCTGTTAACATGATTCGCATTTTTGCCCATTTCCTCGATCGGCTTTTACGATCTGCGCGGGAAGAGAAGCAGCCGGTACATTCTAAGTTTTTTTTAATTCTCCCAGACCAGCATGGGAGCATGCTCCTCAAGACTATAAATTAAGCCGAAACCCGGTGGGGTAATGTTATTTTGTCACAAACATGCCATGCCATGACTACCATCATCATGTCAAAGACTGTGACCGGGACCGACGGTACTACAGACGATTAGTTAGGGAGGCGAAGAGGGGAATTTTCGGCAATACTCGAGCGTGGCAGTTTAAGATATGAGAGATACCTTAGACCTGATAGAACAACCTTGTAAAGTATTTAGCTCTATATGTAGTGACGCGCGCCTAGGATAGACGATCAGATTAGTAAAAAAAATCGATAGTCTGAAATACTCGAGCGCGTCAGATTAAGATATTGGGGGTTGATTTTAGTGTTTAATGATATTTATTTATTTATTTTTATTGATATTTTATAATGTACAAATTTCCATGAAGCCTCTGGTTTCCGAGTTAGCTCGCGCTGTGTTTCGGATACCAGCGTCTTCTCCCATTGGTGTGAATATCGAGACTTATTAACTACCTATGTTTAATCTGATTAAGTTAACAACAAAAACAAAAAACTTTTAACATGCAACAAACGTATGTGTGTGTGTGTATGTGTGTATGTGTGTGTGTGTGTGTGTGTATGTGTATGTGTATGTGTGTGCTTGTGTGTATGTATGTATATGAGTGTTAGGGTGTGCGCGTGTGTGTGTAGTGGTTGGATATCCATTTAATTATAGCTTTTTTTTAAGATTGTCCAATACTTTTTCTAAAGAATCGTAGTCAAGCTTTTCAAGCCATGAAATAATAATGGTTTTGAATTTGAAATTTTTTAAAATATTAATATTTATTTTTAAATCATTTTTTATTTTATTATAAAGCCGTGGGGCAACAGAATCAAAGTGCTTGTGAGCAATTTGACAGTAGGTGAAGGGCACAGGGCACGGATTAAGTCTTTTTGTAGTATTCGGTAAGCTTGGTACTATTCTTGAATGATATCTGGTAAGTATTTGATAAACATAGAGTTTTCTTACAGAGAGTACTTTAGCTTTCTCGTAGACACTTGTTGTTGGATGCCTGTATGGTAGATATAGTAGCACCTTCAGTACTGCTCTTTGTGCACGCTCAACATCAATGATGTGAGTTTTGGCAGCATTACCCCATGAGCTGATGCAGTAGCGGATGATACTTTCACATAACGATCGATATGTCTGTATCAGCAATTTAAAGTTAGCGACTGTGCGTAGACTCTTAAACACATATATAAGTTTCCTTACTCTTATAGATATTGTATTTATATGGCAGTTCCAGTTTAAGTTTGAATCGACCATTACACCCAAATATTTAATATCGTTTACTCGAGTAAGTTTGTCACATGCACTGTTTTGAAATGTGGTCATTTAGGCGGTTGCAGGGGTATGTATGAATCACCAGTTGAAACCCAGTAGGAGGAAGGCTAGCAGCAGTTTTGCAAAAACAAATATATTTGGTTTTGCTACTATTAAGAGACAAAATATTATCCTCGAGCCAGGAAGTAACCTTTGTAATGCCTAGCTCTGCTAGTGCTCCCACCGAATCCCAAGTTTTGTCATGGAAGAGAAGCACTGTGTCGTCGGCGAACATCAAGAGGTCCATTCCAGGAAGTGTCATTTTACAGAGGTTGTTTATGTAAACGAGGAATAGGGAGGGACCTAGTGTGCTGCCTTGTGGGACACCAAAATCGCTAAAACCGACATCACTTTCCACATCCCCAACTTTAACCCTCTGTTCTCGTCTCATTAGATAGCTTTCGAACCATTTTAGTGCTACACCTCTGATTCCTATATTTTCAAGTCTTGCCAACAGGATTGGAATTGACACAGTATCAAAAGCCTTTTGCAGGTCCAGGAACACTCCTATGCAACGCTCTCCTTTATCTAGGTAGTCCTTTATTCGGGTGGTAAGGGTTAGTACAGCATCGTCAGTAGACTTTTTTGCTCTAAACCCAAATTGGTTGTTGCTAAGTAAATCATATTTTTCCAAGAACTGTGATAGTCTTTTGTTGACAAGCTTTTCGAGTATTTTAGAAAGTGAACTAAGCAGTGAAATGGGCCTATAGTTTGAGGGATTGTTTTTATCACCAGCTTTATGGATTGGACATATGGTAGCTTTTTTGCAAATATCTGGAAATATCCCCGTCTCAAAACTTAAGTTGCACAAGTAAGTAATAGGATCTATAATGTACACTATTATTTCTTTTAAAGTAAAGGCTGTTATTCTATCCCATCCAGGAGAACTAGATGTTTTTAGAGACATTATTATACGTCTGATTTCAAGGGGATCTGTGTAGAACATAGTCATAGAGTGAAGAATGTTGTTTAGTCGATGAGTTCTCCTGGCTAGTTCTAGTTGGGTCACAGACATTTTTTTAAGGATAACATCTGCCAGATTCCGTCCTATAGAGGTAAAATATTCATTAACAGAATTTAGGGATTCTTTAGCATCGGCTTCTATGCTCAAAAGTTCCTGGCTGGATTCCTTATTATTTTGTTTTAAACTGCACACATTTTTTATTATTTTCCAAGTTTCTTTTACATTCCCACTTGCTTTTTCAAGTTTATTTTGATAATATTGTTTTTTAAGTATTTTAATTATTTTATTGCACATATTTCTATAATCCAGGTATGTTTTTCTTGCTATTATATCTTCAGGATTCTTTTTCATAATTTTAAATAGTTTGTTCCTTTTTCTAAATGATCTTACAACACCTGTTGTAATCCAGGGTTTGATTGGTTTATTTTTGTTTGTTACTTTTGCGACTACAGTGTTTTTGTTTATAAGTGTTAAAAGCCGCGCAGAGAAGTATTCCATGCCAATATTCACATCCTTCAAATCATACAGGTCAGTCCAAGATTCATCACTTAGATCTTTTTTAAGGCTATCATAGTCAATTTTTACTTTATTATATGTACAAGGTTCTTTTTTTATTTCAGCTTTATTTATATACAGCAATATAGCCGAGTGATCAGTTAAGGTTTGCTCAAAGACGACAGTTTTCCAGGCATGGCAGGTTTTAACCATAAAATGATCCAGGCATGTGGTTTCTCTGGTCGGCCTATTAACACCTTGTCTCAGTCCAAACATAGCCATAAGATTAAGGTAGTTGTGAGCCATTCCTGACAGGTTATCGGGCAGGATATTAATATTAATATCTCCTGTTAAAATTATATTAGGAGTAGTGATACTTCGTATAACTGGTTCTAGGGATTCCAAGTAATTAGCGGGATTTTTAAAACACGGCGGCCTGTACGAACAAATTATAGAGTACTGCTTATCTATCGTTACTACTAGACAGTTACCCTCCAGTATGCTTGGTTCAGTGAAAGTAGCTGCAATTTCCTTCCGAACATAAACGACTACACCGTCATTTTTGTTTAAGAATGTTTCTGTGTAAGACATGTTGTAGCCATCTAGTGGAGGAGGCAATTTTATGTCACTGGTATGGCATTCTGAAAATACTAGTACATCAACCTTCAACTTAATGCTTGCCAAAAACACCAAAAACATATCTAAATTGTGGTTAATGCTACGAATGTTGAGAGAAAGTATACATAGAGAACTGTTTAGAGCCTCCACCGGCAGTCTTAATGCCTCTAAACACTCTGTATGATCTCTTAGCAAGATGCATTCTATAGCGTCAGAATCATCAATTTCTGACAAAACAAAGTCATTATTATGCCCAGGGTTGCTATCCATATTTCAAAACCAAAGTACTAGGGTGCGTATTTGACTCTAGAACGAATCCTAATTTATTATCAAATTTAAGCATGTTCATTGCAAGAATATGATATGTATCATATGTGACGATTTTGTGTTGACACTGTTTGTAAATAATGTGGGGATGTAAGTGTGCGTTTGTGTGTATGCAGATGTTAATGTCATAAGATAACTGGTAGTTTAGTGAGTGTTTTGTTAACAAGAGTATGTGTAGTATTTGCTGTATATTTGTAAAATAGAATATACGTTTATTGAACACAATCGAAAGAGTTATTTTTATATTGTAAATGAAATAGTAGATATAAGCATGCAAGATTACTAAAATATAAAATAACAGAAATAACATAAAACTGAAAAAGGCTAGTCACTTGACCGTCTCGGCCTTAAGGCCCTCTAGGTCACTCTCACTCTCTATTCTTACAAGCGAAGCACCGTCCGATTTTCTGAGGTATATTTTACCTCTAGTAGCCCAACAGTACTTATAATCACTAACTTTAGCAAACTCTCTAGCCAAGAAAAAAGACTAAATTTAACTAATCTGACGATAAGTCCTTGACGCCGCCGAGTTATAGGGTCGCGAACTTGTAAAAAAAAACGTTAATCCGGCATTCTCGAGCGCGATTTTTTTAAATTTTACTTTGTAGAATATAATCTAAAACTTACTAAAAATACAAAATCTGCCGGTTTCCGCATGACCGGAAGTGTGGAGGAGCCATTTTGTCTTCCTAAGAACGCGTTGCGGCATATAAGTCGCGAACGATACATTTTACAAAAAAAAAAGTTTAGATAAACAAAAAAGGCAATTTTATTTTACACAAAAAAGGTTTCTTTACATTTTTGTCCAAAGTTAAAACTTTTTGACAAAAAAAGAAACCAAAAAACCTTTTTCGGTCAGATTAAGAGAACCCACCAACATTTTTGTCAGATTAAAAAAATATACTTTCAGGATACCGAGATAAACCTCACGCTATGAAAATCTGACGCGCTCGAGTATTTCAAAAACACTTTTTTTTTTTGCATTTTCAAAAATTCATCGTAACTTATCGTCACGCCGAAATCGTCAGTTTTTTTAAAGGGAGCTTCCTTGGGGCCTACTTACAAACCCTTCCGAAAATCTGACGCGCTCGAGTAAATTTTTTTTTTTTGCATTTTTGGCTACTTTATATGTCTACCCCCACCACGCAAACCGGCAGATTAGTATACAGTTGTTATCAGAGGCACTTGGGGCATACGTAGTATGAATATCTGACGCGCTCGAGAATGCCCAAGTAACTGTTTTTTTTTTAACATTTTTGAAAAACCGTACACGCCAAACCCACCGCTAAAATAGTTTTTACCATTCGAAATTATTTTATCTTTCGATTTTGATAGGTCTCGACGGCGCCGTTGAATTACGCCATTTAGCTACCTCGCCTCCCTAGCTAGATGGTAGGTATTAAAATGATGCAAATTGCATCATAAAACAACTGCATTTATCGGCCTCATTGCAGGACGTGCAACCGTACATGTGGGTGGACATGATAACGGTACGACTGAAATTGTCTATTGAAGTGAATCCGAACAAATTAACCTACTAATATTAGAAACGAGAAAGTTTGTAAGTATAGATGAATAGATGTTTGTAACTCTTTCACGTAAAAACGACTATATGGATTTTAATGAAACTTTACAATAATATAGCTTACACATCAATCAGAATAACACATAGGCTGCAATTTATAAGGATACTAGCTGTGCCCGTTAGCTTCGCTCCCCGTGGGAATTTTGGGATAAAAACTCTCCTATGTCCTTCCCTGGGTATCAAACTATGTGCATATCGAATTTCTTCTAAATAGGTTCAGTGGTTAAAGCGTGAAGTGGTAATAAACAAACAAACAAGCGAACAAACAAACAATATACAAACTCATTTTCGCATTTATAATATTAGTATGATAGGATATACTAGTGGCTCTGAGAGCTGTAGATCTCGCGAGTAATTTTGAAACATTCTAAAATTCTTAAAAACTGAATCGCCTAAAACATTTATTGCAATTACCGAAAAAACTTACTGTTAAACACAAGTGCCATCTATATGGCTTGTATTCTATTTTGGACCAGTACTATCACACTTGATGCTATATGCATCATTTTCAATATGTGATTCGATTACCCGCTACTAGATGTCATATTGTAGGCACACTATTTAAACATTTTTTTGGAATTTTGGACCTCTTTTTCTGCGCGCTTTAGCAATAAACTGGTTACCTCGAAACAAATACCTAATTTTCCTCTTTCTATCGGGAACCTATTTGACAATTATAAATTTGAAGAGACCTGTAGTAGTTAGGGAGGCGAATAGGGGAATTTTCTGCAATACTCGAGCGTGGCAGTTTAAGATATGAGAGATACCTAAGACCTAATAGAACAACCTTGTAAAGTATTTAGCTCTATATGTAGTGACGCGCGCCTAGGATAGACGATCAGATTAGTAAAAAAAAATCGATAGTCTGAAATACTCGAGCGCGTCAGATTAAGATACTGGGGGTTGATTTTAGTGTTTAAAGACTAAATTTAACTAATCTGACGATAAGTCCTTGACGCTGCCGAGTTATAGGGTCGCGAACTTGTAAAAAAAAACGTTAATCCGGCATTCTCGAGCGCGATTTTTTTATTTTTTATTTTGTAGAATATAGTCTAAAACTTACTAAAAATACAAAATCTGCCGGTTTCCGCATGACCGGAAGTGTGGAGGAGCCATTTCGTCTTCCTAAGAACGCGTTGCGGCATATAAGTCGGGAACGATACATTTTACAAAAAAAAAGTTTAAATAAACATTTACGTTGGTTGTATCTATCGCTTTATTGTCATTCTTAAATTCCCCGTTTTATCAAGGAGACAGAAAGGAAAAAAAAGAAACCAAAAAACCTTTTTCGGTCAGATTAAGAGAACCCACCAACATTTTTGTCAGATTAAAAAATATGCTTTCAGGATACCGAGATAAACCTCCCCTATCAAATTTGACGCGCTCGAGTATTTCAAAAAAACTTTTTTTTTTTGCATTTTCAAAAATTCATCGTAACTTATCGTCACGCCGAAATCGTCAGTTTTTTTAAAGGGAGCTTCCTTGGGGCCTACTTAACACCCCTTCTGAAAATCTGACGCGCTCGAGTAATTTTTTTTTTTTTGCATTTTTGACTACTTTATATGCCTACCCCCACCACGCAAACCGGCAGATTAGTATACCGTTGCTATCAGAGGCACTTGGGGCATACGTAGTATGAATATCTGACGCGCTCGAGAATGCCCAAGTAACTGTTTTTTTTAACATTTTCGAAAAACCGTACACACCAAACCCACCGCTAAAATGGTTTTTACCCTACGGGCTTTTCTTTTCGAAATTATTTTATCTTTCGATTTTGATAGGTCTCGACGGCGCCGTTGAATTACGCCATTTAGCTACCTCGCCTCCCTAACTATAGAGGAAAACGGGACAGCCCTACATACATATTAATCATTTATAAAGGAGATGACACGCTCGCGCTTTGAATCCTTGAAAAAATTAATGAATTACTTATATTTGGTCTAGGAATCCGATGCCGAATAGTAAGTATACCGCTATATGACGTGATTAAGCGATTTTATTTTTAAAACTCGAATTTGAAATTGGAACGTGACCTGGGAAGCGTGTGAGCGCGTCTTAGCGTCGGCAACAGACAGTGATTGGCAGCTGGGCTTGCCCGGCTAATCTCTGGTGTCACGCCGGCTACGGGGCCAAATGTTGGCCGCCATTGTTGGCCGCCAACTTTGGCTATGCATTTGTGAAGTTATAGACTGGACAAAAACAGTCTTTCTCTATTAATTCCGAAGGTTGACTGGTAGAGAAATTTAGAGAATGCTATTAGAATTAAGTCCGCCTTTTGTACCATGTTGTTTGGTAAAGAAAATTTTCACAAACACAAAGACAAGGACAAGACTTTTCACAAGAACAAGGACTAACTTTTTGTCTAAGTTTAAACCATTATGCGCCTAAATCAAGTTGACATTGACATGATAGTGCCATTTTACCAGGTGTCAACTGTCAAGCACAAGCCTACGCAAACTGATAAATTCAGACGGTAACTTTATATCGGTTCTTACTTCGTATATCTTATTACTATTAAGTTTTGATAAATGATCATCTCATAACGAGCAATGTATAAAATCAGCATAAGCGCTGTTTCAGACTGGAATAGCAGTGGCTTAGCGTCTGACGTAAAAACAAAACATTGTCAGACAACAGTTGACAACTTAACTGCGATATTTTGACAATTAAGATAGTTGAATGACTGTCAAATTGTCCCCCATACATGGCTGGCATATTTTGACAACTATGATAGTTAAATGCCAGTAAAATAGTAAAAAAAAAAATTGAAGCGTTTTTAAAAAACAATCTCCCGTCCTATTCCCAAAATAACACCAAATACATCAAAACATTTGCCTCCGATCACCAACATTGGCCCAACAAACACTTGCCCCAAAGCATCACTTCGGTGTCACAGAATAGAGATTACCGTCGCCCTTACCAGAAATGTCCTACGTCCATTCTAGCCTGATCTCCCCGCTGTCCTTTCCGCTACATAAATGTGTCCACAAAGAGGGTTTTAGTAAGTCTATGAGGGATCTAAGTTGATTGGGTGTGTCGGCCTAGGCACTGCGTCTGACGTCTTGCATGTGCAAGTTTAGTATGTAGCCTAGGCATGATACGACTTAGCTGAAGATAATATACTAACCTCATTACTAACGTAACAGATACCGGACGCCATAGAAACTGTTGAAGGGCCCTTAAATAGGCAATACTTGAGTTACGGGGTAGACACACAGAGATAATAATAATGTGAAAACTATAAATTTAAGCATTGAAAATTTTATGAAAAAAAAACGTTATGAACTAATTTCTTCTTAGAATATTTCTCTTCATTCAGATTTGTATCTTAAATTCATCAATTTGTTTCCTGTAACGAAGGAAAAATATGTGTTTAAATTGTGTATTGCTGTAACAAAACTGCGGAAAATATAATAAACTAGCTGTGCCCGTGGGTTTCGCTCCCCGTGGGAATATCTGGATAAAAACTATCCTATGTCCTTCCCTGGGTATTAAACTATATCCATATCAAATTTCATCTAAATAGGTTCAGTGGTTTAAGCGTGAAGAGGTAACAAACAAACAAACAAATATACAAACTTACTTTCGCATCCCACTAATCCTATTACTATCCTACTTCTTACTAATATTACAAATGCGAAAGTAAGTTTCTTTGAGTAAGTTTATATATTTGTTTGTTTGTTATCTATTTACGCTTCAACTACTGAACCGATATGGATGAAATTTGGTATGAAAATAGTTTGAGACTCGGGGAATTACATAGGGTACTCTTTATTCCCGGAATTCCCACGGGGAGTGAAGCCCGCGTGTACAGCTAGTTTATAATATTAGTAAGATACGACTGTACATAGGTAACGTGTCATTCAAAAAACATAATTAAAAAAATAGTAAGTACCTAATTGCGTCAACTGTAATTAATTTCCATAGATTACGGCGGACAATGGTTACATACAAAATTAATTAGATATACTCGTGTAACCATTACCGTCGATTTGTTTATGGTGGCCGTGGGAATGTAAACATTTATACGTATGTTGATCGGCTTTGGTTATTTGGTGATTAATGTTTTGTACGTGTACTAGGAATTTGTAATTATGATAAAATAAAGAATAATAATAAATATATAGGGACAAATTACACTGATTGAGCTAGCCCCAAAGTAAGTTCGAGACTTGTGTTATGGGATACTAACTCAAAGATACTATATTTTATACCAAATACATATACAGACAAACATCCAAGACCCAGGACAATTTGAAAAAGGCCATTTTCCAACTTGCCCTGACCGGGAATCGAACCCGGGACCTCTGGGTGGCGGACTAGCATGGTGACCACTACGCCACGGAGGTCGTAAATATTGGATTACTTGTTCGTCAAATTGGTAATTTTATGCATTAGATGGTTATGTGCTTTTATTTAGGTCTAGCGTGGTGTAACCCGGGCATTATCGCCGCTTTGAATAAGGTTTTACTAAAAAGAACCATCAGCTTCCATTTTGGAAGGCGTTTTAAAAACAAAATCAACATCGCGTCAACTCGATAGCATATTTAGCGAGGAAGCGGGAAAATTGTTTTTCTCGTGTTTGCATCGTAAGTATTAGGGAGCGGGCTATAGTCACGTGGCAGGGTTAGGGTCATTTCATACAGAGAAGAGCGCAGTGAGATGATTTTTTTATAAAACTCGAACAGAAACTTTTAACGATTTTCATATAGTGAAATAAAATAATTTTTGCATTTTGCTATATTTTAACGTTTATCTACAAAATGTACTTGTTATAAAATATAATACCGTTGAGTTATCCCATAACGCAAGTCTCAAACTTACTTTGGAGCTAGCACAATGAGTGTTATTTGTCCCTATATATTTATGTATTTATTTATATTTATACACCTTAGGTTATTTTTCGTGTGGTTTCCGGCAGAGTATTATAGAACTACTCCAAGGACTTTTCGTGGATGTCGTAGAAGGCGACTTAGGTAATACACGCCAAAAAAGTTTCTTCCTGTCTGAACTGACCCTTACAGGCACGGTGTACACTTCCTCTTATGAAGTTAAAAATGGCTTTAAATAAGTCAGAACAGAATTTAGCCACGATGATTGCCATGTCTTTGTCCTCATTAAGATCTGCTTGGGCAAGTTCGGAAATGGTCTTTTTCAAATTGTCTCGGGTATAAGCCTACGTCCAGCTGTAAACGTTATGCTTTTGAAATGATGTTATGTATTTAACATAAAATGAGTTTGTTTCCCAAAAGCCCAGAACACAAATTAAAAAAAATACTTTGTTGCTTTAATATATGTAATATATATCGTGATTTTTTGTCACCAGCCAAATTTTTGGAGCTAGCTCGGTCCAGCTATCATATGGTACTGAACTACTTTCTAGAAAAAAAGTTTAAAATCGATAAATGACTTTTCGTCTTCGCATACAAATTTTGTTTGGCTGAACGCTGATTTGTATGGGAAGTCGGGGAGGCATAACTTAAATAACTCAAGTAATGAAAATCATTTTTCGAAACTAAAAGTAACATAAGACTGGTCAGTCTGGAACAAGAACATGGAATGTAACTCGTATACTTACCTAAGATTACTCCAAATTTGACATGGTTGTTACAAGTTTGGTGGGCCGAAAAACTTTTCTTTCAGTTCATGATAAGTTACAGGCAGTGATTTATTAAATGATGATTTTCTCCCGGCAAATGACCCTTCTACGAAACAAAGGAATCGCGATATGAAATATAGACGTCGTTAAAACGCTACATCGTATTTTACACAATCTTGAATATCCAATAAATCAACGGAATACCCGAAAGCGGCAAATGAAGCTTTACCGCCTCCCGCTTCAATTATTTTAAATCATATCAATACGTCAATCTGTACTTAAAACCAAATGAACGTACATTCGTAAGGCGATAAAGGAAAAAATATTGAATAATTGCGAAAGAGAACATCAGGATTTATATGGTAACGTGTAATAAATTATTTAACATAACAACTCCATATTCGGTGGGATTATACAAGAACGTCCGAGGGTAAAAGCCGACCAAAACTGGTGACAGTTATTTATATACAGTTGTCGTGCGTGTGATTACTATTCCTTTCCGTCGTGTAATATGGATCATTTATAAAGGTGTTACTCTATTGAAAGCGTGTTAGCCAAATAAATGGGTCGGCATTCCATCAGGAGCTATGACAATGTGAAAAGGTCGGTAAAGACACGCTGAGATGTCCTTTAGTTTTGGAGATGAAGGCAGTGACGTGTACAATATTGAGCATTTGTTCTCACTTGAGGGATGTATACAAAAGTCGTTGTTATTATAATATTTCTCTCATACATTTACGCTTTCAAACAACGGAGTATGATTGTCTTCCTCCTACGTTTATTCGTATATCTGTCTATTGAACAAATATATTATTTCTTTGTGACAAGGCTGATATGATTAGATTTTTTCTGTGACGAAATTGCAGACGTTCTTAGGAAATGTCAAATGATGTTGTTTACAAAAGCGGGGAGATTTAAATAATGTAATAAATAACTAGCCAAGTGCGAGTTGGACTCGCGGGCGAAAGGTTCCGTACCATTATCTATAAACAGTCATGTTTGTTGTATGATACTTAATTGCCCCACTTAATTATTTATTTTAGACTGTATTTCAATAATCGAGTTACCTTGACATTTAAAATCTTCAAAAATGATGTATTTCTGTTGCCGCTATAAAAATAAATATAAAAAAAAGAATAAAATAAATATTAAGGACGGGCTTCCATTCAACAAACGTGATTTTTAAAGATAGTACGGAACCCTTCGTGCTCGATTCCGTCTCGCATTTGGCTGGTTTTTTTTCAATATTCTAACAGCTTTTTAATAATAAAATAGATGTAAACTTTAGGTTTTTGTTAACAAACTAATTCAGCCACAAATGATGACTTCACCCGTCAATCCTGTCAGATTTTTTTACAATAAATATATTCGAATACAGCTTTCGAACAATAAAATAGATGTAAACGTCAAGTTTTTGTTAACAGACTAATTCAGCCACAAATGATGACTTCACCCGTCAGTTTTGTCAGATTTAAATTCTTTTAATAAATATATTCTAGCACAGCTATTTAACACTGAAATAGGTGTGAACGTCAAGTTTTTGTTAACAAACTAATTCAGCCGCAAATGATGACTTCTCTCGTCAATCCTATCACATTTTTTTTTTTAAATGTATTCTAACACATCTGTTTAACACCAAAATAGATGTGAACTTCAAGTTTTTGTTAACAAACTAATTCAGCCACAAATGATGACTTCACCCGTCAATCCTGTTATATTTTTTATCAATAAATATATTCTAACACAGATTTCAACACCAAAATAGATGTGAACTTCAAGTTTTTGTTAACAAACTAATTCAGCCACAAATGATGACTTCACCCGTCAATCCTGTCAGGCCCGCCCGTTCTGACCCATTGTCGCTGATCAAGACTAATGGCCGACATTGAGTCAGGCGACAGTTTCTAACGTACTGTGGTTATTTAAAGCCGGCTGTCTTTCACTTAAACCCGGCTTAGTGAGATTGAATTGGTATTTGCTATTTGCTTAAGTGGGGAAATCTATTGTGATGGTTGTATGGTCAGGGGAAGATAGCCGAGTGGCAAGGTTCTGTTAGTAAAGAACGTCTTTGAGAGTTAAGGACAAACAGAGGAAATAATTTTTAGTGTTGTTTATTTTTCTACCGAATAGTAAAATACCGTAAGCTCGTCATATCATCTAGGTTAGATAGGGCTCTGAAGCGTTACCGCTGGGGATGCAAACCGGGAATACCTGAGGATAGTATGGTATGTTTTTCCGACCGAAAATTAATGGGTACAGTATGAACGACGTAATTTATAGGTTATAAATATTTTCTCTTTAAGAAAGTTAAAACTTTGAACAACTTAATGATGATATGATTAATGTTTTATGTCAAATTTTCGAATACTTACGCCATAATCAGGATATTTCGATCAGTTATTGCTGTTGACTTCATTTAAGATAACCTAGTTTACTAACAGTCTAGTTTTATAATGCAAAAAAAACTACAAAGGAGTAAACGTCAATTTAAAAAATATACATACAATCACTTAAAAGGGAATACTTACGTTTAAAAAGAAAGCAAAGAAGTAAAATTGGATTAAAAAAACATTTATTTTTCAGAATTTATTAAATTATTTACTAGTAATATTATGTACATCAAACACAGAGTTAAAGACATTTATTTTTCAGAAATGTCAAAACTTTTTAATTTTTTAACACTTTTTAATTAATTAATAATGAAAAGGAGAAGTCAGAAGTATCCGTAATCGGCGGGCATGCATGTAGAGAGTGATTAGTGTAGATGAAGCGAAAGAGGTCAGTCAGGATCGTAGCAAGTATAGCTCTGCCTAAGCCTGTGGGAAACAGGCGTGATCATATGTATGTATCATATGTACGTCATAGAGTTAAGGAGAAATATCAATAAATATGTAAATAATATAATATCAATGGGCAAAAATGCGAATCATGTTAACAGGCGATGCGGCTAGCAACCCATCACTGTATTGATTGCTTTTCCATCTTCTCGCCCACCATGACGCTAAAAGTGGCTTTTGGGTCTTGCGGCCCTGGGCTCTGCATAGAGCCGCAAGACCCAAAATGCTCTGTCTGCCCCATTAGGGATAAAGACGTGATAATATGTATGTATCAATAAATACATCCAGCCGCTACGTCCGTGTGTCCCTGCCATAATTAGACCAGTAATGAGCTGATACCGCGAAAATGCCGCTCAAAATTACGTTTCAAAGCCTAATGGCTTACAAAGTGTCGCTTCGTTTCAACGTGTAAGCATTGCTACGACAAATTATATTTGCTGTCTTTGCGAATGCTTTAATTACTCTGTGGTTTTTACGCGAAGGTCCTCAAAGGAAATTAGTGGCTTTATTTGTTTGAGCTGTATCTTTTTATCGAGAGATAAGTAGGTAACATCAAAAGAGTTTTTAGTTAAGTTTTTGAGGATTAGAATGATTAGTAGAATCTAGATATTTTCTTTCTGCATTAATAAATAAAGTCATGATGAAAATGATATGATCAATGAAAAGTGACACTATTTTGTTGTTATTTTTTATTAACTGTACCGAATGATTTATTTTTGACTAACATCTTACTGGATAAAAATAATTCAAAGAACTGACTGTAAAATTATTCAGTGACACAAAATAATCATCAAATAACAATGCACCATCGAAGTACTCGTAAACAGGTGTAATGTAACATACAACCACCTCACATGAATTTCCAGGAATTCATAATAATGTAGCGAAAAGTTGCCTAAAAATAACACCGTAATTTTTCGGACAAACCGAAAGGGCCCTGGGCGCTTATCAAAAAGACTGACATATCGCCGTACGGCCCACCTCCCGAATTTTGCCGGTTAGTCCGACATGGCGTTATCACTGGACAGTTGTCCCAAGTTAAAAAGTCGCCTGTGGCCATCTGAAAAATACTCGGTAAAAGCTAAAGTACATTACTTGTATTGGTGTTGTTAAGTTTTATACTTATTTATGCGGAGTTGAGAGATTCGGCGCGAATTGTGACGCAAATTTTTTTGCGTCACAATTCGCGCCGCGATTCGACGCGAATGTTTTTGGTGGATAATGTACTTAGTTTGATTTTATGGCCGATACCAAGGTTTTAACAGATTTTTTTAATGTTTATATGTTCACCGGTAATTCCAAGACGCCCAGGCCTGGACTAATTTGAAAAAATCTTATACTTGTGAGGTGGTGTAAATTTTATCAAAATCAGTCGAGTAGTTTGGGAGCGAAGTTGATTTTTATTAGTTTTGAAAAATTATTAATACCTATGAAACAAAATGATAGTTACAGAATATGTATTTTTATTTTGCTTAAAAAATTAAGTATTTATTTATTTAAGAGAGAAATATGTATCTAAATCTACGTAGGTATTTACAAAAGTAAATAAATTTCAAAAAGTAAAAATATGTTTGATGATGATAAACAAACAAAAATACATTTCGAGGTAAGTAATGCATGAATCAAATCTTTATTAAAAAATATAATAAGTAAAAAAAAATGTGCAATCCTAAATCCAAACTAAGCAATCTCTCAAAAAGGTTTTTTCCAACAATTAACAATTCCATTCAAAACATGCTCGTGTATATATAATTTTGTCGTAGTTTTTGTGATAATGTTTATCAAATGAAGTGATTACTTTTAGTAACCAATTACTTATCTGCTTACTTCGAACAAGTAGCGATTAGAAGAGAACTTAATGGAAGTACTGATAAAATGGAGTCGGAATGTTGATGTGGGACTAACGGTTAATGTCCACTGATAAATTGTGATGTTGTTAAAGGATCGCTTCCTACTTTTACGATTTTAATATAAAAAAAACGACGGGTTGCACTCTGGGAGTGCCGGCAGAAGTGAAAACACAGCAGTATGGCCACTACACAGACGGTCGAGCCATCAGCTGTCACCATCCATGGATGCGCGTAGCACGCTGTAACATAAACACACACGAACATTCGCGCCCTGCGCCGTCTTACGAATTTTCGATCAGGTCACGTGTCCTGACGCGAGTTTAACATTTTTTACCCATTCCAAAAAAAGTACACAACGCCGCTAAAGAAGTTTTCACTTCAAAAATCTGTTGCTTAATAATTTTGAGGAGACTAGTAGTTTTTTGAACAAACGTGAGACACAGACATTATTAAAAAGAGTAACGGGTTACTGACATATTGAGTCAGTTTTAAACGTTTTTAGTGGCATGAACTCAAAGTCGGCATTCGCGACTACGGAAACCTACACTGCGTGGCCCGACATGCACTTGGCCAATTATTTATTTACTACAGGAGCGGTTCGCTAGTTTATTAATAAACTAGCCCAAGCTCGCGACTTCGCTCGCGTGGACTTTGTCTCTGAAAAATGCTCATCGGCTGAAAAACTTTTTATATTTCTTATAGTTTAGCTGGACCATTATAGTTCTGCATCAGTTGTTCCATTTTTTAAAATCCTTTATACCCTATATTATGTTGCTAAGGCTTAACAGCTATATAACAAAAAAAAGTACAAATACAAGCAACTCTAAAACAAACAGACAAACAGACGGACGTGTTTTTAAATTCATACTCTATTATTAAGATCCCATTTTTTTTACAGTTTTATTATAATGTATAGATTTGTATAGATAGATTTTTACATAGTCCACAATAATAAAGAATGCTTACATAAATTACATACCAAATACTAACGAGAGACTACTCCGACTTTGTAAAATCAGGAAATCTGAGCCAGAACCCTTCAAGAACCACTTAATCCAACCTAAATAACAAAACCCTTCTATCTCGGGCCCGTAAATTACTCATTGACGAAAATGGACGAAAATATCTCAGAATACCGAATTTAAAACCAATAAACAGTGCAATTTTCTGACTTCGCTTTCCGGAGAGCAGAATCTTGTAATTTAAAGTGAATTTTGTAAAATTTTGTTTATATTTCTGACGGCTGAAAGTGGCTCTATTGAATTATAAATACCTATTGTTGTGTCTCATTCTTTAGTACCGAAAATGACTTAGATGTTGTAAAACTTTTCTATTTTTGTTTAAATATTATATTTTTATTATAACTCATACTGAGCTTTGGGTAGAATCAGTCACTTTTTAGTTAAAAATGTTATTATTTTATTATGTTATGCACAGTTGAAGAAAAAAACGTTGAAAAAAAAATATTATTATTATATTATAAAATAAATTAGTTATCTTATTCTACTTTACGTTTGTGCCAAAATTAAATAATAACAAAAAACTTGAGAGGTGTCAAGGGACACCCGGATAAAACGAAGTTCGAGAGAGAAAGAGAAAGACAGAGAAACACGCGCACGCCGCACGGCTTACAAGTTACAACTATAGCAAAAAATTTAGTTACAACTTTTGGTCTTAATTTTTTCCGTCTAGCCTCCTTTCGCAACGCGCGATAAGAAACTCCGTTCCAAAATCTATATCCAAAATCCAATAACGAACAACTGATTTATACCCTGCCCTCAAATTATTAAGGTCGATTGTCAATTATCAGCAAAAATCTCAAATTACATCTAAATTGATAATCTCGTAATGGAGGTTAATTTGGTTAAGAGACGATTTCATTGAACCGATTCATGGGACATTTGATATTTATGGGAATATTGGAAACCCTTATCAAAAACCTGCGCTCTGACAACACCGTTATAGACAAGGACTTTGTTACATAGTGGCTATTTATTACATTATCATCACCATTCTCCTCGCCACTCCCCTTTTTGGAGTCGGCTATGTATGTCAACTGTTTCCACTTCTTTCTGTCATTCATCAGGTTCAGGTTTGCATATCTGTCTGTACAGTCCTTTCGGGACTGTTTTTATAAAAAAAATATTAAATAAACTTGTATCAATATTTTAT
The DNA here is from genome assembly GCA_963555685.1 of Acrobasis consociella. NCBI lineage: Eukaryota > Metazoa > Arthropoda > Insecta > Lepidoptera > Pyralidae > Acrobasis > Acrobasis consociella. The sequence continues at coordinate 20,487,308 of OY743110.1, read as the reverse complement.
TTAACTTGCAATGTATCTTTATGTATGTAAAGTTTGTTTAAGTCAAATCTTGAAACTTAATTTTCAACCAGTCATCCTCGACCGATTGAGATGAAATTTTGCATACTTGTGTATGTAGGACGACAACACAATATTATGAAGAGAACAGCTCATTAACAGTTTTGATGATGGAGCCGGGAGATATTCTACAGAACTCAGTTATAAAACAACATAACCTCACTGAGTAGGGCTCGTTTGATTTGTCTTAGCGAGGACTTTATAGAAGATGTCTAGGGTCTGATCACGGAGACGGATGGTGGTCTCACGTATAACATGACGCAACTCCATCTAGTATGTGTTTATTTCATTGGCCTTAAATTAAAAGAAAAATGTATTTAAAAAGAAATTATTGACTCACATGTTCTAAATTCCAAGAGTTATTATATTTTTAGACACGAAAACTTATTATCGTATAATTTTAGTAGATCGCCCACGATTTTTAGAACGCTTGGAAATTCTACATTTTATTTAATAAAGCTTCCAAGCTAGCCTATAAATTATTTGGCGTGTTACACCACATTTACGATTCATATTTATAATGCTTTTAGCGACGAAGTAATGAAAGCTCGATGAATGAGTTTCGTTACCTTTTTCCTGTGCTTATGTTTGGAAGTATTCATTCCTTAAATTAAATTAAATTTTCAATTCTATGCACATTTAATAAAACAGCAAAAATGTGTCTGTACATTTAATATATTTCCAAAATAACAATTTGGGGCGATGGTGACACAAAAATGACGCTTTAGCAAAAGTTGTTCAACCTGATGAGCATTTTTCGGAGTCATAAAAACCACGGGAACAAAGTCGCGGGCGGCAATTTTTTGCTTTTTTGAAATATAGGTATCAATCATGAATGATAAAAACAAATTACAAATTCTTAACCATAGCTTTATAAAGGTGTGTTTTAAGGAACATCATTTTTAAAAGGGCAATTCAGTCCAAACCATTCATACAATTTTTCTAAAATCCTATACAAAACACAAAAAAAATAGCGCAGAAGTAAGAACGAAGGAACAAAGTAGGTGAAAAAAAAAAACTATTACAAAGTAAAAATCTATGGCTAAGTAAATAATTATGTACGACTGTTAGTCATTATGATTCAATTCAACATTATTTATAGTTTACATAGATCCAGAAACTACATTCTGTAGCCATATGTGAAATGACGTCATTGGAATACTCAGACACCGCGATTCTGAAGCAAATATATAAACAAACCCTTTTTGCTATGACCTTGGTGTAAATTGTTATAAATAAAGCACGTTTCAGTATAGATAGTAGTTTGCTTTAGAAAATCATTTTTTTTGTACTTACATTGGTTTTTTTATTAGGTTCACAAAACGAACATCACATAGTATCACTCTATAGGTATCTTAAATATTCAGAAACGTGTAAAAGCGAAATCTTCTTTATTGTTGCTGAAAGTTGGTTTAAAGCGGAATAAATTAATTACAATGAGTAAACAATAACTTAATTGAATTGTTAACCTCCTTCTTTTTGAAGTCGGTTAAAATAAAGATAGAGTACGAGTAAGTAAATAGTGTATACGTTATTGCTAGTGGAGCTAGAATATGGTTATATTGAACAAAACATACAATAGAGATAAGACGAGGAAGAATGTTTGGCCACCTTATGCGGCATGACAACTTCATAAAAAACATAATGGAAGGGAAAGTGGAAGCCAAGAGAGGAAAAGGAAGACCAAGAAGGTCGTTCATGGATGAAGTAAAAGAAAAGGCAAAAGTTGTGACGTATAAGGAGGTCAAGCATTTAGCAGAAAATAGGGAGACATGGAAAATACTCCACCGACAAGAACCTAGTTCTTAAATTTATTGATGATGATGAACAAAACAGTATAATGTTATTAAAACTGTTGGATTGGATCGCGTCAGAACGGAGTGTATTGCGATAGCATTCGGCAGAGTTTACACTGCAGTGCGGTGCAAGAGACGAGCATGAGCGACGAAGTTTATGCTCGTATCTTGCACGTCGCTTTGAGCTACTTTGACATTGTTATTTTGTATTGTTTTATTTATTTATAAGTCCAAAATCCGAAATAAGCGAAGATAAGTGTTGACAATTATTATAATGTCATTTTGTTATTTACACTAACTTATATGTTTTCTACTTACAGCGTTAAAATTCTTGATGTAAACTAAAAGCCACTAAAGCTGACCGCAGTCCGCATAAAATAAATTTTAATTACATATTATATATATACCAACTAACTAAAAATCGTCGACTTTGTCACTTTCTATACTGACTTTATGAATGTGTCGCCAGTCGATAATATCGTAGCGTTGATTTGAATTCACTCATCACAATAAGGTCTTGCCCAAAAGGTTACTTAGCCGCAGACTAGGTTCAAATTACTTCCGATCCAATTGTTAGCTGTATGCGTCGCTGCACAACTTGCACAAGTCATTATCATAAACCTAAAAATTAAAAGTTACTTATTACTAGCCGGTCACTTCGAACTGTGCAGACCCAGAAATCCCTTGACCGATTGGGCTCATGTTCAAACCTAAATATTTTATTGGCTACATCAATCGATACACTTATCAAATTTCATTCAACTATGATCAAAGAAACTCAATTCATCATTCAATAAAGTAAATATATAAACACTCTAAATTGTACAAGTAATTCGCTTGCTCATCCAAAAATCATTAATTTATATAAATATTTATATAAAAATCGCTGTCAGCTTAAGGCTTGCGGCGTATCGCAAAAGCTTACCGCACTAAAGTACACAACTTAGCCTCCTGTGTGCCGTAAATTTACGATGCATGCGCTACGGGAATTTCGTTACGCCTTGCCCCGGACGGATTTCTACACCGATTTTTAACGCTTTTGGGCTTTGTTTTATTATTAATGAGTGCTGGAATGTTGATCGGAAATCGGCCAATAGTGTTCACAGTTTGCGGGACATCCAACCGAAAGAAATCATCATCAGGTCTTTTCGTCTCCAATGCAGGAGCATGATTCTCTTTGTACTACTAGAGCCGTACTTGGCCAGAGCAGGAAGAGGACTTGGCTTACACTCTTCAATCTGGCCAGACGGGTTGGTCTATTGACTGAATGGACCCGAACGCAAAGGTCGTTATAAATATATCATATATCTTCAAGTTGTAAATCGACTGATACATTTTTCAAAACAGTCAAGTAATTTAAAGTACGATTAAATATTATGGTCGTTTCTTTTTAGCTTAGCCTGGCTCTGGTAAGTACCTAATTAGAATACACTGAATTTAAAAAGTTTGTTAAAAAGAATATTTACAAACACCCAAAGAGATACAGTAAAAATAGGTTTAAAAACTCTTTAGTTTTTAATTTTAAATAAAAATTTAAAAAAAAAATTAACAAAATTAAAAAGCTACAAGAACGTTTCACTCTTTAGTTTTTAATGTTGAATGAAAATTTAACCTTTTTTTAACAAAATTAAAAAGCTACAAAATCAGTCCAAACAACTGGTATTTGCAACAAGGTGAGAAATGTCACAAAATTATATATAATTATGAAAAACGCAAAAAAGACAATTACAGTAAACAAGTTGTTCTTTTAGAAAGCAAAAGTTGAAATTCCGAAAGTGTTGACAATTCACTTAATTGTACTTAACTGTCAAAATGATTAAGCAATGCGTAACTTAATGACAACTTTATACTTACATTCTTTATATAATTAAATTACATTTATTTTCACACATTTAAGTGATTAACTTTAAATTAATTTCAAACTTTCTAAATACCTGTATGTGATGGAAATTGTTCATCTTATACGAATAATGAACCACACGAAACTCGACCACAATAAAAAATATTTTTGTCTACTGCCCAAAAGTGTTCTCCTTTTTAACTTTAAGTTCTTCAAAACCTTTTTCTTACGACAAAAATCTGCACTTAAAATCAATTTTAGTAGTCGCTGATTTTCTTTCAAATTCATTAAAAGTCAACATTTTCGACAATACGATAATATTTCTGATAAATCATTTCTTATAGGCTAAATCCCATGCTGGTCTGGGAGAAAAGAAAAAACTTAGAATGTACCAGCTGCTTCTCTTCCCGCGCAGATCGTAAAAGCCGATCGAGGGAATGGGCAAAAATGCGAATCATTTTAACAGGCGATGCGGCTAGCAACCCGTCACTGTATTGATTGCTTTTCCATCTTCTCGCCCACCATGACGCTAAAAGTGGCTTATGGGTCTTGCGGCCCTGGACTCTGCATAGAGCCGCAAGACCCAAAATGCTCTGTCTGCCCCATTAGGGATAAAGACGTAATAGTATGTATGTATAGGCTAAAAATAACGTTATATATATATTTGTATATTATGTAACTTTAATGATCTATCATCATCATCATATTCCCAGTTGAATCCTCAGCTGTAACGCTTCAGAGCCTGAGCTTCACTACCTAAGCTAGGTGATTTGACGAGGTTACGGGTTTTTACAAAGAGCGACTCCCATCGGACCTCCGCAACCCAAAGGGTAGACACCAGAACCTTTGGACAAACGCTATATAGATAGCGTTCGGGACCCACAGTTTATACGTGCCTTCCGAAACACGGAATCATCTTTTCGCATAATCAGGTGATTCAAGCCTGCAATATCCTAAAAAGACTGAAAACAACTGTTCAGGAGGCAGTCATCTTTGATTAGTTATATAGTTAGTTAGTTAACGAGCATAATAATAACATTAACGTTATCACACACGCCAGTTAAACAGTAAACTACCGAGTCAGTATAACCGGGGATTAAGCAGACTTACTCCGGATTAACGTAAGTTTATTTCGAGTTATAATTTCTAGACCCGGGTTACTGTCGGAGTTAGTTCGCTGGTTAAGCTTTAATTAGGAAAAGAACGTCGTCGAGTTATAAAGGATGGCAACTTTTGTTCAACTTCTTTCTTTTTTTTCCTGACCACATTTATAACACAAGAAATGCGATAGTGTAAAAGATGACGATAGTTACAATAAAGATAAAGTTTCATAGAATCGATGTAATATATATAGGTAGGTTAGAGATATCCGAGGTACATACTTTACTAATATCAAGTAAACACAGCAGTTCAAACAGCCGAATGATATTCGTGCATATACATATATCGTACTAAAAATATATGGACGATGTAAAAGCATTTATAAACGATATAAAAAGGGAAGAAGACGGTAGAATAATTTGATTGTAATAACTGTCTTTTAGATTATCCAAGAATATTGAACCCACATATTTTTCTTTTACCAAAAACGTAAAAATTCACAAAGATACGGAGCGTCAAAGCAAAGTACCGGAGTGAGGGCTTGCAACATTTGTAAAATCGCACCAAGCCGTGACGTCATACGAAATTTAAATGCGCTGTATCTTTGTCATTTTTTGTTTCTCGGAGAAAAGAAAAATACGTGTACAATATTTTTTAATAATCTAACCGATGGGCCAAAAGTCATGTCATGCCTACTTGAAAAGCCTGAAAAAAAATTGCGATATCTACACACTAAAATATTTTATCACTCCATCGTCATCATTTCAGCCGCCTAGCATCCACAAAAAAACACAGTTTCTGGGCAAAGGTCTCGTATAATAAATACCTATAGGCCCAAGGTTTCGCAAAACTGTTTTTATTTCTACGCAATTCGTTTCTACGCAAAGACACGAGAGAAATTCTCGCCCGAAGCCGAATGTAATGATATCTTTTATTTCGAGACCGGAAGAACAAATAGCGAGCTTGCAGAAAGATAACTCTGACAAATTATATAAAAAAGGTCTAGAATTATTTTTCAAAACTAAAATCGACTTGTATTATTATCTGCTGTATTTTTATGGTGTCCTTTTTGTACTATAAAGAATTTACATGCAAACATACCGACTTCGCCCCCAAACTGCACAATTGATTATTAAAATATTTGTAGAACCACTTGACATGTATAACTTATAGAATAAAAATTATTAATACTTAAAATTGTTTATCTTTATACATCATATTGATGTTACAAATATGAACGCTCAAGTCACTCTGTATATTAAATAAAAATAAAATAATTAAACTGAAATTAAATACAAAACATAAACAATACATTTAATGTATATTAAATATAAATTAATGCTTTTATTAGTTCTTGCTATTTTTTAACGTTAATCCATGAAGTATTAGTAATGATGAGTATGTTTAAAAAAACTCAGAATAAGAAAGCTTCCTGGGTCAAAAAGAAATGATTTGGTACTGTTAATAGAATAAAACGTCACAAAATAACATTAACCATATCCATTTTAATGATTTTAGATTTATTATTGCGCAAATACTGATATTACGAGCGCTATTTGATTTTAAGAAACTAAAGTCATTATTCTTTATTAGACGTTTAAAACAAAGGATCTGATTTGAGTTTTTGGAAACTTCCTTATTTACCTTCACCTGTATTCAGCAACATCACCTGTAGGTTGACTGGTAGAAAAGGCCCTGGGCCATAAGTCCACCTGTTACTATAAAAATAAAAAAGAAATTGTTTGTCAATAAGTATTAAGTTTGACGACCTCCGTGGCGTAGTGGTCACCATGGTAGTCCGCCACTCAGAGATTCAGGGTTCGATCCCCGGTCGGGGCAAGTTGGAAAATAGCCGTTTTTTAAATTGTCCCAGGTGTGTGATGTTTATCTATATATGTATTTGCTAAGAATATAATATCGTTGATTTAGTATCCTATATCACAAGTCTCGAACTTACTTTGGGGCTAACTAAATGAGTGTAATTTGTCCCTATATATTTATTTATTTATTTAACAAAATAACGGCTTGACCTTTGCTCTTGTAGGTACCATTGTCCTTATTCACTTGATTATCAGACTCCAAGGATATCACTGAAGCTACGGTATGTCTGCTAGCTAAGTGTCTGTCTAAGGGTACCTAGCTATAACGGTTCAGAAGGCAAAGTCAACAACACTGTATACTTTTCTATATTTCAGTTCACATACACGCTATACAAACAGTCACTAGTTTTGGTTATACGGAGAAACAGACAAACTAACACACGGAAAGCTATCTAGGGACACGTGTATTCACACAAGGGTGACGAACGACTAGCGAGCTGCGTCGTCGCATCAAGGCACAAGGTTAAACACGCTTAATTGCATGTGTCCCTACCCTCTCATCTGTGCTCTCATTAATTTTTGTAGTTTTGCTTACAGCAAATTTTTAATTTGGCTCCGCTCGAAGCGAAATTCGTATTTTTCGCGCTTCCGACCTTGGCCCACTTAATATTATTACGTGCAATGAAAATAAATTAACATACTTGGATAAAATTTTCTTGATATATTTCTTATAAGACATTAATAAATATAAGTAAAAAAAACCTCTTCTTCTTTTTCTCTTCTTCTTCAGCCTTGATTTCACCCATTGTTGGGTATAGGCCTCTTCATGGTGTTTCCACTTGACCCAGTCTTCTGCAGTTCGCATCCAGGTCTTGCCCAATATTTTATAGATGTCATCGGCCCAGCGCGTAGGTGGTCTCCCAACATTTCTCCGGCCAGGCCGAGGTCTCCATTCGGCAATTTTACGCGCCCAACGTCCATCTTCTCTTCTACTCATATGTCCAGCCCATCTCCATTTTTAAAAAAAAAAACCTATATTTTAAGAATTAATTTTCCTTAAATATTTTTGATTAAAGACAATTTTCATGTTTTTTTTTATTAAATTTAAAACACTGTAGTTATAATTGCGTAATATTTCGTTATTACAGATTTCGTGTCTGCAGTAAATAATTATTATATTATTTAAAACATTACACCTGTGGCTATTAAATATGTACGTGACAGCTGAATAATTAATTCTAGCACATAACTTAGCAAATTTATGTGCTACGCTAATCAAAAAAGTGAGGAGTAACGGAAAAACCCGGTACGACTTGACTTGACTAGCGCCATATTATTTACTAGACTTTAACTTTTAAACGGCTAATCAGAGTTTCATCAAACATAGCTAAGAACCATCGCAAGGGAACTAGCTTTCCCATAAAAAACCGCATCGAATTCGGTTCATCCATTCGAGCGTATGATGCCATAGACAGACAGTCAAACAGACAGACAGACCGACAGACATGACCCAAAAAATCCAACTTATAAAATACCCCTCTTTTATGTCGGGAGTTAAAAAGTAAGTCACCAGTATATTGAATCTTGTATTGAATTTAGAAACTGGTTTGAATTTAGAAGTAGAAAATTTAAAAACATTTTAAATTTTTTACTTCTAAATTCAAACCAGCTCATGACGGCTAAAATTCGAAAATTAAAATTCCTTGCTACAAGCGCGTTGCTAAAACCGAGCGTGGTATCCTCAGCGTGCCACGTCACGAAACCGTTAAAGAACCCTCGCGTCTTCCCGGTGACCTATATATTAAAAGGACCAACAGTCTTATCCCGATTTCTATGGACGGCCCGTCTCAGAGTGCCTCAAGCCTGTTTACACAACTTATTGTAAACATATCTTCCGATATACACAATATGTTATAGAAAATTCTATTTGTATTTATTTGATCCGAGAATGAAAGTTTTGTTTTCATTCATTCTTTATATTATTGATGTCATAAATATAATATTACTGGCTTTGATTAGGCATTTTATTTAGTTACTAAGTAAGAATTGTTTAACTTATCGTTAACGTTGACTTTAAGAATTATTTAAGCTCGAATAGCGTCGGTAGATAAAAAAAACTTCAATGCACGTGCTTAAACGATAAAAAAAGTAAACAGCGAACTAATGGCAAATAGTTTAAAGCTGGCCAAAAAGAAAACAGAAAAACAGTTAAAGAGAAAAACAAAAATCTAATTTCAAGCGTAAACCGTCCGAGGAATTGAGTAGCGAAATTCGAAATTCAAAATTCCGCATTAGTGGCGCGGCGGCCGCTCTGGAGGGCCACACGTACTCAATCGGGGCCTGACCGTCCAAAATCGACGGCTATCCCAAAAACGGCGTGACTTTTGCCCCCGGAATTGCGCGGCGCGGGTGCCAGGGGGTATTGATCGCGGATGCTCGGGCCACTTCGGGGCCGGTCGGCTATTTTCGGCAGCCTTCGGGTTTGCTTGAGAACGTCAAGTCGGCGACCACAGACGGCCAGTCGTCAACTTTGCTGGAAGGACTTGATTGCAAGTTAAATTGGGGCAAGGTTAGCGGTGCATTCATTCACTCCTGCAATTAATTGCGTGACTTAATTAGAGCCGAGTGCGAAGTTGCACTTACGATCGATTGCTGCAATCCAGACCAATAAACTTTTGTTTGTTTGTTTGTAAAAACTTTGTTGTACATAAACACAAGACTATAATACAAGTTAAAAACAGAGAACAGTACAAAGGCGGACTAATCCCACATAGGGATCTCTTCCAGCCAACCTTGAAATAAGAAGACTATTTACAACACAGGGTAGAAAATGGATACAGTAAAACGAATGCATAAAACAGAATTTAATTACACCTAACCACTTAATTACAACACTAAAAATTATTTAAAATTAATAAGTACTTGTAAGTCGTAAACTATAATACAAAAATAAATACGTATATACGAAAAAATCACATAGATTGAGCTAGCCCCAAAGTAAGTTCGAGACTTCTGTTATGGGATATTACACAACGATACTATATTTTATAACAATATAGATAAACATGTTTGGTCCGGAACATGGAGGAAATTGAGGAAAAGGAAAACATTTGACATACTGCCGACCCCTCACAGAACTAGGGCAAGGTCAAAAAGAAGAAGATTCTTATCTTCGATAAGAGCCTTTTAATTTCAAAGTATCCACCATTTTCCTGGTTGTTCAAACTAGTACTGCATTTTGACTACAATATAAAAAGCTTACACTTACAAGTTATTGAAAATTTATCACATCAGCGAAATCCTTTCCTACTAATATTGCAAATGCGAAAGTGAGTTTGTACTTCACGCTTCAACCACTGAACCTATTAAGATGAAATTTGGTATGGATATAGTTTGATACCCAAGAAAGGACACAGGATAGTTTTTATCCCGAAAGTCCCACGAGGAGCGAAGCCCAAGGGCTCACCTAGTAAATTGATAAATAGCTGGAAATGTTAAACTCTTTTTCTGTAATTGACCCAAATAAACGTTGAACGATCCAAATGAGGCATTCAAAGTCTTTAATGTACTTAACTCACAAAGCCCTAATGATACTCGTATACTTACCAAGTTACGTGTCTGCCTGTGACTTATAATTCTGTAGATGTAGCGCCCTTGCTTAGAAAACGTCTCAAGAGTGAGTGCAGTTACTGGAGGCCAAGCATTTGATTACGGAGAGCATTTACTAAAAAGGCATCACTATTTTGTTTTTTTTTTTTGTCATCTTAACGCCCACCATCATGCTATGCGGCCTTTGGGTCTTACGGCATTTGGCTCTCTCTATCCCGTCAGGAATAAAGACGTTATACTGTATCTATAATTTATTAGCAATCGCACCATATTGATCAAGTTTTCTTTCACTTTGAGATTAGAACGATTGTATCTCTATTTATATTTCAGTGCGAACACTAACTTCTAACATTTTTCTCAGTTTTTGAAGTTCCATTGCCATTCTCAACAATATTGTTTCGGCATAAAAAATCTCAAATCACGTATAACAATAAAAGCTATCATTCTTTGTAACGAAAATGTCATGAAATTGCACATTTACAACTAATACATTTAGACCAAGAAAATTCACAATTTTTATACATTACGACATCTTCGAGAAATAAATCATCTTTGGTCTAAAAGCAAGCCCGAAACAGTTTACGCAAACAGCAAATGCAAGTCATAGAACTTAATTCACTCCCGGCTTCCACGGTTTGACCTACTTCTGGCAAACCATCTGCATAGTACATGACGTGTTAACAAGGAATAAATTTACTCCCACGTGGAGTATTGTATTTTTCAAGCTTTTATTTCGTTTCACCTGTCTTTGTCTGTCTGTCTATAATCGAATCTTTCAAGTTAAATTTAACCCAATTCCTGATTTCCATGTGAGCTGAAATTTTATTCACATATGTATATCGTCATTGTTTACCATAAAGTGCTTGTGAAGATAAATCTCTAACGAGTCCTACTCGGTGAGTTTATGTTGGTTGAGGGTTGAGGATAACTGGTTGAAAATCAAGTTGCAAGATTTGACCTAAACATACATAGATACAAGATGCATTGCAAGTTAAATAAAAGATTGCAAAATGACAAACAATTTAATACTATTTGTTTGGTGAATTCTTTCACATTCCAAAGATTTTGTACCTTTTCGTACTTAACTTTTTATCTTAAAATTGTCAGTTTGATGACGAATGCATAAGTTAAACTACCCACATGAAACTAGGGGGCGGTCTTATCGCTAAAAGCGATTTCTTCCAGACAACCGATGGATGGAGAGAATGTAGTGAAACGTTAGCAGACGAGGTACACAACTAAAGTAAAAAATAACCGTGAATAAAACTATATAACCGACACATTGCTCTCCATATTTCCACCAACTATCCCTATACGTTGATCTCGCCAAGTCGCCAATACAATTCCGTTGAAATGACGGAATACAACTTGATAAGCTCAAATATAAGAAGATTGCGCAGACTCATGCAAATATATTTTGTACGTAGGTTTGCAGGCGATACAAACAGAATACGATCTAAGAAGGCTTCGGGACAAATTGACGTTTGGCTTTGCCCCTTTTTTATGGCCAATGAGAAAATTCGTTGATTCAAGGAGCGGGCAAAATAAAAAATGTATAGATTTGTCAATGCACATATAGACCCTGACTGACAAAATTGCTTACATGTACGAAAGCAAAAATGCTAGAATTCTTAAGAAGGTTACAACATGTTACTTATAAAGTGAAGAGGGTTATTTCTCTGTACAATGTTTAATTTGTGATTTTGTTGACGCAATTTGTATGTATTGTACTCTAAATTCGACTCTAGGATTACTTTATATTTTTTGGCGCGACTGTACTTTTATTTCTTTTATTTTCTCGAGCACAAATTGGAGAAATAAAATGAGATTTTATCAAAAAATGAAAGGTTGTACGATTGTGTAAAAAGAAATGGAATATTTTCATGCATGATTTTGGAGAAGATAAAGACAAGAAATTTTACGGTGTCAACGGCCCTTTGTTAAATATTTTTAACCTTGACTTACGTTAATAATTACGACGTCATTATTTTAGTAAATATGTTATTTGTTTTTAGTTTGATTTAGTATAGTTTCTATATTATGAGACCAACATAATTATTTATTAATTAAAAATAACTGTGATTATGCCATTGCTACTGTCATGACAGGATTGGTCAGCCTAGACACTGTTACCGTGTCTACTCACGAGGGTTTTGTTCTTAAGGTCCGTAGGTAGGGAACAGGGCTTCAACAATCTTTCTCCACCATGATCGCCCTTTGACTACGCTTTTCCCTTTGAGCCAGGTTATCCCGATTGTACATTAGATTATATTTTTTAACCAACTTCCAAAAAGTCCAACTTCCACAGGCGATGCGGCTAGCAACCCATCACTGTATTGATTGCTTTTCCATTTTCTCGCCCACCATGACGCTAAAAGTGGCTTTTGGGTCTTGCGGCCCTGGGCTCTGCATAGAACCGCAAGACCCAAAATGCTCTGTCTGCCCCATTAGGGATAAAGACTTGATAGTATGTATGTATTCCAAAAAGTAGGAGATTTTTTATGTATGTTTACCGATTATTCAAACACATCTGGACCGATTTAGAAAATTCTAATTTGTTTGAATGGTCATACTTTTCAGATGATCCCATAGATACGGTTTTGTAGTATAAGAGTGAAGTCGGTTTTTTGGTTTTGAAAAATTATTAGTTTTATGATTAAGGGAATATTCGAATTTAAATGAAATTATCCGGGACAGCTTTTCAGCCACTTGTAACATCAACAATCAAACAAACCCTCGACAACATTTTTGAAGCATTCAACTAATTCACTATGGACACTTGGAATCATACGTTTTTATATTCCGCACGGGTGCACCCGCAAAATACAATCAAAACGCTTTTCATTTCGGCGACGCACCGGCGCACATTCCGGTCGAAACCGCCCGCGTCCGGCCCGCACCGCTCCAATCCGGTTATTAAACTAAAAAGACTTCAGAAATATAAGTTTTCATCACCCAATGCCTCTCCTACGGGTTATTACAGGTGACTAGTCCAGGGTACGGTATAGTTATGTCCTGGCAAAGAGTAACATAAACTACAAACGTAAATAACTAGTTATGATGAAGTTGCCGTTTTAAAATATATGTTCTAATAAACAGAAAGGGGCGTAAGGGGCTCATATGCCCAAGTCATCCTCACCTGCACGCGGTGCGCCCTGCTACTAACCGACGAGGCTCTGGCGACCCACCAACACGCACTGGACCAGCGTGGTGGGCTTAAGGTCCAAACCCCCCTTTTTATGACTTCTACACAAAACCAACGGCCCCGAGTGCCCGGCGACTCCAGTGGCTCGCCTGGCTGTGACGGACGTCAGACGAGCTCTGGAGCATGGGGTGCGAAGAATCCCCGGGCGAGATCGATCCCCCGTCAAACGACTACGGCTAAGAAACTGGATTCCGATTTACTTCATATTTTGACGTACAACGTTAGTACATTGCTACAAGAAGAGCGACTATTTGAACTAGAGCATGCCCTAACAAGCATAAAGTGGGATATTATAGGTCTCTCCGAAGTACGAAGAGAAGGCGAACAGATTTTGGAAAGAGAAACCAACATTTTTTATCACTACGGAATTCCTGGTGGCCAACACGGTGTCGGGTTTCTAGTAGCAAATAGATGGAAGAATAATATAATTGAATTTGTCGGCTATTCTGAGAGAGTGGCAGTATTAAAATTTCAAATATCCAGTCAACACACACTTACTGTTGTACAAGCCTACGCCCCTACATCTATGTATAGCAATGAAGTGGTCGAGAGTTTCTACGATTTGCTGAGCAAAGCTTGCGAAGAACATCGAGGTACATGGAACATCGTCCTCGGTGATTTTAATGCAAAAATTGGGGTCGGCAATGAACTAGACAATCGGCAAACACTCGGACCTCACGGGCTTGGAATTAGAAATGACCGTGGCATTCGTCTCATTCAATTTGCTTTTGAGAGAGATATGAGTATAAGCAATAGTTTCTTTCAGAAAAAACTAAACCGGAGATGGACATGGGTGGGACCTAACGACAACGTAAAAAACGAAATTGATTATATCTTGTCGTCCCATACATGTATAATAAAAGATGTCTCGGTCATTAACATGATAAAATATAGTTCAAACCATAGGCCAGTTCGTGCTAAGGTCAAATTTAATTTAAAAATTCACCGCTTCAACTTATTTAAAAATAAAATCAAAAGAGTAGATAAAGACACCATTATGAATAAATTTCAACAATTTAATTTAGAATTAAAAAACAGCTTTAGTGTACTTGAAAATGCTTCAAACACCGTAGATGAGCAATACAGTCAAATTCTCACATCCATTAAGCAAGCCTCTCAAAAAATAACCCAATCAAAAACCAGAGTTAAAAAATTTACCCAGCAAACAATAGACCTCATAGAAGCTCGGGAACAGGTTAAGACTGTAGATAGAAGACAGTATATGCTAATTGACAAGCAAGTAAAACGGAGTATCCGGCGTGACATACGAACTTTTAACACCGAACAAGTCAACCGAGCCCTCATGAAATCCACTTCACTCAGAACAGCCAAAGAAGGCATATGTAAACAAAAAAACTGGATCACAAAATTAAATGATGATCAGGGAAATACTCAAACCAATCAAAATCAGATTACTGAAATTTGCACAAATTATTATAGATTGTTATATTCAGATCCAAATAGTCCGAGTAATACTGAGAACTATACATGTCACGAATCTGTCTATCCATTTACAACAGGAGAAGTTCACACAGCACTTAAATCAATGCAATATAACAAAAGCCCAGGTGAAGATGGCGTCACCACTGAAGCTCTGAAAATCGGAAGACCTGTATTGCTGCCTTATCTTACCCAACTTTTCAATTCAATCCTTTCCTCAGGTAAAATTCCCAAAAAATTTTGCCATTCAAACATAATACTTTTATTTAAAAAAGGAGATAAATCGGATATAAACAACTACCGCCCCATTAGTTTAACGTCACATATCTATAAGCTTTTTATTAAAACAGTCCAAAACCGTATAGTCTCACTGCTGGATAAAAGTCAACCACCCGAACAAGCTGGATTTCGCCCTTATTTTTCCACCACAGACCACCTCCACACATTAAATCAGGTAATAGAAAAGTTTAATGAATACCGCAAACCTTTGTATGTAGGATTTGTGGATTACAGCAAAGCCTTTGACAGCTTAAAACATTATTCCATATTCACAGCTCTTAAAAATCAAAACATTGACGATACTTACATCCAATTATTACAAAATATCTATCACAACAGTACAGCGTCAATGAAACTTCAAAAACCGGGTCCCGCTTTTAATGTGGAGAGAGGGGTCAAACAGGGCGATCCACTGTCACCACAGTTGTTTAATAGTTGCCTTGAAGAGATCTTTAAGAAACTGGCAGATTCATGGCAGACGGTAGGCATTGACATCGGCGGCACTAAGTTGTCAAACCTCCGTTACGCCGATGACATTGTCCTCTTTTCCCATTCAGCAGCTGAATTGCAAAAAATGCTACAAGAATTAAGCTCGGTAAGCCTTGAGGCTGGACTCAAGATGAACCAATCAAAGACCAAATTAATGACTAATAGCGTCAAACACAGGATCGAGGTGGATGGGCAGGAGATACAATATGTCGAGGACTATATATATTTGGGCCAGGTAGCAAGCTTCGGTAACAGGCAGGATAAGGAAATCGATCGCCGCATCGAAAACGCCTGGAAGAGCTTCTGGTCCATGAAGGCGCTAATGAAGGGCAACCTTCCCCTGTGTCTCAAGCGCAAACTCCTTGACATGTGTATCCTGCCCATTCTCACCTATGGTGCACAGACCTGGTCTCTGACAGAGAGTCAAAAGTCCAGACTCAAGGTATGCCAGCGAGCGATGGAACGCAGCATAATAGGAGTACGAAGAGTGGACAGGGTACGTAATAGCGATCTGAGATCTAGAACTGGAGTTGTTGATGTCGGCGTCAAGACGGCCAAACTTAAGTGGGACTGGGCGGGGCATGTTTGCCGCATGCATCCGGATAGATGGGCCCGGAAAGCAACCTTGTGGGTGCCAGAAGGGCGCAGACGTAGAGGAAGACCACGGAGAAGATGGCGCGATGACATCAACAGGTTCAAAAAGGAGTGGCAACAGGCAGCTATGGATAGAGATCTGTGGAAGAAAGAAGGGGAGGCCTTTGCCCAGCAGTGGGACACCATAACAGGCTAGAATAAAAAAAAATAAAATAAAAAAATAAACAGAAAGGAGCCTGTTGCTAGCTGCTGTTGCTTCTGTTATAGATATACTAATTTCATTTCTGAGAAAATGTGATAACTCTTTTAGTCTATTTAACCGTTCCTTTACTGCCAATACCAGGCACAATAGTAAGACAATGGACGTGGACATTTATAAATGTCGTCCGGGTCTTGACCGGTAAAAACGACAGATTTAAAAAAAATACCTCTGAAGGTGATTAAATCAGGATTAGTCGTAGAAAATAGTAGCAAATAATAAGAAGTCTTCTTTTATATCATCTTGTCCTACTTTATGTGTGTATACCTCGATCGAAGATGACAATAAGTAAGGGGTGTATGAAGAGAGGGCCACTTCATTACATCAGCCAGGGAAGTCCACTGCCTAGACATAGGCCTCCCCCAAGGATTTTCAAAACTACTGATCGGAAGGCTGAGGGCCACTTTATTTATAATGTTGTTTGTATTCTACGCAGGAAGAGTTACTTCTTGTAGTGTCAAAATGGTTCCAATGTAGATTCACTTCTGCTCTCTTTCTATTGCATGCTGGTACAGTCCCGATCTAGGGCGGCATACGCGCCCGTATTCGCTTAATTGAAAAAGTTAAATCGGCCATTTTCGCGAAATCGTTTCGTGTGCGATTTTTAATATGTGAAATCAGTAGTTTTTTACTGGGTTTGGGTCTGGCTGACATTTTTTTCGGTTTATTTTATGTTTCTACCGTTTGTAAGGTCAATGTTTAAAGTTTGTTAGAGCGGAAATAGAATAAGTATTTTCCTTAGATATTTTGTTTATTTGTACTATGCAATACAGTATGTAAGGAAACATCAAAAAAAAGATAATATAAAGTATTTCTTTAAAAGTTTAAGTGATCTGATGACGTTATTCTTATATTTCGTCGTTATTAGTAGTCAAATCACTCGTCGTCGTTTACACTTATATAATAACAAAAAAAAAAACTCAAGATAAACTGAATGTGATGTGAATCCTAAACGTAAAGCAATGTTTTATGAAATACTATGTAGAAAAATATAAATATGTCTTAGGAAACTAAGTACCTAGTTAATAAACTAATCACATCTATCTAATAGCACCCAATTAAGTTTACATAACGTAACAGGTACTTTAGTAGTTCAATTTTGTTTAAAATTGATAAAATGGATAAACTAACCCAGTTACAGTAACACCTAAAGAAATCCTACATAACATGAAAACTGTATAGAAAACTCGAATCTTATTGATATACTACGATATCGTTTACAAACATATTTCAAAATCATCAGATAGAAATTTTGATGCACAAAGTCAATCGTAAGCGAACGAAAAACGTTTTCAAATAAGAATTAACTTTTCCTACGGAAAGTGAAATAAAAATAAATCTAACAAAGTTTTTTGTTGTCTTGTTTGTCCTGTCCGGTCAATCTATCACGTAGGGAGGCAAAGGTCGCTTTACACGAGCCGCGTGGGTTCCGAGTACGTTATTTCTATAGTTTCTATAAACATATCCGTTTTCCAGGCATACCTAAAAGTTTGTACCTTTTAATTGTTTCCTCGTATATAGTTGCACGTTTTGAATAACTGCAAACGCACAATTGCACGCAGAAAATTGCTCGGCCTTTTACAGTTTGCGTTTCCTTACAGTCATTTTTACTTATGTTTCTATATATTTTGCTTATACTGTGTATTATAATATAATCTGCGTATATTTGTTGTTGTTTTATGAACTGAAACTACTGGGTTTAGTTTGATGCTGTTTTCTTAAGCATTTATAACTGTTTTCCAAGCTTTTTTTCGTTAACCCGTCCCATTGTGTCTGTCTGTAATCAAATCTTCTAAGTTGACTCACTTCCCGGTTTCCGATCAAGCTGAAATTTTGCAAGCATATGAATATCGCGTGACAATGTAGTATTATGATGTCATTTAGCTGATCTAATGATGGAGCCGTAATAGGAACTCTTTAATAAAATGACCCAACTGCATTGATTTTGGGCTCGTTTGATTTGTCTTGAGGAGCTCTTTAATCTTTTAAGTTCATAGTTTTTGTTGTCTCAAAGCTTGTTTTAAAAAAATATTTTTTAAATAATTACTTGCTTCGATATCTGAAATGGTTTTTAAGTTTAATAAAATGGTGCATTAAAAATAATATAAATATATAATTATCTACATTATTATTTCAATTTTTTTTTAACCTTTCTCCGTGGCATGTAAATGAAGCTCAGTTGTGTCTAATTTATTACTTGTTTATTTGGCACACACACCAATAACATACTCGTAAAGTGAAGAAGGCTGATTAAGGAGCCGGGTTTATGGTGCTGTTCGGTGGTACAGTAATGGCTATGTTTTTGGTACAATTTGGGTTATAGAAGATGTTAGGGCCAGTTTGGGAAACTACAAGACTGATATTTCATTTTAAGCTATTGCATAGCTTCTATCGCGGGCCTTGAGCGCGGGGACCGAATCCAGAAATTCCGTAACGAAATAACCTCACGCTCCACACTCCGCCTACCATGTAGGTTGCCGCTTCGTCTCCGTCGTCCGTTTGCGACGTTGCCGTCCTTCCTTGTAAAAATTCACCGACCGAACGGAACCACCTTAATGCAATAGCTTTACCGCGGCAGTCCCCGAGTGCCACACGTCTTTTTTTTAATCTAACATCTTTATTTTGGAACACAAGTTACTAAGTAAGTTACTTTACTCAATACTTTTTTCAAATCAAACATTTTTGTTTTGGAACACAGGTTACTAATATAAATGAATATATATGGACGAATTATACAGATTGAGCTAGCCCCATAGTAAGTTCGAGACTTGTGTTATGGGATACTAACTCAACGATACTATATTTTATAACCAATACATATAGATAAACATCCAAGACCCAGGATAATTTGAAAATGGTCATTTTCCAACTTGCCCTGACCGAGTACTGAAACCGGAAAATCTGGACGTGCGGACCTATTATGGTGATCACTACGCCACGGAGGTTGATATAGACTGCTTGCAAAATATATTTAAGTATTACTGTGACCTATCCTAATGAATATACAATAATATAATGATTGTACAAAAGTAATATGTAAATAATTATGAAAGTCACATTAAATTAAATCGAGTCATTAAATTATAATATGATAAACTCAGGTCAAAAAATCGTTGAAGTATACATTATGATTTTTTTTTTTCAATTTGTAGCAATTTTTATTTCTTGGTTGTTCTTTTTTAGATGGTTAACCGGGTAAATGCCAATACATATTTCCGGCGCACAACCTAAAAAACTTGTTCATTTTGACAATTTGAGTAACGCCCTTCACTATAATAAGTAACGCCCTTAACTATATAAAATTTATATTCGAGGGGGTGACTTAATTTGTTAAAATGAAAAACTTTTCCTGTGGGACCAATGCTAGTTTATAGTACATTTTTTTTTTCAATAAGTTGTTCTATTGATTAAACACGGTGTACCCAAGACATATACTTAGCCGTCTAAAAGTGGTATACAATGAATCTGTACTATTTTCTAACGTGATTCCTTTTAAATGCCTAATTCCCATCAAGTTTTATACCATGGCATTTCATAAAACGCATCCCTGCTCAAATGTTCCATGAAAGGGCTGTCGTCTGTTTTATGCCACCATAAAGCAATCAGTATTATGACCTGTAGTATATTTGTCATGTTAGGATAGATAAAGGGGTTTATTATTTTTTCATTACCCGTTAAAATGTGATGGGTCATCTGAATGTAGCTTATTACATACATACATACATAATATCACGCCTGTTTCCCGCAGGGGTAGGCAGAGACTATGGACCTCCACTTGCTACGATCCTGACAAACCTCTTTTGCTTCATCTAAACTCATCAATCTCTTCATACCATGCCCTTCGGTTACGGGTACTTTTTACCTCTCCTTTTTTTTAGAAACTTATTAGTGTGGAGTTATTTTGACAACCTACATGGTGCAGTGGTCCTCATGCTAGTCCGCCACCCAGAGGCCGGGGTTAGATCCCCGGTCAGGGCAAGTCGGAAAATGGCCCTTTTCAAATTGTCCTGGCTCATGGATGTTTATCAATATATGTATTTGTTATAAATATAGTATCGAACTTACTTTGAGGCTAGCTCAATCAGTGTAATTTGTCCCTATATATTTATTTATTTGTTACGATTATCGTCTATTATGTCAGGTTTGCAAAATGCAAAAAGGTTTGGCTAAAATGCAAATCATGTTAACAGGCGATGCGGCTAGCAACCCATCACTGTATTGATTGCTTTTCCATCTTCTCGCCCACCATGACGCTAAAAGTGGCTTTTGGGTCTTGCGGCCCTGGGCTCTGCATAGAACCACAAGACCCAAAATGCTCTGCCTGCCCCATTAGAGATAAAGACGTGATAGTATGTATGTATGTATTTCAGGTTTGTATACTGCCATGCCATAGCATTAATATAAGTGTTAAATACTGAACGGAAACCGTAACCGAAGGGCATGTAGATTGATGAGTTTAGATGAAGCAAAAGAGGTCTGTCAGGATCGTAGCAAGTGGAGGTCCATAGTCTCTGCCTACGCCTGCGGGAAACAGGCGTGATATTATGTATGTAGGTATGTACTGAACGGAGCCTTCTAAGGTCCCATGTATGATTGTATGCTTCCCCGTTCCCCGTCTTCGCATCTCTTCCCCGTTCTCGCCTTGTAGAGGCGGTGTAGTGGTTAGAGCGTTCAGCACATACCCGGAGGTCGCGGATTCGATTCCCGGCGGGGGCAACGACTTTGTGTTGTTGTCCTGGTTTGGTTAGGACATTGCAGGCTGATCACCTGATTGTCTGATAAGTAAGATGATCCGTGCTTCGAAGGGCACGTTAAGCCGTCGGTCCCGGTCACTATCTTTGACATTGGTCGTTACCTAAAACCATGTCAGAGGCCTTTAAGGCGGTTTAAAAACTCTGACACTAGTGTTAGTTACTAACACACTCGATAAGAAGAAGAGGCGGCTGCAGGCGCCTGCGTAGTATTATAAATCTCGTTCAACATCACAATAATAGGTATGTAATAATTGTGTACCTACGAAGCAAAGAGTTATAATATAGTTATCTTGTAATTTATCTCAGTCAGTATTTTCAGAATATACCTAGTTTCTTATTCAAAAAAGTAATTGACCTGTCAAGGTTATTTCTTCAAGGACCAGGTCAAATCACTTCAATTTCACTTAACTTGCGTTTCGTACGCGTAGTTGTAATAAATTGTTTTTTAATTTGCGAGCTAGGGTCACAGAACTGGCCTATTGAATAACTAGCTGATAAATTGCTGATTACATTTTGAAAGTACTAAATAACTTATTTAAGTGAATGAGTTATTGAAAAGATAGTATCGTTTTGATTAAGTGTGAAAGCCACCTAAAATACTTTTTACAATAATAAGTACATCCATTCTCAATCCATCAAAAAAGTGCACCTTAGAGCTCTAACAGACGAGCAACAGTATCTAGCGACAGTTTGCGTCACCTATCGCCGACCGTCTCGCCGAGGGCTGTCGCTAGTCTGTCCGAGCCTTTAGATCGCCACTTTTGTGCTTTTCAACAGGTGACAATCATTTTGGCTATTCCGTCTCTATCACTTACAGAATCGTCTTTATTCCACGAGCATGCCTACCTATCGCTTTATAAACAACCAGCTGGTGCCCGCGACTTCGTCTGCGCAGTATCTTTATAAATTGTAGCCTATGTGTTATTCTGAAGTAAAGACTTTACCATTGTAAAGTTTCATTAAAATCAATTCAGTAGTTTTTACATGAAAGAGTAACAAACATCCATCCATACTACAAACACTAGATGCCGCTATAAGGTAATAATTAAAACATTAAAATCTTTTATTACCATTATTTAAATAAGGTAGTATCTACTCTAATTAATTTAAAATGTCCTATATGAAATGCAATTAATATTTTAAAAGTATATTCAGTACTTTATTTGCCATATTTTGCTAATCGTGTGTGCTGCCATCTCTGTCAGATTAGCCCGCAACTCAAGTTTTGCCTACTTACGGCCCTCTGTTACGTTAGTAAATATAATCTTTGCTACAGGAAATTCACTTAACAAAGCTTCACGACGCACTGCCTTTTCATTTCTCAAGAGACGTGGTCCAGACGACACTAAACTTATTCCATTGACTAGCCGCAGTGGTGACACTCAATCCGAAATGCATCGAACCCACAAAACTTGCAATCGCCACTTTATAGCGACTGAAACACCTGAATTGCGAATAGAGCCGTAAAACTGTATAAACCATAGAGTTGGCTGTAAAAGAAAAACAATACAGAAGTAGATTCTTTTTAATAAAGTATGTGCATCGCCAAATTTTGAATTTATTCCTAAATGAGCGATTACACTAATTGATTCCTTTAACTTTGCTGTATATTTAAAAAAAGCGTTCGCAAATATAATACTAGCCGTGCCCGCGGGCTTTACTCCCCATGGGAATTTCGGGATAAAAACTATCCTATGTCCGTCACTGGGTATCAAACTATATCCATATTACATCTCAATTGGTTCATTGGTTGAAGCATAGTCTTAACAAACGCGTTTTATCTAAAAACGGGTTTTAACTGCAACATGTATATGTATGAGATTGTGGAAAAGAAATCAAATAGTGTCAGGTTTCAGGGCCGCAATAACCAAAGGCCACTTTTAGTGTGATGGTTGGAGAGAGTACTATTTTATAAATTACTGAATTACTGTTTACAGCTTAGAGTGCCTTAGAGTGAGAACGTGAAGCTTTTCTACGCACATTTGAAATTTGAAAACACTTTTGGCACGTTTGGCTTATATGCGTAGAAAAGCTTCACGTTCTCACATTAAACTACAAACAGTGTAGTTTTTTAAATAGTGTAAAGGGTTTTTTTGTAATAAATTTGAAATGATATCTCCGTTTCTTTTCAATTTATTTATTTCATTGGACGCTGGAAAATTCAGATTGCTCCGAGTTACTTCTGTAGTAACTTTATAGTGTGAGCTATAAACACCCCAACCTGCGATCCGATAGTTTGCATGTGTAATCTGCCC
Organism: Acrobasis consociella; assembly: GCA_963555685.1. Taxonomy (NCBI): domain Eukaryota; kingdom Metazoa; phylum Arthropoda; class Insecta; order Lepidoptera; family Pyralidae; genus Acrobasis; species Acrobasis consociella. The sequence continues at coordinate 20,463,810 of OY743110.1, read as the reverse complement.
TTGGAGGGCTGTAGCACTGAATTCATGACGAGGAAAAGAAATATGGCGGTGATTGTGCATTTTTGGATGAAATTCTGTGTAAATGAAACACTTTTACGCTATTAACATGAGGTGAATAGAAAAAAGATATTTTGTGTAACTCTTGTGTTGCCCTAAGTAAAAAGTTTATTGTGCGGAAGGCCCACTTAAATATTATTTATTTTATTCTGTTTTTGGTATTTTTTATTATTGCGGCAACAGAAATACATCATATGTAAAAATTTCAACTATCTAGTAGCTACCAAATTTTATGAGGTATAGCTTGGTGACTGACAGACAGATTGAAGGATAGCGAAGTCTTAATAATAGGGTCTAGTTTATACTATTTGGGTACGGAACTCTAAATAGTGCCTATTTTTATGAAAATGCTTTCAACAGAATCAGACATTGTTTTATTTAATCTTACCTATCATATTTAAATGATTTGAGATATGAAAATACTAATCGTTCTTTGATTAATTTTCATTCCGATATTTTTAAGCTTCTCATAGGATAGTTTTCCCATAAACTTAGTAAATAATAAATGTAGACATACAAATGAATAGAAACGGCAAATCAAAAATCCTTGCACTCGAATCACTGAAAGTTAGTTCGTCATGCCGCCACGTATCGATTGACACTCAAAAAATATGGGTAAAACGAAGCAAATGTATACTGAAACTGAACGGAATTGAAAAAACGTCCATTTTTCGTACGTTTGGCACAAAATCTGTTCCTGAAGGGTATTCATTGCCAGAAATAAACTGGAGCGTTTCGCATTATTCAAATAACGTTTGTTTAGATGATGTAAGCGTCTCTTTTCGGTTGATTTTTCACCAAAGAGGGATTTATGCGATCGGCTGACGTAGGAATTTCGCAAAATGACTTGCAATCGTATTCGTAAAATGACTGATCGCAATGCTATAAAAATGAGTCACTTATACAAAAGGTCTATGTCCTATTTTGACTCCGAGGTGAACTAATTTCTTTAGAGAAAAAATAACAAATGATAAGATTAACTTAAAGAGCAATAAAGTCAAAAAAATTATCACTTGTTAATGATTTCGTCTTATTTTATTATTTTGTCTAGAAAACATATTTATAAAGTTCAAAAAACAATAATTAATTACAATTTCAGTTAACATCTAAATTAAAAAACTATAATAATACACAAATAATAATAATAAAAAAGAAAAACATTACAAATAGAAAACGTCTTCCAGATCATTGCCCTGCGGTAGAGTGCCCAAAAGGCTGCCAGTATTGCCACGTTGGATGGCAATGCTTATTCGTTGGGTGAAATAATTGCCAGCCCTTTGGTCACCCGACATTTGTCTTAAGTACATATATTAGGTTATTACCGCTGGAGTATTTTCTGTGTCTCCTTATTTTCTGCTAAATGTTTGACTTGCCTTTTCTTATTATAAGTATTTTATCCATGGACGAGATTTGTTTTCCGTTTCTTCTCCTGGCTTCCACCTTTCTTTTTATACTATATATGTAGAAAAATAGTTTAGTATTAAACTAATTTTTGAATGTAGGTTATTGAAATGAATGCACATTTTTACTATCAGGTCATTTTACGAATAGCTCAAAAGTCGACAGCCGATCTTTCCAGCCCATCGCAACCCTGCTCAAATGGACCCAGCATTTATGGAATAATAAGTAGGACTTAGCATACAATTAAAGTGTGACCAGTGGTGCTCTCAAATTTCAGAATACACCCCCGGGAAACTTTGTTAATTCTTTTTTATGATCTTTTTATTAGAGTTCGGAAAGCACTTGAATGGGGCTCGTTAAAAGTCTCGCGGCCTTAAAAGGAGTTCTTGAAAGAAATTCTCCAGAGTGGTTCATTTATTTGTTCCGTTCATTACTTACTTAATATTTAAATTTACTTTTTCATAAAACCCGAGGTGCGTTGAAAATCCGGCGTTCTATTGGAGGAATTTTCCAATAATCGCCGTTTTTATTGAATAAAACTCGATTTTGGATAAAGGGAATTCGGTGATTAAAAGTTATTACACAATTCGCTTATGCCTTATCTTTTATTCATAATACAACAATGAGGAAACAAAACAATACTTAGAAAGTAAATAAGCATTGCTTTTATTAATAATTTTTCAAAACTAAAGACCGACTTCGCCTTCAAACTACGCAACAAATTTTCTATAAAACTAAATAAATTTCTATGAAACCACAAGACAAGTTGAACTTACAAAAAAAAATTAAAATCGGCACTGGCGTCTTCAAAAAATCCGTGAACATACTTTAAAAAAATTAAAGACCGCATCGAATTGATAACCTCCTCTTTTTTTAAAGTAAGTCTTCTTCTTATCGTGTGTGTTAGTGACTAACACTAGTGTCAGAGTTTAAAGCAAGTAAAAATAAGAATATAGTTTTCAAAAAATGTTTTCATTCTTCTGTTATACTTACTTATATAAAACCTTTTCATAAAAGCAGATTTTTTCTAAGGAGATTAATTTTCTTTCATGATAAAAAAGGGACTATAAGCTGTAATGTAAGCTTTTAAATTAAATATTAAAGAAAAATAATATCAGACTCGTTGCTGGTGCGTTTTAAATAAACCGGCCAAGTGCAAGTTGAACTCGCATGGAGAGGGATCCGTACAATGCCAAAGTAAATTACATTTGGAATCATTTCAGTAAGACGCGAGTTAACTACTACTAGCGCTATCAAGAGGTGTAATTGAACTATTTCAATTGAAAGAATCAAATAGTATAGTATTTTTATTCAAAATTTTAGGCTTAGTAGTTTCCGCAAATTAGGTCAATTTTCGTCTTCTTTCATGAATAAAATCTAAACTATTTATTTTACAATAATAACAAAAATATATTTGAGAATCAGCCCTTTCATTTGATTTAATACACAGTAAGGTTTGCAAAACGTTATTTTTTTTAATTTCCTAGTTTTTTACCCGAAAACGACTCTTATTTAAGTTATAGTGCACTGTTTTATTATGTAAAGTACCATATTTGTACTGCGTTTTTTCAAAAAAGCTATAAAATATTGGGATTTTTTTTTGTTAAAATAATATTTTGTACAAAGCATGACAGATTTTTTTACTATTCCTCTTTAACATTTGATTAACTGTTTATTAAATTTGTTACAGGTAAGTCGCAGTGAAAAAAAAGGCGTGGACATTTTCAAAATTTTGGAAACTGTAACAGTAAAGTTCTGTTTTGTTTTTTAGTTTTTAAATGATCTTTAATTTTACGATGGGACCTATCATAGCTAACGAAAATAAAATTATCTCGATGCAGTTTCCAGCGCTCAATTGCATTGTTAAATTCACATACAACTGCATTTTCCAATCTGACCTTGATACCCAAAAATCCGTGAACGTTATTGTAAAAATCGATGAAAACAACCAGGTCAATGGAAAAACTACAATCGCCGATGCAGAGTTGTGTGAAATCGGATAAAAAATATCTGTAGCCGGTTGAATTTCCACAGAGCGAGAACTGACCATAGACTTTTAAAAGGACAGAACGAACACTGCCTGGTATATTTTTTTTAGCTTGGTGTCCCACTACTGGGCAAAGGCCTTCCCTTTTTTAATCCACTTGTCTCTATAATGAAAGTTACGAGTAAGCAAAATTATATCCTGAAAAGCAATTTTGACTATACGCAACAGTAGAAACTGTTATCGAGTATAAATCCGAAACCAATGATGCAAATATCAAATTAACAGAAATAGCTTAAATTTAAGTTTGTTTGAAGGTAACAGACAGACAGAGCAACTATCGCATCTATATATTATATTATATTACGGAAGTAAGGAGATGGGACAGACCTTTGCTTAGCAGTAGGACAGTATTTTATAGGCTAAGTAAATAAATACGCTACTATTATTACAATCTAGCCAATTAACTTAGTCTTATTAGTAATTTTACATTGACCTAATTTTTTAAACACGAAAAAAAGAAGAAATATCTTTAAAAAAAAGGATAAGGCTTAACTTCTGTTGTATTCACAAGTCTATTCAAGCAAGTCCTGGCTGGAGGCGAGTGAAATATCAATTCACCACAGCAACAGTTCATTTATCAGAGTAGTTCGAGCTAAATAAAACATCCACTGCGGTCAAGATTCGATCCGTTTTGCTTAGACGTGAAGTACACATACATACTATCACGTTTATCCCTAATGGGGCAGACAGAGCATTTTGGGTCTTGCGGATCTAAGCGCAGATAGAGCCTAGTGCTGCAAGGCTCAATAGTCACTTTTAGCTTAACGTCGTAAACCTTAGTAAATAACCGGCCAAGTGCGAGCGGATTCGCGCATGACGGGTTCCGTACGATTATCCCCGAAACCTTGACTTAGCATTAACACCCAACACCTTTTAAAAGGCTAAAACGATATTTTATTAAACATAGCTAAGAAAGTAAACTTACTTTCACTTTAAAAAACCGCGTCAAAAACTGACCCTCAGTCACAGACAGAGAAACACGACAGACGTTAGTGTCAAACTTCTTACGTTAGAGTCTTACTTACCCCTCATTGTTGTTCGGGCTTAAAATTGGTAATTACTCCTAAAAGACCACTAAATACTATGAGATAACCTTTAAAAAGTATAACAGATATTTCAAAGAATTTTTCAATAGAATCAACGCTATCACAATCTAAATCTAATTACTAGTGGCATGAGCGAGCTGCATCTAAAGTAAACTGAAAGTATTGAGTCTAAGAAAATCCTGGAGCAACAGTGTCGCGACAGAAAGAGACAGCAGCGCATTAATATCGCTTTATCTCGTCTTTTTAGCTTATTTTCAACCTGCCCCAAAAGTTTTGCAAGAAAAACCTCGAGAAATAATAGCGAACAGAAAGAGACGGCGCATTTATATCGCCTTATCGCGACTTTTTAGCTTGTTTTCAAGTTTTCAACCTGCCCCGAAAGCTTTGGAAGAAAATCCTCGAGCAACAGTCTTGTTGGCGAACAGAAAGAGACGGCGCATTTATGTCTCTTTGTCGCGTCTTTTTAAATTATTTTCAAACTGTCCCAAATCCTGTTATAATTAACCTGTGCTTTAGATTGGAGTTGTTTGTCATTTTTGGTATTGGTCATTTTTGTACTTGTTTTTCATATTGGGCGTTAGTAATTTATGTCATTACAAGAGTAAATCAAAATAACGATTATTATTTGATTTATTACACTTTATTGAACACTTAAATACATTTAATGAAAAAATAGGAAATATGTTGGGATACTTGGTTCGGGACGACGAATTCATATAGACGATATGAAAGAAGGCAAAATAGAAGGAAGAGTAAAACCCAGACAAAGCTTTACGGAGCAAATAAAGGAGAAAGTGGGAGTGGTATTCGAGCGACCCAAAAAGTTAAAAGGCTGACTGAGGACAGACAGGAACAGAAAAACTTCACTGACAAGTGCATCGCCCTTAAGTGAAATGAGATACAATCAAAAAAAACGCCCGATACAAAGGCGGGCTTATCCCAGAAAGGGATCACTTACAGTCAACCTTAGCAAAGTTAATACTGGTGTGTTTACCATTGTGGACCAGTTTAAATTACCTACATACCTTGTACCAAATATACCATAAATAATAAATCACATACTCCTATCACATTTAATAAATAAATGAAATGATCATTATGCAACGTTGTAACATCGGAGGTCCCGGATTCGATCCCCGGTCAGGTCAAGATGGAAAATGATCGTTTTCATATTGACCTGGGTCTTGGATGTTTATCTATATATGTATTGTTATAAAATATAGTATCGTTGAGTTAGTATCCCATAATACAGGTCTCGAATTTACTTTGGGGCTAGCTCAATCTGTGAGATTTGTTTGTATATTATTTTTATTTATATATCGTAATCAAAGACAATTTTCGGTGCACGTTGCGTACAAATCATTATTTAATCGTTGAATTAGTATCCCATAACACAAGTCTCAAACTCACTTTGGGGCTAGCTCAATATGTGTGATTTGTGCGTATATATTTATGTATCGTAATCAAAGACAATTTTCGGTGCACGTTGCGTACAAATCATTATTTAATCGTTGAATTAGTATCCCATAACACAAGTCTCGAACTTACTTTGGGGCTAGCTCAATCTGTGTGATTTGTCCCGATATATTTATTTATCGTAATCAAAGACAATTTTCGGTGCACGTTGCATACAAATCATTATCTATTACAGCTTTCCTCTAGCAAAAACTATTTGTTATTGTTCTTCCCCCTGCCTCCTAAGTTCTTCCCTTTAGTGGGGAATTAGCGGCCACCACCCCAACAGTTATTTTAGCTGGATTGTTTTGTTCTATTGTACCAGTAGATAGTTTATTGTTTCTGATTCCTTGTTTCTCGCTGGACTGTTACGGGCAAGATGAATGGAGGAGAGTAATAAGGTTTTCGTTTTTGCTTGTTTTAAAGTCGCTGGGTTTGATTTTGTTTTGACTACCGAGGAAAAAGAGGGGTGTTATAAATTTGAGGCCGTCTGTCTGTGATTTAGATGCGGTTTCTTTTACGTGAAAGAAAGTTTCCTACATGTGGTCTTTAGCTATGTTAGATGAAAATCGGTTTAGCCGTTTAAAAGTTATTGGGGGTTAAAGCTTGAAAGTCAGGGCTTTCTCTAGCAAATAAAAGATAGCGCTACGGAAATAAATTGGCATATGTAACTCCGCTACTCATCACTGGATGGCGTTATTGACAGTCGAAAAATTATTAGGTGCGAACGAAAGTCTTTTTTTTTATTTGCCGAGCAAATAAATGTGTTAGGGCAAACTAAATATGAATATCTACGTAATATTTTAGATATAGTGAGATTCTAAACTAAATTAAATACGTTTCAGGAAATAAAATTAAGGCGCGAAAAAAGTTTTTTTTTGTATCCAGTAGGTATGCTTTTAGCAATAAGACCGCCCATTGTACATTTGAATGTTTTTTCTGTGTTTATATTTGAATTATTATTATGTTTTGGTGTACAGTAAAGTATTATTTAACTTATGTTAGTAGCTCACACTGCCTGCATCAAATCAAATCTCACATCATTTTCACATATTGTGAACTGGGACTTATTAACTATGTTGTATTACATTTAATGTTTTAAATGCTTACCGAATATGGCTTTAATGTAAGGCTTTATAATATTAATGACGCAGGAGCTTTGAATAATATCAAGTGGCGATAGCTCTCACGAAGGTGAATAAACGTCAAAAGCTTGCATTAAGCTGGTACATAACACGCCGGTGCAAGTTGAGCTTAATAATTTTAGCTTAAAAGCTCGTCCCACTATCGCTTTCGCGTGAAAGGCTTAGGAAAGTTCGGTGCCGTTTTTAAGCTAATTTTTGGCAGTACTTTGAACTTCAACAATGTGATTTGTTCTCGATTTTCTAAAGGTTTTCATAGTTTTTATAAAGTTCCATTATGATCATCATCATCAGGTTATTTTTAGTCTCCACTGCAGGGGCATAACCCTCTCTGTATTACCAGAGCCATACTTGGCCAGAGTAGCCAGAGGACTTGGCCTACACTCTCCACGCTGGCCAGACGGGTTGGAGAGGTTTCATTGATGTTTATAAGCTTTGTTCAGCTTGCATTTCCTAAGTGCCTATTCTACTTTGCCGGAAACCACACATTTCTTTGAATAAAATTTTATTTACACATAATGTAAATTATACATAATGACGTGTAAAAGTGCCTATATTAACTGAATAAATATTTAAATTTTGAATTTCGGAATGATGATAGTGATTTATTAAGAAAAAAAAAAACGTATTACAAAAAATTAAGGAGGATACGTTCAATTCAAACATCACGTACGTACGAAAAAAGATACCGATATCAACTGCTACCCTCTTGCTTTAAAAAAAAGTTTTTACGTGATCACGGATTTTATAGATAAATCAGCATTGCATTTTTTGCATCCAGTGTCATATCAGTGACATTCTCGGGCGGAAGTGGTAAAAAATGGGGTAATCTCGGGGGTAGGGCTTTGGGTTCACGAGAAATATTTACCTGGGATGTGTGCTCTGATAAAATGTTTGGGTGAATCATGTTTGAACTGATAAAGGAGAAATTGATAATGAAATTCTGGCACCTTTAATTTTTTGCTCTTTTTAACCAACTTCCAAAAAAAGAGGATCAATTCATCGCGATCTTATAAGTGCGTTCATCAATTACTTGAAGAAGTTTAGACAGATTTGGAAAATTCTTTGTTTAAAAGGGTATACTTATCAGTCGGTCAAACAGAAATTTTATCAATATCGGTTGTGTGGTCTGAGGATGAAATCGGTTTTTCAGTTTTAGTCTATCACAGCCAATTTGCTATGAAACTATTGGACCGATTAGGTTGAAATTTTGTACACATATGTAAGTCAGTAACGTTAAGTCTGTCGTATAATGTAAATAAATATATTTTATATATGAAGTCACTTCATGGAAGGTAAATTTGAACCCTCAATGGGCGAGCCCGACTCGCACTTGGCCGATTTATTTGAGTCGTAAGTAAGCAACATAAGTGTAGAATGAGCTCATTTACAACTCAACAAATTTAAAAAAATAGACTTAACTAAACCTGATTATAATAAACAAAATCGGAGAGAATCTCAATATTGATTGCTATTATTAAAATTTGCAACTGTCAATTCAATCGCAATCGCAGACTTAGCAAGCTACACCCGAATGAATTTATACTAATATTATTCCATTGTGAATGAATGAGCCTGCCAATTCCCCAAATGCAACTGAAAGAAATCTGCAATTCCGATTGGTTTATGCGCAAAATGCCTAATGGCAAAACGTTGTAAGTTAGCAAGTATATAAGTAGTTAATTGCGAAGATCAGGTAGAAATTTTAACTAAAAAATATTAATCATTTCATATAATATAAATATTAAACTATAGGTAAAGCTAAATAAAGCATTAACAATTTACTCTAACTCCGTACTTACAATTAATGAGATAGATAAGATATTAACAAAGCATGTTCTCTAATATTTTCGCATTTTCATTTGACATTAGGTTTTCATAGTAAACAAGCCTACTTATATTTTATTTGTTTGTTTGTACCACTTCACGCTTCAACCACAGAACATATTTAAATGACATTTGATATGAATATAGTTTAAGACTCAGAGAAGGACATAGGACAGTTTTTATCCCGAAAATCTCACGGTGAGCGATGCCCATGGGCACAGCTAATTTCATTTATCAATAACATAAAAAATTGTTTTTAAAACCTTTTCTATTATCAAATATGTATAATAATAATAATAGGTATGACTCCCCCATCGTTAACCACATGATGAGGATAGGTATCGGTGCTATTAAAAAAATAAATAAAAAATGTTATTTAATTTAAATTTATACTAACATAGGATAAGAAAAAACTAACAAAAACTATGGATTGATATCTGAAATAAAGAATTTATTATTATTATAAATATTCAAAACTTGAAATTTTACCTAAACATTTTCTGTAACGATTTGGACGTATTACGAATGAAACGATGTGCGAATTGTTCGTTCTGCGTCTACTTTCCCGTCAATTCACTCATCAGACTGCATTTATATGCGTAAATTGCGTTTTCGTACGTTTTCCTTCCTAATTAATGGCCCCTGAAGTCTACCATTCAATGTGACTTCCTAAGCTTTGCCAAGAAACCAACAGTTAATTTGGTCGAGGGGAAAGAATCGTATTGAAATTACTGTATTTATGGGTGTGTGAATGGACTTTGATAGTTGAATGGTCAGCGTACCTAATGTGTTTCTGTTTATTAATGTGAATATACTTTGTGCTGTTATTGATTCACCCTACGTGCAACCGAAATGTATTAGTTATATACAACATAACAGGGACATACCCGTAATAAATCGAAGCACGAGCTATACCAAATCACTATGGTATAGTGATAATAAAATAACAGTAAAAAAATCGATATTCCCATACAAATTGCACGGGGGATGCACACTTTAAAAAAATGTTGTTTTAATTTAATTAGTACCTGGGCGACCGAGATTTGCTCGGTTACATCTCAAACATTAATTTTTTTTAAACTTGTCTAAAAACAATGCAAAATAAAAAATTATATATAAACTTAAACATAAAAAAAAACAAAAGTAAGTCACCGAGTGAGATTCGAACCCGTAACACTCTTTCTAGCGGTCGGTATCCTTAACCGCTAAGCTAAAAACAAACAAACGTCGGCGCGACGAAATTAGCGATCATATTTTGCGTGGAAAGAAAAACGCACGGAAACTCGAAACCACGCGTTTTCCCAAACATAAAACTAATCTAGATCGATTGTTTACCCCCGAAAACCCCCATATACAAATTTTCAGCGAAATCGTTAGAGCCGTTTTCGAGATCACAGAAATTTATAAATATATATATATATATATACAAGAATTGCTCGTTTAAAGGTATAAGATACTATAGCCCGTGGTTTGATTTGTATGGGTATATCCCTTTCAAGTTCATACACATATTTAACGTGATTTTAGATTTATTATTGCGGAACTATTTGACTCCAAGACTTCTTCTTCTTATCGTGTGTGTAAGTGACTTCACTAGTGTCAGAGTTTTAAAACCGCCTTAAAGGCCTCTGACATGGTTTTAGGTAACGCCCTATGTCAAAGACAGTGACCGGGACCGACGGTTTAACGTGCCCTCTAAAGCACGGATTATCTTACTTATCAGACAATCAGGTGATCAGCCTACAATGTCCTAACCAAACTAGGACGACAACACAAAGTCGTTGTCCCCGCCGGGAATCGAACCCGCGACCTCCGGGAATGAGCCGAACGCTCTAACCACTACACCACGGAAGCAGTTAGTCCAAGACTATGACATCATTAGTCTTAACTTTATCAAATACTATAAAAAAAGTTTGTTTTGACGTTTAGAAAAGTATCTGATTTGAGTTATTGGAAAGTCATTAGTATCAAGTGATACAATATCCAAATGATTTTGACTTTTGACTTTGACGTCACAAAGCCGACCCAAAAATCTTTCCTTTTTAGATTCTAACATGTGAAGTCGCAAGGGTGTTTCCAAATCATTGGTCGTGTTATCTACAAGCGGCAGTGGATGTTTTAATTGGTTTATAAATAACTGCCCTAACCCTTCCAGCGATGGCCGCCCTACGAGTTATGACCTTAGGGCGGATTATGTACCGTCGGTATATTAAACGCGAAAATCTTGGAAACAATACCTCGAGGTATACAATGGACGGATGTAATTAAAATTTCAGAGTAACATTTAATTGGAGTTATTATGGAAGTAAACAATATTGTTGTTATTTTGAAAATACTTAGGGTATATTTTTACCCAATTACGGCACAGCTAAAAGGAGGGTTATGTGCCGATATATATTTTATTTATTTATTTATTGTTCCAAAGTACAAATGTATTAGACGTCACAATAAATTCAAAATAGTGCCCTAGGCCACAAAGAAACAAAAAATCAAAATGAATCGTAACGTGTTTTGTATTAAATGAAAGGGCTCAATATGCACATTACTAGCTGTTTCTCCCTGCTTTAATTAAATTTAAGATAACAAGACAAGATAAACGTAGCAGGTAAGATATTCGGGTTTTAGTTTTTAAAATAACAAATATTCTGTTATGATATGGAATTACAAAAAATTATTTAATCGAAATAAGTATTTACACCAAACCAATATGTCACGTTCGTGTCTTCTTCTGATAACCTAAAAAATTTATACTTTTTTTAAAAAACAACATTTACTTTTCTTCTGTTCGTACGCATTAACTACGGGATTAAAGCTAAGGTGGAAGGTAGGTATATAATTAATATTTATCTCGATTAAAACGGTGGACAGATAATAAAAGAGTTGTGGAGAAAAGATTTCAGGTCATAAAAAAAAAAATATTAGTTCTCATTTCAATGTTTATACTTTTTTGAAATTCAGAAATTATGGAATTCAGGCTTATAAAAAATTTATAACTTTTTATTAAAAATATAAAAAGTCTTATAGTCAGTCCCCTTTCAGAAATCTTTAATTAGTTTTTCTTCTTATAACTTGCAGCAATGACTTTTTTTTCTAAGTCATATACTAATTTGTTCCTATATATTTATTCATTTATTTATTTATTAGATTCAATTATCACTCTTTATCGCTTTTTTAGAAAATTTGAGGTTTTATATGCGGTTCTTTTGTCAAAGTCATATTACTTAGTGCCAGATTGAATATGGACCGCTGTAATGTACCGGATGCCACTAACTGGCAAATAGTGTTGCGTAATCTCAATTGAGATCAAGATATAATGTGAGTGTCGTGTGGGAAGACTAAGTGTGGTTATAGTCGCACCCAGTGTATTTTAATCTAAATTAAACTTGACGTTTTAGCTATGCTGGATTATATGTTACTTGTTTTAATAACGATTATACAATAAGAACTAAACTATTAGAGTGTTGTGTATAAAGTTGTTTTAATAAAAGATTTAAGTAGAAATCAAGGTCCATAACATATTTTTTAGGAATTTTAAAATAAAATTGTGGAAATGAGGTTCATTCAATACTTTCACCATTAGTTGTCTTTGTACGGAATAAAACGGCACTTTATTGTGTTTGTCTTTACAAATAGACAACTGAAAAGTGTAAAACTTTTCCGAAATCTTTGGCTATAAAATATAACAGAAACTTAAAAAACTATATCAAGGTTTTATTTATGCGTCTTTTTGTTAGAACCCCTTTAATTTAGATGTTTGCAATACCCAACAAAAAATGGCAGCACTAACTCATTTATTCCCTTTTAACGGAAAAATGTGAAATATGGACACGACAAAGGGATACTAGCAGATTCCCGCTCCCCTGACAAACAACATTCTTTATTACTGCTGTCGACACAATATAGTTCGACTTCAACACAGACAAGCGATCGGTTGGTACACTTTCACCACCCCATTTTAATAGCTCACGACATTTGATTAATGGCTGGAATAGGGGATCGAAGTATTGTATCTACATACATAGATGACACCCTGTCTTTCTCATTAAAACATGCGAGACGTCTTTTTTCAAGTTTCCCTTCTTTGTCAACGCCTAATGGGCTTTTTAATGTAAGTTAGATACTTATTAATGATTCGAGAGGTCTTTTCGGTTCGAGTGCTGAAGCGTCCCCGCTTATTAAAATTGATGGTTCTCCAAAAGGTTATTTATCGTTATTTTAATCACATCTCCAGAAATAATAAGATTTTATTAGAATTCATGTAATATTTCTATTACGTTTGAAGATGTCGTGTCTGCTGAAGCTAAAACTGTAATTTTCTTTGCCGATATAAAGTCAAAAGCCAAGCGAATCGCATATTCGGCCATCGATAGAATTTCGCTCGCACGGACGAATTCGGCCGAATAAAATTTTAGCGAAATTGAATCGGCCGGTCGGCTGCAGTAGACCGTAAAATTGGTCGCTACGGCCACCGTGGGTTATTCGGTGTCTTCTTCGGTGTTTGGCCGAATTATGTGTGTGTCGGGTGTCGCTTTTAGCCTGTTGAATTATACATCTGGGCTGTGATTTACTGGGCGATTCCGGAGCCGAGTCGCGTCGCTTATGCGATATATCCGTTTTCGTTTACATGTTTATGGACATCGAACGTGGGTAAACAGGCGGCGATTTATACACCCGTCTCGGTTAGTTTTATTTATTGTTTTGGTAGATTAGTTTGGGAATAGACAGACGCAAGTGTGAGTGTGTGTGAAATTAAATTGGAATACAAACAATAAAATATTTCCATAAGTAAAAAATGTACTGATGCCACCAGTAGTAAATAGTGTGTGTTTATTATACGCAGCGTTTAAAATACCTTTTAAAAGTATCAAAGCAAAATGTTGAAATACCTTCTTAGCCCCAAGCAATTCATACTGCACCCACTTACTCGTAACTACCTACTGTAACAGAATCGTGACTGCCAAAGTCTATTTTGAGTACAAGTTAGTCTAGTTTTAAAGTTACACGGCCAACTGCGGAATTAGCCGAAATGTACACGAGAACTGAACCAGCTGCAATTTATGAAGACCGAGAACTGCTGAATAGAAACCAATTTTGTGTGAATCTTTAGGTTTTATTTTAAGATCTGAGTGTAATTTAAGATTAAACTGGGTTCTAAATTAGATTCTTTTAACAATTCATTCTAGGGTTACGGGGTTATTAGTTAACAGATTACTTACGTAGAGAGTTAACTACTGGTCGACATGTTTCGACCTCATCCGGAGGTCTTTATCGGGATGAATGTGAAACAGGTTACTCACGTATAGAGTCAGTTACTAGCCGACATGTTTCGACCTTATTCGGAGGACTTTAGTATTTAAAGTAGGAAGTGGGAGCCTCAACTTCATCTTTTTCAAATTTGAATCAAAAAATAATCAATGAGGCTCAATACAGAGCAAAGTTGAAAAAAGCCGGAAAGCAGACCCCAGGTCTTCCACGCTTCACAGCATTGCAGCTGAGGAAAAAACTATATATGCTAAGATAAAAATTAGCCACACAAATGACTACAATCAAATGCCACATAATCCTGGACCTGATAAACCAAAACATCATAACTTAAAACCCTGCCCAAAAAATGGTCCACTTTATCATGGATATGACTGATTTCGACCATCAGTTGTGCCGGTTTGTTTTTTGTCCCGCGACCCCGTTATTTGCTAATCGCTGATGTAACGAGTTTTGACGTTAGCTCCCGTCACAGATGTGGGTGACACTGGATTCTACCTTTTTTGCTGAAAATATTTTATGTGCGTTGGATTTGTTTTATTCGTAGCGGTTTGTAGTGTCAGCGAAATGTTTGCGGTATTTTTCGATTGATTTCACATTTTATTGGATAAGTTATATTTTAACATTGCAACGTTAATTTTATAGCATTGCAATTTTATTGTGTTATTTTATTCAAATATTAGCTGCGCCCGGTGATACCCGGAAAAGGTCTGTGTGTTAATCCAGGGTGTCAGCTTCCTGCGTACCAAATTTTATCAAAATTGGTCTTGCCGTTTGCGCGTGATGAGACCCAACCCTTAGTGGGCGAGGTGAATAAATCAATAAAAAACTTCGCCTACTGAAGAAGTGTGATGTAAATAATTCACTCAATATTGATTACAACTCGAAACAAGCCTATAAAAACATCGGATTGATACGGTATTGACTCAGATATTGATATCTTATATTGACATGTAAAGTGCCTTCGATGTCACAACCTTAATTTCCTCTGATTGACATATGCCATGCGCGTAATTTTGAAAGTAAAAATGTAATTTAATTTCTTTTCAGCCATCGGTTCGAGTCATTTAAAAAAAAAAAACGTGTAAATATGCAATAGATATTTCAAATTAAACTGAAATACATTTTTAATAGAATTTTAAACAATATTTTTTTCTTGATAGTTGATAGTCTAGTGAGAATTTAAGTTGGTACTCAACTAAAAATATAGGAAAAATAAGTAGATGTAACGATTACTAGCTATTTCCCGCGACTTTGTCTGCCCGAATTAATGAAATCTATTTTTGTACGGCAAATTAGGATTCCCCCTACAAAGTTCCAATTCCCTTTTGATTATTTAATGGATAATTTTAGGGACAAAAAGTATTATATTTTCTTTCCCGGGTCTTACACTATATCTATAACAAATTTCATCTAAATCGGTTCAGTGGTTAATGCGTAAAGAATTACAAACAGAGTTACTTTCGCATTTATATGTTAGCAAGGATATCAAAACTTAATTCTTGAAAAACTGTAAATTAAAAAAAAATACTCATACACTATCTAATATCTTATACCTTTAAACGAGCAATTCTTGTATGTATATATATTTATTTATAAATTTCTGTGATCTCGAAAACGGCTCTAACGATTTCGCTGAAAATTAGTATATGGGGGTTTTCGGGGGTAAACTATCGATCTAGATTAGTTTTATGTTTGGGAAAACGCGTGTTTTCGAGTTTTCATGCGTTTTTCTTTCCTCGCAGAATATGGTCGCTTATTTCGTCGCGCCGCGACCGCCTTGATGTAGCTCAGTGGTAGCGACCGCTAGAAAGAGTGTTACGGGTTCGAATCCCACTCGGTGACTTACTTTTGTTTTTTTTTATGTTTAAGTTTATATTATTTTTTTATTTTGCATTGTTTTTAGACAAGTTTTAAAAAAATTAGTTAATGTTTGAGATGTAACCGAGCAAAGCTCGGTCGCCCAGGTACTCTTATCTTATACCTTTAAACGAACAATTCTTGTATATTTATTTATATATTTATAAATTTCTGTGATCTCGAAAACGGCTCTAATGATTTCGCTGAAAATTGGTATATAAGGGTTTTCGGGGGTAAACAATCGATCTAGAGTAGTCTTATGTTTGGGAAAACGCGTGTTTTCGAGTTTTCATGCGTTTTTCTTTCCACGCAGAATATGATCGCTAATTTCGTCGCGCCAGCCGCCATCCATTTTGGCTCAGCGGTTTATGATGCTGACCGTTAGAAAGAGTGTTACGGGTTCGAATCCCACTCGGTGACTTACTTTTGTTTTTTTTATGTTTAAATTTATATATAATTTTTATTTTGTATTGTTTTTAGACAAGTTAAAAAAAAAGTAGTTATTGTTTGAGATGTAACCGAGCAAAGCTCGGTCGCCCAGGTACTAATGCGTAAAATATGAAATTTGTTATACCTATGTTTACGTTAGTTTAATTATACTATCTTTGCCTTTGTGGAAAGCATAAACTGTTACTTAGGTTACTAGCGAAAAGATGAAAAGTTTCCTGTCCTTGAATAATTTAACCATGGATTAAAAATAATTTTAAAAAATCTCATAAATTATTCATGTGTAACTTGTGACCTTCACCTTGCTCAACTTTCAAGGCATCCAATTAACTGTTTAAATAAACACTTCTTATCATGCAAACCTAGCATATTGTAAGGTTAAAAGTTATAAAAAAAGGTACAACAATATTTTTATTATTCATATCATTAAGAACATAATCCGAAAACGAGAACAATTTTATTTTTATTTGTCCAAATATAAGTAAGTTGTAAGCTTTTAAAATCTGATAGGGGAAACTGTCAAATAACAGAAAAAGAATGCACGTACAGCGCGCTTGACGTCACTGCTATTGGGTCTCGCGTGTACGAAAGAGATAGTGAGATATCCCCACCACGCTTTTACTCTTATGTTTAAAATGTTAATTACTACTTCAATAATCAACCAATTTTCTTGGTGATTTCACAAAAAGATTTCTTTTTAGTGGTATTTTTTAGTTTTATATAAAATATTTACCAAAAACGTACACAGCAAAATAGCCTATAAGGTAAATACGGTCACGTTGGTAGTTCTAATAATAATCTTACATTATGATCTGGCTGTAATGAAAAAAATTAAGATGTAAAAGCTGCTTCTCATCCCGCGCAGATCAAAAAGACGGAAATGCTAATCATTTAAATAGGTAATGGGGGAAGCAACCTATCACTATTTTGATTACTTTTTCCGCGTACTAACCCACATATTGCGACTTTTAGTCAAAGCACGTCGCAAATGAAATAAATAGTTTATTTAAGTTATCATCATATCTACCTAGATATGATCATAATGATGATGATGATATGATATGTCGTCACACCACCTGGTCTGACGACCTGTTTAAGGTCGCTGGAAAGCACTGGATGCAGACCGCTTTAGATCGGTCCATTTGGAAATCCATGGTAGAGGCGCATGTCCAACAGTGGACGTTATGCGGCTGAAATGATGATGATGATAATTTTCATATTATTATCTTACCAAATATATATATGTACGATCTTGATTATACTGTATTTCCAGAGGTATCCAATATGACGTATCGTATTCTCCCAGAGGACACGAGTGTCAGAATTGATAATAGAAATAATATACAAGGCGATTTATTAATAAACGATATTTAGTTTCTCGAAACTATCGCTTATTTCATATACAGATTAAACGTCCATTTTGAGAATATACAAAGTTTTCAAACATAATGAATTTATTGTAAAATTAATAGATTTACATCAATTTCACTCACATGTCAATCAATTTTGCTGTTGAGTACGTCAAAAAGTCCGCCCTGAAACCTGATGCAAATGTGCCCATGACACTTGCGGCATTTGCCCGCTATATTGCTAGCCATAGGCGTTGGCATCAGATATAACTCTGAGCGATGGTCTTTCCAGCAATTCCTGCCTTGCCATGCAGCTTTATTTCCAATAATTACATTTACAGTAACAATTAATTGTTAACAAATTTCATGAATTGTTTGCAATCATGCACAAAATTAAGTTACTGAGACCAGATTTTAGCAAAAAATCTTAGGTGTTATTAGTTATACGTTAGGTGCAAATACTATATTTCCATATTTAAGTTCACAATTTGTTAAAATTATATTTGTACTTTGGAACAATACAAATTGATAAAATAAAATATAATTTTTTACAAGCTTTTAACTTATAATGTATCTTTAATGTACTATGTAAGTTTGTTCAGTTCAAATATTGCAACTCAATTTTCAACCATTTATCCTCAACTGCTTGATCCAAATTGCATACTTGTGTAAATCGGATAATAATACAATATGGAGTCAATGAGTTGTACTGATGCTGATACTGAGCTGGAGGTGGCCATAGAAACCCTGTAATGAAATGAAGCAACCCCATCGAGTTTGGGCTAATTGAATTTGTCTTGATTACAGAGACTTAGTCATCACAATAAAAGTGTGTGAAAAACATTTTTTTTATTCAAAATACCAATTTTTCCGGACTTGATCAGTGCGGTTCAGAAAAGACCTCTGGATGAGGTCAAAACCTACCGGACAGTAACATCTAGATACTTATGTCTCGTGTAGATTTTTAAATTATTCTTCAGCCTGTTCCTTTCCTTTCTTTTTCCACTGAAGTTAGTTTTACAAAAAAAAAATAGAGAACATTTAAGTGTTACGTGCTTTTGTCTTAAATTATAGTGTTCAAAGCATTTTTTGCGTCATTTACGCCATTACAATTGCTAACATACCTCGGCTGCAGATAACGATAATGCCGGCCCGCGGCGCGGTTTATCTCAGAACCGAACCCCGATACCAGCACGCAATAGCCTCAGGAACTACGAATATCGGGAATTGGGAATGCGATTTAAGGTTTACGAAACGATCTGACTATATAGATAGATAGATAGATAAAACGTTTATTTGTGGCTATAGTCACACACATACAGAATAAAGATACAAAAATTACAAAACAAAACATGTAAAAAACAACGCATTGAGGACATATATCAACAACTTTGTATCTGTGTGCTACAGCAGTCCAAAAAGGTCATAGCTCAGTGATAATTGACATTTAAAAGATTATTTTTCACGGACTATGGATTTTGATGAGGTTACATACAGAATGGAATCTCTTAAGGTCCGCCGCTTTCAGAGTAGCCCCCCTGTATAGGATTTAACCGGAATGGTTAAGATGAGTATCAAAAATTGTTGTGTGAATATTATTAAGCAAGTTTATTTCACAATACTAAGTAAATCATTTAAAAGAAAAAAAAAAGATGAATTTGTAGAAAAATCATGTAGTGCTAAAAAATATATAAAATATCCCATAGCACAGTCAAATATAAAATTCGACTAAAATAGTACGCTATCTTTCTAAGCTAAAATTTTGTTTTAACCTTTACCAACTTCGCCAAATAGTTTTTAGTTAATCTTTATATAAAACAAAAAATACTACTAAAAAAATATTTGTCTTAACACAACCAAAAATAATTGGCTCTTAGTAAAGCAAACAAATTTCAAATATAAGAGTGGGAACGTGGAGAGGATATCTCACTATCTCTTTTTTCTGTTACCTGACAGTTTTCTCTTCCATCAGATTTTAAATGCTCATAAATTACTTATTTTCGGGCAGATAAAAAAGTTCATTTCGTTTTAGGTTTCGGATTATGTTACTAATAAACTTAATTAATAAAAATATCGTATTTTTACTACTTATTTTTAAAAACATTGTATCGTATGCGTAGCGAAATCGTATCGAACGCGCTAAACGACTTCAGAAAACGCGTGGGGCGCGCTACGCCGTAGGCGACTACGACACGGAACTCGAGTCCATTGAACTCTATTTGCACGTAATAAGACTTATATTACAACGACACACGGAGAGACGAACACGGCGAAAGTATTTATAGGAAATTTGTTCCTTAATTTGACATTTCTCGTTGCAAAATAGGGTCCCGTTAAAATGCTCCACGTTCATCGATTTCGAAGTTTGTTATTGAACAATTTTGCATTTTCAATAAATTGTTTCTAAAATTGTTTCTTTTTTTGCACGCTTTTTATATACGATCTCCAAAAGTAACACGATTATTAAATAGCTTAGTTTACACATGTGTACAGTAAAAATGTTTTTCGTTGGTCCGTTTTACACATATATACATACGTACATACATGCTAGCTATCACGTATGCCTCATAGTGCAGACATACTTTTGATCTTACGGCTCAAGCAGAACATATATTATTCATAAGAATTACAAAATATTTATTTATTTTACTTTATCACAATACATGTATAGGTCAGAGGCCTTTTCTACCTGTCAACCAACTGGTGATATCTATATTAATTAGATCTATATCTAATTAATATATAAAATACCTACATAAGATTGGTTTATTTGTAATTAACAGAGTTTGTTACAAAAAGTACACACAAAATAATTCGACTTGTTTTTATATATTTTTTAAACTTTACCATTCATGTTTCACTGCTGAAAAAAGCCTTCTACTTTTCTTCAAAAACATACGCATTAAAAATGTCTCATAATATATCTAAGTTGATACAATAGCTAGTTATTCAATACATATAATAAAAGAATAAAAAAATGTGACTGACCATTGAAAATATTTCCAAAAAAAAATTTGGTGCGATGGAGACATAGTAATAGAGTAAGAATTTGAAAAAAAATGTCTAACTGTGTTTTGTTATATAGCTGCCAAGCCTAGGCAACAAAAAGGGTATTGATTTTGGAAAATGGAACACCTGATGCAGAACCTAAATGGTCCAGCTAAACTATAAGAAATATAAAAATGACGCCTAAGCAAAAGTTGTTCTGCCTGATGCGCATTTTCATAAAGTCTACGCAAACAAAGCCGCGGACTTCGGCTAGTAGTATAATATAATTAACCAGAAATGTATAAATAGCCCAGACGTTTGACAAATGACCTCAAAACAGTAGCCAGCCCCGGATATAAAAGAGACCTTTTCTCGGGCGACCAAATTCGATGAAATAACCGGGTCCAGATCGAAAATTACGTCTAAGTACGGTTAAAAATATGGAACGCCGAGAAAGATAAATCCTTTTTTTGTTTGTTTGTAGTAACTTTATTGT
Organism: Acrobasis consociella; assembly: GCA_963555685.1. Taxonomy (NCBI): domain Eukaryota; kingdom Metazoa; phylum Arthropoda; class Insecta; order Lepidoptera; family Pyralidae; genus Acrobasis; species Acrobasis consociella. Next base: position 20,442,433 of record OY743110.1, on the reverse strand, counting down.
ACTAAAAAACAAAATAAAGTACAAAAAATTCGAGCAAATACACATAATGAATAATACTTTATACTCATAAACTTACATAGACATACATAAATTCGTACTAATTATACGTTCAATTATATAGACTAAGTACAAAATTACCTCAAGTGTGCCGTCACCAGAGATTATTTATATATCAATAAGTAACATAATCTGAAACCAAAAGCAATGTTTTTTTTTTAATCTGCTCTGAAATATGTAAGTTATTAGCTTTAAAACTCTGATGCTAGGGGAAACTGTCAAGAAACAGAAAAGGATGCACGCACTGCGCTCTTGACGTCACTGCTATGCTATTTGGTATCGCGGGTATGAAATATAGTGAAATGTCCCCATCACGCTCCCACTCTTATATTTGAAATGGTAATTACTAACTTCATTAACAAACCAATTTTCTTGCTGTTTTAAAAAAAAAAGTCTTTTTTTTTCAGAATTTTTTTTTGAAGCCCGTCTTCTTATCGTGTGTGTTAGTGACTAACACTGGTGTCAGAGTTTTTAAACCGCCTTCAAGGCCTCTGACATGGTTTTAGGTGACGATCAATGACAAAGACAATGACCGGGACCAACGACTTAACGTGCCCTCCGAAGCACGGATCATCTTACTTATCAGACAATCAGGTGATCAGCCTACAATGTCCTAACCAAACTAGGACAACAACACAAAGTTGTTGCCCCCGCCGGGAATCGAACTCGCGACCTCCGTGTATGAGCCGAACGCTCTAACCACTACACCACGGAGGCATGAAGCCGGTTAAAAATGTTAACTTTCCAAAAACAACATTGTATAGTGACGTACCTGCACTCTTTTTAGTTTATAACTAAAGCCTGTACGTTACGGCTTACATAAACTGCGAACTGTAACTTTTATACCGCTAATAAATCCGGTTATATCTAGATATTTCCAGAAAAATCCGGTTCAATCCAGTATTGGTGCTTTCGAATTAGGCCGATAAAAGTTTTATTGGTAGTAAATAAGAGTGGCACGGTAAAGGTGTAGTTTGTGACAAATTGGTCTATTTTTAATGATACATAACTTTTTACTTTGCATCTGGAGAGGCTTAAAGTGGTGAGTATCTCACTCTTACACACATATTTCTTCCATCGCACATAACATAGTTTTTAAACCGATATTAGTATTACGGGACTATTATTTTTAGCCAGTAGTGTGTATTGGTTGTGTACTTTGTTGTTAAAGTCGGTTTTTAGTACTAAAAATTTTCTTATACACCGGAATATTTGAATATACTTAGTCCACATTTTCGCCACCTAACAATATATACAATTATAGAATAACCTCGTTAAAAATTAATCAACAAATTTCGACTCAGAAAGCTCAATTCCGTAATTCGCAGCCGGTCGTCATTAAGTGCCGAATAAACACGGTTGTGGAGCTCGCGCGCGACAAACAAACAGACAACCGTTTAATTCCTCTGTACACTGTGGATTAACGGCCTTTGATAGCGACGATTGAAAAGCTCCTTGTTTAGATGTCAACGTAATTAATGTTTGGCGATGCTGTTTGCGATTTTGAAAACTTGAATTTTAGGTCTTGTTTAGTTTGAAATTTTGTTAGTACTAGTTGCCCGAACCATGCCGGAAAAATCCGCTAAATACCAAAAATTCAAATTAGACACATTTTTAAACATTTTCTATGGGTTATTGTATAAGATACAAAAGTGTGACATCATGCTTTTTTGGAGTCAAATACCGCTCCTCATAACAGTTCTTTGCTATAATAAATCTTAACTCATGTTGAAAATGGATCTTTGAAAGTGACACTATTATATATATAGTGACTGTAGCGGGAGTGAGGTGATATGCTCGACCGCCACAAAGGGAAGATCTTCTCGCCAGGCATGGTGTTGCGCCTGGGGAACCGCGGCTCCGATGGTGTCCAGTCGGAGGTTGTATATATAGTCAGTTACAACCAGAACTCTGAGATCGAGATGTAAAATCTGCTGGCGCCATCTCGTATGATTCTTGTGAACTAGGTATTGCTGCGTTCATTGTTGTTTGTGGTGTTTAGTTCCTCGTAGTGGCGCAGAGGTTGCCACATGACATTTCATTTTATGAACCGTACCGAATAAATTATTTTTGACCCAACCATCTACCCAATTCTCTGCAAAATAGTGCAAACTTTTTTAGGGTTTTAAGTTTATCGAGTAGAGAAAATCATGCCAAGTCCACCTGTATTATTATGTATTATTTATTTATTTATTAACCTTTTTGTATTTCGCAAGCCGTATTTCCAACATTAATTTATTTTAAATCTAGAAATGCCTCGTGAATAGAGTCGTATAAAGCATATTCCCGCATATCCCTAAAATGAACTTTGCCTTATTAATAAGAGCAATATGCCAATAATCAAAACAGTACTGACGCGCTAGTACAAAGCTGAAACTGCAGCGAACCACGCTAAATTCAATAATCCACTCTAACCCTTTAGGCATAAAGCAAAATTTTCCTCGAAACGCATGCGTGAAAGCCCCAATGTTAGTTTTTTGCGAGTTTTAGACGTAGTCACAGTTCTTGAGGCCTTATAAATAGGGATGATTATCGCTTGCCGGTCTAAAAATAAGGTAGTTACGTACGGTTGGCAACACAAAAATAACGAACGCGCAGAGACGGCTGTAGTAATCATAACGTGAATGGCCCCCGTAGTCTATATTATGTAAGGTCTTTTGCGCGTTTCAAAGGGATCCGAAGCGGTTAATTACCCGCTCAGAGTTTGTCTTCAGTGAAATTCGTGTAACTTTGCGGCGGTTTTATGCCTCCTTGCGCGTTTGACGGCGTCTGGGTGTTCGGCTTTTTTGCAAATACGGAGTTCTGTTATAGATTTTAGAATTTTTATACAAACAGTAACATTTCAAATCATTCTTATGATTGTTTGCATCATATTTTATAAATCTCTAAAAAAATGTTTTTTTTTGTTTTGTTTGGAACTTAATTCCTTTTCGGTACTTACTTAATACTAAGCGAAAAAAGTCTAAGATTTTCCGTCACTTTTTCCGTCACAAACTTTTTTAGTCCTGGAATTTTTTGGAGCTTTTATTATAAAAGTATAATGTATGATAGATAATATAATAAAGTACTACATTGCGAATGCAAATATGGAAATGACCTGTGGGCATTTAACTTATTAAACCATAACTATTTGGTTTAGTTGCGGGAACTGATTTATTGGATTATCTGATAATTCACACTGGTTTCAGTGTTATTTATAAAACAGTAGTCCGCATCGAACATTCGACACTACAACCCCTTAGATGATGCCTGATGGTAGAAACTAAAGTACCGTTATCTCACGAATCCCATGTTTCGGCAACCCTAGGATTTATTAAGCTAATGTTCAAACCCAAAAAATTCTATTGGCAATATCTACACGCCTACCTAATGTCGAGAAATTCCCATCATAAGTACTCGAGTTATCGTCGAAACAACATACGTACATACATACAAACGCCTGATTATTCAAGTAGACCAGAACTTAGCTCGCTTGTTCAAAAATTTTAGGAGCTTAAAAATCTGGCAACATTTGTGTTGACCACTAACAAACATAAAAATTAAATTAAAATACATACCTACATACATACATACTCACATATTTTCACGCATGTTTCCCATGGGGGTAGGCAGATACTATGGATTTCCAATTACTACGATCCTTGCAAACCTCATTTGCTTTAACAATTAAAAAAAAATACCTTCATGCTTTGGAAGTCTTAAATCTTTATTTTTACTTTAGATTATCACTATATTTTTCTAGTACGTACAAGAAGTGTAAAAGTATAATATATTTCGAAAATATATCACGAAGCTTTTCCTTGGAAACAAAGTAAAGTTCAGCACATCAGTCATCACCGCACTGCAGTTCCCAAAGCAACAGAGCTGCAGCATTAGCGCTGCGACGTATGGCTGCATACTGATCTGTTGGGCCATGAACATTTACATTTTACACACTTTGTTTTATAGAACAGAGCTATTCCTTGAAAACAAAGTAAATTTCAGCATGATATGAACATTTACATTTTACACACTTTCTGCTATAGACTTCCTAGTCAGACCGCTTTCTGTTTTTCTGCTATGGACTAGGAATCCATATTTACTGAAATTCAGATGCTGATTTTATAAACATTGCTGGTTTTGTAATGATACAATTTTATCATTTTGTTGCAAAATATACAATGTACAATATAATAAGCTAAGAAGTCGATAAGTCGTTTATGCTTGATTATCAAATATTCAAACGTCTGAACAACTTTTCAAAGTTTTTAATTCAGTAATTTAAGTAGCTTTTTTTGGTATTTCTTCTCAGCAAAGGTCGTTCCTAAACCCTAATATGTAGCTTTTTTTAAATATTAGTGTAATATTATAATACATAATGTACACTAACGTTAAAAGAGCCTGCGAAGGCCTCATTTTATAATGACCTTTCGATTTTGTACATTCTTTTTGCCTTAAAACAGTAGCTTAGGAACCCTCTGGTTTCCTGGCCCTAGGATATAGGCTGACAAAGCCCGACATTTCACCTTGTGACCGTTAGATTTACGCGCAGTCAGCGTGAATGGATAAATTGCCTAACACCTAGACCGATGTACCTACGTTATTTTTTTTTTGGCGTATTAGAGGTATTCAAATTAGGGATGTATCATCACATTCGCTGTCCCTCGCTTTTTTCTGTCAAAAACCCCAAATTTGAAGCGTTATCACCCAATAAATTTTAAACGACTAAACCGATTTTTATCAAACATGGCTACGAATCAACGCGAGAGAAGTTGCTTTTACGTGAAAAACCGCAACAAAGTTGGTATATCCTTTCGAGTAAATCATCATCATCATCATTTCAGCCGCACAACGTCCACTGCTGGACATAGGCCTCTCCCAAAGATTTCCAAAATGACCGATCTAGAGCGGCTTGCATCCAGCGCCTTCCAGCGACCTTGGTTAGGTCGTCAGACCACTTCGAGTAAATATTGTAAAACTATATTTACTCAAACGGATATATTTTTTTATCCGTTCGAGTGCATCGACAGACACACTTAACTTGAGTCAAACTTATTACGAACTAACGAAGTGTGATAACTAGGGACAGAAAATAATGATTTTACGTAGTTACTTATTTGTAATCTGTGGAATGACACAGACAAAAAATAAACAGGTACGAGAGTGGATTTAAGAAAGATACCAAATCCCATCTCGTCACCTTCCAACCACTCACCACGAAAGTCAATCAGAACTCGAACCGACCACAGGGCGTTGGAAAAGCAGTTTTGTCGGCGAGTTCGTCCGTGCGTGGCCAACCGCGAAACGCTAGTATTGTAAGGTTTTTACCTATTGTTGGTTATTGCTTACAGATTGGGTGAGAGTGTGTGACGACTGGTCGATTTATCACGATTGAGCAGAAATGGAGTCTATGTAACTTTCTATGAAACCGTTTGTTTGAGGGTTATATGACATAGATATATCGAACGATTAAAACATCCTTGTAAGACTATGTTGAACCAGAGATGTTTTGACGTATTGTATTTATTAAATTATGTCATATACTCTTCTAATATTTTATATCAAATTCAGTATAAACCACCTAACTTCAACAAAATCCTTTTATTACTATTAGTGAATTTATTTGAAGTACTTATCTACCAAAGAACTCCGACACACACACATATGTTTTAGTATATGCAATTAAGTATATCTCTTTTTTCTAGTTCGGTTCGTCATCTCTTCATAATCTCCTTTAGGTCTGATCTTAGTCTCTACTGCAGGAACACAACCATCTCTATACTACAACAGCTAAACTTGGCTAAAGCAGCAGAGGATTTGGCTTACACTCTCCACGCTGGCTAGACGGGTTGGAGAAGTCTCATTGATGTATAAAAGCTTTATTTAGCTTGTATTTCCTAAGTTGCCTTCTACGACATCCACGGGGGTACTACAGTGACTACGGCGGAATACAGTTACTAAAAATGTATGTCATTTCTTTAAATCCTTGCTGTAAGTAAGAAAATGCGAAATCTTTATTCCCTCCCTCGTAAAGCACTCGTACACGTAAATCCGTATATTAACACGTAATTACTCGCTAGAAAAATGCACCGCCAACCTAGGCGCGACCTTCCAATTGGCAGCAACGCATTAGTGGAGGCTTTTCAAACTGCAGCCCCTTTTGATAGTTAATTAAACGTCAGGCGGGAAGTATTCGCGTCATTAGAAAACTCGAGACGGCACAGGAAACGACGTCGCCGCCGCCCCCCGCGCGTCTCGCCACCCCACCCCGCACTACCATAGACTCTCGATACGATGTATGAATTTTGACAGCTGACACATCCCTAATTAATTTAAAAAGTAACCAATGTTTGCCAGCGGGGGCCGCTGGCGCGTGATTTTGACAGCTGTCAACTTAAATGTTATTAATATCGTTTCACTTGTGCCATGAGTTTGTTAAGCAAGATACTGTCATTTTTCTTTACATATTTTGTTTGTTGTGTTAGTTTGATCTTGAAGATCTTGTTTTATTAAAAGTGAATAGACGACATCAAATATTACTTTCATTATTCTAAAATTCAAACCTGATCAATATTTCTATCTAGTTTAAAAATTAAATCGAAATTGGAATACTATTCGAAAATGGAATCCAATGTATCTTATCGAGTTAACGTAGTTGGTTCGTTTACTCGCGTGCTAAACAATATTCCGCCAGAATTTGAATTTAGAACCTGGAACAGCGTTGATTATTTCGCTTATTCGATTTGAGGGAACCCACTGACCACCGATGACCATTGATGCCGTGTTGTTCAATTGAATCGGTTTATATGAATAACGTATTGCGTGGGGATGAATTGATAAATCATATCAATAGTGACACTGAACTAAAACGCTGTAGCGCTTTTGGTTACACAGATTACACTTTACACGTATTCCGAATCAGTTTAACACGTTTTCAGTTTAACACGTAGTAATCGAAATGAAAAATGAAATTTTGTTTGACCGCTTCTGATTTTGTATTATTCAAGACCCAGGACAATTTTTAAAAGGCCATTTTTTGACTTGTTTGACCGGGTATCAAACGCTGGGCCTATGGAATAATTTAAAAAAAAGTATATTCAAATTATATAGTAAAATTTTTGATATAATTCGAGATCCTTTTCTTGCATCGTTTACAAAAATACATAAAGGGCTAACATTAACTAGCTACGTCTTACACATCAACAACGATGATGTCACTGTTATATTACACTATCCTATTAGTCACAATTGTTATGTTAAGAGACATTACGCTCTCATTGTCCACGTCAAATCAACCATGCTACGGATAGACAAAGAAGTCCTAGCAGTGTTTTAGAACCAGACGACGGAATGACATTCGTTTTATGTCTTTTTAATTGTCTATGGTTGTCATAAATTTAGTTTTACTGCTTTATAATCAGCCGGTAATATTATTCTAAAACTGGCTTCTTTCTTTTTCATCTACGTCACGATTGAGTGAGTTTTGACTGAGAACAACTCGTCCCTTTTTACAAGTTTTTATTTAACTTGCAATGTATGTATGTATGAATGTCTGTTTAGGTCAAATCTTGCAACTCAATTTTCAACCAGAATCTCAACCGATTTAGCTGAAATTTTATAAGTCATGCTTGTGTAAATCGGATGACAATACAATATTATGGAGTCAAAGAGCTATTCTGATGATGGAGCCGGGAGATATTCGACGGGATTTAGTTATAACACAACATAACCTCATTGAGTAGGACTTGTTTGATTTGCTTCACGAGCACTTTATGGTAGACGATGCCTAAGGTCTAATGGAAGGTCGATGGAACTCAGTAATAAAACGACGCATCACGCAACTCTGTCGAGTTTGAGCTTATTTCATTTGTCTAAATAAGTACTTTGTCCTCACAATAAAAGCTTGTACAAAAAATGAATTTTTCAAAGAACTTCTTTATTAAACATCGTGTTTTAATTGAAAATTTACAAACTCGTTGATACCGACTTTGGAACGTCACTAAAATCTTCGATCATTTCAATGATCGGTCAGGGTAATATTTCAAAAATTTGCCAATCATACCACTTTTCAATCAATTTTCTATCATAATCGAGATCCGATCTACAAAAAAATCGTCACACGAGCACACAGGCGTGACAGTTCAATAGGCGAGTGTCAAGGTGAGCGGATGCGTATCGATACGGGCGCATTGATGTCTCGAGTGCTCGATTACAAAAGAGTGCTGCCGCACAATCGATGGATCCTCACTACTGGCAGTTTGACAGCTAGTGCTGTAGTTCGCTGGCAGTTTTGACTTGTTAATGCAAATGTGATTTTATGATAAGATTGGCAGGATGAGTGCAGTTTGTTGCCGCTTCTGCACTTGCGCTTAGGACGCGGCAATAAACTTAGCTGTAAATGATCTGACGTCAACAATAAGGTGTTATAAAATCTATACGCACCTACCTAATTGAGTAGTTTCTTGATCAAAAATAAATTATTTTGTACTGAAAAAACAATAATTCATCGCAAAATAATGTCACTTGTCGTTGACCATATCAATTACGTTATTTTAAATTTATTACTGTCGTAAAATTGATAATAAGAGCTCTATTCAACTCAAAGAAGTATGACGTCATTATCCTGTATTTCATAAAAACCCCATAGAAAATGTATGTTCTGATTTGAAGAAAAAAGTATCTGATTCAACTTGTTGAAAATATCAAGTGACAAAAACATTAAAAGTGAAACTGAAACCATTTTGTCTTTAACTTAAAAATCTCTATGGTCGTATTAGAAAGAGAGCGGTAATTACGAAAGAGACAAACTCCTCGCTTCCCCGAACAGCACAGCGTGATTTCTAAACAAAGTACAACATTTGCTTTGCACATGTTTCGCTTGTAATTGAATCAAAGTGATTTACGAGTCTACGCATGAGTGAGCTGACGTCACTGATCGAATGTGTGAATTTCAGTTGCTAGCTTTTTTTCTGCACATTTATTTATAGCTTAGATGTACTGGAGTTTAAGTATTTTAGTTACTTGTTTATTTGCTAGGCAATTAAAAAAAACCCTGACTACGACTTGATATCAGTAGCGCCATCTGTTTTTTGCTTTAAAAAGGCATGACTTTCAAACGTTAACCCTCAATAACTCTTAAACGGCTGAACCGATTTTCATCAAACATAGCTAAGAAGAAATAGGGTGCTAGCCGCGTCGTCAATTAAAATTATTCACATATCGTCAGGGTCTACGCGGGAAGAGAAGCAGCTGGCACGTTCTATGTTTTATTTTCTCTCAGGCTAGGATGGAACAGCCAAATGAGACAGGAAATATAACAAAAGTATGTCCTACCTACCTCACGAAAGCATTAGAACTTACATAATAACAGATTTAATATATGCAGTACATACAGAATGGAATCTCATATCCCATTTCCTGTCCCAGCATCTCTTCCCCGTTCTCGCCTTGTCAAGGATCTCGAACGGGTGAACACACACAACGACGTGTGCACGGATGTATAGTTTCGTTTGTAGTAGTAGTAGGCATAAATGATACTCCGCTTCTATGAAGTACCATGCCTGTGATAATAATGTAGATAATACGTTACAGTCACTTATATTATGTGTACTTGAAATAAAAAACTACACAAAGGTGTACTGACATAGGTAAAAAATTATAATATAACAGGTAAATAATAAATACATATTTACGAAATAAAACACAAATTGTTTGATGCTAATTTATTACTAAACGCAACAGAAAACAAAAGAGAAACGAATCTGTCATCAAAGCTTTTTATGAATGCAAAGAGTTCGTATACCTTCTTACTAAAGAGGTTTTATACAAGTACGCTTACTCATACACGTATCATGTACACAAATATTGGTTTCGACTTATCGCTATTTTTAGGAAAGCACTAAAACATAAAAAAGAATAATCGAGTAAAACATTATCAAAACATCCTCCCGTCCCTTGTTTTCGTATCCCGAGTCCTCGACTCACTCAACATCAATCGGTAACATAAAAAGTTCAAAGAAGCACATCATAACGTGTTGTAACCTCACTTGACCTCTTTACGACTTTACGGAGGTCCTTCCTTCTAATATGCGTACGTGAGAGCACCCGCCACAGCCACGATAAAGAACTTACCCCCCGCTACCCTCCCCCCTCGGGGACAGCGTGGTCAAAAATATAAAGGCCCAAAATGAAATTCCTGCGAGCCCATAAAGTATAGAATTACGTCATTATAAAATGGCGCCCGAATTTTTGCAAAGTTAAATATGATATGCTCTTTTTCGACGTTTGACGCCTTTGAAGTTGTTTTAGGTGATATAATTATCACTTGAAATAATTTTTGGGTAATAAATATTATTTAACAAATCCCAAAAACCGTTGCCAAAGAATATATTTTTGTTTACTAACATAACATGTCTTCTTTCATTTTAAATATTTGTAACAGATTTTCATTAAAATAATTTATATTAAATACACCCTTCAAATGCTCCAGAATACGTTTTAGACATAGACAAACATAAGGAAGACGCCATTACCGCATTTTAAGGAGTTCCAGATTCAAATCAAATGCCGCGTGACGATCGCGCGCGATGTGCCGTGACCACGCAAAGGAAAACAGTCGTATACAGCCACGACTGATGTGACAATTTAACTTTAATTTTATCTCCTTACGGCTCACAATAGCTTACGTAATCGTTCCACGTGCTCTCTCAACGAATTCGTGAGAGTGTAATGAAAATACTTGAAGGCGATTCTTTTTTCGAAATTGAATTCAAACGATTTTAAGCTCTGAAACTTAGGGGCAAAGGGATATATGCATGGGGAAGACAATGTTTAATTTTGTTGACGAAATGAACTGTCCCATATGTTTAACTCTCGTACATTTTCTTGTAATGGGTCTAACCGCCATCTAAATATATCCTTTTTTGTGTAACAATAGTGTTGTAGTCACGACTTCGTTGTCATGAATGAAGTAGTTTTTACTACGTTTTGAGGTGAATTCGTGATGATACCTTGAATGGAAGTGACAGTTAAGTTTTGAAGTCACGTCTAAAACATGATTCTATATTTGATAGCAAATGATTCGTATTTTTATAGAGTTAGGAAAAACTAAAATATTTTAGACGTATGTATAATTTATACAAGTTTCTTGACCTGAGTTAATCTGTTTGTTTGTTTATTTCAGGTGAGTCTCAACAACATGGGGATGACTGCAGTTATAGTTATATAAGTGAGTAGAGATTTAGATTATATTGTTTGTTTTTTATGCATGCCTCATGTACCTACATATTTAATTACATTTTTTTAAATGTTTATGTGCTCTTTATGTATAGATAAAAGATACATTAGTTAATACAATACTTAATACAAAATAAAAAAATAAACTTAAGTGTACACCAAAAAATAACAATAATAAAAATATAAACACAGAAAATACATTTAAATGTACAACGGCTGGTCTTATCGCTAAAAGCGATTTCTTCCACACAGTCAGACAGTCGATGTACTTTACCCTAAGAAGTTACTTACTTACTTTTTTTTATTACATTAAAAAGAAATTTCATTTGACAAAGGATTGTCGAATAATTCAATACCTAAGGCATATAAAAAAAACTCAATCAAAACATAAAATCTTGTCTCTTGATCTCTCTCCAGCTTTTGATGTCTAAACTAGACATTATTAGATTTCAAAATGAAACACAAGATGTTTACTTCAAACAAGGTATTAACACAAAAACTTCTGTTTACCTGTTAAACTTCGCACATTTGAACAACAAGCGCTTCGAAATCTTACAACTAAAACAGTAACTAACAAACAAACATAGTGTATGAATATTCATTTCTGAAAATAGACAAACGTAATCATCACTATAATAATGTAATACTTTTATTAGAGAACTCAGAAAACCAGAATATAATGTTTTTCTCTGAGAGTAAAATACGAGTAGGAGTGCTATAGTTACCAACAAAAAATAGAGAAGATTCTAGACAGAATCTCCGAGAAGTAATGCTCAACACGCCAAAACGTCAATCCGGAGGTCCTAAATTTTGATCTCCAGCCAGGCCACGTCAGAAAATGGCCTTTTTCTTGGCTGTTTATTTTTATGTTTTTTTTTTTTAAATATTGTAACTTTGAGTTAGTAATAAACTGCCCAATATCCTGTACAATAGATGACTTAAACTCTGCAAATGACAGAGGAACTGTCGCCGAACACTGGTTCACAACTATATAAAATCGCCATTCCGACTCGCTAAGAAGAAGAAGAAGTAGTATTATATGCAATAATTAAAATGTAAAAGCGCTTGAAACTTCGACTTGAGTGTATAAAAATAATGAGAAATAACCAGCCAGCGGACTCTTAGCGATATTCTTTTAATAGGAAGAAAAATATCTAATAAGGATACAGTCAAAGGCGCAAGTAGCTCTTAAAGTCTTTTTTCCTTTTTGTGTTTCTGTTACTTAGACATAGGCAAAAATGTGATTCAGAAATGTTTGAATAAGAATTATTTACTCAATATTACATTTGGCGTGTGGTTTCCCGCAGAGGAGAATAGGGCCACTGCAAGTTCTCCCGTGGATGTCGTAGGAGCTAATAAACATCAATAAGACCTCTCCAACCCGTCTGGTCAGAGAGGAGAGTGTAGCTGTAGACCAACTCCTTCAGAGTGGCCAGAGGAGTTGGCCAACACTCAGTATAGCATGGCTCTGGTAGAACAGAGAGGGTCGTGCTCCTGCAGTGGAGACAAAAACACCTGATGATGATGATGACATTTGGTGAACAAGAGGAACATAATAAACTTATTTACTTATATTTATATAGATCTGCATTTTTTTGACTGGTCGAAGTATTTATTTATTTATTTATTAATAAAAACTTTATTGATCCACAATATACAATTGTTTACAATTTGCGGACTTAACTTAACTTAACTTAACTTAACTTAACTTAACTTAACTTAACTTAAGTATGATTATTTTGATCAACTAGGTATTTAGTGTGTTTTATTTTTAAGCTAGTACTTGCTTAACTTGTGAAAGGACATTTTTTTGTAGTTTTTGCAACACACGGTTACATTGTTTGCTTTTTTTGCATACAAAATTAGCATAGTCATTATGTTTTTCAACTGACTTTTTAAAATGAGGAGATAATTCGTTGCGAACGTTTTTTTTTATGTATATTCACCGATTATTCGGAGACGCCTGGACGGATTTAAAAATTCTTTTTTTGTTTGAAAGAGTAGTTGCGAGGTGGTCCGATAGAAATTTTATCAAAATCAACTTTTGTAGTTTGGAGGTATAGTCGGATTTTAGTTTTAAAAAACTATGACTTTTAATTAATTAGTAATGTTATGCCTGCATTGCTTGCCTATGCTATAAAACATTGAAATATTTTTGTACCTACCATTGGAATTAAAACAAAGGTCTGCATTGTAGTTTTACTTCAATGACTCACAATTGACTACGCAGGGAATGATAAAGTTTATTAATTGAGTTACTTAAGTGGGCAGCCAACTCGGAAAACCAGACTGAAATGTTTTTCTCTCAGAGTGAAATAGGAGTACTTTAGTTATCAACAAAAAATAAAGAAGATTCTAGACAGAATCTCCGTGGCGTAATGATCAACACGCTAGACCGCCAACCCGGAGGTCCCGAGTTCGATCCCCAGCCAGGGCAAGTTAGAAAATTGCCTTTTTCAAATTGGGTTTTGGGTGCTTATTTATATATGGTATTGTATTTATTATAAAACTAGCCGAAGCCCGCGACTTCGTTCGCGTGGACTTTATGTCTCTGGAAAATGCTCATCAGGCTGAACAACTTTTACTAAGGCGGCATTTTTATATCTCTTATAGTTTAGCTGGACCATTATGGTTCTGCATCAGGCGTTCCATTTTCCAAAATTATTTATACCCTATATGTTGCCCAGGCTTAATAGCTATATAACAAAAAAAGTTTCATTCGAATCCGTCCAGTATTTCCGGAGATTAGCGTGTACAAACAGACAAACAGACAGACATTTCTTTTTAAATTCTTACTCTATTACTACGTTCCCATCGCCCCCAATATTTTTTTTGGAAATATATTTAATGTACAGACACACTTTTTTTACTGTTTTATTATATGTATAGATATAGATAGATATAATATAGTTGAGCCGTACCCCGGAAAATACATGTATTCAATACATTATGTATATATAAAAATAAGACAAAATCTACAAGACAGCAATCCGACCAAAACACCCAGTGCTCGATACCCGATATCGAAATAATAAAAAATTCACACATCATAGGTAAGTCTTCCTCATCGCGTCTGGAATATTCAATGCTGCTCACGACGAATACGAAATCGTCGTGACCTCACCGGCCCTGGGTTCGACTATAACATCCTTACGTAATGTGCTGTCAATGGTGTATTTATAGGTGTCCTTTTGCGAGTAGTGTATGGCTGGGTGGTTTGGGCACGCGTGTAGGCTGCTAACATAGTTGCAATAGTTTTAGGGTTCCGAAACTAAATATGGTAAACGATAGAAAACTGTGAAGGGAGTTGACTTACAGAGCCGACCCCAAATAGGGATAAAGCGAGGAAGATGCCGATGATGATGGACTAAGCGATAAAAACGGGACCCTATTACTGAGACACTGTCTGTCACCAGACTGTATTTGGTGCCCTTGAACCGTGATAGCTAGACAGTTGAAATTTTCATAGATGATGTATTTCTGTTGCCGCTATTACAAGAAATACTAAAACTGCTTGACCCTGAGATGTTGAGAGTAAAGCACTACCTTAACGCTCCGCTTATGAGGCGTCCGTTGGCATCAACCTCATTGACTCTGGGTTCGACTATATCCTTACGTAATGAAAGAAAGAAAGAAAGAAAGAAAAATACTTTATTTGGTGCAAAACAGGAGTAATGTGCTATCAATGGTGTATTTATAGGTGTCCTTTTGCGAGTAGTGTATGGCCGGGTGGTTTGTGCATGCGTGTAGGCTGCTAAAATAGTTGCAATAATTTTAGGGTACCTTACTCAAAGGTAAAAATGGGACCCTATTACTAAGACTCCACTGTTTGTCTGGCTACTGGCAAGCGAAGTGTAGGACACTCATCCACAAAGTGGTCTGACGACCTGACCAAGGTCGCTGGAAGGCGCTGGATGCAAGCCATCAAGGCATCCTTACGTAATGTGCTGTCAATGGTGTATTTATAGGTGTCCTTTTGCGAGTAGTGTATGGCTGGGTGGTTTGGGCACGCGCGTAGGCTGCTAAAATAGTTGCAATAATTTTAGGATACCTTACTCAAAGGTAAAAACGGGACCCTATTTCTAAGTCTTCACTGTACGTCTGTTTGTCTGTCTGTCTGTTACCAGTCTGTAAGATAAGATAAGATAAAATTTCTTTATTGCACCAACTAAGTATGACAATAATCAAAAGTACATTTCAAATATAGTAGGTACAAAGGCGGACTTATTACTAAAGTGATTTCTTCCAGACAACCTTTGGGTAAAGAAGACTATAAAATATGTCTGTATCTCATGAACCGTGATAGCTAGACAGTTGAAAATACAAAACACACTAACAAATATTAAAAACAGAATAAAATAAATGTTTAAGTGGAGCATGGAGGATTTTTTATACATACGGAACCCTTTACGTGCGTTTTACTTGTTTTTCTCATAGACAGTGCTGTTTTTTCTTTTTTGCCAGCTTACGTAATGCGCTGTCAGTGGTGTATTTATGAGTGTTCTTTTGCGCGTGGTATATGATTGTGGTGGTAGGACCACGCGCTTAGTCTGTTAAATAGTTTGACCTGTTTTTCTCATATATAGTGCTATTTTTTCTTGTTTTTGAAATAGTTTTATCTATTTTTCTCATAGATAGTGGTATACTTTCTTTTTTCCTAGATACGAAGATCTTGTAAGCATCATCGTCATTAACCCTAGGTTTGACTGTAACATCAGTACGCAATGCGCTTTCACTGGTGTATTTATGGGTGTTATTTTGCGCGTGGTGTATGGCTTGAGTGGTTTATTAATTACTTAGTTTATTAATACTTAGGCTAATAGTTTCTTTTTTTACACTTTTATTTTGCTTTTTTGGATCTTGTTGCTACCATCTTCATCCCTGGCTGTGGCAATAATTAAATAGTTTCATTCGTTTCTCACACAAAGGTAATTCTCAGTTATTTTTTTGTTTTTAGACTCATAAGCCAAGTGTGACTCTAAAAACATGGCACCTTGGAAAAGTTGACATAAGTGTAATTAACCACTTACAAAATAACTAAAAAAAATAATAAGTAAATAATTAACTTACGTAATGCAGCATTAAACAGACCATTTACCAGAGTATCACTAAAATGATAGAATCCATTAAAATATACAGGTTTTTTCAAACTTTTTGATAAAAAAATAAAACAATAGAAAATAAATGAATATTTACGTACATTGATTTGACGCCTGTCATGTAAATGTATTTGATATTTATGCCACAATGCCAATCGGAACCATTGTTTAAAACAACCTGCTAGCTCGTTGTGTATATTTTCGAATAAAATTACAAAATTAAAATAACACAAAACATTGCCTCAATACAGCAAAACAATTTTTGTTTTTTCATTTTCATTAAACTGTCAACTACCGGAATCGCAGACACAATAGATTTTCTATTGTTTAGCGGTTCACATGTGAACCGTCGGGGTTTAATTCGTTCATATTGAGTGTTTATTCGTACTGCTAACTAACACTGGTGTCAGATTTTCGAGCTGCCTAAAAGCACAGTACGACTATCATCTAGTGACATCTGACATTAATTACACACTAGTGAAATAGCGTGCAGGTTTCCTCACCATATCCTTCATCGGAAGGTGGTGGTATTTAAAAATCATAATATATATACTCACGGACATTGAAGTGGCATGGTGGAAAGATAGCGCTAGATACCTATGTCCGATGGGGCAAAAATGTTCTCGAATAGCCACGTACTGGCAAACGCAGCGTACAAGAACGTAAGTTAGCGCTGACACTGAGTGAAGTGTAGAGGGGATACTGCGCTTGGGTACAGTATTACTTTCTGCGCAATAACGGTCAGCGCTAGAGTTTCGTGCCGCTACCAATAGGACACCTGCTAGGTTGTCAGACGACCTGGGCAAAGTTGTAGGAAGTCGCTGGATGCAGGCCACTTCCGATTGGTCGTTTTGGAAATCCTTGGGGAGGCCTATGTCCAGCAGTAGACTTCCTGTGGCAATATGATGATGATACGAAAAAATCACACAAATTGAGCTAGCCCCAAGTAAGTTCCAGACTTGTTTTATGGGATACTAACACAATGATACTATATTTTATAACAAATACATACATAGACAAACATCTAAGACCCAGGTCAATGTGGAAAAGATCATTTCGCACGTCATCGTACCATCATGAAAACAAACTCAGAGGTCTAACTGAGTTTGTTTTCATGATGCCCACTGGAACTTCATTAGAAACGCGAACACTAACAACATTCCCATTTACTCAACACTGCTTATAAATAAAACAGAAAATATGTCAGCCGTACAAAAATCCCAAAATCCCATTCAGACTATACGAAATCAATGCCTTTCTATTCTTGAAACGAAACAAATGTGGACTGCACTCGGAAAATCGGCTTCCTGCATCGAATGCAGTAGACAGAGACAGACGTATGATTTGTACTCAGATAGAAAGAGATGGAAGCTATGCGGACAGTCTGAGACGTGCATGGAATTGCAAATGCGATGAAATTCTACGTCATCCGAGTTTTTCTTTTGTTTTCGAGAGTTAAGCAATATTCGGGCGGAGAGTACCTCTGTAACAGCTAATGACGTTTGCGTGACAGTGACAATACAATAAAATACAAATTAACTTTCTGGGTTTTTGGCGGGAGATTGAGATTAAGGGGTTCAGTTGGAATTCGGCTTTGCAAATTGCTTCTAGTGGACTTTATAATATGAAATTGGTGTAGTTTGGTGTTATAAATGCTCATTCTTTTATTTGCGGACATTGGTCGGCGTCTTTCGTCTCTCGTTGAAAACCAGTGGACTCGTATATATTTACCGCCAGAAGCTCTCTTGAAGCAATCAAAGGACCTACACCAACCTTTGATTGTTTACGGTTAAGGTTAGGAATAAATAAGTGAAGAAAACTTTAAGATTGGCTCTAAACAAATAGTATCCAAAGCCGTACATAAAACAATTATTAAAAAAAAAAACTTTTTTACAGGTCCCTTGAAGCAAATAAAGGACCTTTTTTTTGACGAGGTGAAATGTGTATATCACAAACTTTTTTAGGTGCTGGGATGTTTTGGGGGGCTTTTTTAGGCTTTGATTTTTGCTACTCCGTTCTGAGTGTTCCACGACACTGTTTTTTTTTATTTCTCTCAAGAATTTTTTTTATGCCGCGCATTTACGTAAAACACGAAAAAATTTAATGTTACCGATTTATATTGATTTCTTATTTCTTTTTTACAGTTTCTCGCTGAAAAGTCGGAAATGATCTGACGTCTAAGGTACATACATGATAACATTTTAAACTGCACTGCTTTGAGTGAGGCACCGACGAATGAATATTAATAAATATATATGTATAGTTTGAATGAATATTATGATATATATTCCTAGAATTAAAATATAACGCTTTTAAAAATGCGAGTTAGAGAAAACTAGTAGAATCGGGCACATAGCACGAAATTATAAGCCACGTAGATTTCACATATATATATACGACTTTTTTATAAACTTGTACCTATCAGTATGTGTGTAGATATATTAAAATATTGCCATAAAAAAAACCGGCAAAAGTCCAGCCGGGTAGACTACATATTTCGCGCTTTTGCAAGTTAAGCGGCACAGGGTGTGGTTCGCACTTGGATGGCTGACCACAAGTGGCATAAAAACTTCTTCTCAGCTCTTTCAAGGTTTGTCAGATGCCTAGACAGCTTGAAAAATCTTACACCATTATTGGTTATTTACACACACAAAAATTTATATAATGGAAATATTTCCCCAATTATATATTTTCCCCGTATAACTACTGCACAAAAACAATTAGTAAATCAAATTGGTATAGTAAATTGGAGGTATTTTGCTGTAGTATAATTATTACATGTGTAATTATCATTCCCGCGTCCCTGCCACTTGATATTTAAACCATTCGTCGAATTTTGGTTTATGTATTGATGAGTTTGACGTTAACGTCTGTCTTTCGGTCTGTTTGTCTATTTTTAGCAAAATGTTTAATAATTTTGTAAGTAAGTTATGTTATAAAATAATTATATGAAAACATTAAAGTGGCAAAATACAATTTTTTGCAACATCATATCTTCAAGTTATTTAAAAAAACAATCAACCCTTTTTACTAAATAAAGAGACAATCATTATTTTATACTTATTCTCAAGTACAAGCAACAGCCACCCACGATTAAGATAAGAAATATCCTAGCGGTCGAAAAATACCGCAAAAAAAGTTAATGCGCCGATAAAAAACACCCCACGAAACGCGATAAAACCTATAATTATTCATTTTGCGCCTCTCCAAGGAGAATCGTTTTCATTCCGCACACCTTTGCGAAATATGGTCTTTCATAACTTCGCGAAATAATTTAATGCAGCCCGGAATATGTAAAAATACGTGGGCCGGTTCGTTAGGCTCATCTCGTCGAATTCGCAAATCGTCTAGACAGGAGCACATTGTCCAATCGTTGCGCGTTTGAACTTGTTTTATTCTTTAACCCTCCATTAATTGCCAATCATACGTTCAGTAATCCACAACTTCATAATCACGTTTCTATTCCTGTGGCAAACAATATCCGATTCTGATTACTTTCAATTTATTCAAACTAAGAGTATTTAATTTAACAGTTATCAAGTCAAATTATTTTTTGAAATGAGTTTTTTTAATTATTTTATTTCTTTTGAATAAACGAATAAGCTGCTATTGACTATTCCCGACTAGCTACTAGCTAGTTACAATTTTCGAGCTTTACATACGAAAAGTTCAAAATGGAATAAAAGTTGTCTTTAATGTGGCCTGAACGATAAAAATAATGAACACTGTGTGCAGGCTGCTTCCAATCCTGTAATTTTTAAATGCTTATGCCTAGCAGTCGTGTTCTCGAAGCTAAAACTGGACCATTGTGTTCGTGGACAAACAGCGAATTGTAAAAATGAGCCGGTTTGGGTAATTTTTGGCTTGCACCGTCATTATTACCCATCCTG
The DNA here is from genome assembly GCA_963555685.1 of Acrobasis consociella. Lineage (NCBI taxonomy): Eukaryota > Metazoa > Arthropoda > Insecta > Lepidoptera > Pyralidae > Acrobasis > Acrobasis consociella. Next base: position 20,422,173 of record OY743110.1, on the reverse strand, counting down.
CAGTCGTGTTCTCGAAGCTAAAACTTGACCACATGTATGTCAGGCTGGACAAACTGCGAATTGTACGAACTGCGCCTACGAGTCCCCAGGAATATGTAAAAATGGGCCGGTTTGGGTCAATTTCGACCTGCACCGCTATTATTATCCATCCTGCAGTTATGTTCTCGAAGCTTAAACTTGACCATATGTATGTTAAGCTAGACAAACTGCGAATTGTACGAACTGCGCCTACGGGTCCCCGGAATATGTAAAAATGGGCCGGTTTGGGTCAATTTCGGCCCGCACCGCCATTATTACCCATCCTGTTCCTTATCTGCGTCTGCAGTATAAATCAGTATTATTTCTCCCGCGAAATATTATTTTCCATATCTAATCAGCAAGAAATATGGAAGTGATAGTGGAAACGTATTTATGGGAGGGTGAGGCGGAGAAAACTATTGTTTTAGTTATTGTTACTGAAGTTTATGTCTATGATATTGAAAACGCGTTTGTTATATCTGCAAAAAATATTGTAAAACGTCTTTTTACGTTAAAATAAACTGTCTTTAATTTTTTAAACCTCGACATAGAAGGGGTATTATAAGTTTGACGCTGTCTGTCGGTCTGTCTGTGCCATCGTAGCGGTCGAACGAATGGACCGATATCGATTCGGTTTGTTTTACGTCAAAGCAAGTTCTTTTGCGGTGATTCTTAGCTATGGCTGATGGAAATCGATTTAGCCGTTTAAATTAATTGAGATTAACGCTTGAAAGTCAGGGCTTTCTCTAGCAAATCATAGATGGCGCTACGTATATCGAGACGTATGAGATTGTTTTCAGAATATTCGGAATGTGTCATGTCTGTTACTTCTAAGTATTCATCTACACAGTTTGATTGGCAACTTGTACGTTAATAAGAAAAGTACGTCGAGTTCTTAGGGGTCCCCCGACCCTAGACCAAAATACAACTTTCCATACAAACGTACTCTACGTTTCATTTCAAAACGACATGTCCGATTTCGACAAAATTTTGTAATTTCAAAGATATTGCAATTATCTAGGTTTATAACTAGTTTTCGTCACTAAACATATGAACTTTAAATAGAATATAGTGTTATTTATAATTTTTGACCATCAGTATGGGAAACTTCTAAATCGTTATATTTTCTTTCCAGTTCATAATTTTACTGTAGGAAACCAGTTTTAAACCTAGATAATTGCAATTTCTTTACAATTACCAATTTTTAGCGGAATCTGACATGTGGTTTCAAAATTAAACGTAGACTACGTTTGTATGGAGAAGTCTAGGGTAAGGGGACTCTTAATAACAAAAGAACGTCGAGTTCTTAATTCAACTTATGAAGGAACAAAATTTAAATATGTATGGCACAAACAAAGCATACCCGATACGGTATCGATTTTATATCGAGTGTATCGACTCGGTCAAATTACGCCTGTGGTCAACGCGGTGGCGCCGCGTCATCCTGCGGTTTTTCGCAAGTGATGACCCTGTTTTAGTTGGAGCTTCAGTAGTGCAGCAAATGTTTTCAATGATAGGGTTGCCAATTTGCTAGTTTCCAACGAGTCAAATCAGATACTTCTTTCTAAACGTCAAAACAAACATGGTCTATGGGATTTGTACGAAACAGCACGTCATGACGTCATGGAGTCGAATAGCGCTAATATTATCAGTTTTTCTGATTAATAAATTTAAAATCGAGTTGAAAATTAATATGATCAATGACTCGTGACATTATTTTGTGACGTTATAATCTCTTATCAGTACAAATTATTATATTCATGACCCTGGATACTACCCTATTATTTTGACGATCTTTGTTGCTTAGTGGTCATTTAGCCGCGCTGTCACACCAGATGTCCCGGATTCGATCCCCGGTCAGGTCAAGATGGAAAATGATCTTTTTCAGATTGACATGAGTCACAGAATTAATTTTTTTATTTATGTATTACATTAAGGAGACCCCTAGAATCCCGCGCAATATGCGTCCTCGTTCTCCGTCCCCGCACCTCTCCCACGTTCTCGCCTTGTCGCGTGTGTTGGGAGCGAACACACACATTGCCGTGTACACGTATATATCGTTTCGTTTGTAGTAGTAGGCATAATAGACTTCTATGAAGTACCTACTATACCTGTGCTTGGGTCAAATATTGTGATATTGAAAGGTACAAAAAGCCATTGATGCCGATTGCTTGACATAGCAATAGCAAGGGCTTTATCTACTCTAGCACGGAGGAGAAAAGTTGAAATAGCCAGCCTTTTTGTCACCTTGCCTCGCGGATATACCTAATAACTCGAAATTTTTAAAGATTTCTTCTTTAAGGTTAAATTTTTTATAAATTAAAAAAATATTATTGGAACGAAGTTCCTTATCGCGCGTTGCGAAAGGAGGCTAGACGGAAAAAATTAAGAACAAAAGTTGTAACGACACTTTTTGCTATAGTTGTAAGCCGTGCGGCGTGCGCATGTTTCTTCCATCCGGGTGTCCGTTGACACCTCTCAAGTTTTTTATATTAATCTCATTCCACAGTAAAAAATACTTATACTATCGACACGTTTAATTCAAACCACCAGCTAATATTTCATTAGCAATCGTGTAAAACCGCAATTGGATCAAAACTATTTAATACTATTACTACGCAACAGGCAATTTTATTATGCATATTTTGGTTCATATTTAATACTTATAAAACAAAAATACCTCTTAAAATGAAAATTGGTTAATTAATGATTTGAATTTTGAATTGGGGATATCTCACTATCTCTTTCGCATGCGCGAGATCTAATAGCAGTGACGTCAAAAGCGCTGTATGTTCTGTTAATTAACAGTTTCCATTCACATGTATCCTTGTTCTGTTACTTAACAGTTTCCCTTTCCATTAAATCTTAAAATCTGTCTCTTAATATTTATTGTGCGTACCAATCACCAGGCATAGGTAGACCGCTGCCGAATCAGATCGAGAAGAATGGGCGAAAATGTAAGTGCGATGTGATAGCGTCAAATTCCAATTTGAATACTTTTGTCCATCTCACCCACCACACCATCACACTAAAAGTGGCCTTTGGATCTTGCAGCTCTGGTCTCTGTCTGCTTAGAGCGGCATGACCTAATATTGTGGGATATTCCTCAAAGCGCAACCATTTTGAGGCGCACCTCAGCTATTGCTCGGAGCACATCTTTTTAAACGTGCGCTTCGAGGAATAAGATTTTAATATTTGAAGTACGAGTATTCCTCGAAACGTACCTTATAGTTGCGCTCAAGCACGATAGCAATTAAAATTACATTTTATTACTCAAAGCGCACCCAAGCTTAAAAACTAAAAACTTGAGAGGTGTCAAGGGAACCCGGATGGAACGAAGTTCCTTTTGATTAATTAGAAGAGAGGGACAGATAGAGAAACACGCGCACTCCGCCAAAAAAGTGTCGTTACAATTTTTGGTCTTAATTTTTTCCGTCTAGCCTCCTTTCGCAACGCGCGATAAGGAACTTCGTTCAAAAAATATATTCTCAAGACTGTAAGTGCAATAAATAAAATCAATAAATACAGTTTTTTAAAAGGAAAACTTGAAGCACTCTCTCACATTCCAAGAACAAATAAGACCTACAAGCGCCTGAGGAACAATAAATTAATTCAATTGATCGAGAAAAACCTCCGGATGCGTAGGGACAGGATTACAACTTTTTCCATCTAAAACTTGCCCAATAAATCTGGAACTATCGCCAACTTGCTCTATTGACAATTTATGGCAGATTTGCATTATCACTGAATTACTGAGCACAAGTTTGTGACGATTCGGGATGGAACTTACTATGTTAGGCAGAAATTGTGTATAAAATCAGATTTAAAAGATTTCTTGTTGACGTTAGGCGGCGACTGGATGTAAAACTTCGCCCCACGTTGGGCGCCAATTTGGGAACTCCACCTGTCACAGCTCAGTAGGTGTGCTCATACATAAAATGTGTACAGTAGATGTCGTGGAACAAGAGATCGAAAAGGGTTAATAAATGTATATAATACTAGCTGCGCTCCGCGCCTGAAGTAGCCTATGTGTTAATGAAGGCTTCCTGCATATCAAGTTTTATCAAAATTGGTCCAGCTGGGAGTAAGTCACAAACATACACACACACTCACAAACTTTCGCCTTTATAATATTAGTGTAATTTTAAGCACACCTCAACTCAACTGAACCCTCTGGCCTGACACCAAATTCTTCGACATTGAACAGTTTCAGATTTTATATAATTTTTTAAACTGAAAACCGACCAATCTAGTCAACCGTCTCTATGAGACCACCTAACAAGTATACCCTTTAAAACTAAACAAGAATTTTCGAATTGGTCCAGGCGTTTCTGAATAATCGGGGTACATGCTTATAAAAAAAAAAACATATAGTCATTCGAATTGATAACCTCACCGTAAGACGCGAGTTAACTACTACTAGCGCTATCTAGTGGTGTTTTAATGAACTATTTTCCGTATATTGAGTTTACTTTACTTTATATATAAAGATTCAGTTTTTTCATTTTTTTCTACGGAAAAAGGAGAAAACCACACAAAAACGTTGTATTTCTATGAAAGAAATCTATAAAATATGCCATCAATAAAACTCGATGAGGTGTTAAACCTCTTAATCTTATTATTGTAACCTTTGACATCGGAAAAGCGAAAAAAGCCGTTTTCTTTACAATAACAATGCGCTAAGTGTTTTGGTAGTCCTAACAAAACAAATTTGAATTAAAAGCTTACTCTTTCTCCCCTCTGATGTTATTGTTTTCTATAGTAGAGGGTGATTGACCTAAATACAAAGTAATGATGTGTTTCCTTTGTGTTGAGATTAAAATACCATACACAAAGTACTTATTAATAAATATTTTAAGGACCTCGGTAGCCTGGCGGGAGTGTACATTACTCTTTCGCAAGTTAAGCGACATTGAGTTTGGTCCGAACTTGGATGGGTGGCCACAAGTGGCTTAAAAAATTTTCAAGCTCCTCCGTGCTTCGGAAGGTATAAGCCGTAAGTCTCAGCTGTCATCATTGTAAGACAGTCGTCAAGCAATGTCAGATGCCTTTAGGCAACCTGAAAAATTAGACACTAGTGTTCACCTCTTACATACACGATAAACAAACAGACAATACATAACTATGGAAAAAAAATCAACATTTATTTCTTCTAAATTAGAATCTACAGTAATGTTTATTAGAATAATGTTGCCGGCCTGAAATGCCTGCAGTTTAGCGTAAAGATAGACTTAAGATACATCCAACTAGATTTTTTAAATCTTTAAGTTTTTTCACCAACTTATTTCGAAATAAATATTGGCTATCATTATTAATTACTATAGTTTTTCAAGTCTGTAATGTCAGTTTAAAAATGAAATATTTTTTACTTAGACTTTTAAAAAATTGGATTTGGTGATATATTCTTGGGATTACAAGGCAATATTTACAGAGGCCAAGGCCAAACTCGGGCTATTCCCGGATTTGTTTAGACCTTAACAAAGTACGGGCCTTTGTGCGAAATCCAATTCAGACCTGGAGTTCAATTTTTGAAATTCATGGCGTTTGTATTTAGCGTTCTTATCAGAATCTCTGGTGTATTACAAATAGTACTTAATCAAACATTTTATTATTTTCATTTTGTTTTCAGTTGAACAATTATATTATTGTCTTTATTTATTTTGTGCAATAAAAATTACAAAGATATCAAACATTTAAATTTTAATAATTTAAATCATAAAATTGGATTTAAAAAAAGGTAATTTTCGCAAAAATTTTAATTTAAAAAACAAGCGTTATTTTTGGTACAGAAAAGGCATTAAATTGCAGAATTTCTGTTCTATAAAATTCCCTACTCATTTACTTTGCCTTGTGGCACAAAAAGTACTTATGTATAAAACCGAATATCCAACAAATTTATTACAGCAGAAATGACATCCGTTTGGCTTTCTCCTTAAAAATCGTATGATGAGCTATCAATATTTATTTTAATATAAAAAAAATTACGCTTTTGACCCTGACATAAATCTATCAATTGGAGTCCGGAGAAGTAAAAAAGAAAAAAGAAAATTTCGACACGTGTTAGTGATGTTCTCTGTTTTGATTCGATGAAGTTCAAAAATTGAACTCCTGAATACCCTGTGTTCTCATATAAAAGGTTATATTTTTCGGGACGAGAGCTGTCATATCGGAAACCTTGGAAAGAAACCTTGTTACGTAATTTGATGTATTACAATACAAAAGAACGGGCTTTGGGTCTCAACCTTTGAAAGTTACGCATCATGGATTTACTTGTGCAGAATTTAACAGATTTTCTAGTTCTCTATATATTATATCTCTCTCATTTTAGTCACACGAATTTCATGACTTCTTAACTCCCCTCCTCCTTGTTACAGTTGATTACAATTTTGGGGTACCCCCACCCCATAGTGTAATATGACGTCACAGATTCCCTTTATTTATTCAAAATTAAAACAAACTAGCGAAGCTACTAAATATTTAACAGATTAAGCTGGAAATATTTTACAGTTTATTTATTATTATTTAAAATTTTATTGCTTACATTTATTTTATTGATTTTGTATTGTGACGTCAGGAACCTTATGATCCCTTGTCACACAATGTCACACTTTATTGATCCTCCCCCTTAATGTATGACGTAATTAATGGATGGTCCCTTATGCAAAATGATTTTCCTCAATAATATTGACTCAAATGCGATAGCGATCTTGTAATGTCACCTCTACCCGATATAGAGGTACAGACTCTGAGCTTTTAGCCATATCGATAAAGCAGCTTTCGTCAAGTACAGCTTTGAGCTTTCTCTCCTTAAAAGGGTGGTGGATACAGCGTTGTTAAAACTTGAGCGATGACTGCTAAGTAAATGCTTAAGCTAAAAAGTATCTTCGTAACTTTTGAATGAAAGTTAATTTTAAGTAGGTATATTTTGTTCTAGAAATATATTTTGGGGGGTTAAATAATTTTACCATTTACCTCTTTTTACATTACCTCTGACATTGTTTTACAATTATTACAAAAAAAAATCTTAAGAAGTTTGACAATATACTCTGAGGTAGGTATTATACAACACGTCACCAAATAAAAAACTTTTGTGACAGTCTATAGTATGTCATGAAGTTTATATTTTTAAATATCTTTATAATAATATACATTTGAAGTAAGATAGATATAGGCTAGTGCCAAGAACTGCTAAAATTATAACGTTCCCATTAATATTCAATACAAAATCAAAGACAAAATAGTTAAATTGTCTTTGCCAAAATTTCTCTGCAAGTCTTCCGGCATAATGCCGACAAAAGCCTGTCTCTTAAATAAAGTAGAGCTTATTTGTACAAAATATGAGCTAACAAATTGCAGTACACGAGTCACTGATGTAACTTTTATAGTATTTTATACACAGGAACATTGGACAAGCTACGGAAATAAAGACGGCGCGCGTGACAAACAAAAGAGAACTTTAAATTCAAGGGAGCAAGTCGCAAATTTATTGAGCGCGCAAAGTGCCCAAGATAATCTTATTGAGGAGTCATTTTTGACCAATTTCGCTCGGTATTGAAAATATTATGTACAGGCCGACGATACAAAGTCCTAGGCTTTGTGCTTCGTTTGCTAAGTTTTGTTCATTTTTCGTGTTTCTATTTGGTGTAATTTTGCAGGAAGGCCGGCAAAGGACATTTTACATAAGTTGACCTCGCCGCCTTAGGATATTAAATATTGGAAAAAGTCTACGGATATAAGAACTTTTTAGGTTTTAATATTTTCCTTTTAAATCTAATATCTCCAATGCTGGTCTAGGAGAAATGAAAAAATTTAGAATGTACCAGTTGCTTCTCTTCCCGCGCAGATCGTAAAAGCCGATCGAGGGAATGGGCAAAAATGCGAATCATGTTAACAGGCGATGCGGCTAGCAACCCATCACTGGATTGATTGCTTTTCCATCTTCTCGCCCACCATGACGCTAAAAGTGGCTTTTGGGTCTTGCGGCCCTGGGTTCTGCATAGAGCCGCAAGACCCAAAATGCTCTGTCTGCCTCATTAGGGATAAAGACGTGATAGTATGTATGTATGTAAATCTAATATATAACTTAGTACGCTTAAAAATTGCTTTTACATCTTTTTGTTCATAATTACGCTAAAAGTGGCTTTTGAGTTTTGTGGCCCTTGGCTCTGTCTGCTTAGAGCCGAAAGATACAAAATGCTCTGTCTGCCCCATGAGATAAAGACGTGATAGTATGTATGTATGCTTATTAAAGCAATAAAAAGCGACAGTAAATTTTTCAGATTGCTATTTAAGGTCTCAGTAAGGTCTTGGAAACGTTGGAACCCAAAATACCTGATGTCATCACTCCAACGTTAAGGTAGGTAGGTTCAGGTATTTTAGGAATAATAAGTCGCAGGTCGCCTAAATCAGGATGAATAAAAGAATATAGGGAAGACTGTTGCCCAGCAGTGGGAGAATAAAAGAAACAAAAATATAACTGTTGAGTGTAGACATTCAAACAATTTTATTCTTTTTACATAACAGAACTTTCAATAAATAAATAAATGATTTATTCCTCGAAACATCAATACAAAAGAATTTGTAAGCTTTAAAACATGTACTTGATTAAAGAACGACAATGACAAAAAATCTATAAATGAGATTAATTTAAAAAAAATTAGAATAAAAAGCATTCCTCGGTCTACTTTTGAGTTGTAAAAAACAAGCCAATACCTATGCTCGTCACATAAAATCCGAAGAACTCCAATATCTCCGTAGAATCCGAAGAATACAAGAGAACAAAGCGAAGGTAGACGCCGATTCATTGCGCTCTAATTAATTAACTATTAAATTGTGAAATTGCCGACTCCGTTTGTCTCTCGCCTCGTATTTTCCCGTTTTTTATTTCCTCTTTGTACAACACCTATTTGCCGTAAGACGATTACAATCGTTTTTTAAACGTTCCTTTCTTAAAATGAACTTTAAACTTCTTCAATGCGTTTTATTTCTAACCAGCCAGATGCATAGTTATTTTTAATCATAAGTGGCCTCTTTCATGGCCAGTGATTTAATTTCCGAACGCACTCCACAGATAAAACTAAGCAGCACTAATGTAACTGGCACAAAAAATAACCCTAAATCACTCTCATTCGTCTTGTAAACGTCACTTCCAATTAGAAAAAAAAGGAAACATGTGATAGCAATCAACCAGTAAAGAGCCATGCAGTAAATCAGTCGAGGACTAAATACGTCATCGCGGGAATAAAGATGGCGGCGTCGTTTCAAAATTCGAACGCGGAGTGAATGGGAACGAATGTAATACGGAGCGAATGGGTCCCCAGCCGACAGTTCCGTAGCAAGGAACGCATATTTTCTATGACATTCTGATAAGCAGCGACGCTCCATGCATTGTTGCAGTGCAGTTCCAACGTTATTGCCAAATACAATGCTAGTTTGAACAGACAAGACGTGTTTTGTTGCTGAATTTAAATTTTATGGCGACGATGATAATATTTATCTATTTTTGGAATGATTTAGTAAATTTTGTTAATATCAGCTGCAACGTCTTTTATACTAACAAATTATAGATCTTTAATATTTGAAATAATCATTTTTATTATTACTTTACAACGATAGCATTAATTTTAATTGGTGAAATGATATACCAACATTAACATTCTCAAAATGTTGTAACAGCTCAAACGGTATTTTTTATGAACATTTTAACATAATAGCGATAGAAAATTGCTATTAAATATAATTTATTGATCAAGAGCATCTTCAGATGTAGCAAATTATGCTAAATCAATCCACATTGTCATTCAAACTACTGTGCTATGCACAATGCAAATGAAATCATATTGAACGCCATATTGTAAGGGTCCTAGCACACAAACTCGTTATTTTTAGATTTTGCAAATGTCGAGTGTCGTACTTCACTTAAAATATACTTCTGTAGTTTTAGAAATTCAGTAAATCAGAATTCTCTTGTGATTTTCTTACCCACATGTAATTTTTGAACAAATTATACAAAATATTGTAGGTACTTACTTACGCATTAAGATGCTCGGATCAGTAATATGTACCCAGGTATTTTTAGATTTTGCAAATGTCGAGTGTCGTACTTCATTTAAAATATACTTCTGTAGTTTTAGAAATTCAGTAAATCAGAATTCTCTTGCAATTTTCATACCCACATGTAAATTTTGAACAAATTATACAAAATGTTGTAGGTACTTACGCATTACGATGCTCGGATCAGGAATATGTACCCAGATTAAAACATGTGAAGAATTTTGAGGCGAAATTTTTCCTCACGTGTTTTAATTTGGTTTTTAACACACTTAAAAAAGAGGAGGTAATTAATATGCTTTTTTATTTACCGATTACTCGAACACCTGACACAAATTGGGAAAAATCTTTTTTTTTTTTTATAAAAGGGTACCATATTTTTCAGGTGATCTAATTTAAATTTTATCAAAATCATAAGTCTGTTATGGTGTTAAAGTTGGTTTTTGGTATGTAATACTATTATTAATTCTGTGTTTTTGGTTTAGATAGTAGTAAAATTAAATTGAACTAAGAGCATAGACATTTTTTATTTCCTTTCTTTTCCATGTCCTTCAATTTTTCATATATACATTGATTGGTCAGAATTAGCTCTGAATTAACAAAAAAAAATTGTACTTTACTAATAATAAAGTCGGAATGTTTGCATTAGCCCTAACCATCACATGAATGCACTTCAACGAGCTACTCAGAGACATACATGGTCGTCCAATCCACAGAATTCTATTTTTGAATCATGAAATTAAGACTTTGAATAAAGGAGCGTATTAACTACGCGATGTATCACATAGTTTTGTCGCTGTCTCTACGGTCACAAAATAAACTTAGTTAAGAACACTTAATTTATGGGATATTTAAATACAGTGCGCTTTTAATTAATGGGTAAGTTCATGGTATTGATACTTTAAAAACATGTGGCAAAAGGGGAAAAGAAATTTCAAAACACCATACTTAAAGATGTTGTAAATATCGTCATATATTGCTTGACAAATGTCAATAAAATCTTACGTACGGAACTTTTTATATTCCATAAAAACATGACTCTCATCCTATTTCAAAATCAGACCAAATTAGATTTTCTTACTATCGTGTATCACTCAATGTTACTTGACAAGGCAATGCGAAAAAGGTATTTCTTTCTTCGATCTCAAAGCTGACCAAAGGCAATCGATTTCATACAAATTTTATAACATTCGTTCGTATTCGTTTCGAAATCGAATGCACTTGGTCAGTACGTGCTTTAAAATAAGTTTTAACAGAGTAGCGTCAAGTGAGTCTCTAGGATATTTCGGTTTATTGTTTAAAACGGGACAAAGGTTTTTTAGTGCCGTTTTAGGAGTCCAGCGCACTCTCGCTTGATTTAATATTTATGAGGTTTTCGGTGCATGTAAATTTAGAAACGCGCCTTGGTTTTATTGTCAACTTAGACTTTTTTGTTGTAAGTTTGTTTAGGTTCTGTGGAACACTAAACTTCAAAAGTTGTTTCGAATATTGACTTTGTAGAGTACAAAAACGTGCAATGTACTCAATACGTTTTGATACTCAAAAGTTTTTATTTCTAACGGGGAAATTAAGCCTGGTGTCGCAAAATTGTGGTAACATTGATTAATCAAATATTATATTTCTCTTATAATATAAACGCAATATTTGCATACTTTGCGTTTTAGCAAACCAATATTATGTTAACATACACCGAAGAGCAAAATAAACACTATATTTTATTGAAATACCAAATATTATTTTTCAACACATTAGCTCGGAAAGTGCTACTTACCACATTGATTTTACAAATGTAATGCCATTCATTACGCACACATTCGAAATCGTGCGGTAAATGTTACTTACCGCACAAGTGCGGTAAAGTGCTTTTTTAAATGTTTTTGGAATAAGATTCTATAAATCCAAAATATCGAATATTATTTTTGAAACATAAAATCTCTGCATGCAGCCAGCCTAGACTCATACCGAAACCTTGTTTTACTCAAATTATTCAATTTTATATCCTAGTAGGTGAGTAAAATTCTTGTAACAACAATAAAATGAATTTATAAATCATCTCTGTTTAAAAAAAAAATTGTCAACCCGCCTCGACTGTAATGAACAGTTTACCACACTTGTATCATAAACTACTATTAAAGCCCGCCGGACGTATTGGGTCCGTGTATAAATATAGTATCATAATGTCACTAAACTCACTAACATAAAAAAACAGGTAGGAAGTACAGCCTAGATCACATATTTAGAAGAAATACCACACTTAACCGTTACTAAATAAGTAAATATATACGGCCAAACCACATGATATATTTTATATACATTAACATGGTTTGTCAGGATCGTAGCAAGTGGAGGTCCATAGTCTCTGCCTACCCCTGCGGGAAACAGGCGTGATATTATGTATGTATGTAACATGGAAGTAATTATGATATCTAGCTTTATATCTTTTAGAAGCCAAGGTAGTCAGTACTTGTATTCAATAGTAATATTATGTAAGTTTGTAAAATATTATAGTTTTTCTGTGTTACCTAATTTTTTTTCTTTTCTCTTGATCAGCATGAAATTGTTACAAACGTTATAGTATCCTAGGTTTAAAGTAAATTATTTTGTACTGATAAGTAATTAAATTATCATTAAATAATGTCACTAATGATTGATCATTACCATTTAGTACTTGATTTCAGATTTATCAATTGGTATAAAAAGAATATTAAAAGGCAAGAGCCACTAAACTCATAATTAAGAAAAAGAAAAACTAATATTAAAGCACTATTTCACTCCAAGAAACTATGACGTCATGGCTTGGTATTTTATACAAATATCCATATCCTTAGAAAATATTTCTTGATTTGACTTCATGAAAACTAGCGCATTGGCAGCTTCTAGCTATACGTCCTCGGTCTAAAACACTCGTAAATACACCGTAGAATCGGATTCGGCTCTAAAACTGTGTCAATATAATCTCAAAATAAACTAGAAATAAAGCTGTTGCAAAGTGCCACTTGCACCCACACTTGACAACCAGTGTAAATTGACACCCTTCCATCTAGCGACGTAGAAGCGTCTATATTCAGTCGCTATTCTGACGCTAGTGGCGACCAAATTTTATTGGAAACAAAGACGAAAATATTAAAGTGATTTTGTACATATAAGACACATTCTCTTTGGGAGCTTACTCCCAAAGATAATGTGATCATTACCATTAAGAATTTGATTTTAGATCAATCTATTGTCATCGTTATCGTTTGTTGATTTAACTTGATGAAAACTTGCGGATTTGCAGCTTCTAGCTATACGTCCTCGGTCTAAAACACTCGTAAATACACCGTAGAATTGGATTCGGCTCTAAAACTGTGTCAATATAATCTCAAAATAAACTAGAAATAAAGCCGTCGCGAAGTGCCACTTGCACCCGCTCTTGACAACCAGTATAAATTGACACCCTTCCATCTAGCGACGACGAAGCGTCTATATTCAGGCGCTATTCTGACGCTAGTGGCGACCAAATTTTATTGGAAACAAAGATGAAAATATTGAAGTGAGTTTGTACATATAGGACACATTATCTTTGGGAGCAGCTTGCTGTGTGGTTTTTGGCAGAGTACATAGGGTACCTAGTCCTCCCGTGGATGTCGAAAAAGGCGACTTAGGAAATACAAGCTAAACAAAGCTTATAATCAACAAAAGGCTTCGCCAACCCGTCTGGCCAGCAAGGAGAGTGTAGGCCAAGTCCTCTGGCTGCTCTAGCCAAGTATGGCTCTGGTAGTACAGAGAGGGTCGTGCTGCTGCAGTGGGTACTAAAAGACCTGATGATGATATAAGATACAAGTGACATCTAATTTCCGAAATAAAATTTGTATTCAGGCGCTGCTGCAATGTCAGTAGCGACCCCTGTTAATCATTTTATTGGGAACAGATATATCATGGTATAATAAAATAAGGTATTCTCTTCCCGTGACAGTTGATGACGTAGGTGGAACTTGACTGCGTAATCAGTTTGATATGTTGCCACTGTGTGAAATTGTATTACCCGAGCGTAATGCATTTTTGAACTTTAAATACCAATTTCGAATTAATAACCCATTATATCAATTTATAAAATATTGAATTGATGAATCACGCAAGAATCGCGAGATACTAAATAGCTAAGTTACTTAATATTTTATTTAATATTCATGAACTAATTGAGAAAGTCCTTATATTTACTGAAAAGAACAATCAGTGGCAACACTTTGTGACGTAGTCAAGTTCCATCTCGGGAAGAGAATACCTGTTTTATTATACCATGAGATATATGAAGTTGATTTTGTAGACATAAAGGATCTTGTTAATACATATCAATATTAAAATTAAGTAATATCAATCCAAGACTAAAATAAAAGATGAGGGAGAGTAACAGCCGAGCTCTAGTGAGACTGGGCTGGTCTTGTGAGTAGGATGCACTCGAATAGGGCTAAAATAACAACAGATTAGGTCTTTACGATAAAAATATACGAAGTAATAAATACAATATTACCTTTACGTGTCGTCATTAGGCTTTAATATGCAAATAAATTTTTAGGGATTTTTTTTTGGTACATCTTAAATCTGTGTAAAATAAAATAACGTTTATTTATTCAAAGAGTTACGTTTGTTTATTTAAAGTATACATAACAGCTTATTTATGTACTATGTAGTTATATATTATTTTATTTCTTAAACAATATTTGTATGTTTTATAAAGTTAACATAGAAGCAATACTTTAAACATGTTATTACTAACGTGGTGTAGTAAGAAATTGTTATCAAGTCATCACACGTTTTTTTTAATAATATAATAAGACCTAATTTATAAAACAATATGAAGTATCTTAGGATTTACTACAAAAATGCTTACTTACTACTTTACTTATACTTCTACCTTTTACTCAATCTATCGCAGGTTGACTGGAAGAGATCCCTTCATGGGATAAGTCCGCCTTTGTATATTTGCTCTTTCGATTTTTTGTACTTTATTTTGTTTTTTGGTACAATAACAAACAAAATGTCTATTGTATTTTTTTTACAGAAATAATAATTTATTTAAAACGGAGCATCGCTGGACTTTCTGTAGAGCTTTAAGGAGGGTCACGTTAGAGTGGTATCTTTATTTTATTTTTCTTAGCACTATCATTTTATCTTGCTCCTTTACAACTGGTTTCATGAACCTTATTTCACTGTCATAAAGTGCATTTTAGACCAGCAATGTTACGTAAGACGTGTGGCTGACTGTACGTTACGTTGTAAAGTGTCTAACCTATGGGATATAGGATGTTATCGCTTGCATTTATCACATTTTATGGGTATTAGGAGTTTCAATCAAGTTCACTTTATGGCTTAGATGTATTTGCAGATAAATAAAGAAAATATTTTGACTCTCTACGTATTTTTAACCGACTTCCAAAAGGAGAAGGTTATCAATTCGAATGTATTTTTTATGTATGGTCCCTGATAAGTATAACTCCAGACACTTGGACCAATTAGGAAAATTCTTTCGATGTGGTCCCATAGAAATTTTATCAAAAAATGTTTATAGTCTGGCTTTGAAGTCAGTTATTAGTTTCGAAAAATTATATTTTTATAGTTTTTCTTTGCAGGGAATTTATATTTATTTGTATTGTAATAATAACGTACATATATACATACCATGCCTCTTTCCTACAGGGGTAGACAAACACTATGGACCTCTACTTGCTACGATCCTGACAGACCTCTTTCGCTTCATCACTCTCTTCATGCATTGTATCCCAAAAATAACGGAAGCTGAACAAAAATAGCTTGGGATACTAACTTGCTTGTTATATGTACTTGAAAGTCAAGTTTATAAAGATTAACACATTGCTGGACTCTCAGCCAGACACGTAGAAATAACAATTGATGTACGTCTATAGACGTAGTGTGCAATAATGTGTTAACAAGTACGTAACATTTTTTTTGTTTAATTGTAATTTTTATTATTGCTTGTATTGTACTTCAATAGTTTTTTTTATTTATTAGCCTATACACTGATACAATACATACAATATACATATAAAAAACAACATAATTTTTAGTCTTCGGCATCAGCGCATCCTTTAGACGCATAGGCCTCCCCCAACTGCGTTTCTATCTTTCTCTGTCCCCTGTTAGTCTGATCCATAGGGGTCCAGCGATTTTTTTGAAGTCATCCGACCATCTTTTCAAAGGCCTGCCCCGTTTTCTGTTTCCTTCGCGTGGGGTCCATTGGGATACAATTTTGGTCCACTTTCTACTTCAATAGTAAATCTTAATAAATGTACTTGATTGTATATAAGCATTGTTTTTTATTATTTAGTATTCGAAGCCTTGTATAGTCTCTGGTTAACATTTTCATTTACATACTTGATTAAACAAGCAGATAAATGCAGAATATAGTGAAAATCAATGGGCAATGGGGACAATGAAACAGAATAGAAAACGAATTGCTAACTACTGAATTTGGTCGCATAAATTGGTAATGCGGCTTTAACCGACATCCAATGATAAATTGGTTCAAGCCTGCCCCACAATTACTTGATTATTTGGTTTTGGCGCAGGATGTTTATTGCGTAAAATGTCTAGTTCTCAAAACGTTCTTTTTTCTTAAAGACAAAGACTAAATTATCGTAATAGCTTAAAATCATGCAGTCGTTTTAAACCGAATGTAGCAATTGTTAATAAAACTCCTACGAAGATTTTTAAAGTAAGAAAGTGAAAGGGAATCATGCGAATCTTTAAATAGGCCATAAGTTTATATTTATCACTATTTCTAATCTTCGAGTACTAATTTTTCACAAGACATTTTGCAAACTGTTCATTTGTATTGCGCCTAGATTATTTGCTCATACTAAATTTCAGTAATACTACTCTCTAATTTGAACATTTTAATTATAACTTCAAATTTACTAAAATTTAAAGCTCAGAAAATTTTCCAGAATTTTAGTAAATACAAGTTACAAAACTGAAGCTAAACGCTTTTGTTGGTTATAATGGAGTGACCTTTTGCTTTTCCCAGAAACAATATTTAGAATTTAACTCTAAAAGCTCTTAATTTAAAAGCTATATTAATATTACAATAAGTAGAAAATATTTGTATGACAAAGTCACAAACTACTGATCCGATTTTAAAATTCTTTGACTTATAGAAATTTTTCTCAACATATTGTCATATTTATAAATTGCATCTCCTTATCTACCTACCCTTCTTTAATCTATTCTTAAAAGTTTATTACACTCAAGCTTTTATTTTTATGCGCCATGATTGACATAAATTAAAGATCCGCCCGCCGCGCCATATGCGTCCTTATTAGGGTGCTACCTCTCTCTCTCGCTCCTTGATCCCTACAAATCGTGTTTATCCTCAAGCTTAGAGCAATCACTAAGCGAGGTAGTAGTAAAACCACATGCGTAAATTATTTACCCGTAGTCTCATTACTACTCAGCCTGATGGTATTACGAGCAACTATACGTTGCGTATAACCATTAAACTGGTTAGTGTATTTATAGGTATATATCTTTACGATGCAATAGGTGAAGAAAATATGACGTCGTAGAATAGTAAAGTTTACACCTTACATGAGGGGATAGAGATTAATTTGAAACGTGTGATTAGCGTAGTAAATATTACATATTAGTTTGTTGTTTTAGAATGATTTAATCAGTGTGAAATCAAATATTAGTCTCGGAAATCCAATTGGATTCTATCAAAGGCGAACTTATCCGTGAAGATACACACAAGGTAATCCGAATAAATAACGAAGTAAAAACAAACGCCACGCATGCGAGTTCCCGGAAACCCATAAATTGCGAAGATTTGGAATCGAATGTTTTCAACGGCACGCTTATTTACACAAACAAAACATGAGAGTCCTTTCCACTTGACCTCGATTCGTAGCAAATTCTCCCGAACGATGCCACCGTCATACGCGATCAATAACCGACAACGTAAATAAATCACTAAGTTGGGATCCACCTCAGCACTTCGGAACTCACCGCGGGGTTCACCCAGATCCCACTTTGATGTTAGATCATTACAAAGGTAAACAACAGGCGCCTAATTAGCGGCATATAAGCGGATCGCATCGGTTTTCGGTTAGATCTCGCTAATCTACTAATTTAGTGACTGATGCCATTAATTTTCGAGTTCATTAACAGTGATTTGTGTATCTATTTGTATACTTTGATGAAGTTGTTCCATTGAACCATTCATTATTACTTGGTGTTTGTGGCTTTGAATTACTAACGTTGATTAAATCGTAACACGTTCCGATTCTCTGTGGAATTGCAAAAAAGCTATCGGAATCTCTAAAGTCCGAACAGTGACATAGTGGATGTCCCGTCGAGTACTGAGGCCAATCCGAGTCCCTCGAGTGGCATGCCGTCACTCGCCGTAGCCTGTTTGACGCCATATGCGACTAGTTCAGCAACGAAACATCCTGACTTCCTAGCCGCTGTGAGTTAATTCAAATCTTATTTACTCGAGGGTAAGGTGAACATTCAATTGAGCGTTTGACATGAGGGTGGTAGTGTCGGTATGGGGTGAAGTCCCAGAGGCGACGTACGGCACAGTCCTCATCATTTCCCCATTGTCTCGTTAGACAAAAATCAAAAACAAACACTGTCGGGATTTTCGGATCTAAGTTCTGGATGATTCCGATGATTGTGTAGATCGCTCCGTGTTTATTTGTGGTTGATTGTGCCTATGGGAGTCGAACTCTATCTGCTGTCGTCGAATCCTATTATGATGTCATAAGGACAACTGTTTATTTGGCGTTTCTATCGAAGTCATTATAATTTCTATTGTAGAACGAAATAACATTTTAATAAAGGTAAATGAAGCACCTGCAAATTAAACTTCAATTATAAAGAAAAAAGTTTAACAAACTTCGTCGGGAAATAGATTTCCAGCGAATGAATTTTTTATTCGTTCTATTTTTGCCTGTGAATCACTTGGTACATTTATTTCCAAGCTTTATGTAAACACTAAATACATTTGTAGTCACGTTGGATTTTATTCAATGTTCTGTACTCGACGGAATTTATTTGACAGCCACTGAAAAGATTTGTGTTGTTTCACAAATTGCTCTAAATTCGATTGCGTTTACACGTAAGCGTCACTTGATTCGTGACTCACGTTTTGAATATCAATGTTCTGAATATTCCGTAGAATTTCTTGTATTAACAGCTTTGCGTGTCACATTTGGAACTACTTAAACCTTTACATTATACAAATAAATTACTTATAAATGGACACGTGTCTCAATTGCATATATTTGTAATGAGGTTTGCATTTTATTCATATACGTAATATTATTTGGTTTTAGAGGTTTGAATCATACTTTAACTGTTTTAAACACAGTGAAATACTTTTTTTCATATTCTATTTAAATGTATGTAATGCACGTAAAAAAAATGAAACTATTAATTTTATAACTGTCAGTTGTGAAATTGTGACATCATAGTTAAGTTACGCATGGTGACTAGTTTGATATTCTTGTTTAGTATTTTGTTAAAGATGTATGATATATATTACGTCTTTATTCCTATCGAACTCTCAGCGTTGAAACATATCGGTATCTTCTCTTAAAAATAACAATGATTTAAGAATTTTAAATTTATAAACATAACAGGTTATGCATTTCCAGCATCATGCTAAACGTAGCTTGTGCGATGTTTAGAAAAGCTTTTACTTGTTTACTTTAATACCATAAACTTAAAAATAATTGATACTTTTATCGAGTCTTTTCATTTCTTTGTCAGCACTTTTCCTCTTTTACATTTCTAAGTCTGAAAATTTCTTTGAATTCGCCAATCTTCACAAGCTCCGCAGTCTAAGCACCGCTCCTCGATATTCACTGAACTCCCTCAAATATCTGCATGCGTTCGCCCCCATGCATTGAATTACTCGAGATTTCCCTTCCTTTGTATAAATGTAATTCTTTCCCCGAAGATTGTGCCTCCCAGTCTCGTGTCTCCATACGTGACCACAATACCTAAGCCGTAGTCTCCACTCTTTATGTCTATCATTTATTCTTTCGATACGCGGCGTCAGCGTTTGACAACTACAGTTCATGCCGAATAAATTGTCGGTGAAATTGCACGACTAAGATGTGAGTTACGATGTGGAAGGCCCTTCCACTGCTGTTTTACTTAGGTTCGACAGATTTATCGCTAGCTTTGTTTTTCACAAAAATTCCCTCTCACAAATGTTTTTCTGGTTCGATAACTCGCGTATTTGCTCTGTAATTTAGAAACTTGCTTTCTTCGGTATTCGTAAATGGAAACAGTTCGAATAGAAGGCCAAACTTTTAGGCAGATTAAAATCTTCATTTCGATTTTCTTAATCTGCAATCTCAATTGTAAAGTCTCTCGGGGTTTTCTCCATTACCATACCGTAATGGAGATAATCAGAAAATTTCTTTTCGAAAAATTGTTTGCTTCAAAAAGTATCTACTGTGCAGAGAAGATTATTTCTAATGCTCGAGCTCGAGACGCAATAAACTAGCGCGATGATAATAAAAATGTTCAGCTTATCCCCCGTGTTCCTGCTGTAAATCCAAACGAAGGCACCTAGCGATTCGCAACCTTAGAGCCTTTTATTAATGCCACGATAGAACATTTTAATTTTAATAAAACTGAACATCGGCACGCCCGACCTATTTGTCAACCTTCTTTACTTTTGCTGGCATAAAATCATACAGTCGCACTCATCGTTACTATACCTCACAAGAAGACAGGGCGACTCGCACAACTGAAAACGATCCCTTTCGATTACAGTGTTAAGACATATATTTCCGCGATAATCCTGCCTCATGCACGTATGAAATATGAAATCGCCGAAAAAGGCCACGCAGGATTTGAGCTTTTCTCTTTAAAGTAATAAAGGTGTGTTTTATTTGCACAAGGAAGGATTATATTTGGGATTTAGATGGCGAAACACGTAGGTGAACCATCGCTCATGTGACAAATTTCTACGTTTGCCTTAACGCGGTCCGCCGTGTTTAGAATATTATATGTGGAACGCCAACTCGGAAGTCACATTGATTTACATTTGGGAAGAAAAGGGTCTACAGGTGACCAAGTTCGCCAAACTTTGAATTAAGGACGTTGTACAGTACAATAGAGTGATTCCCAGCAGAATATGTCGTACGTAATGAATGTGATTTTTTTGTTGGGGATTGTGATGTTACCCCTAGGGATTAGAGGTTTGTCGCTTCGTTTATGCGTGTTTTGGATTCGAATTGTAGTTTCTTTTGGTAACGAACATCGAACAATACGTGCGGAAGAAAGCCGCGTGTTTGCCGAATGTGGCGGATCTCGAGGGCTTCTAACTCGCGGGGACGTGATTTCGTCGCGTAAGCAACGCCAATTGTATATTTATGAGTTCACTATTTTGCCGGATTGAGTTTTACCATACATAATTTTATTTTGTTGCATGCGTTGCTTCGTAGTATTCGTAAGTGAAATAAAATGTTATTTGAATTTAGACATAATAATGGGCAAAAAGTAATACTTTTTAGGGTTCCGTAGTAAACAAGGAACCCTTATAATTTCGCCATGTCTGTCTGTCTGTCTGTCCACGGTCCTACAGAGATACTATAAGTACTAGAAAGCTGTAATTTGACATGGATATGTATATTAATTATGGCGAAAAAGTCGTAAAATAAAATATGGAAAAAAAATTTTTTTCAGTGTAGCTGCCATACAAGTAAAGACGTAGTCAATATTTTTTTTCTCAACAAACACATTGAGTGGGTTATCGTTGAATAGATCTTTCAAAAATATTGTTAGCTTGCATAATACAGATGTTTGAAATATATTTTATTTGTGATCGTACTGGCTACTCAGAATATGCCAAATATCCTAACGAGACCATTAAAAGAGTAAAATTAGAGGTAAGTTCCCAAAAAAATTAGACAGCATACTTGACACGACAATTTTCTGAAGACTTGAAAGATATTCATAAACAGTGACTATGAAATAATCATATAAAATGCGAAATATTTATTCAAGAATATCTCATATACACGAGGCAGAACGAGGGCAGAATTTTCTAATATAAAGCCTGACGGATGCTCACGGAATGCTTCTGTGGATATTGAGGAAACGACATCGACTATTAAACGTATTAAAATAAATGAGTTTTATGATATATCTTCTAGTAACGAGGATGATGTTTTTATGCAAATTTTCCTTTAAAAAAAGCTTTTATATAACGAGGAATAAGGAATGGCAAGATGATCTAGACAGAATGGAAACAATTGAGGAAGGTCCAGCTGCAGGACTCGTCATCATCATCAGGTCTTTTTGTCTCCACTGCAGAAGCACGACCCTCTCTGTACTACCAGAGCCATACTTGGCAAGAACAGCCAGAGAACTTGGCCTACACTCTCCTCGCTGGTTAGATGGGTTGGAGATGCCTCATTGATGTTTATAAGCTTTGTTTAGCTTTTATTCCTAAGTGGCCTTCTACGACATCTACGGAAGGACTTGAAGAGGCCCTATTCTACTCTGCCGAAAACCACAAGGCATAGAAATGAAATGAGGTCCGGAGATCTTTATCCACCAGTGGACCTGTAGCTAATATGATCACTTTCAATTATGAAATTATCAAATCAACTATTTTAATGGGTTTGATCTGTTATATCATTGTTGCAAATGTGTAGCTAGTATGAAGCAGTATATAAAATTGCTGCCTAAATTCGTCATTTCCAGGAAACTCGGATCATTTGCCATTGACTCACGCTTAATTCGAATCATTTAAAATCCCATCTCTCATACATAAAACAAGGGTTCAATTTATTAAAAAACGGTCAAGCGTTATCGTCGCGGACGTCCTGCCTGAGTATCACTGTGTTATCAAAGGAAACAGACATGTTTTTATTTATGTTAGTCCATATTACACCCACGTCATTCCAGAATCTTAGTTTTTGTTGCAAATTAGTTTAATTATAAATTTGTGTGAGGTTGAACGTGATTTTTGTTTTATGCTCTTATAACTTTATTTCTGTGGATTGTTTCAAGAATTTTGTGTTTGTAGGAGTGATTTGTGGTTGTGCGTATCAGTGTAATATCTACGTCTGTCTTGTTGAAAAAAGTGTGGTAATTCCGTTTTGATTATTTTATCTTTGACTGGTGAGTGTAGTATTAATTTTATATCGTGTAGCGTTATTGTATAATTTTTGAAAATGATCTAATGCGAGAAAATTAGTACCTATTGTATAGGTAGATCTTTGACCCAAGAATAACTAATATCACTGCACTTAAATATATACGGACAAATCACACAGATTGAGCTAGCACTTAAGTAAGTTCAAGACTTATGTTATGGGATGCTAACTCAACGAAACTGTATTTTATAACAAATACACATCCAAGACAGGTCAAACTGAATAAGATCGTTTTTCATTTTAACCTAAACGGGGATCGAACCTGGGACCTCCAGAGTAACAACGCGCTATTTCACCACTAGGCCACAGAGGTCGTCGAATCTGTTTAAATAAACCAGAATTTACTTTTAGTTTTATACGTCTCTTTACGCATTCCATCCACATCTTCTTTAGTCCGTTCTTTAGTATTTCCTTTAACCGTCACATTAAATACTTTTATGGCATTTTAAATATATTTTTTGTACCTAATACTTATAGACTAACACATAAATCGTCATCATCATTTCAGTCGCATATATAACGTCCACAGCTGGACATAGACCTCTCTCGAAGATTTCCGAATTACCGATCTAAAGCTGCCTGCATCCAGCGCTTTCCACCGACCTTGGTAAGGTCGTCTGACGACCTTGTAGGTGGGTGTCCTACGCTTCGCTTGGTCGCCCTTCTAGATTTTTTAGGCCATCGGTACATTGTACACATAAATATTTGCACCTAATTTGAAAGAACCTCCTTTGGCTGGACTCCATTGAACGTTCATTTTTCTTTTAATCCGGTAATCGTACGAGGTCATTAGCGAAGTATCCGACAGAAAGCGTCCGCACTGGAGAGCGCTCCAAACTTTTTAATTCAAGGCAAACATCTCGAAAGACTCAAAGGAGAAAATAAAATTAGTTTTGAATGTACCTCATTACGGAGTTCGTAATTGAGTATGCAGATTGCATGTGAAAGAAATTTGAAGGGGGCCGTGCAGTTTACTAGTTTGAATAAGGATTAATAGATTAGGAGGTCACGACAAATTTGGTAACGATAAGGGATATGGCTGACTCTGGTTTTATAGGATAAAGAGCACCTCTCTGATGCTAAATATGTTGGTCTGCCTGCGTGGAGTGGTTGCGTTACTTAGATATGGCGCCTGAAAAGTTGGTTATCGTGACCAAAAAAAAATGATAAGGGATATGGCTGACTCTTGTTTCACAGGATTAAGAGCATCTCTCTGATGCCAAATATGTCGGTCTGCCTGCGTGAAGTGGTTGCGTTACTTAGATATGGCGCCTGAAAAGTTGGTTATCATGACCAAAAAAAAATGATAAGGGATATGGCTGACTCTTGTTTCACAGGATGAAGAGCACCTCTCTGATGCTAAATATGTTGGTCTGCCTGCGTAAAGTGGTTGCGTTACTTAGATATGGCGCCTGAAAAGTTGGTTAGCGTGACCAATAAATGATAAGGTAAATGGCTGATTCTGGTTTCACATAATGAAGAGAACCTCTCTGATGCTAAATATGTCGATCTGCCTGCGTGAACTGGTTGCGTTACTTAGATAGGGCGCCTGAAAAGTTAGTTACCTGGACAAAAAAAGAAAATTATAAGTTAAATGGCTGACTCTTGTTTCACAGGATGAAGAGCACCTCTCTAATGCTAAATATGTTGGTCTGCCTGCGTGAAGTGGTTGCGTAACTTAGATATGTCGCTTGAAAAGTTGGTTATTGTGAACAAAAGAAAAAAATAATAACGTAAATAGCTGACTCTCGTGTCACAGAACAAAGAGTACCTCTCTGATACAAAATTTGTCGGTCTGCCAGCGAGAAATGGTTGTGTTGTGAAACTTAGATATGATGCCAAAAAATTTAGTTATCGTGCGTGATGAAAAAATAATGATAAGGTAAATGGCTGACTCTAGTTTCATAGGGTGAAGAGTACTTCTCTGATGCTAAATATGTCAATCTGACTGTGTGAAGTGGTTGCGTTACTTAAATACAGTAGCGTGCGTTCATACAAACACATGAAATTGTCTACCCTGTGTCACCCCAATATTTATGCCGTAGTTCACAAATGTACTAACTACAAAATTTTCTATTTTTACTTTTTTAGTACCAGATAAATTAACTCTTTCTACCAAAAACATAGTGTTACAGTTGTACTTTTTAAGATTCCGGCGTTAACGGAATTATATTTTTATAAATTCAGTCTTTAAGTATTGACTGATTTTAACAAAATTTCAAAGTCTGGCGTATCATACGCATTTATAACATTTACACACGTGTTAAAGTTATGCAAGTGCATAATTTGTTACCGATTATTTGAAGGTGCCTTCACCGATTTGGAAAATTCTTTTATCGAAATCGGTTTTGTAGTTTAGGGGTGAAGTGTTTTTTAGTTTTGAAAATTTTTAATTATTTGCCTGTTAACATAATGAGGTTTAGTGCACAAATCGACTAAAGTTTATTTTACTATTTTTTAAATTAGACAACTATAATACCACAATTTTTGGATATAATGCGCAGTCAAAGGAACTCTTGAATAGACGTGAAATTATGTAATATACCATACCATACCCATATCTAAGTAACACTAGCACTTCACGTAGGCAGTCCGACAAAACAAACAAGACTTCACCGACAAATTTTGTATCAGAGAGGTACTCTTTGTTCTGTGACACCAGAGTCAGCTATTTACGTTATTATTTTTTCTTTTGTTCACGATAATCAACTTTTCAAGCGACATATCTAAGTAACGCAACCACTTCACGCAGGCAGACCAACATATTTAGCATTAGAGAGGTGCTCTTCATCCTGTGAAACCAGAATCAGCCATTTACCTTATAATATTCTTTTTTTGTCAAGGTAACTAACTTTTCAGGCACCCTACCTAAGTAACGCAATTACTTCACGCAGACAGATTGACATATATTTGGCATCAGAGCGGTGCTCTGCATTCTGTAAACCCAGAGTCAGCCATTTGCATTACCATTTTTTTGGTCACAATAACCAACATTTCAGGCATCATATCCAAGTTACGTAACCATTTCACGTAGGCAGACTGACACATTTAATCACAAAGGTGCTTTTCATCCTGTGAAACTAGAGTTAGTCAATTACGGTATAATTTTTTTATTCACGATAACCAACTTTTCAAGCGACATATCTAAGTTACGCAACCACTTCACGCAGACAGACCAACATATTTAGCATCAGAGAGGTGCTCTTCATTCTGTGAAACCAGAATCTGCCATTTACCTTATAATTTTCTTTTTTTGTCCAGGTAACTAACTTTTCAGGCGCCCTATCTAAGTAACGCAACCACTTCACGCAGGCAGATTGACATATTTAGCATCAGAGAGGTGCTCTTCATTATGTGAAATCAGAATCAGCCATTTACCTTATCATTTATTGGTCACGCTAACCAACTTTTCAGGCGCCATATCTAAGTAACGCAACCACTTCACGCAGGCAGACCAACATATTTAGCATCAGAGAGTTGCTCTTCATCCTGTGAAACAAGAGTCAGCCATATCCCTTATCATTTTTTTTTGGTCACGATAACCAACTTTTCAGGCGCCATATCTAAGTAACGCAACCACTTCACGCAGGCAGACCGACATATTTGGCATCAGAGAGATGCTCTTAATCCTGTGAAACAAGAGTCAGCCATATCCCTTATCATTTTTTTTTGGTCACGATAACCAACTTTTCAGGCGCCATATCTAAGTAACGCAACCACTCCACGCAGGCAGACCAACATATTTAGCATCAGAGAGGTGCTCTTTATTCTATAAAACCAGAGTCAGCCATATCCCTTATCGTTACCAAATTTGTCGTGACCTCCCGTTCTATAACGGTGAAAAGAAAAACTTAGGCAGAATTTAAAGAAAACTTGTGTATGTTAAAATTTCTTGACTTTATGTGACCTAAGTCTTAGCAAAAGGCTTTGATGTGTAGTTCTCGTATAGCATATTAGTACTTATACATACAATAATGTAACTGTAAAGTTGGAGGAAAAAAAAGGTTGAGAGGAGAAAGAAATCCTAGCTAAGAAACATCTGAGAGTGGACCGGGATAGCGAGTGCTATCGAGCTATTCCAGCTATTCAAGCTGATCACCAATCTGCACTAGTTCGAAAGGCAGTTAAAATAAGAAGATTATCATTATTCCATATTAATTCGTGACTCTACTCGTACTTTTAATACTGTAGGTAGGTGCAATAATTCAGATATGAATTGTTTGGTCTGCCGGAGGATCTTTTCCAATCGTACCCTATAGCATTTAAAAAAATATCATAATCACAGCATCATTCTCACCTTCTCTCTATTTGGAGTATATTTACATACAAACATACATACATATTATCACGCCTATTTCCCACAGATATAAGCAGAGACTATGGACCTCCTCTTGCTACGATCTTGACATCTTTCGCTTCATCTACACCATTCTTCTTTTGGAGACATTAATAATCACAACATAGAACAGTTAAGGAAGCTATAGCAACAATTTCAATATAAAATACCCAAAACCAAGGTGGATGAACCCAAACCCAATTCTCTGTCCAAAATTCGCATCATTATGCAATAATCCAGTCCTAATCAGATGGGCGAACTTGCTCAATGCTATAATTAAGGATCGGGAACCCTTCACAAAGTCCGAACAAAAAGGACAATGTCCTCGTTAAAGCTGAATTTTTGCCAAACCTCCCCCTCCACCCCTTCCCAGGAGTTCTAGGCAAGGAATGCTAATTGTGAATGCAGGAACAAATGCACTGAAAAAAATATGCGGAGCTGTATTTTTGTTTCTGTTATCTGGCACTTTTCTGGTCAGTTCGAATTGAAATGTTTGCATTTTTAAATTCACTATGCACTATACTTCATTCATGTTAATAGGCGTTGTGGTGATCCATACATACTATCATGTCTTTATACCTAAGTATTCCTAATGGGGCAGACAGCATTTTGGGTCTTGCGGCTCTTTTATTGTGACTGTATTAGGGGTAAAGTTTTGACAGTGACTACGAAACAGTACCTAAGTAATAATAGTAAATAAGTGACTTCGACCTTTAGTACTAGTGAACAAGACATATGTCGAACGAAAAAAAAATACTTTGATATTCGGCTATGTGTTATTCTGGAAAATGAAACATAGGTTAAGAATTTAAAACTTCGATATACCGTTTTCGATCATCTGAAATTCAAACAGTAAAGTTTCGTAACAATGATAGGTTACCGTGACGGTGTCGTTTAAATATACTAAAACTATGACCCATCACAACTGATCTTACATTACAACGTTGCTTTAAAAAAGAACTGAAATTAATGTCATGAAACCAAAACTAAAATGACTAAAATTCAATTTCAGCCGCACCTAAGCCTGATTGGATCTATTCACTAGTTTTAATGAAACAGACTTTAAATCTGATTAAATCCTGAACACCTAGCCCACAAAGTTAATTCTACAAGATATTAAATTGCACGAAAATCAAAGTCTTAATTGGAAACAACAATTATTTTGGGTTCATGCAGATACATTAAATCCTCGAAACGATAGCATTAGAGGAACAAATTGGGGAAGAAATTAAGACAATTTATTTATTATGAAATTTAATACTTCTCACAAATAAACAGTGAGTAATTTCGGATATATTAATCATCACCCCCATAGAAACCCTATACAATACAGTCGTTATTAAAAAAATTAGAAGGAGGTAAAACCTTTCCTCTATATCATTGAAATATCTAATATTTCTGTAAGTGACATCTAACCCATGGGCTACAGCTTGTTTATAGTTATAGATATGTGGGTATATTCTGTCGTAGATTTATTAGTCAAATTTAAAAAAAAATGTAAAAGTAATTGTTAACACTAGACGGGAATAATATTCTTAAAAAAATAATACAATTTGTTTAAATAAAACATAGTGTACGAACCGAAATTTTAAAAATAGTTAAGAGAAAAATACACTTATAGAATACAACATAAAACATACATAAGAATCAATAATGAAAGAAGAAAATCAAACCAAATTTAACAAAAATGTTCAGACAACTAAAGGGAGGACATATATAAACGTTTCAAGAACCCGTAAAAAAACCTCGTCGGAAATAAATAATAAAGAGAAAAGAAGCCACATAAAGAAATAAACATAGAAAGGGCAGCCGTAATTAGAAATAATAAGGCTTCAAAACATGACAAAGAACACAATAAGAGAGCTCTTCTTACAAATTTTAATGTAAATGGGGAAAGGGAGGTGATCTGTGACGTAAATAACATCGAGGTGTGTTTGTTAGGGATGGGTATTGAGATGATTTACAAAGTCATAGTAAACATACATACATACTATGATGTCTTTCTCCCTAATGAATCAGACAGAGCAATTTGGGCTTTATAGAAGCAGAGAGAGTTTAGTGCCGCAATACTCAAAGGCCACTTTTGGCATGATGGTAGGCAGAAGGTCGAATACTTAAGTGGTATTTAAGTATTCGACCTACTAATAGTAGTGTATACCCATTATGTACAGGTATCGACCTATACATCATGGTATAATAAAATAAGGTATTCTCTTCCCGAGATGAAACTAGACTATGTCACGAAGTGTTGCCACTGATTGTTCTTTTCAGTAAATTTAAAGACTTTCTCAATTAGTTCATGAATATTAAATAAAATATTAAGTAACTTAGCTAGTTAGAATCTCGCGATTCTCGCGTGATTCATCAATTAAATATTTTATAAATTGATTAATAGATTATTAATTCGAAATTGGTACATAAAGTTCAAAAAAAAGCATTACGCTCGGGGAATTCAATTTCACACAGTGGCAGCACATCAAACTGATGACATAGTCAAGTTCCATCTACGTCATCAGCTGTCACTGGAAGAGAATACCTTATTTTATTATACCATGCTATACATTATGGTTAGTAAAATTCGTCAGGGCGATGCAAAGTTACTGTAGCACCATTGGAAGTTCAGTACAGACGTGAAGGGCGTTTCACTGTGGTGAAATACGCGTAGACATTGTTCCGAGCATTGTCATCATCATCATCAGGTCTTTTTGTCTCCACTGCAGGAGCACGACCCTCCCTGTACTACCACAGCCATACTTGGCCAGAGCAGCCAGAGGATCAGGCCTACACTCTCCACGCTGGCCAGACGGGTTGGAGAGTCCGAGCATTGTAATGCTTTCCAACAACTCAAATTAGATTTTTTCTAAACGTCTAAACAAACATTTTCTTTGGGATTTATCTATATCTATATCTATACATATAATAAAACAGTAAAAAAAGTGTGTCTGTACATTAAATATATTACCAAAAAAAATATTGGGGGCAATGGGGATGTAGTAATAGATTAAGAATTTAAAAAAAAATTGGTTGTTTGTAAAGTAGGTTTACACTCGAGATGTTTACGTGATAACGTCGTTTCACGGAATGACTGGCAGCGCTCGAGATGAGACGGGAGATCGGTCCGTCTCTCTCTCGTTATACCTGCGATCGCGCTCGTGAGGTTTTGGTGTGACACAAGTTTCTGAACATGTCACCCGACTAAAACGATTTTAAAGACGTTATCACGTCAAAAAAAATGTCTGTCTCTTTGTCTGTTTGTCTGTATGTCTGTTTGTCTGTTTGTACACGCTAATCTCCGGAAATACTGGACGGATTCGAATGAAACTTTTTTTGTTATATAGCGATTAAGCCTGGGCAACATATAGGGTATAAATGGTTTAGGAAAATGGAACGCCTGATGCAGAACCACAATAGTCCAGCTAAACTATAAGAGATATAAAAATGCCGCCTTAGTTCAGCCTGATGAGCATTTTCCAGAGACATTAAGTCCACGCGAACGAAGTCGCGGGCTTTGGCTAGTATGGAATATAGATTAATGACGTCATAGTTTTCTCGAGTCAAATAGCGCTCTTAATGTCAGTTTTTTTACATTAAAAAATCTAAAATCACATTGAATATGGATATGATCAAGGCTAGTTATTTAATTTTGTGACGTTGTATTTTCTTAACAGTACCAAATAAATTTTTGACCCAGGAAAGTACACCCAATTATTCCACGGGAGTAAACATTTCCATTATTTTTCTTTTTCACCAACGCGTATTAAATACTGCGTTTAATAAAAGTAACAACTGAAATTTATTTATTTATTTAAAGGTTATTACACTTTATTTTATATTTACCCTTAGTCAACTCATATGACACCCATAGATGCAGCTCTAGGTAAGTCATTTGGAATTGGGAGAGGATTATGTCCAGCAGTGGATATTAGCGTAGCGGCTGAAATGATGATGATGACGACCCCATGAAAAGGGGTAATAAATAGCATATTGTTTTTTACTCTGCCGTCACTAGGATACAAGTATTTAGCTGTATTTCAATCGAGGTCTTTTAAAAACAATGTAATTGATAAAAATGAAACTAATATTGAAAGTTACTTCTGTTTTCCTACGGTACCCGTTGTTAATTGATTGTTTACGTTGTTGAATAGTTGTGAAGTTGATTAATTGCCTCAAGATTTATAGAAAAACTATTTCAGATCTGACTACGAATGCTTTACTATTTTAGGTATTGACTCAGATAGCTCTAATATTTCTATTTACATATAATATAATATAATGTCTAAATGATGAACTGATGAAAGATGAAATGTTTAAGCATAAATTTAACCCATGATACTAAATGTTTTTGTTAGTATCACAGTAACTTCGTATACAGCATATTAATAAGATAGTGAACTACTTTATAATGTTGGAAAATAATGTTTGGTGTAATTAAGAATGAAATAAAAGTTTGACGTTTTTGGAGAAAATGCTGCAGTACAGTTTGTTGCCGCTTCTTCTGTACTTGCGCTTAGGAAGCGGCAGTAAACTTAGCTGGTAAATGATCTGACGTCAACATTTAACTTTTAAGAAATCGAAAGAACTAGAAAAAAATTACATTTATTGAGTGACACAAATATACAAAGATAAATAAATTATTTTTTACTTTGACTTTGGTGTTCATAGATCACCATTTTGACATTTTGATTTGACTTTGGTGTAGATAGAATCAGATAAGCAAATTATTTTTGGCGATATTTTCATATTTTGACATAATTACGTCCTTTAGTAATGTTATTTAGCTAGGACTAAATTTACTCTCATCAAATACTAGTACAACTGAGTATACTTTTAGCTTGTGAAATAATAAAGATTTTTCCAATTTGTAAGCACCCGAAATTCGCAAACAGAAAAAAATAAAAACCTGTGGGAAAGTCGGAAATGTGAGTGAATATTTCCTTCACGTCACTCCACCTGTAATCAAAGCGGGTGTCTTTGATGTGGGACCTTTATTAAGTAATGCTTCGACAGAAAATGCGGGAAGAACACGCCAAGAGCGAATTGGTATCGTGCGTGAAGTTCTGTATCAATTTGACGTCTTATTTTTAAATCTATTTCCTAAAATTCTTGATTAATTTGTGATGCTGTGATATTCTTTTCGTATATAACATAGCTTTTTAGATTTTTTTTCTGCAATATCTACAAACAAGCTATAAGGTTCTTTGAATCTAATTTTTACAGTCTATATTAAGTGAATTAGCAGCTATTTTAATTTTACAATATTAAAATTTATTCCTTTTGTAATATCTACTTACTTATTTTTTGCACTGTAACGATTATTCATTTTGATTTATTTCGAATCTAGTATACTTATCATCTGTAATTGTTGAGATACGACACTTCAATAAACGAATAGACTGAAGGTCAGAGAAAAACAATAATGAGGAATAGGAACACAATAATAATTTTTCTTTATAAATTTTCTGCCTGTCCCCAAAAATGTGGGTCTTAGCTCCAGTACTCAGCTACTCGTACTTAATGAAACTCTTTGACTTCTGGCTTTGTATGAAAAGCATGTTTACATTCGTGGCTTTCTGTCGAAGGAAACGAATAGAGCTTTCTTCTTTTTAAATTTTCTAGGTATTGAGTTCTATAAGTGCCCGCCTTAACCCGATTCTTATGTTATTATAATGTTTAAATAAACATTAATTGATTGAAATAGAGTTCTTTATGTTGTAAATTCTATAATAATTCGATAACCGTCGATTTTTGGATAAGACATGACATGACAAAAACGGTTGCTTATGACCCGATCTACAACCCCTTTAAGGGAATACAACATATTACCAGTCACCCTGTATAATTTAATATCGCTGAGTTTAGTATCCCCATAATACAAGTTTGAATTGGGGCTAGATCAATCAGTATAATTTGTTCATATACAGGCTGACTGGTAAATCACGCGTCATATTTAAGGACATTATAAATCATGATCACTCGTAACGTCAAAAATATAAAAACCAACCAAATACTTATTAATTACCAAGAAAACATACATAAATACGTATTTTCACGCTTGTTTCCCATGGGGGTAGGCAGAGACTATGGATTTCCACTTACTGCGATCCGTGCAAACCTCTTTGCTTCGTCAACACTCATAACTCTCTTCTGGCTCTCCGGTTATGGGTTCTACAAAAAAAACAAATTAGTGCGCAAAGTCTCGGTATGTCTAGAGACCGCGCGCTATGCCCTCGCTTCGCGCTTTGTACCTACCTCGGGTTATTCACAACCGCTTTCATCGCGCGTAGTGCAAGTGTCCAATCTTCTTTTATTTTAACTGGGTTTCTTTTTGAACCATTTGATCAACTTTTAAGCACCTATTTTTTAAATATATTTGGAACGAGAATTTTGGGCCTTACTGAGTGTCCTTTTAATATGCAAGGTGATTTACCAGTCAACCTGTATATTGATTTATTTATCTCTTGTTACAGGCCTGGGCCGGCTGCACCCGTACGGCTCGGGCAGCGGCAGCGGTTCTAGCAACGGCAGCGGGCGCCGTCGCACGCGCAGCCGCGGCCTGTCGGACTCGCCGACCGCCCCCACTACCCCCACCTCCGCTTCCGACAACGCCTCGGACGCTACCCTCACGGATTCTGAGTTGCCGCTCGCGAGGGATTCTACTCTGCTCGTACAAAACGGTAGGTGACTTACTCTTTAATATAGAGATTACAGAGACCTTTGTTTAAAATTCTGAATGACTTAAACTAGTTTTAAAAAACAACAGGCAGCGAGCATTTTTCCTAATACAATAACAAAAAATTAAAATAGTGCATTGAACTTGATGCAGGCCAAAATTTGCTTTTCATACTTCGATACGTGTTCCTTGGGGAAATATTTGTATATACACAATGTATATATTATATAGTTTTACTTTATTATCTGTGATTATCATCTTCATATTAGCGCTTGTCTGCAGCCGCGCGTTAAGTATAAAAGTTATATATTTTAGCATCATTCGTTAATTCACAAATTTCATCACGCCAGTAATACAAATTTTCTGCTTGGTCTAATGCTTCACCTGGAAGGAATATCATATGGCATTATTTCCTTCACTTGTACATTTTTTAAAGTTGAAATATTTCTATTAACCTTTTCAGAAATAGATCTATCAAGTAAAGTCCTAAATCTGCCCTGTAATTTTGATCCAACGTCCTCCTAAGCCAACCTAAACTGGAGTCTTTGTGAACGGCTACGTTTCCGATGTCGTATGCCAAACGGTATCTTTGTTGTTTTGATACAATAGGGATGTCACTGGGTCAGAAGAGTTTTGTTTTATTTAGTCCATCACCGAAAACATAGGTACATTATTTGTAGATAATTATCTAATTGGCTGCAGAGGGATAGGATGACCGAAAAAGATGTGGTAGGAATGTGAAAGGACAGATATGAAGGAACGAAAGGCTAGTGCAAATATGGTGGATAACAAAAAAAAGTGGAAGCAGTTATATACAGAACTGACTCCAAATATTCCTATTTGGGGTCACCTCTTATTCTTCTTATCGTGTGTGTTAGTGACTAACACTAGTGTCAGAGTTTTTAAACCGCCTTAAAGGCCTCTGACATGGTTTTTAGGTAACGACCAATGTCAAAGACAGTGACCGGGACCGACGGCTTAACGTGCCCTCCGAAGCACGGATCATCTTACTTATCAGACAATTAGGTGATCAGCCTACAATGTCCTAACCAAACTAGGACAACAACACAAAGACGTTGCCCCCGCTGGGAATCGAACCCGCGACCTCCGGGTATGAGCCGAACGCTCTAACCACTTCACCACGGAGGCAGTTACCTCTTATGTTTAGTGGTTAG
Source organism: Acrobasis consociella (assembly GCA_963555685.1). NCBI lineage: Eukaryota > Metazoa > Arthropoda > Insecta > Lepidoptera > Pyralidae > Acrobasis > Acrobasis consociella. Next base: position 20,386,746 of record OY743110.1, on the reverse strand, counting down.
GAGAATGATGGTAATTGGACAAATCACTCAGGTTAAACCAGCCCCAAAGTAAGTTCGAGACTTGTGTTATGGGGGGATACTAACTCAACGATACTATATTTTATAACAAATACAGTACGTAGACAAACATCAAAGACCCAGGTAAATCTGAAAAGATAATTTTCCATCTTGATTGACCGGGGATCGAAGCCAGGACCTTCGGTGTTACATCGTGGCACACTAGGCCGCAGAGGTCGTAAAATTAGGACGAAACCGTGACATTATGCGAAATTTTAATGCGTTATCTTCATCTTTATTCGTTAGTCAGACAAAAAAACAACTTACCTATTTTTCCAGCCAACATGCCGATTGGTCTTTATTTTGTTTTTGCGATTTCTCGCCGGAGCCGGGCCTCAATTGCGATCTGCCTCCTTTTGTTACGTTTAACATCCACGCTTTTCTTTTATTCGATGTGTTTCACTTTCCTTTGTTGTCAATTTGGTTAAAACTGATATTTTTTGGGACAAAAATATTTTGGAGTAATTTCATTTTTATTGGAAAACGAATTTGAAGCAGTAAATTTGTTTCCGTGCTGGGAAGACTTGGTATCTAAATGTATTTCTTGTTGCTCTCATTGGTGTCACTGTATAAAAACAATATTAAACAACAAAAACACTGTATATATACTATATAGTGGCAAAGTTTCACAATTAAAGTACTTTATTTGTGTCAGTGAAATTATTTAAAAACGTAAGACAAGATAAGAAGGAAAAGTGTTATCAACAGAATGTATTTTCAAATATGACGAGAATTGAAAAGCAGCATCTATACATGAATTCAACATGTATGTCTATAAACATACGAGTTCACAAACATACGATACGACCCGAATGATGAAACGAATTAACCCACCGGAATCCGGAATTTTAAACGCAAAATAATTTAATGATTTCCCGAGTTAAAAGGCACATAAATATCGACTTAATGCTTTGCGTATTAAAGGAAGGATACGCCCGCAAAAGTGTTCGACGGAATGCAAAATGAAGCATGTGATTGCTAGGGAATCGCATTACGGCAGACCTAGATGCAGGGAAGAGAGGTTCTAGATATGATATGGTACTTACAACTCAGTTGAGAGTTCGAAAGCTTAGGGATGATTACGCAGTGTGGTCGATGGGAACGGAACGAAAGTCTAAAGACATTTCGTTGAAAAATAAAGGTAAACAGTTTACATTTGGAATAAAGCGATAAATGTTGATTTTATAGAACTGTGGAGGCGGTCTTTACACAGCTTAAAACTATAGAAATTAACAACGGGCAACTAAAAACTTTGCAATTAAAAAAATTCAGAACCGAATCACCAAAAATGCCTATACAATAATTAACGAACAATGATTCAATATTTCACGATGAACTATAGCGATGAACAACCGGACAACCAGATCTAAACATACGATTTTTTCCCCAAGCTAAAAAGAAGACGCTTTGCACTATAAAGCTAACAAAACAACTAACACCTCTTAGACGAGCATTAACTTCAAAATACTCTTTGTTCATCTAGATTAAGTAGCTTTTACTAAAAGAACAAGATAACATTAATAATAAATAAATTAACCTACCAAACATTAACAACTTAAACCTTTTAAATTAAAAGTAACTTAAAATGCTCTTTGTTCATCTAGATTTAGAAGCTTTTATTAAAAGAACAAATCTAATGTAAAGACTTACAATGTGAGATGAACTTTTTCTTTACAACCAATTGGAACATAACAACTAATAACCTACATTCAGTCAGAAAATCCCTCGACAAGGTCATAAAAGTATGATTGTAATTAGTCCGTCTTTTAGATTTTAGAAAAATAATGGACCCATATTTTTTAGTTTACCAAAAAAGCAAAAATTCTCAAAGATACGGAGAATCAAAATTCCGGAGTGGCTTGCGACGTCACAGCTAAGCAAAAGTCGTGACGTCATGCGAAATTTGGATGCGCTGTCTCTTTGTAATTTGTTGTTACTCAGACAAAATGCGTGTACAATATATTGTACTAATCTAAGGGATGGGCCAAAAATATTTCTGCAGTCGTCATGCCTAATATAATTTATAGCGCTTATTATCACTAAAACGTAACTTTTATGACTTTTAATCAACATTCTCTTGTTCCAAACATACATCCTTCTTTCAAACGTTGAAGGACGGGAAATTAACTGACCATAAAGTTTTCATGGCTCCAACAGATGCTTAGTTGCAAACGTCTGAACAAAGTCTTCTTTGTTCAAACAATGTCTTGTTCAACTCTCTTAGTCACATTTAGGAATGTCTTTTTTATCCCAGTCAGGCTCAGGTCAGATGCTGATTAAACATATTTACTAAAAGTAACACTGTGACTATGTAGCATTTTTATTTCTCTCTTGTCTTAGTACTGTGTTGGTTGCAATAATATCTGCGTTGCTTCAGAGTCTAGGGATTTGATACACTTTCTGACTTTATCTTCTTTACTCGGTTAACAGAATTCACGAGGATGTTTTTAAATTAGTCTACCATTTTTGACATACTTATTGTATGTCAAACATACAACTAATTACTTGTAGTCAAATCTTTAGACACCGAAGCAAAATAGATATGAATGCACCCAACACAGTATTCAGACAAGAGAGAAAACCAAATGCTACACAATTTAACACTAACATTTAGGCAAGCTCAATGCTTAAAAGTTAGTGTTAAATTGATGTTATATGATGATAACTCAACAATACTTTATTTATTGTAATAAATAAAACATTTTGTGAATATGTAAAATAGACACATCAGCTGTAAGCTGCTCGTCTATAGCCCAATAAATCAATAAATATAAAGCAACACCCATACCCAGGTCAATTTGAAAAAGGCAATTTTGGTTTGTCTGGAAAAACACATCCTCTGAGTGGCGAATTAGCATTTTTTACGGTTCGGCGGTACAGACATTCCTAGCATTAGTTTTCTACGTGACTTTTTCAAGTCAATATACTAGTACAGACTTCAAGCTCTCAACTGATCACCTAAGTACACCTAAAAGCACCTGACCAGACAAAAGCAGTCAAAATCCGTCAATGTCTCATCTAGTTCTTCCGATGCTACTTCAGAAAGCACGGTGACACAGAGGCCTCTAGCGGCTTGGCCGTAATGGATTTTTATCGCACCGCACTCCATGAAAATTGAACAGGGAATCCTAGGGAATACCGTTTTAATTCGCCCACCAACGGATTCTATAATCGTTCTAGGTTTCATTGAATGCGATTTAATTGAAATTCTCGGCTCGGATTGAAATCGAGACCGCCACTGGGTCATTTGAAATTTGTATTTCAGTACTTACGTCATGCTTCCTCTTTTCAGCGTTGAATAAGTTATTTTAAAATGGAAATACGTTTTGAGAATTATTGGATTTTAGTGCAAAGAAAAAATTCCAAAGAAATGCCTCTTTGGACCACCTTTTTTGTTTACCTTTTTCTTTAAGTTATACATACATACATACATAATATCACGCCTGTTTCCCGCAGGGGTAGGCAGAGACTATGGACCTCCACTTGCTACGATCCTGACAAACCTCTTTTGCTTCATCTAAACTCATCAATCTCATCATACATGCCCTTCGGTTACGGGTACTTTTTACCTCTCCTTTTTTTAGAACGTCTGCAATTTGGTCGCAGAAAGTTCGCCGAGGCCGACCTTTTCCTACTGTTCCCTTCACATTTGTCATATAAATATTTTTCGTCAATCTCTTTTCATCCATCCTTTCTATATGCCCAAACCATCTTAACATCCCTTTCTCTATTTTTGTCATCTTTAAGTTATAATTTCCAAAAACAGAATCACATAGTACGAGGTTTGTACTAAAAGTTCTAGGGTTATTGAATTATTCGGAGATGTGAACTTACTCTGTCCGTCTGTTATCACTATCTAAGTATGTAAACATACTCACAAAGATGAGTTTCATGTTGACATGGTAGTATTTGGACAGTATCTTCGCCAAACTATTAACCACTAAACTGATCTAAAAATTATTGTTTTTTAACAGCTTTACAATACTTTAATTATTATAAACTAGCCGAAGCCCGCGACTTCGTTCGCGTGGACCTTATGTCTCTGGAAAATGCTCATCAGGCTGAACAACTTTTACTAAGGCGGCATTTTTATATCTCTTATAGTTTAGCTGGACCATTATGGTTCTGCATCAGGCGTTCCATTTTCCAAAATCATTTATACCCTATATGTTGCCCAGGCTTAATAGCTATATAACAAAAAAAGTTTCATTCGAATCCGTCCAGTATTTCCGGAGATTAGCGTGTACAAACAGACAAACAGACAAACAGACAAACAGACAAACAGACAAACAGACAGACATTTTTTTTTAAATTCTTACTCTATTACTACCTCTCCATCGCCCCCAATATTTTTTTTGGAAATATATTTAATGTACAGACACACTTTTTTACTGCTTTATTATATGTATAGATATAGATTAAACATGTGTAATGAAGGATTTTTTTTATTTAAATTGAATTAAGTTGAATACCACACTTCTAAATAGTGGGTTGTAATGAAGAATAACGCATGCTTCAATTGAGTGCATACTATATGATGAGAAAATTCGTCAGGGTGATTTGAAGTCACGGTAGCACAATTGGTAGTGCACCCACGGTTATAAAGTGAGGGTCGAGGATTCCAATCCCACTCGTGGCGAAATTTTTCATCACATGTTTGAATTTTGATCTAAACAACTCATTTTCTACCATGTAAATTATCTATTGCTTTAGTTAATCTTCATTTCAGCTGCATAACGTCCACTGCTTGACAAAGGCCTCACCCAAAGTTAGTTAATAGTATGTATTGTCTAAGCTACATGCACTGTGCAAATGGTCCTTAAAGATTCTACAATCCTGTGTTTTCAAATCCAAACATTACAACAGGAGTCAGAAAATTAACATCTGTTGTTAGCGTCCAACGTGTTGCTTCAACAAATAGTTATAACTCGACCCGAAAATAACAAGCGAACATTTTCGATCCACCACCAGTTCCAATGTTTTCCAGGGCCGGAAACTTTGCCCAAATTTGGGTTCGATGTTTGTTTACATACAGTTTTTGGGCCCAATTTAAACTATCGCTGCTTTTATTTGTCGTTTAGTACGACATTTGTCGTCCCGCGGTCGTCCTGACCCTTTGTTTGTGGCGTCGAATTTATTCTCGCCGTTGTATGTTTTGGTTTTCCGAATTTGGGATAATTTGTCCGGTGTAATGGTATAAATTAACGAGATTACAGAGGAATAACTAAGAATAAAGAGCTATGGCAGCTTCCCATACATCATTTTAGTTAATAACCAAAGTTAGCGTCTATGAATGAAATATACCTTGTTTAATAGAACACATTTTGCTGATTCTAAAGGTAAAAATTACGTAATTATAGGAGGCCAGGTTTTTGAGTTATTATGTTTAGAAGTTTTATAGGTTATGTAATTATTGACCATTTATTTAGTACATTTCTGCATCAAATATTCATTTATTAATAAATAAAACTGAAAGAGCTCGATGGCATAATGCTTTTTATATCCACTAGTAAACATTATCAACAATTACGCAAGTTAAGCAACGCCAGGTGTCCCATTTTAAATGTCGAAAGGAGTTTTTAATGCTGTACGTTATTTAAATCCATATAAAAATAAATATTAACACGCAAAAATAGTATTATTTGTATTATTAAACAATTTAAATCTCTTGATCTATAAAAAACATTCCTGATTTTATCTTGGAAAAAATAATTATTTAGTCTGGCAACCTTGTGGCTTTCTGTCAAACCAAGGAAATGGCCATTACAGAAAACCGATCAACTTAATAGCTATTTTCAATTTTACACATTTTTACCTGGCTTTATCTAAATTTGACTAAAATATAGAAAATCACATAAAAATATTTTATGAATTTTGGTTGCAATGAGTTTTTAAGACGCTTTTAGTGTACTTAACTAAAAATCTGCCATAGCTCTTTCTGACGTATGTTTGTGACGTATACGCTAAACAAAGCTTATAAATATCATGAGACCTCTCCAACCATGGTTTTAGTAGTTAGTATAAAGAGTGTCGTGCTTATGCACTGGAGACTAAAAAGACCTGATGATGATGATGATAAAAGCCATGTAATCTGCCCATTGTGCTCATTTAATGTAAGTAAAATTATTTCTTTATGCTATATTTTTCTTTTGGTGTGCAATAAAGAGTTATCTATCTATCTTATTTGCAAATGGTGTCAAAATTTATTTATTAAAAGTCCAATTCTACAATCTGAACATAAATAGATAATTTTCACGCTCTGTTTTATTGAATAATATAACAATGTCAGCTGCGCTTATCATTGGTTGGCGTAGTGTTGTAAGTGTTGTAACCGTTGACAATCGATATTATGTGCAGTCATCATCAGTACAGGAAGTCCACTACTGGATATAGGGCAATATTTTATGAATAGACAATAGAATATAGACTAATGTTATCATGGCCTGAGCTACCAATATCTTTATAATACTAGCTGATGCCCGTGACTTTGTTCACGTGGACTTTATGACTCCGGCGTATCTGCATCAGTTCAGTACAATAAAATAATATTTCGACTATAAATTGAGACTAACCTATCTTTCGAATTGGATCAAATTCACACGATGTGCAAATCGAATTTAAAATCGGTTTATTAGTTTAGGAGTCCATGACAAACAACGTGACACGTAATTTTTATATATTATAAAGATAAAGATGTGCAGTTCACACTCTTGAAATAACTTTCTGTTTTCTCGCTATTTTTGTGGTAATGGGAGTACCTTTTAATCTTTAATTTGGGTCATATGACGTCACTGGACATCATTTTACGTACATGGGAGTAAGTGGTGGTTTCCTGTCCAAGGTTTATATATCGTTTATTTCGTTCTTGTATACTTTTAATTTATATCTTCCCTTTTTGTTTGTTGCTTTAATAAAGAGGCCTGTTTCCGTTTTTAAATACGCTGTGTTGAGCTGGATGGCCGTAATATAAGTTATATCGGTCCCTGGAGAGGCTTTTAGTAAAACAAAGGGAACTTTCGTATTTATGGACATGGACGTAGATAAGGCTTTTGGGAGGGGTACATCCAGTTTAGAATCAAGACTCACCTTTCTCTATAAGAATAAGAAACAAATGAAGTAGAAATGTCAAAGATGATCTGAGCAATTAAATTGATTCAATACAACACAAACATTCTTATGCACCATAAATAAAAGGTAATTCATAAACAGAATAAAGACAGTAATATGATTGGACTTTCAGTAAATAGATAATTAAGTATTTAAAAGATAAAAGAGATGTTTACTTTGTAGTAGTATTAATTTTTCTTTAAATCAGGATTATTATTTTAGCCCTACTTTCGCCCACTACGAGACGACCTCTGTACTCTATTGGTCATTATGCCAGGTTGTCAATCGGAGGTTCCGGGTTCGATCCCCGGTCAGGTCAAGATTCACGCATTTGTCTACGAGTATATAAAAACGACCTAAGAAGAAAAGCACTATCAAATTATGACGACCTCAGTGGCGTAGTGGTCACCCTGCTAGTGCGCCGATGTTTATCTATATATGTATTTGTTATAAAATATAGAATCGTTGAGTTAGTATCCCATAACACAAGTCTTGAACTTACTTTGGGGCTAGCTCAATCAGTGTCATTTATCCCTATTTATTACATACATACTATCACGTCTTTTATCCCTAATGGGGCAGACAGAGCATTTTGGATCTTGCGGTTCTATGCAGAGCCCAGGGCCGCAAGACCCAAAAGCCACTTTTAGCGTCATGGTGGGCGAGAAGATGGAAAAGCAATCAATACAGTGATGGGTTGCTAGCCGCATCGCCTGTTAACATGATTTGCATTTTTGCCCATTCCCTCGATCGGCTTTTACGATCTGCGTGGGAAGAGAAGCAGCTGGTACATTCTAAGTTTTTTTATTTCTCCCAGACCAGCATGGGAGTCCCTATTTATTAATTTATTTAAAATTAATTCCTCAATATCCATACTTCTTTACCTACGCCCATGTTTTTCCAGGAATACCAAAAAGTTTTTAACACAATTAAACTTAACGATCCATCGAATCGATGGTCCTAAATTCAAAAACGGAACACAAATCGGGTGGATGGCCGTCATAAACGTGCGACAAGTCGTAAAAGCCTGGCTGCCGAATGTGTTAAACAATTTGATACGCGGTAACAACGACATTTTTATGTCGTGATATTTCGGGTGGAGTGTCGCCTTTAATTGCCGCTATTAAACGCATGCTTGCGACCGAATGTCGAGCGATAGATGGTGTTCTGAAATAAAACTTAGGCAATAGCCACATTTGCTCCCCTTCAAACCAAAAGCGGAGTAAATGTTTGATTTGATTTTATACTGTGTTCTGTTTAAACAATAACTAGGTAAAGTAGGCAAACGGGTACGCTGCAACTGCTTTCCTGATGGTATATGGTTACCAGAAGGTATGACCACTGCAACACCAGTGTCAAAAGCATGCTTGCGACTCAATTTTGAGCGATAGATGGTGTTCTGAAATAAAACTTAGGCAAGAGCCTCATATTTACTCCCCTTTAAACCAAAAGCAGACCTTCCTGAAAGGGGAAACGCTCTTGTTACACCCCTGGTTTTGCAGTTGTCTATGGGCAGCGGGGATCACTTACCATCAGATGACCAGCTTGTTCGTTTGCTACCCCATAAAATAAAAATTTGGTTCACGTCTAATCCAAGCATGCTTCCTTGCTTGATTTTATACAGTGTTCTGTTTAACCAACAAAACAACAACGAAGCAAAGTAGGCAAACGGACATACTGCTTACCTGATGGTAAATGGTTACCAGAAGGTATGAACCACTGCAACACCAGTGTTAAACGCTCGTTGTTTACTCTAAAGTAATCTTTTTACGCCCTTTCCTAAGAGGATCGTGAACTATTGATAGTACCCAATGATAATAATACAAATGGATATTTCTTGCTGTGTAAATAATTTGGCACTAAGTTTTGTTATTATAATCAGCTTACATTCACCGATATTAAGAAATAAATTTTGATATTTCTGAACATTTTTTCAACACTTCGTCAAATTGCTTGTGTGGCTCGGCCCTTATGCATGTCCTTTTCTTTTGTCTTATTTATAACCACGAATGAAAGAGAGAAAGAGCTTTTAACGATGATTCGGTAGCCTCCGTGGGATAATCATAACGAAAGCCGGAAATTCGTTAACGAATATTGCTTCGTTAAATTTAATGCGTGTTTGTTTAATGAATGAATGTGTTTTTAAGTTTCCATATGTCCCGCTGGGCTTTCGATCTGCTCGTTTTGAACATTTGTTATTTATTGTTCTTCAGTTCGATGTTTCTCAATAATATTTAAAGCTTAAATATTCAGTTATTTGAATAATCTTAGTGGTGTATTGGTAACCACGCTTGTGTGCCACTTGCACAGGGTTTCTGGATTTGATCCCCAGCCAGGGCAAGTTGTAAAATGGCTTTTTCAATTCATTCCGGGTCTTAAATGTTTATTTATACATCATAAAATACAGTATCGTTTACTTAGCAACCCATTTGGTTTTGCCAACGTAATCTACATCAAAACTAAAAGCCTTGTGCTAACAATCCCATTCAGAATAACAACCAAAATTTAGAACAACGCTCATTTAAATATTTAGTAAGTTTCAAAAGCCTGATGGTCGATCCACACCAGATGTCGTGGCCAGAATACAGATGACAAAACAAGTGTTGAAACAGAGAAAAACATCTCCTAACAGCATAAATATCAAAATCGGCTCTTCAAAATATACATATGGACCATTGCATTATATGGCTGGCGAGGCTTTAGACTTTGACTCAATAAGAAAGAAAAATCCAGAGGCTTTTGAAATGTGGTGCTGGCGTAGGATGGTAAAGATAAGCTGAACTAAAAAATTACTAATGGGGGTTCTGATAAGAGTAAGAGAGAGTAGGTGTATTTTAGACTTAATAGAGAATAGATGAGGAAAGATGTTAGGTCATCTGATACGACACGACGATTTCATAAAAAAACATCATTGAAGGAATGATAGAAGGGAAAAGAGGACCAGCAAGACCGAGGCATAGCTACATAAAGCAGATAAAGAAGAAGGTGAACGTCGGGTCGTAAAGCAAAGTAAAACAGCTGGCAGACGAAAGAAAAAGATACTAACGGCATATTCACACATACCACATACCTACAGTTTTTTCTTCAGGCAGTGTGAAAATTTTTATGATTTAAATGAGAGGATCCCAAGGGTTACCCGTACTTCTCACGTCTTTTTCCGCCTTATCTAAAGTAACGTAATAAAATAGATTTACCGCTTCAAATATGGCATCATTAGCGTCAACACGGAGATCTTCTCTCTCACTATTTTACACCGAAATTGTGGAATTAAGGCTTCCGTATTCATCCATCAAGAGTATTCCGTGAAATTTCGTTCTCGGGAAGCGCTCCTTAATCCACAAGACGAATATCTCGAACTTACGGGCGAGGGAATAATCTGAAGGTTGCGTCGGCGAAAAAAAATGTATAATTCGTCACTTAATCCGTACATCTAGGGGATTCGAGTTTAACAAATATCTAGCATTAACGTGACAGACGTTACACGACGGATTTGCTTCAACATCTCAAAAGAATGTCACCCTTCTTCAGTTACTTGAAACTCTCATTTTATGTCGTGCATCTCCCCTTTTATAATCTTGGGATCTTTAAATAAGGAATATTCAGTGAAGTCAGAATTTGGTGAATAAAGTCATTTTTAATTCTTGTGATGTCTCTGTCTTGTTCAAAAATTATCTAAACAGAAACAACATGAGATATTTATTACTTAAAGTCCGTTTGAGTGTTGAGGTCATTAAACATTCGAATAAAAAAGTCACATCTTTGTGAAAAGGTTTAGTAATATAAACCAATAAATACATTTCCATTCTGCAATAGTGAAGATTTTAACAGCACATCGAGCATGAGATTCAATGGAGGCGAAGGAAGAAATAACCTAATGCGTAATGAACTGAGGGTCTTCACTTCGGCCGTTTGACCGCCGCGCAAATTGAAAGAGGCAGCGATACTGGTCCTCTAATATGAAACCGGACCAAGGATAGTGCCTTGGGGGACACCCGGACGTATTATTGAACTCTCGGCTACTGGACACCGCTTGGTTTCAGTATATGTTTCAGAGCTTTAGGAATAAGAGGTTTAGAGATGGATAGACATATAGTATTCACATTTTTATATTATTTAGTATTTTTTATGAGAATGTGCAACTGAATATTTTACGCATATTTTAAAAGACGCATTGTTGACGTCAGTAATTAAATTTAAACCTTTTATGATACAACGTGTACAATATTTCAGTTAATAGATATTTAGTCCTATAATCAAAAACATTCTCTAAAGGCGTAATAACAATGATTAATATCACCATCTAGCTACTCCAAGTGGAACCTAAAAAAGAATTCAATATTCGTTCACGTATTTATCGGTAAATATGTCTGCAAGCTAAACCGCTTGTTATTTGAACCGATGCCTTTATGCTGCAAACTCCACAAAGCTACAACCTCCTTAGTCTGCTCGAAAGCACAAAGGAGGCTGTATCAGTCGACCGACTCGCAGACCCGAAAAAGTACGAGCCCTTTGAGCGACCAATCCTTTAATACTAATTGAATCATAATTTAGGAGACGGAAAGTTTCTTTTTATGTAAATCTTTTGCCCTCTGAGGCTCAAAGGCCTGGGAAATAGAACCGTAATAATCTTGAGTTTGGAGAGACGGACGGCTGAGAGGGAGGTATGTAATCGAGATTAAAATTTACTTTGTAGAATTTTGTATTTATATGAGACCTTGATGGTGACATCTACATACATAACAATAACACAACTTGATATAGAATATTGTTTTCTAAATGGAAAGGTAAACGAGAAAATAAGATTTAAAATTAAACTAAGGATTATACCAAGATTATATGAATATTAATACAAAGTCCGACAACGGCAGTTCATCTTTTACGTAAGATGTTACAAGAAATAAAATACTTTTTGCTGAGGAAATTCAGTTGGAATCTGACGTATTTATATAAAGGCCTCGCCAATTAATTAATAAGTAAACAATGTAACTATATCTATCTAAGCAAAAACAAAAGACATGAACACCAAAACACAAAGGATATGAAGTAATAATCACAATATTTTCTTACCCTCCCATGGCAACCATAAGAACAATGTTTCTGCTACCCCAACAATACGGACCTACATTGAAGTAATGTTTGTTTTAAGCATGCAAATATTTGGCAAAACGTTCGGGACTGTGCCAGACGGGTTTACCGCTTAGTTCAGATTGAATCCTCTGATATGAATTTATTCATATGCTCATAATGTCTTTAATTTATCCAAGTAGACAGAGTCATGAGACGCATCCACATTTTATTAAGTGTGTGCATACTGCTTATACGATATAGGGTCCGGAAATTTAAAATAGTAAGATTCTAAATTCTTCGAATAAGTTGATTCATCATCATTTCAGTCGCGTAACGTCCACTGCTGGACATAGGCCTATCCCAAAGATTTCCAAAATGACCGATCAAGAGCGTCCTGCATCCAGCGCTTTACCTATTGTGAGAGGTTTATTGCCTATCACCATATATAGGGGTATTGACGGATATGCGGTAATTCCGTTGATCGACTACAACGATCTGCCCGGTGGAAAAAGTTGCTTCTACTTATTATTACATACATACATACTATCACGTCTTTATCCCTAATGGGGCAGACAGAGCATTTTGGGTCTTGCGGCTCTATGCAGAGCCTAGGGCCTCAAAACTCAAAAGCCACTTTTAACGTCATGGTGGGCGAGAAGAACGAAAAGCATGTTAACATGATTTGCATTTTTGCCCATTCCCTCGATCGGCTTTTACGACCTGCGCGGGAAGAGAAGCAGCTGGTACATTCTAAGTTTTTTCGTTTCTCCCAGACCAGCATGGGAGAAACGAAAAAAATACTTATTATTACTTATATGTATATCCAAATTTTTTCCTACGATTGACGCTCTTAGAACATCTCATTAAAAATATTAAATGATACTAATTGTGTGTTAAAATTTTGTTCTTTAAAATCATGCATAGCAGATAGTTTTAAATGAACATGAACTTGTTGATATAAATATTTTAAGAGCAGAACGTCAATAGAAACTCATTTAACTGAAAATATAAATAGACGAGAGAAACTCGGAACAATTTACTCAAACATGAAACAAGTGAACAACCTTGCGGAACACCGAAAATTTAGTTCACAATGACAAACAATTATCTTTCAAAGGGCTTCAACAGTAAATATCTTCAAAGACTTTATTAAAGTACGCCGAAAGTAGACGCTAACTTAAGACAAAGGACGATTCGGAAGGAAAGCAACGGCTGTCTTAGACAAGGAACGGATGCGAACTATCGACACAAAATAAAGACAGTTCAGAAATAGTTTATCTCTTTCTGAGTTCATTTTAATGAAGTGGAATTCAAATTTAAAGCAGAGCGGAACAGATGAGCAACTTTAGATAATTTTGAAAAATATCATTGTAAAACAGAGTCACACTTTATACATTTGTGATCAACAAATATTATTGTTGATCTTTTAAATTACAATAACAACAAAATATTACCTAGAGCGAGCCGAATGTAGAAAATTGTAGATTTGGTGATGAGATGATTTTAAGTGGATTCATCATCATCATCATCATCATCATTTCAGCCGCATAACGTCCACTATGTGAATTATAATATATAATACATTAAGTGGATTGCAGTGAAATAAATAGGAGAAAACATGTCAACATAAAAACGATATTTTTATTGTGAATTAAAGTATGATTTCTATATTCATTATTATATTTAGTGAACGGGTTACTCACGTATAGAGTCAGCTACTGCCGACATGTTTCGACCTCATCCGGAGGTCTTCATCAGGGCGAATATGACTACAAGCCCGTACTGTACACCGCACCGGCTTTCGACACACTACTTATATTCAATTAAAATACATAACATTTTGATCACGCATGACTTATTTTCTACAGCGTCGTTGATTTATACAATCGGCAAGTTGGAGACTCCCTGTTGCCTTTCTGCCTTCACCGATATTTTCATTTAAGTTTGAAAATTGCTTGCCCTCGCCCGCGCAGCAAATTGTACTGAGATGGGGGATCGATAATGCGATTGGAGGTGAGATTTTCTTCCAAGATGAACCGCGCAGTGTAAATCTTTGAGATAGAAAAATTTCGGAAATTGCCTGTGCTATATAGGATGTATGTTCGTTTACTGTGTGGGTAAAGTTTTTCGGTTTTGTTACAGGGGTAACAAACGGAGGTACTTTAGGCACATTGAGACGGTGCAAACTTCTTGCCTGTTGCGTAACATTATATTGAAGCAATAAATCCTACTATCCTATCCTACTTCCTACTAATATTATAAAGGCGAAAGTGAGTTTGTATATTTGTTTGTTTGTTTGTTACCTCTTCACGCCTAAACTACTGAACCGATTTAGATGAAATTTGGTATGGATATAGTTTGAGACTTGGGGAAGGACATAGGGTACTTTTTATCCCTAAATTCCCACGGGGAGCGAAGCCCGCGGGTACGGCTAGTTATTTATACAGCTGACGTTTCGTTTAGACCATGCAAGTTATCTATTCCTTCAATAAAATAATTTTTTAAACTTAAAATCGACTTTACCCCTGAACTGTGTTACCCAATTTTCTATGAGTGAAAAGACAAGCGTGTCCTTTAATAAAAAATTCCAAATCAGTCGAGGCGTCTTCGAATATCAGATTAAAATGAAGATTTCGACGAATTGATAATTTCCTCCTTTTTGAAAGTCGTTTAATTATATGCAATAGGTAAGAAACTTGCAACGTCTAAATGGGTCTTTACTCTTATGATGTCGTTGTATGCCATAATTAAACCCTTAGCATTTTAACAATAGTCAGGCAATATCAACTTGTTTGTTTGTATTTTACAAAATCGCAAAAGATCAACTGAGTCATTTTTGGCGTAATCAAGGAGGAGCTTGAAACACTGACATAGGCTTAATAAAGTTAATACGTAATAAAGTACTTTGTTTTTCTGCAATATGAATATTGCAACGATCTCTCAGGATTTGATAAAAAATTGCTATGGATCATAATAAACTACGGAGACTTTTGCCCAATAATGGGACACTATAATAAAAAAAACTGCAGCTAAGTGAAAATGTATAAAGCAAAATAAAAGTACTATTATCCAAACTCGATCTAAGGTCAAAGGTCGAAACGGTTTTTATTGCCAATTCGCTCACAACAACACTATCACACGGCTTACGTAAGTTATAGCACAATCTAGATCGTTAGACCGTTTTCCTAAAGCCCAGCTACACATTGTTATCGACATCGATATCGACATCGATATCGGCACCGGAACGTCGAAGACAAAAGCTCTAACGAATAATATATTGGCGGAAGAGAATACAGGGAATTCGGAGGTGTATACGATACGCTTGGTATTGCAACTGTGTTTAAAATAGGTACTCGTTTGTTGTATACAAGTACTTTTCAAATATTTATTTTATTTTATTCAACTTTATTGTTTCAAATTACAAATATACTTTAACAAATGGCGGACTCAATGCTAAAAGCATTTTCTCCCAGTCAACCATAGGGATAAGCAGACAAAATTATGCGGCACAAAAAAGCAATACAATATACATATGCACATTCTAAACTATTACTAAATAATATGAAATTATATTATATACCTACTATATAATACTATATATAAATATCAGAATGAATACTCTATTTATACAATACATACACATCTACTTATGAAACCTAACATACAAATACATAGCTATGAAGAGAAGAATTGATGATGATGACTCTATGAAGAAAGGGAGTTTAAAAGGTGGGCGTGAACCTTTCCTTTTAAAACAGAATTTAGTAGAAATTTATCTGATATCAACGGGTAAAGCATTCCAGAGCCAGGCTTGAATAGAAAAAGTACCATTCGCAAAAAAAACCTTTATAAATTAATGAGATCAATACTGATTTATAAATAATGTTTCAGTACGTAGCTAGTTGCTAGTAACTTTTTTTATGTTTAAAGGCAAAATGTTTTGATTTAAGGTGAACGTAAAAAAACGTTTTAATATTCCGGTCCAATATTTTATAAAGAATACCTACGTTACATGTTTAATAATTTATTTTAGGGTAAGTAGTTTGTCATTGAATAAAAACTATCAAGGTTCTGTTTTTTACCTTACGCCCTCTTAATGAGTAGACTGCGGAATATATCAATATTGCTAGAAACATATCAAGTAAAACTGTTTTACTTGATTAACAGATATCCTACATTTTTTTGAAAACTTTATTATTCGATAGGTACATTCCGTACATTGATTACTGAGTAGTTCACGTGAAACAAAACTGAAAATCAATAATTGGCTAGCCAGAAAAATTACAAGAAAGTTCTAGGTATTGCTTAACAAATACACAGGTA
This sequence comes from Acrobasis consociella, assembly GCA_963555685.1. Taxonomy (NCBI): domain Eukaryota; kingdom Metazoa; phylum Arthropoda; class Insecta; order Lepidoptera; family Pyralidae; genus Acrobasis; species Acrobasis consociella. The sequence continues at coordinate 20,370,192 of OY743110.1, read as the reverse complement.
CGTGGAAAACCTTTTGTAAAGCAAATACTGATGTAACATGAAAGTAGTTCAACGAAAATACCGCATATCGTATTCAGTTTGTATTTATATTTTAGTATATGATTTATTTAATTAATTAAATTTAAAAGCAATCCAGATGAGTCCATAAATTTCTACTTATGTAATCTACGTATACTAAAATCATGTTAAAATATGTAATTAAGATAGTTTGACATAAATTACGGACAACTAAAATATTACTGTAAGTCAGAGAAAGGTGTATAAAAAATATTGAAAAAGAAAATTAAATACCTATGCTATCCTTATTCCAAACGGAGTGGGATAAGGTAACAAAGAGATACTAAGTATACACTATTTAAAAAAAAATGAAGATGATAAGAAACATAATTTTTAGGCACAAGTCAAAAGAAGTCCTCCCCGGAGAAAACCAGTCCCTTTAACAATACGGCGACAAAAATTGTTTTATTATGCGAAATTTAAATTTTCTCTATAATGTCACCTTTTATGTGTCGGGGCTCGTCGATGCGATAAATAATAGTTGCAATATAAAATACAGTTTCAAAATAGGCAACAAAGGGAGCGGAGACATACAGAAAGTGGCAATTTCGTCGCCCTGTACGAGAAATTTTGTCTTCGCAATTTCCATCTGACGGTCGCTTCCGTTCTTCCGTAATCCACATAAGACTACTTTTCTCTCACATCTTGCTCGATGTATGTTGGTATTCTTAACTCGGGTACCATGTTCGCGTTTTTTTGTCCAAGGGCTGCGAAGTTTGGAGTGTTATATATCGTTTAAGCCGCTGTGCACTCCGCAACTTCATACATTAGCGGGGCTAGTATTTGGGCGGGATGATGTGGCGCTTTTTGGTTTTGATGAAATCTCCTTGTTGTTTTATTGCTTGTTTTTTAATGAGGTCAGTCATTTTACTGAATATACTGCTTATTTATTTATTGTACAGTCTACTGCGGTGTGACGCTTTCAAACGCTCTGAAGCTATCTACATTTTTAATAATCCTCATTAAATCTCGGAATTTAATTAATTTCAGGTTTTGAGTTTTATCTTACTATATTTCATCATCACCATCATCATCGACAGGTCTTTTTAGTCTCCACTGCAGGAGCAATGACCCTCTCTGTACTACTAGAGCCATACTTGGCCAGAGCAGCCAGAGTATTTGACCTACACTCTCCACGCTGGCCAGATGTTTGGATTTAAGCTTTGGATTGGTTGTAAAAACGTATTATTTCATAAAAATAGTACATTTGGACAGACACAGAAAAAGATACTGATTCACTTTTTTGCGTCATCAAAATATTTACCACAATCGCAATTGAGAAACTTCAACAATGAACCAACAAAGAATAAAATTATCAAAACCATCCAAAAAGTAAATTTGAAAACTCATCGCCACAGGAAATTGATAGCAAAAATGCAAATTCTTCGGCTCATTCAGTTAATGGGATAACTTTTGTAATTTCTCCATTCGGAAATTTGAGTATTGTGTAAATAGAATGTATAAAAGTTGTGGGAACGCGCAGGGTTGTTCGATAACAGGAGTGCTTCTATTGAGGCGGAGGCGTTGAAAGGAAGGGCTTGTGTGGGCGAAAGCCCCGGGCATAAGAAAGCAAAGGGCACTGGTCAAACAATCACAACCTGTACACCACTAACATCAGCTTTCTTCCATAAGGTAGCTTCTTGTTTGAATTCTTGTCAATACATACATTTTATTACGTCTTTATCTCTAATGAGGCAAACAGAGTATTTTGAATCCTGCGGCTCTAAGCAGACAGAGCCCAGGGCCGCAAGACTTGAAGGCCACATTTTGCGTGATGGTGGACAAGGAGATGGAAAAGTATATAAAAGTAGATATAGTGATGGGTTTCTAGCCGCAACGCCTATATAATATGATTCGCATTTTCGCCCATACTTATCAATGCTGCTTCAAATCCCAGATTCAAGATTATTACTAATAGGATAGGTACTTTACAGTGAGAAGATTATTTTACAGTATGAATCTATTACATGAACTTCCTTTTCACAAATACACGGTGACGTAGACTATACTTTTCTGACGCTTGCAAAATTTAACAGCCATCGTAATTTGCTCATTTTACACAATTTCAGAGCCACAAATTGATGATTATCTAAAATATATCTTTATTTGCAATAAACACAATAATTTTGTGCATTACCATTATTAAATCATGTAAAAACATTATGACCTAGCGATATTTTTTCACCCCAATAAATAAGATGTAGGTGGGACGTTGGTGCTCCCACTGAGTACACCCACGGGCGTTGATAGTACCACAACCATCTCTGTATTGAGGGATGCGGCTGTAGTGAAAATTCTGTAAAGAAGTTGTTAACAAAAATACGGGTTGCCTGCGGGGCCCTGATAAGACGGGATCGTAGTAAACACCCGCGCGGCGCTGTGGTTCAAGTGATAAGTTCTTTTGTGAGATACCTACTTGGTAAATAGGTTTATTGCTTTTCTATTTAATTTTCTTGACGTATTTTACAAAGATTCGGTCGCGAGAATCCCGATACTAGGGGCTTTCTTAGCAGAAAATATTGAATAGCAAAATTTCGTTCGCACTTTGGATGCACAATTTTAGGTGTGGAATTCATCTAAATATTTAATGGTAGTAATATTTTAATTTTATTGTTAAAAAAACGTTCAGTGGCGGACCTTATGCCATATGGTATTTTCTCTCTGTCAACCATTGGACCAACGAGAAAATTTGTGTGGCTGGCGTGACGACATTCGTGAACTGTCGATTCTAATAGCCAATTGAGGGTATAAGCGAAACCTGAAAAAAAAGTCAGTAGGTGATGCATCTAGCCACCTGTGATACTTTTTGATCCTTCTTTATTTCCTGCCCATTATCGCGCTAAACGAGGACTTGGAGTATTGTGACTGTGTTTAAATCCTTAAGCAGTAAAGACGTGATTTACTGCGTATTGTATGTAATAAATATAAGTTTATAATACCGCTAGATGGCATAACTTATACCACAGTCTGCTTGGTATTTACAGCCTGTTAGCGGAATACCTAAAGATCCAACTCGGGTGTTTTCAAAGAAACGTGTATTGATGAGTTAATTAAACCTCGTATTCCGAATTCTGGCAAATTCAAAGACGAATTTGCCGGAATTGGAAATTTCCCGTAATTTTTGGGTTAAATGTTGCGAATTTGTTTTGCTTATAAAACCTTTGTTGGTTGAACACAGCCACAGAATGAACTAAGTATTACATACAAAACGGAATCTTTTATGCTCTACGTTCTCTCAACTTGTGGAGGCGGTGGTAGGCGCCTGCAGCCGCTCGCTCTATACCCTTGATTATTTTTGAAACAGCTTTCGGTTGAACTCGGAATTGAATGAGAGAGATTTTGTTTTAAATATAAATTGTTTAAAATATTTTTGAGTTATATTTCAATCAAATGTTATTTTTTAGGGTTCTTTAATTACCTTGAACTAACTATGTAAATATTTTCAATTTATTCTAAGACTAGGGTTTTATAAATATTTAAAAGAGTTAAAATTTAAAACGTGAGTTTACTTACTTTTTTATTATTACTATTTTTTCATAGTCTCAAATTATATACAAATACATGTAATCGTTATAAATATCAAATTTATGGCTCTAATTATATTTAGATTATATTTTGGGGACATCACATCATTTCAGTTATTGCAGATAATATATTTAAACTGTTTTCAACGACTTCCAAAAAGAAGGTTTAAATTCGCCTCGATCTTTTTTTTATGTATGTTCATCGATTATCCAAAGACGCGTAGATCGATTTGAAAAATTATTTTTTGTTTGAAAGCACGTACTTAGCATCTAGTCCCATAGAAATTGTATGAAAATCATTTTTGTAGTTTGGGGGTGAGGTCGGTTTTTTTTCACAAGATAATATTTATCCTATTTCCATATATTTCTATTAGCTTGTACCGTACAAAGTTTGCCTCTCTTACACTTGCAACACACCCACATCTCAGTCTGAATTTCATGAATATCTCAAGTTAAAAGAACAACCAGAATCCGCGTACAATTAATTTTTTATTCATAACACCAGATTCAAAGCTCCCATATTTTAAAATATAATCCTACATACATAATTCATAAACAATGAATCCTGGCAATTCTTCCCGAAATTCCATTAAAACTCATCGCGTACCTACTCTACACTTTTAACTTTTTTCTGAAACAAAGGACTGGTCGAAGCCCTCAAAAATTGAGTTAATCTTCCGACTTTGTGTATCAGGACGAGGGTTTGTTCACATCTACTGGCTGTAGGTGAAGAATGCTTTTCCTTGGGAATTGTTTCATTTGTGATAGAATTGAGTACTTTCCTGGGACACGACTTTGTGTATCAGGATGACGGTATATTCATACCGACTGGCTGTAGGCGAAGAATGCCCTTTTTCCTTAGGAATTGTTTCATTTGTGATAGAATTGAGTACTTTCCTGGGACAAAAGTAAATTATTTGGTACTGTTAAGAAAATAAAACATGTCATGATCATATTCATTATCAATGTGATTTTAGATTTATTCATGCAGAAAAACTAATATTAAGAGCGCTATTCTTAACTCCAAGAAACTTTGACGCCATTAGTTCTGTATTTCATATGATCTCTTTAGAGAACGTTTGTTTTGTTTGATGTTTAGAAAAAAGTATTATTTGACTAGTTGGAAAGGAAAGTAGGGAATTATAAAAGCTTGTAGCATGTCAACATTGAAACCCAAATAAAGATTATATTGGGCAATGGTTCCATCTCGCTCGATAAAGTACCATATAAACCATAAAGAACACTAGAAAGAATATTCTACAAAACTTAGTTATACATTTAACTTAAAAATCATTAATTATTTACAAAAATTTAAAAATAAATTATAAAATTAAGCGTCAATATAACTCTTTTTAAATCCGTGCATAGAACTCAGACCTTTTTGTCACAACACTGATAACGTTTACAGAGTTCTGTTCATGCGAACATACCCTAAAATTGTATTCTAAAAAGAATAGTATAAAAGGCAACAAAACAGGGAAATGAGATTACAACCGGTTTCTCCCGAAATGGTGGAAGTTCGGGAGAATGATTACTAGAAAATTTGGTCCTCTAGAAAGTTTGTAGGCGACGCTCGTGAGAGTTTCTTAAATAACTTTTTATAATAATCTAAACGGCACAGTAAAAATCTCATCATATTCCTTTTTTTTTAAATTGTTTGATTTCTAGAATAAGTTCTCCTACTTCACTTTTTCTTTCCACGTTTTATGAGGGGACTACAGAACTAAGAATGGACATCCCGTACCTTGATTGCATTCTCAAGAAGGGTTTATATCCTACGTCAACCAGCCGCGTATATCTATAGTTACTCTACACAATATTATTTCAAGAAAATATTCTTATCAGACTTTTCCCAAAATTAACAAAAAACGACCCAAAAATAGAACTTAGATTGTTCTGCAGCAAAAACAGCCACGTTTTGAATGAAAAACCCGACGCCATTTTAAATGTCTCCAAAAATCAATTCAAAATGGCGGCCGAAATTTAAAGTCTGCTTCCGAACGCCGTGAATCTAACCGTGTCGCTATTGACGGCGTCAAAACGCATCATTACCCATGCATTTGCCAACAATGCACCCTTGCGACTGCTGCGTATGACAGTATTGTGAAATCGGTTTGATTTAATTTACGTCTGTTTTGCACATGTGACGACCGAATTTTGGCGGAGACAGTTTTGATGTTTACTTTTTTATGATTCTCAAGTGGCAATGTTGTACATTTCACATGGGTAAATTAAATACTAAACTCACAAAAAGGTGTGTTCTTTTTTCACTAGCACTAGATTTTATAGAACTGTAAAAAAGATACGCAGATCCGAGGAGGTCCTACTAAAAACTTTTTTGGGTGAGCAACACTCAGCCTCCGTCCTCCTTAGTTACCAGTAGATAACTATTAGCATCCTACCTAATTTTTCAAAACCAAAAACCGACTTCACCCCCGAACCACATAACCGTTATTGATAAATTTTCTATGAGATCACCTCCAAGTATACTCTTTCAAAAACTAAATCGGCCCGGACGTCCTTGAATTATCGATGTACATAAAAAAAGGATGCGAATTGATAACCTCCTCCTTTTGTGGAAATCGGTTAAAAATATGAGCTATATAATATACCTATTGTCCAAAAACTATAAATTCTTTTAAAAAATTATAAAATACATGTTCGCAATGGCACTATTTAAGCTTTTTACCTTTATTTCGATGCAGTAAATATTAACTCAAAAAAAAAAATGGTTGCCTGTAAAGTCGGTTTTACGGGCGAAGATTTTACGTGACAACGTAGATAACATAGTTGAGTGGGAGAGAGACGCAAGGCATTCGGCGGGCCTCTCTCTCGTTCGGTGACTCATCGTAACGTTACCGAGCGTTACACTTTTTCATAAGTGACTCCCAGCCGCAACCTAATTTAAGACGTTGTCACGTCAAAAGAAAAAGCACCCTCAGACATGTCGTATGGAAATGTCATACACAAAACTTAGACTGTAGATTTCTCAAGACCATACGTTGGAATTCTCAGGTTTGCAGCATATAAATCAGCGTCTATCAGCCCAAACTTCAGTAAAACTATTCGAGAATCTTATCTTGAACTATTTTGGCGTTCGTACCTGTTTTTGTTTGCTAAAGAGCTAAGTTGGGTAATTTCGTTTGCTTTGTCGAAACTCTGTTGCTAGAAAGTGCATTTTTATTTCTATATAAAGTATGGAAAGTTTTGTTAAGTAAATGCATACAAGAGGTCGCTTGGGTGAGATGAGGACAGATAATGCTAAGTGTTTGTAAAGGAATATGTGTCGAAATATGAAAAAATCATTTTTGGCCTTGGCAATTTTATTTTTTTAATTTTTCAATACGTGTTCTTTGGGGAAAGTTCTTCACTATAACGGACTCAATTCACTTTAAAAATATTTTCAGTATATTTTGTTAGACCTTATGTTACCGATACTTAAATCCGACCCTATCAATATTATGGACTCAATTTTTTACCCACTAGTCTGAGAGAAAAGAGAAAACGTAAAATGTATCAGCTGCTTCTCTCTATGGTAGAAAATACATACACTGTGTAAAAGTGAACTACATAAACAAACTTTCACTCCATAACATAAAGAACACACGAGAAAACACAAGAAAAAATTATATATTACAATATTCACGTCAAGCGCCCCCGTCGCAAAACAAAGTAATATTACGCCGTAAAATAAGTATCTTACCGTCGACTCAGAAGATTATCCCCAACTTGACTTAGATATTTTGATGTTTTACGAACGAAAATTGGTTTTTCCCTTAGCAAAGAAAACCCATTATGATGGCTCAGGAAGCGCGCTCGTTACCGCGTATCTAATTTAGGATGATCCAGATTCCTCCTTCTTTGCCCGAGGTGTGAGATTGACAGGAACTTAGCGAGGATTTGAGGTATAATGGCTGGTGTTGACGCGTGCTATTACCGTGTATGGACTACAAATGGTTGTGATATGAAAATGTGTAACGCACGTGTTGTTTTCGGGATAGTGTTGAATGAATTACCTGTTAAAACCGCTAATATAAGACACAATAGTAAAATAGTGAACACGATATTTTAAGATGTCTTGCTGGTCTTCACAGGTTGTTTAATAAAAATTGGTTTGGCCGTTTTAAAGTTATTGGCTGTTAACCTTTGAAAACCGGAGTTTTTGTACTGTGTATGGAAAATAATAGATGGCACTTCGGATATCAGTTCTACTATTTAGTTCCTTCGTCCATCACTAGATGGCGTTTACATATGAAAAGATTTATAAGTCGGGTTGTTTTTAATTTGCCTGGCAAAGCTACTTGTTCTATCTTTACGCCCGCCATTATGTTAAGAGTGACCTTTGGGCGGGTCTGTAGCCTTAAGCAGTATCTACACTGTGATGGAAAAAGGTGTGACGGCTGTCAGTTATACTTATTTATTATGTAGTAAATACGAATAGACTACAAATGTTTTAAACTGTCATCCAAATTATCTCCATGGGCACGCGTCCCAAATTATTTTTTCACAACAGCCTCTCGAGAACACCTTAACGCGTTGAAAACTTTGGATTCGCGTTCAAAAGATATAAATCCGGGAGTTTTACGGCCGCTACAAAAACCGTTCAATTTATTTACCGTTCCTCGAAACATTGTCTGGGCTCTAAATCGTACTGCAGCCACAAAATATGGGAGTTACAGAAATACCACGTCACTCGAATTCCACTGTATCTATAATTGCACTGCAAAAGCTACAGGAATTCTTAAATGTCATTTTAGAAACCCTCGGAAGAGACCTATGTGCAGTTGAAACATTAACTGCCTCCGTGGTGTAGTGGTTAGAGCGTTCGGCTCATACCCGGAGGTCGCGGGTTCGATTCCCGGCGACGACTTTGTGTTGTTGTCCTAGTTTGGTTAGGACATTGCAGGCTGATCACCTGATTGTCTGATAAGTAAGATGATCCGTGCTTCGGAGGGCACGTTAAGCCGTCGGTCCCGGTCACTGTCTTTGACATAGGTCGTTCCCTAAAACCATGTCAGAGGCCTTTAAGGCGGTTTAAAAACTCTGACACTAGTGTTAGTCACTAACACACACGATAAGAAGAAGTTGAAACATTGATAAGTACATTGCTACCATCTGAGTTACAGGTCCAAAGGAACCACATTTGTTGATCAAGTTCTGTACGATCAGACTATAGGGCCACAAGACTTAAAGGCTACGTTCAGCTTAATGGTGTGCACATATGTGTAAAAGGGACTTGCTTCTTTAAGCGTTATAGTTGCAAGTAAGCATATGTATGTTATGAGATGCGCTGATTCTTTACCAGTCTACATCAGACATTATTATCATGAGTTAACGAGTTACTCACTTACAGTCTGTTTACTGCTGAATTAATGATCTCTGCCAATAAAATAAGAGTTTGCTCATATAATTACTAACGCTAGACAGACAGATTATATACATATATAACGAAATACAGATAGATGATAGAAAATCGTGGCACAGATGACGCTACTGCCCGTTCTCTTTTACCAATAGTTCCCTTATTATCATCCTCTTAGTAACCCGTTTGAAAGAAAAGAGGTGGTGACAAGATGTATTCCACTCTGCTCACCGCTTCACCACGCGGCCAATTCTACGGTTCTAGTTCTATACAGTTTTTATTTGACGCTGCAGGTTACGGAGGACGTGATCGAATTTGCACTCCGTGAGTTACGCGGCAGGTTGTTATTAGAAAGGAAACTTTATAGCCTCATTTTCATTGTAGAAAGTATCATTTTCATCGGCGACGCATGCAATGGTTTTCACGAGTTTTTGCAGGAAAACCAGCTTGAAAAATATGATTTGCACTCCGTGAGGTTACATGGAATGTTGTTATTAGAAACATAACTTTATAGCCTCATTTTCATTGTAGAAAGTATCATCTTCCTCAGCGGCGACGCAAGCAATAATTTTTACGAATTTTGGCAGGAAAACTAGCTTACAAAATATGATTTTATTTAGCTTAGAGTACATAATTTTTACTTAGAGTACATAACATAGCGCGACGAACCGATGGCCGATGGGGCAAAAAGGTTCTTGAATGGCGACCGCGTACTGGCAAGCGAAGCGTAGGGCACCCACCTACAAGGTGGTGACCAGGGTCACTGGAAAGCGCTGGATGCAGGCCGCTCTTGATCGGTCATTTTGTAAATCTTTGGGAGAGGCCTATGTCCAGCAGTGGACGTTATGCGGCTGAAATGATGAAATGATGATGACATAATTTTAGCAAATGCTTTTATATGCGTAAAGTAACATAATATTAATACTATTTTTTACTTGACAATTATGATCGAAGTGTCAAGGTTTAAAGGAAAAGATGCGAATCATCTAGCAACCCATACTATTTCGATTCCCATTTCTACCTTGCTCCATAAAAGTAGCCTTTTTGGATTTTGCAATCCTGTACTTTCCCCATGAGGGATAGTGTATTTATGACGAATCTTGAGTTTTAGTTTCAGTTTCGAGTTAAGAACACTATACATAAAATTAGATGTTCTTACCTCTATATCTACAGATTTAAAACCCTCTAAACATTTTGTTACAAGAGTATTCATAAGCTTACTAAGTCAACTCACTAAAGGATGTACCATCTCATATCGTTTTTGTGCTGTGCCTGAGTTGTTTTGTTTACGCAAACATGTTCCGGATAAACAAGTCTCCGTGGGACGACAGCCTGAGTTTTGAAGTAACAGTCGCTGAAATTGAAAAATATTTTTATCTTGTACAAAATAAAGCGGTTGATGATATGCGTAAAGCGGTGAAAAGAAAAGATTTTGTTTATAAAGCTTCATTTTACAAAGGGACAATAAAGATACAAAATAGAAGAAATATAACAGTAATATGAAAATGTAAATTGGAAATTATGACAGACTTGTTTTTAAAAACATATAAAATTGTTTTAATATTCATCATCATCATCGGCAGACAGCAGTCATCCATATACCACTGCTGGGATTAGGTAGGCCTCTCTGAATGTATGCCAACCATCACGGTCTACGCCTTACGGAACCAGTTTCAAGCGTTTTTTCTTATAACATCGACATCTAGCTCTCGGACACCCATACTACGTTTACCATCTCCACCTATCCGTCAGCACTAAACTCCATCATCGTCACTTCGTCTTGCCAGGTGTACTGGCCAACTCCATTTTATAATTTTTTTTACTTACTAATTTGAAGGTTAGATGTTGGAATCGAAAAAAACTAAAATAAGGTGGATCTAGTGCATTAAAGATGATAAGGGTGAAAAAGAAAGGTAACAAGTACCATTACAAATAATCGAGGGAAATAGAAAAGACTCTCATGATATTCCGACTCCAGGTAAAGTAGGCTAAGGAAATAAAGAAGGAAGTATGTATTATACAAACAGACATATCAATAAATCAACAACACTACATGGAAGTAAATAACACTGCAAAACCGTTGTGCAAAATTATTGTTAATGTAATTATGCATACGTTATGTGAAAACATGGTATAATAAAACAGGTATTCTCTTTCCGCGATGGAACTTGACTACGTCACAAAGTGTTGCCACTGATTGTTCTTTTCGCTAAATTTAAGAACTTTTTCAATTAGTTTATAAATATTTAATAAAATATTAAGTAACTTAGCTATTTAGTATCTCGCGATTCTCGCGTGATTCATCAATTTAATATTTATAAATTGATATAATGGATTATTAATTCGAAATTGGTATATAAAGTTCAAAAATGCATTACGCTCGGGTAATTCAATTTCACACAGTGGCAACATATCAAACTGATGACGTGGTCAAGTTCCACCTACGTCATCAGCTGTCACGGGAAGAGAATACCTTATTTTATTATACCATGATGTGAAAAGATCGATGAGACACACGCAAATTCTCAGCTATGAGGAATAGAAGAAGCAAGAAGTAGATAGCGCAAAATGCATGACCGTGGTTCGTGCAACCCAAGACAGCATAAAATTTAAAGTACGTCTATCATAACAGACATAGTTTTATGATTATACCTTTTCACTTTTAGAGCCGTCTTTAAAATGACATTTGCCTTCACGACCTCACGACTTTTCGCTCAAAATAAATGCAAGTAGTTTCAAACAAGAGTGATAAATGACCGAAAAATAACAAAATTCTATATCTTTAAAAACGTGCACGATATTTTTATTGCGCAAAATAAAGTAAATTATTTAAAATTTTGGCAAAGTGCGCAGTACTTACTCATCAAAGATTCCGTACACTTAAAAGAATGAAATTTTATTTTGACAAAAAATTTAATTTGCGATACAGATACACAGAGATGACAATATACTTTTTAATAAAATGCAAAGAGATAATTTTAACAAAGTCATTTAAAATCATAACAATTAGAATTTAGTTAAAATAATCAACTTGCAGCTGCAAAAATGAAAAATAAATTGCTTTGAAAATTTAAAAACAACCCAAACTTTTTTTAATGCCTTACATAATATAAAACGAATTTTAAAAATTGGGTAAGAGTAGGTATTTTTTTTACTGCAATGACATAAAAACCGGGTTAAAAGACGAACAGTGCCGTTTTCTTCTGAATATGTGTTAATATAGAACCCTAAAAGCTGTTGCACATATCTGAAAGTGAAAAATGCGAAACACGCGATCCACTATTGCAACCGGCTCATTTCCATTCATAAACAAACGCAGACGTTAAAAATATACTGCGGATAATTCTAAACGGCTGAATAAAACATTTCAGTAGACACAATCCACCGCTACGAAAATTACACTGACGACTGGCGAGGCGATTACAAACACCTTTAAAAACAAACCGGAACTCCGCAGCGCAACTTACACTCTAATGTCTTCATAACAAAGTTGATAATACATAAACACGGTATGCTAATAGCATCTTCCAAGACCACAGGTGAGTTGAGCATCTGTTAGGTTATGTTGTGAAAATATAAAGTTTTTCCCAATAAATAATGCAATGCCGTACGCTCGAGGAAAATATGGTAATACGCAACTACACCGTGTTTTCGTATGGGGATTATAGCGGGATAAAACTAATTCAAAGGAGATAATATTTGTACGAGTTATGAAAACATTTCGGCGGCGGGTAATCCTGCAGATGTGACTTACCTCCGGAATAACACGCGTATTTTTCTATACGCTTTTATTACAGAAATTCGATAATATGATTGTCGGGCCGACGCACCGGTCCGTATTTGATTTTTTACGAGCGAGCCTTCATTGTTGCGCGGCTTTATAGATTTTATATAACCCACTTTGCGTAATTAAAAAGTGTGCTTCAATGCCCATTTTGAGGTTTTAATTTTCTGAGAAATATTTTTCAAATTATATCAATATTACGGAAAATAGATGACACATTATTTATAACCATATTATTCCTGCAAACGCACAGTAATAATTATTAAAACCGGAATTTTAATTTTATATTCAAAGTGACATTAATCTTACAGTTACACACATACATACAGCTGATTTAAGGCATAAAATCAATCTATGTTAGCTATTACATAAGACTGACTTGTAAATTTTATGATCAAGAACTAAGTTCCAGACTAATAAGAAAGTCATCTAGATATATTTAGCAGCAGTAAAAAATTTAATAATCATTAAAAATTTAATGACATCATAAAATAACTATTTTATGAAATTTAATTATTTCTAACTGTTTTATTACTATTCAAATTATTCAAATAGAAAATATACTTTAACGAGGTGCGCTATAAAAAAATGTTAGTTTTAATTTGCTAAAAGCCACTGGCTAGATCTATACAATAATGCAGAAGCTCTCGAATGTAAACATATTCTATGATATTATACATGTTGAGTCAATAAAATTTAATACTTGTATAGTCTAAATTTAAAACATGCTTCTAAATGGAGTTACACGTGAAACTCTTTTAAATACTATAGGAAATAAGGGTTATTTATTTTATTTCTTGTCACGTCAATCCAAAAGCATCAATGTCAGTCCAGTTTTTACTATTCAAAGTTTAATTAACATGGAATATGCAACATGTTTATTTTGAAACTTGGACAGCTAATGTAACTAGGGCAACCGGCGGTGTGAATAAATGAGCACCGCTGCAATCCTGTTAGCTGTGCAAACATGTCCAGAGATGGGCTGCGAGCTGCGACCAGCAGCACTTTGGGGTCGTTTTGATCAATATCTGCATTTTTAGGTTAAACTAGTAACAGCTTGCAGGAACACATTTTTACCCCCGACAAAAACAGGGGTGTTTTAAGTAGAGATCGGAATTATGGGTGCTATTGCTATCAAAAGTATGAATATGACTAAAACACTCGGGATTTCTCGAGAATCGGTACCTTAGTAATGGATTTTAGTACCTTACTAAGATTTCTAATGAAGATTATTCTACTGCTTGTAGTATACACTATCTTTTTAGGGTTCCGTAGCCAAATGGCAAAAACGGAACCCTTATAGATTCGTCATGTCTGTCTGTCTGTCTGTCCGTCCGTATGTCACAGCCACTTTTTTCCGAAACTATAAGACCCATACTATTGAAACTTGGTAAGTAGATGTATTGTGCGAACCGCATTAAGGATTTGACACAAAAATAGAAAAAAAACAGTAAATTTTGGGGGTTCCCCATACTTAGAACTAAAACTCAAAAATTAATTTTTCCTCAAACCCATACGTGTGGGGTATCTATGGATAGGTCTTCAAAAATGATATTGAGGTTTCTAATAGCATTTTTTTCTAAACCGAATACTTTGCGCGAGAGACACTTCCAAAGGGGAAAAAAGTGTGTCCCCCCCCCGTAACTTCTAAAATATGGGAATCATAAAACTAAAAAAAATATATGATGTTCATTACCATAAAAACTACCAGCGAAAATTGGTTTGAACGATATCTAGTAAGTAGTTTTTTTTTAATACGTCAACAATCATAAACAGCAATTTACCTTTCATTCAATCAACTCAAATATAAAATTTAAAAAAAAAACATACTACGACTTTTATATTATGTTATTTGCTACTACGGAACCCTTCATGGGCGAGTCCGACTCGCACTTGGCCGCTTATTTTAACTTCATTTATCTCGACGAACATACTGTCGTAGATTATAACCAGGATTTGATCACGGAGACGGGAGGTGATCGTCGGAACTCTGTAATAAAATAACGTAATTCTATTAAATTTGGACTCGTAAAAATTTTCAACCTATTTATTACCGTTGTTCCAAATAGCTCATTTGCATGAAACCGAAGGCAGCAGAAATTCTGCAACTCATTTTCGGCAGCAGAAATAAAGCTCGTTTTGCTTCATTATAAAGCAAAATAACATGAAGATGATAAGTAATGACGTGTGACGATGACGTGACGTAAACATTAATAATAAATTCAATCACATTGACGACGACGATACACTACTGATACTAACGTTTGGTGTTGAAACATTTGGACCATGGGGCCCTGGCGCAAGGAGACTTTTTAAGGAAATCTCCCCGCGACTGATAGCCGCTGCAGGTGACAAGAGGGCTGGCTGTTTTTTCGCTCAACGGATCATCATTGCTATCCAGCGAGGAAACGCAGCCAGCGTTCTTGCAACCATGCCGCATGGACATGATGAGATTTTTTAATTTAGCATAATTTAGTATAAGTTTATTTTATAGCTTAGTTTAGTTAGTTAAGTTTTTTTGTTGTTATTTCTTTTTTCTCAATAAATCAAATTGATCATAATAATAAAGGTTTATTCACAGTAAAGGGTAGTATTCAAGATCAAATATAAATTATTTTGTAATACGTCACAAAATAATGTCACCTGTCATTGATCATATCCATTTACAACATGATTTTGAATTTATTAATGTAGAAAAACTGATAATAGCAGCGCTATTTGACTCCAAGAAACTATGACATCACGGCGTGCTATTTCATACAAATTCATAGACAACGTTTGTTTGGACGTTTAGAAAAAAGGATCTGATTTGCCTTGTTGGAAACTAGCAGATTAACACGTTATAATAATGACATCATCATCATCATCAGCTTTCAAAAACCCACTGCTGGGCATAAGCCTCTCTTTGTCTGCGCCATCCCGTTCTGTCCGCGGCCGCTGCTATCCAGTTTTTGCCAGCGACTTGCCTGATATCGTCGGCCCACCGATTTATAATACCGATTTTATAATAATGACACCCATTATTTTTCCTAAACGCCAAAGTTGTTTGCAATTAGTCACATAATCACTAGAGCTCATCGCTAAACGTTAATAACAGTTACCACATTAGTATTAACGTTTAACGCAGCTATAACGCTTAACGCGATAATAAAGGATTATTATACACGTACGGAATTAATCATTGAGCGATAAATACGGGTACCTGTCGCGGTAATTTATGGCTCATTTGATAGATATATTGTCTGATATGTGTAATCAGTTGTGTACACACATTATTGGGAGTGATTTTGATTGGGAATAATCTTACGTCAGTACTTAGGATTTAAGTATATCATTTTCTAGGACAGGAATATTAAAAATAGAAAAAAGCTTGTAATATCACGAGTATATATTTTTTACTTGCATAAAGTGTACTCTGCCTACTCGTAAATACTTTCCTTTGAACTAAGAACTAATTAAGAGATAATTTAAACAAATCTTAGACAATTTTTTTGGAATCCAAAGCTCCCGTAGTTATTATGTTATTATATGACTAGAATACTAAACCTTATTGATAAAATGAGAAAACCAAATAGACAATATCCCACCAAAAAATAAAATTGTGAAAATGGGAGTCAAGTTCAATATCCGACAAAAGAATTCAGATCTAATTGGTTGCTAAAGTCTGAAAAGAATCCTGAAATTTGAACTTGGCTGGACACTCTGTCGCGTCACTCTGACGACCTCCGTAGCGTAATGGTCACCATGCTAGTCCGCCAGAGGTCCCGGGTTCGATCCCCGGTCAGGGCAAGTTGGAAAATGGCCTTTTTCAAATTGTCTTGGGTCTTGGATGTTTATCTATCGTTGAGTTAGTATCCCATAACACAAGTCTCGAACTTACTTTGGGGCTAGCTCAATCTGTGTAATTTGTCCCTATGTATTTATTTATTTACTCTGTTCTAGATTAATCAGCCGCAGGTAATATAAAAACCAGCAGAAATCCAAGCAACAATTACCAGTCCCCTAGAGTTATCCTCAGATTTATACAAAATTGTATAAACAGCCAAAGCCGACCGCAAATTGGTTTCGTTAAACGAATAGTTACTCCTAAGACATGCGATCTTCGCTGTAATTACTTTTACCGAAATGAAACTCTAGACTAGAGCTTATCCTATTTTTCTCTGTTACAGGTATGAACATAATTGGTATCATTTTGCAAGAAAACACAGCTATTGACTTAACTCGAGTAAGTAGAGGAGAATTTAAATATTGCGGGTATAAAAGGCAGTAACTCAATTTTTCTTGGTTTATAATTTGTGGAATATGAATTGGGTAGATGATTGGCTCAAAAATAAATTAATCAAATAAACATTTCAAAATAGTGTCACTTTTCATTCAAGCCTTTCGATCGATCGTTTTGGAAATCCTTGGGGGAGGCCTATGTCCAGCAGTGGGCTTCCTGTGGCTGATATGATGATGAAGTAATTGTAAATTTAAAACTTTTTAACTGAAAATACTATCAGATTATGCTTCGATATTAATAATAAAAATATAAAAGCGGCAAGTGCGAATTACGTAAGTTTTGGCGCATCTCTCTACCTTAACAACACAGAAACACGAAATCCTTCTTTGCAAGGAATTGTAAATTCTAAAGCCATCTATCTTCCCGTCGGCAGAACGCTGAATTTTAACGCAGGTGTGCGAAGTGCCACGGGTCGTTTGTCATGGCCGGGATTCGAACCTGTACCACTGGGTGTTAATTGTATAATATTACAGGCTCCCCGCTACTTTACACGCTCGTATAAAACCTTTCTAATTAGGTGCAAAAATTCAAAATTCTAATGTTGATGCAGTAACACATTTACAGGCACTTTTACACGCCAATAAGTATTATTTACATTACGTGTAGTGTGGTGTATATTAAAACTTAATTTAAAAAAATATACTTATTTTTAAAGAAAAGCTACTGACACCAGCGCTTCGCTACCACCGCTGCTGAGATGGAAGGATTTTAAAATTCAGTTTAGGAATAATAAATAACAGTCCAGCTTAGGAATTTAAAATGTAAAAAAATCTCACATAAATACACATTTTCTTCTCGAATAAAACGTAAATTCATCGTTTTGCATTATGTCCACTGATAGACATGGAAAATCTTCCAATTCCAAAATGGTAGACTTCCATCCACCATTTTCCAGCGAACCTGGTCAGCTGGTCATTTGACCAATTTGTAGGTAGGTGTCTTACGATTCGCTTCAATTCGTGAACCTTTTGAGGGTTCCGTACCCAAAGGGTAAAAACGGGACCCTATTACTTAGACTTCGCTGTCTGTCCGTCTGTCTGTCACCAGACTGTATCTTAAGAACCGCGACAGCTAGACAGTTGAAATTTTCACAAATTACGTATTTCTATTGCTGCTATAACAACAAATACTAAAAACAAAATAAAATAAATATTTAAGGGGGCTCTCATACTACAAACGCGATTTTTATAGATAATGTTATGGAACCCTTAATGCGCTAATCCGATTCGCACTTGGCCGGTTATTATCTCATTGACCATTGCTTGGTCGCGTAATGTTATGTAATACTTTTATTAATTCTATTACAATGTAGCCGATCCACTGTCACTTCAATTAATTATATGTTTTTCTAGTATTTGTCAAAATTAATCCTAATATTAATACGTACTATACATTTGGTAATATAATAGAACATCTCAATACACATCCTGTTACAACATCCTGTTACAAACAAAGCGATTAGGACTTTTAATTGCCCAGGTCATAGGTCAGGCCATTTCCCGTCGAAGGACTTTGTCTCATTAACCGTTGCCGGCCGCTGTTCCACGGCCCGAGTAAATTTATCGGCGGGCTCACTTCGACAGAGTTGTAAAAGCTAAATAGTGGAATTCCCTAAGGACGGGTTGCTTTATCTTTATGACTCTGAGTTAGATTAGTTTTTGTTCCTTATTATTGGGAATATGGAAGAGTATTGTGTACGATATCGGATACAAATGTCGGCCATTCGTTTGGTTTATTGGTGTTTGTGAAGGTCGCAAGGTCATATCTGTCCTATGGTTTTATGTGTCACAAATATCTCTTACACATCCGAGTATTTTTTTTTAAACAATATTAATTTACCTAATATAAAAAGAAAACAAAATTTAGGTACTAAGTAGGTTCTCAAGTTCTTATCCTAAAAATAAGTTGTTTAATTTTTTTTCTCAATATAAATTAAAAAAAGAACTAAGTAGGTTCTTGTACTAATTTTTATCCCAAGAAAATAAAAAAAAACCAAGTAGGTTCTTGTTCTAAAAATAAGTTGTTCTGAGATTCATACCTGAGTATGAATTTCACATATTGTTATTTTTAATTATATTGTGTGATGAACATACATATATCTATTTTTTTACGTGAAATGCACATTCGTTGCCTACTTGAATTCGATCTATATACTATCTATTTCTGCATTTCTAAGGAAATAAGTTTTTTGAAATAAAATAAAAACATTTGTACAAGCTTTTATTATGAGGTCAAAGTACTTAGAAATGATGTGCCCAAATTCCAATGTAAGTACTTGTGTAAGTATGCAAAATTTTAGCTTAATCGGTTTTAGAAGACCGATGGAAAAAAAATATTTTATAATTTGACCTGAACAAACACATACATACAAGAAACATTGCAAGTAAAAAAAGCTTGTAAAAAATAGCCTTATCAAGTTGTTGTTTTATTTTACGTACAAAACTGCCGCTCAACTTGGTTATTTTAAATAAGCTATCGACATAAAAGGAAGAAAAGTTAAAAAAATAAAAATACCTCGCTGAGGCAATGTATCAATAAATTGCATAATAAAACTGCATCAAAGGCTCCAAAGCAAACATCTGCATTAACAAAGCCCTTCAACAGGAAGGAAATAAAAAAAAAATACGCGCACCCCATCTCTATTTCATAATTTGCATGGTAGACGCAAATAAATTTAAAATATAGCCACGAAACCTTAATTCCCCCTTCTGATGTTCAATTCATCTTAGGAGACGTTTTAACTGCGGGGGAAAGTCTGGGCAAACATGCAGTAGATGATGGTACGATAACAGATGGGTTGGGTATCGCGGGTTTTGTACTATTATTGCCCGTAAATCTCGTGGTAAAATTCGAGTATGTTATTAAAGTATTGCAACTAAAAACAAATCAAGAACAAACAAATGAAAAACAAACTAAACAGATTGAAGTATAACAACTAAAAACTGAAAAAGACAATGATTAAACTATAGGTTATGCTTTTATTGCCTGTGAAATAAAAGCCTGCAGTCAAGAATGTCATCTATGTATACAAAAAAGTAGGAAATGTTGATTAAATGAAATACAATACATTTTAAACACAAAAAGAAAGAAACGAAGATAATAATCCAATAATGGTAATTTTCAATAATGGTTTTATTTGAAGAAGAAGCAAATGAAAAAATAGATCAAAAATTGTCTAAATTTAATAAAAAAATTGAATAGGTTTACATTTTAACAAGCTAAAACATTTTTTATCCTAATGACAAAAGTTTCAGATTAGACCAATAAAATGAAGGCAATCGAATAAAATTTCGAGTCAGAACTCGAATTGCGGATTCTGATCGCGTTTCCTTAGGTTAGGTGGCTACTGATCTGACGCCATGCACCGGCTATGAATGACAAATGTGTTTGATGTTTTATTACCGTAGACTTGAAGTAAAATCGTAAGAAAATTCTGGAAACTTGAATAAATTTTTTAGCGGATTAGCTCGTTGAAGTGGCAGTGGGCGGGACACATAGCGCGACGAACCGATGGCCGATGGGGCAAAAAGGTTCTTGAATGGCGACCGCGTACTTGCAAGCGAAGCGTAGGGCACCCACCTACATGGTGGTCAGATAACCTGACCAGGGTCGCTGGAAAGCGCTGGATGCAGGCCGCTCTTGATCGGTCATTTTGGAAATCTTTGGGAGAGGCCTATGTCTAGCAGTGGACGTTATGCGGCTGAAATGATGATGATGTTTGGTTTGAAGCTGGTGTTTAAGGTTAATTTACATGGTGCAAGTGTTTTGCCTATTGCATACCATTTTATTGAAGCCATAGATAACTTACACGGTCTAAACGAAACGTCAGCCAAACCTATAAATCATTTATATAAGTATGCAACAGACAAGAAACTTGCCCACTTGATGTATATAAAATGATTAAAACAATCTTTTTATTTGTCGGTAAACAAAATAATTGTTCTATCTACTTATTTGCTGGTTGACTGGAAAAGATTCCATTATGGGATAAGACCGCCGTTGTCAATTACTTTGTTGTAATTGTATGTGATTGTATTTCATAGTATAAGAAAAATACAAACAAACAAACAAATTTGGGATCGATTTACGAGTTTAAATTTACCAACAGAAGAAAGATTGACAAAAAGAAAGACAGAAAGGCTCTCATAGGTATCGTAGGATATGACTTAAGCTACTACCTATGCGGCAGATGACCAGAACTAGATTTTCTGAAAATCGGTAATATTGGAAATCCTTGGAAGATGATAGGCATTAGCAAGCAAAGGAAACCATTACATTTTGAATACATAACAGGTATAGCATTGATAAAATAATGACCAGTCAATGCTACAATACAGAGAAGTGATTATTTAATTTTGCTGTGTAGGTTTATACAGTTATTTATTTAATAAACGCTTACTCTCGGTTCTGCAAATATTTTGTTATTTTTATCATATTTTTTTGTTTACACCTAAATTCGAAATCTATTGAATAAATAAAACAAAAATTTATAAAATAAAATATATCCCATAGCTTATACTAAATTCGAGATATCAGACACAATTTTTACTTACCTTTTTCAAACAAAAATTACAAGTCACTTAACATAAACATTTTAAATATTCTGATGCTAAAAACAAGTAGCGTTCTGGAACTGAGAAGTTAAAAAGCATCACATAAAAAGTCTCAGTATAACGAACACATTTATAGTGACTTTAAAATGTTGCAGAGACTTTACTCGAATAAAACTCGAACGTACTCAAAATTTTACGAGCAAAACTATTGCAAAGATCACAAGAAGTCGTAAAACAGTATATCACAAAAATTCCGCATTCATAGACGCTTCAGAAATAGCTACCTTATCCTTAGACGGTTGGATCCTAGCTGCCATAGCTATCTGAGCCAATCTTGCTGATTTCGCAATATTCCTGCAAAAAGAATGTTCCAACGTTTATGACCTATCCTAAAACCCTGGCTCTGCTCGTCCTATTAGGTCTGCAGTCGTCTGGATCGCTGAATCGGTCGGTTACCTTTATTTTAATAGATTCCACTCTGTGCGGTTTTTCTAATAGCTCGCTTTGAATACTAGAGTTAATAAGGTTTTTAGTTGGGCGCCAATCTTCGCAGTCTGAATTTTTATTAAGTGAAAATTAATGAGTTTTAATAGCATTGGTTAATTTGGCATTGTCTCTGGCATTTTAAATAATACTAATAGTTGGATAATTTTTAACGTTTGCTACAGTTTTTATATGTTTGACGGGTCTGATTATTTCATAGTTTACTTTAATAATTTGTGAAACATTAATTTTTGTAAATAGTTCAAGTCCTGAAAATTCAATAATATTTATTTACTTTAGATATTCATCTGTGAGCTCAAAAAACTTGTGTCAATCGTTGTACATAGTGCATTTCTACTATGTTTCGATAAACAAGGAAATGTTAAGTATTTTCTTAAAAAGTAATTAGTATTTTCTTTTTTAATTTTACGAGTTGAAATCGATCATAGAAATATAACATCAGATCCGTCTTAGAAACCTATTTTTCATCTGTCCTCCCACTAAACTCACTAACCATTATGTTACATCGTATCTAATAGACCGTATAGTAAAGAAAACGTAATACTGTATCTAATTTTGGAATTGCTCAAAATAACACATACAAGTGCTTCAATTAATTAAGGAATAATACAGGCATAAATGAATTTCCCCTGGAGAGGCAGCAGGCATTATGTAAAGCTGATGTTAGTCGTGATCGTATTCCTGCCACTGGGCTACTGACGTGAGCACCGCCCAGCGCCTTCGTGCAAAAACTATGGAGTCGCTGTAGCAATTAGATGATTTCTAAAAGTTAGTTTATGTAGCTATTCGAGAAAAAAAGTGTGATCCATTGCAAATGACATAAATCAATCAAAAAAATGGGCTGAGTTTTAATTTGATACATATATTTAAAAAATATCGGGACTTTCTTACCTGCTAACTACTGATATGTATGATTTAACTATAATAGGAAGTATATTATTACACATATACACAGGACTGATAAAACGCAAGAAATAAGATTACAAAGAATTACCGGTAATTATGTGGATGTGAGAATAAAGGCATTCAAGAGCTTGTCATCCAGTTTGAATTTTTAGGGTAATTCCCCCGGTGTTGCCTGAGTAAGAATTGCGTTTTGTTCTCCTCTAAAAAATAACATTTATTGCAATTTTAAAAAATGTTGCCAGTCTTTTAGTTACGTTACCTCAATGCGGTGCCTTGGAACAATTTCTTTTTTATAAAAAACAGTAAAAAAGTATATACAATTTTACAAAATCTCCACTCTACAGATCTCCTGTTCTCCGGTAGCGCCTAACAGTGCACCTTGCCGCGAGCCGACCAATCAATATGCTGCAATTATGTTAATGCACTGCCCATAGCCATACTGACGCAATTGAAAATGTAAACGGCCGCTCTAGACCTTTTGAGGTCTATGATATTGAGCTTGATGAAGTTGCTACCTTTTCTAGAGTTACTGACATGTCTAACATCAGTTTTTAGGGCATTTGAGTAACTTCTTGTTATCTCGGAGAGAAGAAAAAAATTGAATGTCACAGCTGATCTCTTCCCGCGGAGACCGAATAATCATAAACTAAGTACAAACTGAGTAACATTTATATGAGATTCATCGATGAATATTCTATTGGGATCTACCTTTCTTTATTGTTGTTTTTCGAGTTGTGTAACATTTTTTAAGCTGCCTGACGTTGTGCAAAGATTACAGCCGGCTCTTAAGGCTTTACGTGCCTTCCAAAGCACGGAGCAGCTCAAAAAATTCTTTTAGACTCTTATGGTCACCCACCCAAGTACGGACCATTTTGAAACTTCACTTCACTTGCGAAAATGTTAGCAATACGTACTTAAACAAGCCACTGATCTCCCCAATCAACCTTGATTGATGATTAGTCAGCAAAATTGCAAATTCCAGCATTCGGCTTGTCAACTTAATGATTAAACCCACTGACAAGTCGTCGATCTAGAGATAGACGCCAGGACCAAGCGGATATTTAGTAGAAAAAATAATTAAAGCGTAGAATTAAAAAGCGTCGTCATTTGGCCGGACAGCCCGGTAATGAGAGTCGGGTCAGCTTTACAGCCTTGGCGGGACCACAAATGAGTTCATAACAGAAATGACCTCAGAAATTTGTGCTTTGAGTAGTCAATGCGCACTTTTTAGGTTCCGTATCCAAAGGGTAATCATCATCAGCATCATCATCGGGTCTTTTTGTCTCCACTGCAGGAGCACGACCCTCTCTGTAGTACTAGAGCCATACTTGGCCAAAGCAGCCAGAGGACTTTGGCCTACACTCTCCTTCTGGCCAAACTACAGTTTAACTTGTATTCCAAAGTCGCCTCCTACGACATCCACGGGAAGACTTGTAGTGGCCCTATTCTACTCTGCCGGAAACCACACGGCTCACTAGAGGGTAAAAACGGCACTATTACTAAGACTCCGCTGTCCGTCTGTCCGTCACCAGATGTATCTCATGAACCGTGATAGGTAAACAGTTGAAATTTTCACAGATGATGTATTTGTTGCCGCTATAACAACAAATAGTAATAGCAGAGTAAAAATAAATATCCAAGTGGGGCCATATAACAACCGTCATTTTTTATAGATAATATTAAGTTGTCGGAGTATTAATTTGCCTAGCAATTAAACGTATTACATATTGGAAATGATTTAAAAATTGCCTTTACCTTGTATTTATATCCTAGAAACTTGTAAATTCGCACGCTACAACCAACATTTCTTCAAAAAAAGACGAGATATTCCTACTAAATATAATCTAAGACATAAAAACAGATTACAATTGCCTGCTTCCAAACTGAAATTACATTCAAATAGCCCCTTAGCGATGTCGGTAAAAATATACAATAAACTTCCAGAACGAATAAAAAATGAAGTTAAAGATAGCAAATATATCAAAGAAATAAAACAAATTTTTCTATCCAAATGCTACTACTCGGTATCAGATTACCTTAATGATAAATTAAAATGACATATAGAGATATAAAAAATTACAAATTATAAATAAAAATAATAATATAAAATATGTACAAATGTCAAATAATAATATAATAAATTACGTTACATAGATGAATATGCATATACATAAATACTAAAAATAAAATGTAAATATATATATCTCAAAGTACAAATACCTATAATACAATACAATCCAAATATATTATTAAATGACGAACAAAAAATACGTACATAAATAATTAAATGATACTTACACAGACATAAAAAAAAACAGAAATAAATAAATTGAATTTTAATTAATTTACTTCAAGGTACTATACTAACAGTGACACGATTCCTTCTCTCTCCTATTGCAGCGCCCATCAGGGTCCTTAAGTGATTATGGAATCATCTATGTATTAACTTGCTATCTAATCTGCATGTACTTATTTGTCATTTAAGGAAGCAATAAATTATTGAGTATTGAGAAATTCTAACACCTAACACCGGCGTTGGCCAACAATACAAACAATTCGAGAGCGATATAAGACGTCGACACTGAAACTCCATTTGATCAAAGTAACGTTGACAACATCATCATCAACACCTGGTCTTTTTGTCCCACTGCAGGAGCACGACCCTCTCTGTATTACCAGAGATGTACTTAGCTAGAGTAGCCAGTGGACTTTGGCCTACACTCTCCACGCTGAAAGACGGGTTGAAGAGTTCTCATTGATGTTTATAAGCTTTGCTTAGCTTGTATTTCCTAAGTCACCTTCTACGACATCCACGGGGAGACTTGGAGTGGCCCTATTCTAATCTGCCAGAAACCACACAGCAATAACGCTGACAAAAAAACTTCAACTCCACTGATCTATCTGTTAGTCTCTCTGTTTTGTGTTAAGAGTCTAGTGCTCGTTTTTAGCTCAAAGAATGCTTATTAAAAATTTAAAAACGCTAAATTCAACGCGAAACGTGTGTTGCGTGACGTGGGTGCAATTACATTTTTTTCTGCTAGTAAAAGCACGACTGCCGCCTGAGCGCTGCCACTTTGAAGATATTTTAGCGCACATTTTTTTTATTTTATCTACATTCTTAGCGCTTTGTAAAATTACATTGATGTCAAAATTTTTGTATAACAAGAAATTATTAAAAAAATATTTTTTGAAACAAGCTTTTATCTAAAGACTCGCTTTAAGACGAGTCAAAGTCTATTTTTTTTAATTTGATTGCTTTTTTATTCTTCTCCTTCTTATCGTGTGGGTTAGTGACTAACACTAGTGTCAGAGTTTTTAAACCACCTTAAAGGCCTCTGAGATGGTTTTAGGTAACGACCAATGTCAAAGACAGTGACCGGGACCGACGGCTTAACGTGCCATCCGAAGCACGGATCATCTTACTTATCAGACAATCAGGTGATCAGCCTGCAATGTCCTAACCAAACTAGGACAACAACACAAAGTCGTTGCCCCGGTTGTTGCTGGGAATCGAACCCGCGACCTCCGGGTATGAGCCAAACGCACTAACCACTACACCACGAAGGCAGTTATTATACTATTTTATTATAGTATAGTCATCTAGTATAGCCCGTGGTTTGATTGATTACGGTTATGTACCTTCCACATTGTATACAGACAAATAACTTAATAATGAAATTGACTTTGTGGCCTCAAACTGTTTATTCAACGTTAGTGCTAACATTGTGGCTTTGAAGCTACACCTTTTCAATGAAACTCTGACCAGCGCCGGTTAGAGCATTATCGACGAACTTTGGAAAGAGCTCTAATTGAATGAGCCTGTAGTCTATTCACAGTCTCAATTCTGGCATCTCAGCCATCCATGTAAACGGTTTGGGCACAAATTACTATGGATACAGAAGAAGGAACTCCTGGACGAATTTGTGCGAGTAAGAAATCAAAGCTGAATAAACAATTTACACTAATGTCTTAAGGAAGTAATAGGATAATTATTTACAATATTGAGCTTAAGTGATTGTCTTCCTGTAAAGCATCGCCGTGTGGTTTCCGGCAGAGTAGAATAGGACCGTTCTAAGTCTTCCCGTGGATGTTGCAGAAGGCGACTTAGGAAATATAATACAAACAAAGCATGTAAACATCAATAGGACATCTAAGTATAACACGTCTGGACAGCAGGGTGGAGTGTGTAGGTCAAATCCTCTGGCTGCTCTTGCCAAGTTTCGCTCAAGTAAGTACAGAGAGGGTCTTGCTCCTGCAGTGGAGGCTAAAAAGACCTGATGATGATGATGAAGCGTACATAACACCTGTTTTTCTCATATTATTTAATCATAGACTCATTATAAACATTTTCAAACTTGTTTTGGGCACCATCTGCAGTGTATTTTAACATACGTCAAATCATTTTATTTTCGCGCACTTAAATTTCATGTAACGTACAATTAGCTGCAATTTTTTAACCAAAGGTAAATCACCTCCCCTCCGAAAATTCGAAGCGCTGTATCTTTACGAATTTTCACTTCTTTGCTAAACGGAAAAAATATGGATCCTTTATTGTTTTAAACCAGTTGACATCCTTATTATCGTATACTGAAGCAGCCGTCGTTTGTCGGTGCGCTTACGCTCGCATGATGGATGAGTTACACTTCTGTTCTCACTTTATGTCGAACTTGACTAAAATTAATCCGTCGCAGCTCTTCAGCTTAGAAATAGCCCAGACGTAGACGTACCCTTAAACAGATTCAAATCGGCCATTTTCAATTACCACGGCCACGGGTTCATCGAAATTCATTAGTTTCATGGAAATTTGGAAAGCTGAGACGGCTAAACGACGCTGTTTTGATTTGATCGAAAATTTAGATTATTTGTATCAGTTGATAGCTGTTTGTATCTAATTTTTCATGATGTTGAGTACCTTTTTAAGCTTGGACCAAGAATGGGGACAGGGATGCATATATTGCGCTCCATTCTGTATGTAATACTCTTACTTCTGATCCTGAACCATGCACATTTGGACGCTACGATTCATCATCAGGTCTTTTTGTCTCCACTGCAGGAGCACGACCTTCTCTGTACTACTAGGGCCATACTTGGCCAGAGCAGCCAGGAGGAACCGGCCTACACTTTCCTCGCTGGTCAAACGGGTTGGAGAGGTCTCATGATGTTTTTAAGCTTTGTTTAGCTTGTATTTCCTAAGTCGCCTTCTACGACATCCACGGGAGGACCTGGAGAGGTTCTATTCTACTCTGCCGGAAACCACACGGCAAATCTAATCTAATCAATTTGAAATGTTCCAAATAAACAGTTATTTTCATTTGCTTCTTAATACTATTTTAATTAATCCAAAATTATTAATTAGATTTATTATAAAAAGTTAAATGAAATCCCTTTACACAAGTTATGTTAGTTTCCTAATTAGTTAGGCTGGTTATTGGCTCACAGTTTGTCAACTTAACGTTTCTGATTAGCGGGTTTGTTGAGTTAGTTCAAGTTTTTAATCCGAAGTTTAATAGGCAGCGTATAAGCTTAAATGCGAAAGAAAAATAAACTTTTCAAAGCTTTGGAGATATGAAAGCTAACATAGATTTGCAAAACTTCTGTTCATAATTAATGAAAAAATAAGTACTTAGAATTGACGTAACTGTTCACTTTTCTTAATACCTTTTTAGGGTTCCGTAGTAAACAAGGAACCCTTATAGTTTCGCCATGTCTGTCTGTCTGTCTGTCTGTCCGTCCGCGGTCCTACTCAGAAGCTATTAGTACTAGAAAGCTGTAATTTGGCATGGATATGTACATTTATCATGGCGAAAAAGTCTTAAAATAAAATATGGAAACAATTTTTTTTAGGGTAGCGGCCATACAAGTAAAGAGGAAGTCAATATTTTTTTTCTTTACAAACACATTGTGTGGGGTATCGTTAAATAGGTCTTCCAAAAATATTGTGAGTTTGAAAACACCATTTTACGATTTAGGGATTCGTGTCTGAAAAATTCAGGTTTAAAGTGTTTTTTTTTGTAAAAGCCACGTGTCCCCCCCTTCTATCTACTAAACGGTTATATATGGACACGTGAAAAAAATCACAGATATAGTTTATATAATGTAGTTTATAGGAAAACTATCAGAGCTAAGTAGGGTTAACAAATCAAAAAGTTATAGGCGATCAACTTATAAAATGTACTCGAAAAGGAAAATTTCATACAAATTCAATAGATACTTAGACGTTTTAGTGGCATGAACTCAAAGTTGGCATTTACAACTACTGAACCCTACACTGCGCGTGGCCCGACACGCACTTGGCCAATTATTTCTATGTAGCGAGGTTGCCTGGACTAAATTGCTTATAATAAGGCCACCTTTTGCCCATTTTATAGTTTAAAAATATCTATTTTGTGCAATAAAGGGCGTATTGTATTGTAAGCAAGTTATTCTTTGATGTGATATTTCTTGTTTGTTTGTTTATTGTACCAAAACACATATACAAAGACAACATACGAAAGAGCAAATAAACAAAGACGGACTTATATTGAGAGTGATAGATAGATTTCATGAGAGCGATAGATTTAGAGGATATTTACTCAAAAGGTAGAAGCAAGTATGTACAAATTTAACTATAAGATCGTACTTACATTGCTACACATATACTTTTTTATCCCAAAGAGCTTGTTAGCATAACGGTGCATTCTGAATTTGGATAACATTAAGCCCAACGCAGACGACAGACTATCTGTGACGCACTTTTTAGTCTGTTATAGTCTGTGAACTTTTTGCGCGTCGTGTGCGTTACTGCGTGTGATTCCATGGGTTCTATTTTCACAGACTAAAAAGTGCGGCACGGTTTAGTCTGTCGTCTGCGTTGGGCCTTAGGAAGGCACAACAAGTCATTTGGAGAAGGCTTTAGAAAACTCAACTATAGGCCATCTGTGGCAGTTTACACAAAGTAAGATATAGCAATTTCTAAAAAACTCAGAAATTCAATCCACAAATCCCATATCATAATCAATGGCACCAATCAAATGTCAAACAATGCACGCACCAAACGGCGCGCTGGCAAACTCGCATTATCTCATTTTCAGCACAATGCGTGATCAAATTAACAATTGACAACGCGTCACGTGCAATTGAACGAACGATAACACAAAGGGTTCGTTCGCAAACTCGTTCACTCCATTCTTGATAGCTGAACTCATTTGAAGAATTTTCATAGGAGTTCGAATTTCGTATTTTAATCAACGCACGAGTCCTTAAAACCTCCTTTGCATTTGCGTTCTTATATTAGGGTGCGTTCATACAGATTGGCTGAGAGGAACGTCAACATAGGTATTATTATTTTTCATAAAACCAGAGATGAAATTTCTTCGCGACAATTAGGGTGTAGTTATACCTAGCGTTGATTTTGCGTTAGATTTGCGCTAGAAGCGCAGCGCTTCCAGCGCTCTCCTAGCGTGACAGGTGTCAAACACATGTCATCAAAAAATCCGCGTTCGATTAGCGTTCGCAGAGCGCTTGATGAGCGCTTTTCTTCGGAGGATGTCCACATTTCTGTACTATTTTTTTATCCACTATCCGACTTGGATAGATGACCACAAGAGCATAAAAAAATCGATCTCCAGCGTGCTGTAGAAAGCACGTGTAAAACGCTGGTCCCAATAGTCAATTTTGTCAAAAGCTTTTATTCGTATGCAACCTGAAAAATCTGCCACCAGTATTGGTCCATTACATATACGAAAAACAAAGTCATCTACTACCTTATAGTATAATATAATCCGCTAGATGAAAACAAGTCAAATCAGATACTATTTGCTGAACGTCAATACAAAAAAAAATCTTTGGGAATAGTATGACATATAAAAAAACCACTGTGACGGTATACATTCTTGGATATCAGTTTTGCTGCAATAATAAATAAAAAATCATGTAAAAATAGACATGATCTATGTAAAGTGACACTATTTTGCAACGATTTATTTTATTAACTGTACCGAAGAATTTATTTTGACCCAATTATCTCCCCAATTCTGGTAAAACTTTACTTAGGTAACTTCGTTTAACCGTTAAAATATAGCATGTGTAAAAACAGTTAGTCGAACACTTGTTTGAAAATTCAAGAGCGAACAAAATACCTAAATAAACATCGAAATTAACAGTCTCTCTCATGTGTAATGTGAAATAAATGTACTGTGAAATAAACATTGTGGATACCACTAAAATAAATTACTTAAAGTATTTTATCATGTAACACCTACTAAAACCTCACCTGTAATAAATATAGCTCCATTATTATTATTGTGTAATAGACAGTAACATTTCCAAGCTCTATTCTGCTTTTAGCGTTGTTTATATGAACGAACCTTTAAGCGAATTCGCGGTTCGGCTTTCTTCGCGGTTTGTCGTCCCTTCGTAAACCCAGGGACGGATTCGAACGAAAAAGCAGAAAATTACATTCTGTCTGGATTTGATTCGTAGTAACTGCACATATACTGATTCCCGAACACAAAGGTACTTTAGTCCCGAAATCCCTCCAGTGCTGGGATTCGAGAACAGTCGGAAAGTGGATAAGCCTTTTAATTAGAGACTTTTTCTTTGACGCGGAAAATCATACGAGAAATTCGTAGCGTTTAGATAAATGACGTTTGAGGGCGCGGCTTAGTTTTAAAAGTTACTAACTGTAGATTTAACGTTTATGGATAGATATATAAGGAATTCCTTTTATCATTTAAAATAATTCCAAATGTTTTTGAAGTGAAAACTTCTTTAGCGGCGTTGTGCACTTTTTTTTTGGATGGGTAAAAAATTTTAAACTCGCGTCAGGACACGTGGCCTGATCGTAAATTCGTAAGACGGCGCAGGACGCTTGCGCGAATGTTCGTGTGTGTTTATGTTACGTTACGTTCGTGTGTGTAATGTGTCATGCTTGTGACATTTGTGACAGACTGTGGTTCAGAAAAGATTTGAAATATTTTATACTGATAATTAAAGCAATTCGTGCAAAATTATTTCCTAACCATTCCAAAATATCAAAAATGCACAACGTTAATATTCAAGTTTTCACTTCTGCCGGCACTCCCAGAGTGCAACCCGTCGTTTTTTTTTTGATAGTTCAATGAAAAATGATATTAATTAACCGGACCCTCACGACATTAATAAATGTTCACGTTCATTGTCTTACTATAGTGTTTGGTATTGGCGGTAAAGGAACGGTTATATTTTCAGAAATTTCGAGGAAGAGAATTAAGAAGTATTAACCAATTACACACACAAAAATCAAAAGAAACCAATAACACTACCATAAAAGGGGCTGAATACATTAAGAAATCTTTCATTGATTCATCATAACTCCACTGATGTTGTCCCTTCTTTTTCAACTAGCTTTTGTACAAGACAGTAAACCTATGCAACTTTACTGTATTTATTTTATTTGTATAACTTCATTACAATATACATGTAAATGGCGGACTTATATATGTAACTATATTCAAAAAATACTATCGTGGTAGGTTTAGATGTGGTCAATCAGCTAAATGGAATTTGTATGAAATCCAAAGTATGACATCATGCTTTTTTAGGGTTCCGGAGCCAAATGGCAAAAACGGAACCCTTATCGATTCGTCATGTCTGTCTGTCTGTCTGTCCGTCCGTATGTCACAGCCACTTTTTTCCGAAACTATAAGAACTATACTGTTGAAACTTGGTAAGTAGATGTATTCTGTGAACCGCATTAAGATTTTCACACAAAAATAGAAAAAAAATACATAATTTTTGGGGGTTCCCCTGTATACCTAAAACTGAAATTTAAAAAATTATTTTTTATTAAACACATACGTGTGAGGTATCTATGGATAAGTCTTCAAAAATGATATTGAGGTTTCTAAAATTATTTTTGTTCTAAACTGAATAGTTTGCGCGGGAGACACTTTTGAAGTGGAAAAATGTAACTTCTAAAATAAGAGAATTATAAAACTAGAAAAAATATATGACGTTCATGACCATGCAAACTTCCAGCGAAAATTGGTTTAAAAAAAAACCACTTACTAGATAGTAAGTAGTTTTTTTTAATACGTCATAAATCATAAACCATAAATTACCTTTCATTTAATCAACTCAAATAGAAAAATATATAAAAACATACTACAAGACTTATATTATGTTACTTGCTGCTACGGAACCCTTCATGGGCGAGTCCGACTCGCACTTGGCCGCTTATTTCAAGTCAAATAAAAAGCGCTCTTAATATCTGTTTTTCTGCATTAATAAATCTCAAATCATGTTGAAAATATGGTCACGCCTTCCTGCAGCCTTGATAGGAAGGATTTCATTATTCATATATTGCATACGACAGATGCGTTAAAATTTACGTAATCCGGACTTGCTGCATTTCAGTCTTCTTTATAAATATCGACGTACGTACTGACAGAATTTTTAGAAAATGTAGTTAATTTAATTAGGTATTCATAAAACACATGGTTTTAAAAACGGTATGTAAATCAATTATTATAATTATTCATGTCAATGAGTAATAATCCGAAACAGAAAACAAAGTAAGTTATTTAAAGTTAGTAAAAAACTTATGCTTTTAAAATCTGATGGAAAGAAAAACTGTCAAGTAACAGAAAAAGGATGCACGCACAGCGCTCTTGACGTCACTGCTATTAGGTTTCGCGCGTACGAAAGAGATGTGAGATGTCCCCACCACGCTCCCACTCTTATATTTGAAATGCTAATGGCTGTTTCATTAACCAACCAATTTTCTTGCTATTTTCAAAAAAATATTACTTTTCAGTAGTATTTTTTGTTTTTATATAAAATTTATACAGTAAAATAGCCTATTCTTTAGATACTAAAAAGGAATTCTGGTTTCGTTTTGTTTAGGTGCTGAGCGTAGGCGGTAGACAAATGCTTTCTGCGGCGTGGAATGAATCAAATTTAAAAAATACTACTTTTATCTTACTGCTTTACCGCTTAAGAAAAAAAAATACTTTGTGTTTAAAAGGCACGCATACCTTAGGCGCTGGACACATAGAAAAGACTTAAAGATGGAGACACACAGAGACATATCGCGTCCGTTTCATACAAAATGTATAGAAACGTCGCTTCGCACAACACACAGAAAAGACGGGCGCTCCGTCCTCCGTCCTTTCTGTGTATTTTGCGTCTTTTGAGACAAATGTAACCGCCCCATCCGCGTCTTACAAATTTTCTACGTGTCCAGCGCTTTACGCATTAGATGGCACAACACATAATTAAGTTTTTAACCAAAAAAAAAAACAACCGACTTTAATTTATTTCAGAAGTTCCTTCCATATCCATATCTCCAAAGTTCTTTATCATGTCTTCACCAAATGAATATGGGGCGGCCTTGGGAGTAAGCTTTCAAATAAAAAAAAGAATCATCAAAATCGGTCCACGGTGGACGAAAATATCGCGTCACATACATAAAAAAAATATACAATTGAATTGACAACCTCCTCCTTTTTTAAAGTCGGTTAAAAATGTATGTCATAATGCCACTTTAAAAATAAATAAATCATTCTTGATCGAAAACTCTTTTAGAATATTTTACGTAAATCATTAATTAATCAACACCTCACGAGTACAATGAGTTTTGAGTATGTAACAATATGTATCACTAATCACTCAGCCATTTTAACACTGTCAGTAACACCGGCAGTGTAAACAACGAGCTGAGCTTTATTTGAACAGCAAATTATTTGATTAAACCCATATATTGATGCCTACATGTACTAGATACACAAATTAGAGTTAGTACAGAACAAACGTTCTTTAATCCAAAATACTGAGGTATCTGGGGAAAACCTCCAATGAAAAAGGTTTTATCAACAATGTACTGATAGAAGCTAATGGAGAATATCGGTATTTTATGTTAAGCTGTCTAATCTTCAATACACAGTATAAGTGTCACGCTGGTGTCTGTCTGTCCAGTGGCATTGTAGCGCCCGAACGGATGGACAAATATCGATGCAATTTTTTTACGTGAAAGCGACTATAATTGCTGTGGTTCTTAGCCATGTTTGATGAAAATCGGTTCAGTTGTTTTTAAGTTATTGGGTGATAAGATTCAAATTGGGGGTTTTTAATTTACCTGACAAAAAAGATATGGCGCTACGATATCAACTACATATAACGTACATACACGCTGACTTTTCATTGGTTTTGGAAAAGAAAATGTCGTATAGTAAATAAATTACTCTATCCATATACGTAAGCTAAATTTGTGTATGACGTAAGATAAAAAAGTTACAAAAATGATTTTCGATCGAGACCACGTAGTACACGTGCCCAAAACAGTCGCGTGAACTCGCGTGACCCCGGCTGCCGGGCGGCGGCGGCATTACTTATTGATCTCACGATTTTACTTTCGAGTTTTAGTCAAAAAATTTTGGTTCTGAATTTTTATTTTTAATTAGCTAATTAGGTCTTATTAACGATTCTTATTAAGTGGCCTTCGGCTCCAAAACCAGTTAAAAATCACCGTGTATACACTACATAATAAAGTAGTTCCGCCAGTTATTACTAGAACTTTAAGACTATTCACAACAAGACAGTTATTACAACTACTATATTACTTTAAGATTTTTTTTAAATTTACTATGGCAAATTAACTTGTGTAATCTCAAAAAACCGGCTCATAAATAACTCTATAAAAGAGCCTAATTGTATAATTTTTCGTCATTTTTTTTGCACACAAAAGACATGACTGTATCTATCTACCCTGTACCTATTTCCTTTTCATCTTTTGCATGCCTTAACTTTGATTAGGCCCGAATTTATCATTTATCTTTCCTTCGCAATCACATATTAAGTGGCCAATCATTTCCCCCTTCCTTGTTCAAATCACCCAACAATATATTTTCAAATATATTGTCTCTGTTTCTAGTACACTTCTTAATTGTTTTTTCTTTGTTCTCAATACTTCTTAATCTTGTCTATTTTCAGCACGACAAAGACATAAAAATACATATACTATTCTCAATAAAAAGCAGCAGTTTTTTTTTAAATGTAAATAAAAAAATGATTTAATATTACTAGTTTTTAGTTCTGCTTTTTTATTTATAAGTAATTTATTAGTCTGGTTTTAGTTCTTTTTAATTTATTTGTTTTATAATCTTGTCAATAAAAGAAAAGGTATATTATAAAAAAGTTTACTTCTATATTCCTACTATTTAGCACCCCATCACAGATATATTCACTACATATAGTATATACTACATGTGTCGCACAAAATTGACTAATGAACTATCGAATGTAGTCGATCGACTGATTAGCGATCAACCCCTGTTTAATTAACTCGAGTAAGGTGTGTCTATTTATACTATTTTGTCACAAGTTATCTACTACCTAACTATACATACAAACATACAGGGTTTTTTTATAAAATCTGCCAATTTTTATTGCAAAATCTTTCAATAAATCTTATAAATTAAAAAAATATATTTTTCAAATACATAACCTATCTAAATTAAAAAGTCAATATTAAGTGACTTAAACTAAATATCGAATTTTGATATTGACAGGTATGTAACAGCCAAACTAGCTTGTATACAGTTATTTGAAATTGACAGTGACGGTGCACTTTTTAACCGACTTCAAAAAAGGAGGAGGTTATCAATTCGATTGTATGTTTTTTTTTTTTGTATTTATGTTACGCGATATTTTCGTCAACCGTGGACCGATTTAGATGATTCTTTTTTATTTTTTATTTGAAAGCCCTTACTCCCAAGTTGGTCCCATATTAATTTGGTGAAGATGTGATGAAGAACTTCGGAGATATGGAGAAAACTCCTGAAATAAATTGAAGTCGGTTGTTTTTTTTGTAAAAAATTTAATTATTGACTTCAAGATTAGCCTGTATTTCATACAAAGCCCATAGAAAATGTTTGTGTTAAGAAAAATTATCTGATCTGAGTTGTTGGAAAATAACAAATTCTCATAACAAACAACTATTCTACTCCAATATTAAGGCACCTAATCCTTAGAAAACGGATTGACAATTGTAATTGCGGAGTTTTCGCCTCGCCAGCAATATTTCTCCGGAATCAGGTGAGCGACAGAGACAAGCAAATTCGAGCGATACGTCTCCATCCATCACTCGTCTTCAGCTCCAGACAACTAAAATATTGCGTTTCGTGTTATTCCCACGACTGTTTTGCCCTTTAAATGGTATAAAAGAGATAGGATTGAACAACTA
Organism: Acrobasis consociella; assembly: GCA_963555685.1. NCBI lineage: Eukaryota > Metazoa > Arthropoda > Insecta > Lepidoptera > Pyralidae > Acrobasis > Acrobasis consociella. The sequence goes on along the minus strand of OY743110.1, from coordinate 20,333,020 downwards.
ATTAACAACTACTCGTTTCACGCTTCAAATAATACTTAAATAGACGTCGAAAGATCTCTATCGCGTGATGAATAAATGTTCTTTACAGCTTGATTGTAGGACATTTAATATCTTTTCATAGATTCCAGAATGGGGATCTTTCCTTGGCACAAATTGGCACTATTATGAAAATCAAAAGTCACAAAATATTGTCATTGAAAAAAGTATTTGATTTGAGTTGTTGGAAACAACTCTATCGCCGAGGCATACATTTATAAATAAAAAACAAACTACTACCAAATAGACTTTAATAGATTTAAGAAAATATAAATTAACTTTTTATTTGGTACTCAAATGCTTTAATTAAATTAATAAAAGAGAAATCTAAGTTTCATGGTCTTTGGAAAAAATATGGGAATCCTAATGATTATGATTCTTTTGCTACTCTCAGATCTCGCATAAAAAACGTTGAAAGGCAATGCTACGAGTCATATATTAAATTTTCCCAAGAAAAGATAAAGGAATCACCGAAATTCTTTTGGACATACATTAAGTCAAAAAGAAAAAATAAATCAAACTATCCTCATATTATGCAACTTGATCAGACCTCAGTCTCTAATCCACGTGATATTTGTAATGCGTTTAATGATTTTTTCTGTAGAAATTTCAATCAACCTGCACCGGTACAACAATATACGAGTTTTTCTGAAAGTCCTTCTTCTCCCGATGTGATCAGTGACATAAAATTGACAGTTGCTGATATGATAAAACTAATAAAAAATCTTGACTGTAATAAAGGTGCCGGTAGCGATGAGATTCCCCCCTATTTCTTTGTTCAATGCGCAGACGCTTTAGCCTCTCCGTTGACCACTATATTTAATAGGTGTTTCAGCGAAGGTTTTTGCCCAAAAATTTGGAAGACTGCGAACATTGTTCCTGTTCATAAAAAGGGAAATAAGACGGATATTGCAAATTACAGAGGAATATCTATTCTTAATGTATTAGGTAAACTTATGGAGAGAGCAGTTCATGATCATATTTATCCACATATAGCACGTTATATACCTCAACAACAGCATGGTTTTCTTCGTGAGCGCTCAACTACTACTAATCTTACAATTTTTGCTAATGATATTCTTAATGGTATGGATAATAACTTTCAAATGGATGTTATATACACGGATTTCGAGAAAGCGTTTGACCGCGTTGATCGTGTAATTCTGCTACGTAAGTTACAGGAGCTGGGAATTCGGGGTAATCTCCTCCGGTGGATGGAGTCTTACCTTAGGAATCGCTCACAGGCTGTTGTGGTTGCAGGACATCGTTCTGATCTTGTAGATATCCCTTCAGGTGTGCCACAGGGCTCAATTTTAGGTCCCTTATTATACGTAGCGTATCTGTATGATATTGGTGACTGTTTCCAGTACGCAAAATTTTTAATGTATGCGGATGACACAAAAATTTATGCTCCGATAAAGGACGTAATCGATGCGCATAAGCTTCAAGACGATCTGAACAGGATGTGTACGTATTATCATGAAAATCGTATAGGTGTCAATGTGTCAAAATGCGTACAAATTACCTTTACACGTAAGATTAACAAGATTTTATACCAATATAGATTAGACAACATGCCTTTGACTAAAACAGAAAGCGTTAGGGATCTTGGCGTTCTTTTTGACTCAAAGATGTTGTTATCAGATCACGTCGCGGCTATGGTCGAAAAAGCATATAAAAATTTAGGTTTTGTTCTGCGTGTAACGCGTCCATTTTCTGACGTAGACTGCATTAAAGTGTTGTATTATTCTTATGTTCGTAGCATATTGGAATATTGTTGTATTGTATGGAACCCTAACTATATAACATATACGCAGGATATTGAAAGAATGCAGATGAAATTTGTTAATGCTTTAAATTATCGTACTGGAAGTACAACACAGCCGCCTGCTCGGAGCTATGAGCAATCTTGCAACTATAACAACTTGTTGCCACTGTCAGCTCGACGTGAACTACTTCAGATGTTGTTTTTACATGACGTTTGTAATGATAAAATAGATTCTCAGACAATATACATACAAGACATACAAATTTATTTAACGTTCCATTCAGCCACCGTAATTATGCACAAAATTCAGCAGTTCCACGAATTCTTGATAAATACAATAAAAAGTTTTCATCAGTAGATATATTTCACGTAACTAAATCAGCCTTAAAAAAACAAGTCATAGATATTTTATCTAATACATAGTTTATTTCGCGTATATTCTCCATTTTTTAAAACACATGATACAATCGGTGCACTTACATATATATACACATACGAGTACATATACACATTTCTGCGCATACTCACACTCATAAACACACTCACAATCACACATACTCATACACACACACAGATATACAATTATAAACACACTCCTGAGGCGTACTTACTTTAGTATTTTTGGTCTTAGTTTTTAAAAATTGTACCTTAAATGTTAATTCTTAATACCTTAATATCTTAATACCTTGTTAATAAAAACTGGTCCCGTGCTTTTTTTTGTTGTTGTTAGTAAAGAATACGTTTTTCAAAATGTTGTAGTTTATACCTATAGTATAAGTATCTATTTCAACTCTAAACATCATTTTTGAACATTTTAATTTACATAATGAGAATCTGTAATTGGCAGTAAGTTATAGTTTATAAGATAAAATAATAATATTGTAAAGTGCTGTTGATTCTGTAATAAATAAATAAAAAATAAAAAAAAACTGTCCCTACATTGCCTTGCAAATAAGTTACATCTTCATCGTCATTATCAGGACTGTTGTCTCTAATGCCAGAGCACGACCTGGCACGAATCTCTGTACTATTAGAGCCATATTTGATCAGAGCAGCCAGAGGATTAGGCCTACACTCTCCACGCTGGCCGTCTTCTATGACATTCACGGGAAGACTTGGAGTGGTCCTAATCTACTGTGCCGGAAACCACACGGCTTTGATTATATAGTCCCACGGCAAGCAGGTACAATCAGATCAAAATGCAATAAGTAGGTAAGGTACTCAGAAATACCTGAGAAAGCTATCTTTTAACGGATACACCAATTAAAACAATTCACAGACACAATCAGAATCTCTCCTCAACACTGCAATTACTGTTTTAGCCGCGCCTAGAATATGAAATTACCATCTTGTACTAGGTACAGGTAGCACCACGTCAAGACATTCCACATGCACCTTATTTGACGGTAAAAGAAGCTAGATTTCCATGAATTTAGTGACTTTCATGTGTTGTTGTTTGCTATTATTATAGACTGTGACGCCGATGATCGCGGCACGACTGCAAGTCACGAGGGCTATATCTCACGGGGAATGACTGTTTAGGATTGACTGACAGCTGCTTATATCTACTACACTATCACGTCTTTAACCTTTACGGGGTAGACAAAGCCTAGGCTTAGAAGATCAGGACGTAGAAAGTTTACGGGAATCAGAATCAATAAGTTCATTGGCAGGCAAATTAAAAAAAACTTAGTAACTAGTAGTAAACTAAGTGCTCTTTCGATTTTATTGTACTTTTTTTTGGTACAGTAAAATTATTACAAACAAACCACCGTTGACACTATCTAGTGATGAATGGTTGTATTCGTAGCGCCATTTCTTACATGCAAGGTAAATTGAAAACCCCGACTTTCGAGCGTTAATTCCCAATTACTCTTAAACGGCTGAACCGATTTTGCATCAAAATTAGCTAAGAACCACTGCAAAGGAACTTGCTTTCAAGGGTCCATCTATCTGAGAGCTATGATGTCACAGACAGACACAAAAAGAGACGGACATACAGACATTAGCGTCAAACTTACAACACTCTTCTTTTTTGTCGGGTGTTAAAAATAGTTGTTAAAGTCAAAGTTAACATTCATTAATTTATCTTTGGATATTTGCACTACTTGATAATTGTCAATGTTCCTTTCTATTTCATAATTGCTGACGTCAGATTATATTATTTACCTACAGCTAAGTTTACTGCCGCTTCCTAAGCGCAAGCACAGAAGAAGCGGCAACAAACTGTACTGTAGCATTTTCTCCAACAACTTCTAAAATCATACTTGTATAGAAACAACTAAAAGATCAGTAAAGAACAACAAGCAAATAGTTGTTCATATAAAAACAAATAATAAAAGCATTAAAAAAAATGAGGATCTCTCGTACATAAAACGTGATTTTTAATACATAATGTGTGGAACCCTTCGTGCACAAGTCGGACTCGCACTTAACCGGTTATTTCATTAGACAAGGCCGTCATCCTCATCATCATCATCATGTCAGCCCTTCTTCCGCCCACTGCTGAGCATAGGCCTCTCTTCGTCTACGCCACCAATCTCGGTCCTGTACTGTTCTCATCCAGGAGCAACCCGCGACTTTGACTATATCGTCAACCCATCTCAAGATAAGCGCAAACTAGCTAAAAGATTCTGTGAAATTTAGTTATCCAATCTATATTTGGCGATAAGGTTTACCTTTGCCTTTCTCGCACTAATATTCCCTATTCTTAAGTTATTAACTCTCTCTTCAATCCTACGTAGACTGCAGCCATAATTATTCCATACTTTCCACCCAAATCAACTCTTCAACTATGATTCCAGCTACACTAAGTGGTGTCACGAGGTTGCCTCGAACCTCGAAGGTTGCCTCGATTGAGGTCGGGTCGCTTTAGATTGTGGGTTCACCCTCATTGTCTGCAACACTGTTATTGTCATCGGATGAGGTCGTTTTCTGCAAAGTAAATTGATGGATTAGCATTTTATTTGACTTGAAAACATATTTCTTTTGGATAATAACCAATTTGCTTTTTTTTTAGCGACTGTTTGCACTGATTGAGCTAGCCCCAAAGTAAGTTAGAGACTTGTGTTATGGGATACTAACTCAAAGATACTATATAACAATACATATACAGATAAACATCCAAGACCCAGGACAATTTGAAAAAGGCCGTTTTCCAACTTGCCCTGACCGGGGATCGAACCCGGGACCTCTGGGTAGCGGACTAGCGTGACCACTACGCCACGGAAGCCGTCAAAAAAATAATGTTATTAACTGAAACAAAACGCAGCAAATAACTCTTGAAAACGAAAACTTCCAAATTATAAACCTAAACAAAACAAAAGCGTGACGCACTTTTGTTCCAAAGCTGGCGGGAAAACATCCATGATTTACATCATCATACGCTAACACCCCAAAGTCATACAACGGAGAATTTGCATGATAATTCCTCAGTACGCGACAGAATCTTAGAACTTGAACAAATTATACAAACAGCGTAATCCGGCGCCATGTTTGCTCGCCATATTTGACGTTTGTCAGTGCTGTGCTGTAATTAGATAATGCATGTCGGGAGCCGTTTGCGCATCCCTGCGATGTTGACTGTGAGCTGATTTGATACGATTGTTTGATTTTATAGATCTTGATTGGAGGTGTGCTGGCTTCAACTAGAGTTTCGCACTGCTTATTGACTTGTGAATCTGTTTTCTATAGTAGCAGATTTTTTTTTCATTCTCTCTTATCTCATTCATTTCACTTATTAACAACTAGCTGTAGCCTGCGACATCGTTCGCGTGGACGTGTCTCTGGAAAATGCTCATTAATCTGAACAACTTTTGCTAAGGCGACATTTTTATGTTTCTTATAGTTTACCTGCACCATTATAGTTCAGCATCAGGTGTTCCATTTTCCAAAATTTATATCCTATATATTGCCCAGGCTTAGCAGCTATATACCAAAAAAAGTTTCATTCGAATCCGTCAGCGTTTCCGGAGATTAAAGTGTAGAAACATATAAACAGACAGACATTTTTTTAATACTTACTCTATTTCTGTGTCTCCTTCGCCCCCTATATATTCATATCTATTATCATTTTTTGGAAATATATTTAATGTACAGACACACGTTTTTACTGTTTTATTATATGTATAGATTTTTAAGTAAAACTGTTATTTTTTGATATTAAAAGACTGTTATTTTTAGGCTTGGCAGTCTTTCGTAATGGATAAGAAAGTTTTATTATCATTATCATTCCATAATTTATTGGCTTCCGCTCAATTTTAATTAATAAATACAGCTGATAGTTTTCTTTAAGGCTTCCCCTAAATAAGCACGCATAGAATCAATTTCCAACGATATATACCCTATTTTTACAATTAGAGCTGTCATCAATCAAACTGTAAGGGTGTGTCGGGGTTGAAAACCTTTGCTGGCTGAAATGCTTTTTAAAATAACCAAATATTTTTTTATTCTTTTCAGGTATGTGTGAAACGGGTCGTAGGAGCTTAAAATATTAATCCTAATAGCACGGTAAGTGGCGTTCTACAATTTTTTCTTGTGAAAACAATTTTCACCTATTTTTAGAGGTAACACATAGTTCCTACAAGAAAGTTCCAAAAGGAGGTTATCTATTTTTTTATGTATGTTCATGTTCACCGAATTATTCGGAAATGCCTGGACCAATTTGGAAAAATAATATGGGTGTAGTTTGCTGTTGACGTAGGTTTTTTAGTTTAGAAAAAATATTAGAATAATTAATCTTAGGAATAAATATCCATTTTTAGTTTTTTATAAAAATTTATCCCGTTGATATAACTGACACTTGTATACAGGGTCTAAAAAAATATACTGAAACTATTTTAAAGCTGATTTCAGTCCATGACACTGAACAACTTTCCCCAAGGAACATATAGTGAAATATGAAAAATAATTTTCAACCTCCAACACAAGTTGACCTACCAGCTGGTCCGAGTTTGTACGGAAAACAAAAAAAAAATTTAAATATGTTTTTTGGGAAAAGTTGTTCAGTATCATAGGCTAAATTTACCCTTAAAATAGTTTTATTATATTTGGTTAGACGTTATATAAACGTGAATAAACTATGATAAAATAAACCTGTCAAATTAAGTAAGATTGACTCGTAAGATTTAAATGTCTCCCTAAATAAACCAGTTTAATACCAATAAACTAACAATTAAATTTCACAAGTCAAGTTTACTGCTGGAGTAAAGTAATACTATTGTTATGAATCACGTACGTTGTAATATCTAGTCTTTATTTATTTTGTGCCAAAAGTTGGGAACTGTGGCGATTTCAAACTTTAATTACTCGTATATATACATATAGGTATCTAACTAATGTTGTATTTTAATTTTTCTTTATTTGCAAATAAGTAAATTATTTTATCTTTCTATAAAATAAACTTGACAGCAAACAAAAGTTACATATATACCGTAAGATCTTTACAAAACAAAATAAAAAATAACATGTGTCTGAATTTATTCAAGAAGTAAAAAAGAATATTAATATTATTCCAAACAAGCTTTTAATATATTTTTTGTTTACTACATAAAATCTTTTAAAAAGAGGCCTACTTGTAAACCGACACTTAGATATTTTAGTATTCCAACATACATTTCCTTGTAGGTGGGTGCCCTACGCTTCGCCAAGGTGGTCAGATGCGTTGGCGCTGGCGCTGGATGCAGGCCGCTCTTGATCGGTCATTTTGGAAATCTTTGGGAGAGGCCTATGTCCAGCAGTCGACATTATGCGGCTGAAATGATGATGATGACACATTTCCATCACATAGTGGTCACCATGCTAGTCCGCCACCCAGAGTTTTCGGATTCGATCCCCGGTCAATGCAAGTTGGAAAATACCCTTTTTCAAATTGTCCTGGGTCTTGGATGTTTATGTATATTTGTTATATAATATAGTATAGTTGAGTTAGTGTCCCATAACACAAGTCTCGAACTTACTTTGGGGCTAGCTCAATCAGAGTAATTTGACCTTATATCTATTTATTTATTTAAGAATTTTGGTCGAAATTAAAAAAAAAATCACACTGAAATACGTTACTCGCTGCTCCCTTATGACTTACAACTGGCCAATCAAAACACGCGTATTGTGCTTGTTAGTATCACGGTTCGATATAAAACTAAGGGGTGCTTACCTGTACTGATTTCTATGGCTTCAAGCCTTGTCGTTAATTTGATTTCGGGGGAAACCCGACAGTTTTACGAAAATTTATCTGATTGTAAGTTATAAAGAGATTAAATTTAATTGTATTTGTTGCAGGGGAGAGTAATACGTAAAATCATTAGAACGATTCCATTTTTATAAGATAGTATGAAGTAGTATTAGATAGTAGAAGGAGAAGGGGAGACCGTTGCCCAGCCGTGGTACAATATAATTTAAGAAAAGTTATAGAGTAACACGTACTTTTTCAACATACATACCAGTACCATACTTATTATGTCTTTTTAAAAAAGTATTTTAATATACCTGTTGATTTGGAAGTCAAAACCTTTTTAAGCCCATGTAGCTAAGGTAATAAACTAAAGCGATCAAATTGGAAATTATAAGTAGTCACAATTCCTGATGCGCAATCTCCATGGCGCAGTGGTGACCATGCTAGTCCGTCACCCTGAGGTTCCGGGTTTGATTCCCGGTGGGGCAAGTTTGAAAATGGCCTTTTTCAAATTTTCCTGGGTCTTAGATGTTTATTTATAAATGTATTTGTTATAAAATATAGTATCGTTGAGTTAGTATCCCTTAACACAAGCCCCGAACTTACTTCTGGGCTGTGTAATTTGTCTATTTATTATTTATCAAAATACTTGTACCTATATTTTTCTATTTAATAAATCATTATAATCGTCTTATAAAACCTGCTTATTTTTAACATGGTCTACTTAGTCCGCAATTATGTCTTAATAAACTTATAATGAAAACAAACACGACACTCACCGCTGTCGGTTAAAAATCAAGATAGCTTAAATAACAGGGTGGCCCCAAACGGCGATTAATGTACGAATAAAAATGTAAATTACACATTAACTTTTCCAGTGTAAACCAGTAAAAACCGGTTAAAACTGCTTTTATGCAGTAGCAACGCATTTACTTATTATCGTCACGTGTAAGTTTACCGTGTAAAAATTTGATCATTGTAAGGGAGGTTTTACACTTACTTTATTTAAAGAAAACAGCTATATAGATGACACGCAAAATTCAAAAAAAAAAATGCGGTCATGCCTGTGACTACAAGAGTCATAAGTTAAGTACTTATACGAGTATATTTCTTTCATTCTATTTTGGTCTAACTTTGTTTTTTCCACTTTTCCCAGCTGTTCTGAGTCTCCTTGTACATTTGCAGTTGTTTATTAATAATAATAATTGTTTATTTCAGAAATCAAAGATCCATTATGTTAGTATGACTTAGATTAGGTTAGTAATTAAAAACATTAAAATAAAATCAAACTAAACAATAATAGCTGATTGGTTTCTTAGTATTTTTTAGATATTTGAAAATTACAAAAAAAAACCCTTTATTGGGAAAACCCCTCTTTGTTTTTCTACATTCCTGTCTCTTGATATTTTACTCTTGACACTTCATTCTCCTGTTTTTTTCTTAGGTATTCTAAAAAAATTAAGTCTAATTACTATTAGACTTAATTTTTTTTACTACTATTACATAGAAATGAACATCAAAAGCGATGCCGCGTCGAGTTTCTACTAGATGCACTTGAATTAAGAGAAATATTCGCAATTCACAGCTCGCTAACGTCGGAGGTGTCTGTGTATCTTATTAGTTACGGTCAGTATTAGAACACCTACATCCCTAGAGAGTGTTTGACTGCAAAATATTGAGAGCGTAGAAAGATAAATAAATAAATATATATATATATATATATACGAACAAATCACACAGATTGAGCTAGCCATAAAGTCAGTTCGAGACTTGTGTTATGGGATACTAACTCAACTATACTATATTTTATCACAAATGCATAAATAGATAAACATTCAAGACCTTAGTCAATCTGACAAAGATAATTTTCCATCTTGACCTGACCGGGGATCGAACCTGGGACTTCCGGCATGACAGCTTGGCACGATGACCACTAGACCACAGATGTCGAAGTTTTCGAATATATCTTTTGAGAATATAATATGCTTAGAATACAGTAAAGTATTGCTGTTGTCATCACTCATTATTTTTTGTCCTACATAATGAATAGCGAATCGTCTATCTACAGCAGCTTTCAGTGACATAATTTCCTTTTACTATCTGTCTCTACCGAGCAATATAATACAAGACCTTACAGCAAAATACTCTGGGATCTACAGCTAGACACTGTCAGGCGTATAGCACATTTACACATTGCATTGAAATGAAATGAAATGAAATGGATGCAGGCCACTCTTGATCTTTGGGTGAGGCCTATGTCCAGCAGTGGACGTTGTGCGACTGAAAGATGATGATGAAATGAAATGTTTTTTTTTGAAGTGAAAACTTCTTTAGCGGCGTTGTGCACTTTTTTTGGAATGGGTAAAAAATCTAAAACTCGCGTCAGGACACGTGACCCTGATCGAAAATTCGTAAGACGTCGCAGGGCGCTTGCGCGAATGTTCGTGTGTGTTTATGTTACAGCGTGCTAATAAAATGTCATGTTTGTGTACGATAGCCCAATAAATAAATATTGTATTCTACCACATAAATGAGAGTACTTTTATACTGATAATAAAAGCAATTCGTGCAAAATTATTCCCTAACCATTCCAAAATATCAAAAATGCACAACGTTAATATTCAAGTTTTCACTTCTGCCGGCACTCCCAGAGTGCAACCCGTCGTTTTTTTATTGTGTTAGCACAATAAAAAAAACGACGTACGGTGGCGTACAACATTTACGCGTCATATCTGGACTTTAACTAATTTGACCTGCATCCCCCGAGAGTGTTTAAGTTTCGTATTTTGCGTGCGTACAGTTTCGAATTTAACTTTGAATAAACACGGTTTTAGGACACGTAATAAAATTTAACGATTTGATACCTTGTTTGGGTTTGTTTGTTAGGGGTTCTGTTTGTTATCAATGCCAAACGTGATTAAAATCAAGCTTATCTTACTATTAGTATTACGGGACTTACCTCGATTAATGTCAGCCAGCGACCATGGCAGCACAAGGGGCGTTGGAATATCTGGCAAAAATCGATAGTAATTGTAAATGCGAAAGTCTAAAATCCATACTAATATATAAAGCTGAAGAGTTTGTTTGTTTGTTTGTATGTTTGAACGCGCTAATCTCAGAAACCACGGGTCCGATTTGAAAAATTCTTTCGGTATTAGATAGGTCGTTTATCGAGGAAGGCTATAGGCTATATTGCATCACGCCCGCGACTTTACTCGCGTGTTTAAGGCGGGCGAAGCCGCACGCTGCCTCTAGTCATTATACAAACTTATCTAACAGTATGAACTAACTCGTAAATGGATGTTGACCATACCAACGATTTTTGCTGATATAATTTTTGTTCAGAAAACTAGGAAGATTTTTCACTTCATGGAGTTTTTGAATTTTCCAGATTTTTTTTTATAACGTCTAGGTAACACATACATAGTAACAGGGCATTTGGAGTGTTGCGGCTTTGCTAGACTTATAGACATTTTTGCCCATTCCTTCGATCGGCTTTTACGATTTGCGCAGGAAGAGAAGCAACTGGTACTTTCTTAGTTTTTTCCTTTCAGGAAGGAAGAGACATTTAAACCATATGGATATATAGATCCATGCGCTCGGTACAATATTGCCCAATATTATACCGAATGTATATTATATCGTATTCGATAAATCGTATATTATATCAATAGACAAATATGAGATAATATTAGTCTAGGTACCTATGCAAACATCCCAAGTTTGAACTCTTCAACAAGTGTACAGGCCCACTAACGACGACTAGCGGTGCATAACTATCGATAGTTTGACTGTCGATAGTTGACCTTGAAAACAGTCATAATATCGATAAGACTATCGATAGTATTGATACTATCGATTGTATCAATTGTCAATAGTTTGCAATACTATTGATGGAAGGTAAAACTATCGATACTATCGATAGTATATGATTTAGATACTATCGATACTGTATCTACTATTTGCACGAAAAACTATCGATAGCTTAACTTAATATCGATATTACAATAGTATCGATAGTTCTATATACAAATAGTACCTTTACTATCAATACTATTAATTATATATAATAAGGTAGTATTAATTAAAAACTATCGATACTATCGATAGTATCTAAACTGTCGAATAGTATCTAAATTGTCGATACTATCGATAGTCCTATCGATATTGTTACTGTTTTCCAAGGTCACGATAGTATCGATAGACTATCGATATTTTATACTACTGCTTGCAACACTAACGACGACCCCTGCATTAACCAATTTACACCCCCGATTTGAACCCGGCGGGGTCATAAATTTCGACTAGCCGACGATCTACTTCCGGATTGTACCTGCTTTTAAAAACCAGCTGAGGGCGAGCCGTGATAAGATGAAAGGGTTCTGTACTCATTAAAATATTAAAGTAAATTTTAATAATACAGTAGCTTTGGGGAGTCTTTCGAAACTTTGCTTGGATAAGATAACTGACTGATTGACATAGTTTATTACGTTTTAGGAGGGAAACGAAGCTACATACTTTGATTTAACTTAACTTTTAACAGGGATGGATGTGGACTGGGTCAAAAGTGTTTTATTCAGTCCGTCAACTAGATTATACAAAAATAAATCACCGATCTTTTTTCGTTTAGAAAAGTATTAAAATGTTACAAAGATATAGCGCTTTAAAATCGTAGCTGATCGTGACGTCAAGCTAACTTTGATTATTTGCTAATTAGAGAAAATAAAAAAGACAAAATCATTTTCTTTTGCCCATACTCCTACTCTTTGATTGATTCTTTGAAACTTTATCTACAGAGTATCTATAGAGTCGCGGAGAAGTCAAATCAGCCCACGCTTTTTCGTTTTTTTTTTTTTGTTTCAGAATTGCTGCTATCGTATGACTGTCGTGAAGGTTAAAACAACATCATAAATCGTAAATGACTGTCATATATTATGACTGTAAAACAACGCACAATGTATAAATAGTTTAATTAGACTATTGTTACTTACCCAACACCCATGTCAAAGACTAAATATGTATAAATAGAACCCCATCGTTTAGAGTTTATCATTCCAAAGTGTTCTTAGTTCCTATGGTCTTGTTCCAAAATGCTGGCTAGCCGTTTGTATTAAGTTTTCTTAAAATCTTCAACGACTACTAGAAATGAACCAAACTGAGAAATATATGATCAAAATTCGTATATTCCAACCTTATAAGACAATGGTCATAAACCTTAAACAGTGGGATTCTAGAAATGCCTGCGGTACCCTAAAAGGGGTTCTGCGCCTTGTTCGCCAGAAATATGGCCCGTCATAATTGGTCAGGGTATCGGCGTAAAATCTTTTTGTTCCTACTATCGCGCGTCTACTGTCCACAGGAGTTATAGGCTTGCAGATATGCAAATGGATGCTAAGTTTTATTGATTTGAAGGAAGGTTGTTGAGAAATAGAATTTCAATGTATAGAATTGAATTGGGTTTTTTAGTGGGTCAAAAATAAATTATTTGGTACTGTTAATAAAATAAAACGGCTCAAAATAATGTCACTTGTCATTGATCATATCCATTTTTAGTGTGATTTTAGATATGTTATTGCAGAAAAATCGAAATGAGTGAGAATAAATTACTATTTGACTGAACTGCCTCCGTGGTGTAGTGGTTAGAGCGTTCGGCTCATACCCGGAGTTCGCGGGTTCGATTCCCGGCGGGGGCAACGATTGGTAAAGACATTTTAGGCTGATCACCTGATTGTCTGATAAGTAAGATGATCCGTGCTTCGGAGGGCACGTTAAGCCGTCGGTCCCGGTCACTGTCTTTGACATTGGTCGTTACCTAAAACCATGTCAGAGGCCTTTAAGGCGGTTTAAAAAAAACTCTGACACTAGTGTTAGTCACTAACACACACGAAAAGAAGAGACTATTTGACTCCAAGAAAGTATGACGTCATCCTGCCTGTATATATATACAAAAAGACAGTTTTTTTAAATTCTTACTACTGTCTACATCTTTCCGTTTTTCTAAAATATATTCAATGTATAGACACATTTTCTTTACTATTTTATTATATGTATGGATATTTTATTTTATAATGTAGGTATATTGTATTGCTTTTTGTGCCGCATAATTTTCTCTGTTTATCCCTATGGTTGACTGGGAGAAAATGCTCTTAGCATTAAGGCCGCCATTTGTTAAAAGTATATTTGTACTTTGGAACAATAAAGTTTGATAAAATAAAATAAATATGGATTGATTTCTCACCCACCACAACGCTGAAAGTGGCCTTTGGGTTTTGGGGTATCTTTGAGCTGTAATATAATAAGATGAAATAAATTTTACTTCTTATCGTGTGTGTTAGTGACTAACACTAGTGTCAGAGTTTTTAAACCGCCTTATAGGCCTCTGACATGGTTTTTTAGGTAACGACCAATGACAAAGACACTGACCGGGACCGACGGCTTAACGTGCCCTCCGAAGCACGGATCATGTTACTTATCAGACAATCAGGTGATCAGCCTACAATGTCCTAACCAAACTAGGACAACACAAAGTCGTTGCCCCCGCCGGGAATCGAACACTCGACCTCCGGGTATGAGCCGAACGTTCGAACCACTATACCACGGAGGCAGTTAAATAATAAATTTTACTGTGAAACAATTATATGATAACCCAGCATTGTCCACAATGACCATCTGTTGTCACGTCACAAGTAAATACGGGTTACACAACGCCTCATTGTCTCAGTTTCGACAGAGCTCTGACTCAGAAAAGCGTGTTGACCCACAACGGCCATACTTTTTGGGATTCTTCGAAAGTTCTCGCAGCTTTTAGTAATTAAAGCTTGATTTACATTGTTGGATTGCCACTGTTGTTTATGTATGAATTTGTGTTGGTTACTTAACTTTTCGTTTTGTACATAGGTATTGATACGTTTTACTGTTGCGAGATAAGAAATTTAATTGATAAATAAATCACACAGATTGTTCTAGTTTGTTTTACTTTATTTTACTTTATTATAAAGACCAACAACTTTTTTAATTTACATAGATAACCCCAAAGTAAATTCGAGACTTGTGTAATGGGATACTAACTCAACGATACTATATTTTATACAAACTAGCTGCGCTCCACGGTTTTACCCGCGCCTAAAGTAGCTTATATGTTAATCCAGGGTGTCAGCTTCCTGCATACCAAATTTTATCAATATTGGTCTAGCTGTTTACGCATAAAGAAGTAACAAACATACACACAAACTTTCGCCTTTATAATATTAGTGCAATGTGATGATGTGATGATTCATATATATATAAATAAACATCCAAAAGCCAGGAAAATCTAAAAAAGATCATTTTCCATCTTGACCTGACCGGGGATCGAACCCGGGACCTCCGGAGTGCTAGCCTGGTATGTTGCCCTCTAGACCACAGAGATCGTAGAAATTTGAAGTGATAATAATAAAATTAATAAAACAGCTTTTATTGATTCCTTACATACAATATTTTATTTTATTTTATAACGCAGGTACATGCCATTATTTCACATTTTACAATAAAATTAGTATTTGTTTTTTTTTTAGTTTTAATATATTAGATTCACAATATTATTAGTAAAATCTTATCTTTTGGTTAAAATAAGAGGCAAACTAAATTAATTTCTTATTCAATTTAAATCAGTGATTAATTTTATGTTCATTATATTTGTGTTAGTATTGAATATACATAATGTGAATTTACACGAAGTGATAATACTGGCTGGTTAATACTGTGTAAGCCAAACCTAAAAATATAACCCAATACTTTTCGACGTACCACATCAAATTCCCGTACGTAATTGAACCTTCGGCTTCTTAATTAATCATTAGCTCGTGATGAACCATTCCCCGGGACCGCAGCCCGGTTCGACTCCAGCCCGATGTCTTTCGTATTTATATGTAAATTTCGCCAGATGCTTTATTTCTCTTGGCTCAACTCCTTTCGGGATTAAGGGGAGTTCACATTGTGCTAGTAGTAGTTAGCTCGAGTGTAGTTGCGAGTAAGTGGAGTTGCTGGTATGCCAATGAGAAAAAAACAATTCATGGAAAATAAATATAGCACCTGTGTTTGTTCATCCGGATAGTTTATGAAATATAATTTAAAATGCTTTTCCCTATTACTTAACAGTTTCGGTAAGGTTTAATCACTTTTTTATTGTCCGCAGCTAATAATAAAATGCTGTAATCGCTACACCATATTAGTAACAGTAGAAGTCAAGTTAAGGCCCATCCAGTGGGCGGCAAGCCACCCACTGCCTACAATATTCAGTTATCATGTATGGCAGATGACGTTTCTATAGCAATATCCCTTCATCAGTCCATCCCAATCTCATTCTATAACCCATAGACCTTTTTCTTTTTCTTGCAATAGATCTTTTTCCTGCCGATACCTATTCAAGGGTAGACCTTTTATAGGTAAATCTATAAATTGGTTTTAGCGGAAGCGCCATATACCATCAACTCTTCCAAAGGGCCTCTACGTATTGAATCTGTATCCATACGCAAGCCTCTCAAAGGACCAGGGTGAAAAGACTCGTGATTCTCAAATAAGAAGTCACTTAATTGTTGTTTTTTCTTACATCAAATCAATACTGACCAGAAGACATACCACTTCTTATCATGTTTTTTTTTTAAATTAATTGTTTTTTATGTCCTATAGTATGGCAAAGACCCCTTGTTGTTTCCAGCTATTTCGATCTTTAGCTACTTCTTTCCAATCCTTGTCAAACGCAAACAGGTCGTTACCCTATTTAATCCGTTTTTAAATTTTATAATTTATAAGTTCTAGGGCACTTTATTTCTTTACTCTCAATCTCATATCACGTAAAAGACGTAGACATTCCGAGCATTTCTACAAGCACTCTACTCAACTGGAACAATGTGAACTTTACGATAATACTAGACCTCAGTCAGACTCGACATTGTTTAAGATTGTATTCCGCGAAATGAAAATGTTTGTTTCGTTGCTTTACTGCCTTTTATAGCAGTTGTCATAAATTATTCTTAACTTGCGACACATCCTAGCTTTACTTGGATATTTGGCGTAAAAGAATTGATCCCACAAAGGGTGAAAAGTCCGCTACAAGTCTTTCTGTGGATGTTGTAAAAGGTGACTAAGAAAATACAAGCTAAACAAAGCTTATAAACATCAATAAGACCTCTCCAACCCGTCTGGCTATCGTGGAGACTTTAGGCCAAGTCCTCTAGCTGCTCTGGTCAAGTATAGCTCTGGTAGTACAGTGAGGGTTGTGCTGCAGTGGAGACTAAAAACGACCTGACGATGATGATTTGTCTATAAAGAAAAGTTGTCTGTATTTATGTATTGCTTACTTGCTTATGAAGCATATTACGTCAGTCTTACAAAACTAGAGCTTACTCCTTACCTTTATCAAGAGTATTACTAACATAATGTATTCTTGTATCATTTTCCACAACATTGAAGTTGAACGACAGGAGTTCCAAAGAGCCATCACAGAACTACGTAATAAAGGTCCCATCACAATAATAGCCCGCGGCTGTCAATGGCACGAGTCAATACAACATCTCATATGACAACTTTCGTACTAAGAAACTAGACGGGGGTAGGCTGAGAGCTCGCGACTTTATAAGCGAAATTGTATTTTGGGTAAAAACTTCTATCATCTTTTCGATTAACGAGCTAAGGAGTGATTTATATCATAAATAAATATACTTTGAACAATGTACTTTAATTACTTAGTTTTTTTTCTGAAAATTTATTTTTATTTTTGTTGTAAAATGGCAACGTTCTGGAAAAATAAAATTTAAAATCTGAGCAAAAGACACGATAAGAAGAAGTTAAAAATGTTACTGTAGAAATCTCTAACTGGAATGAATCGTGTTTTTTACATTTATTGAATAAATCGCTTTAAGATAAATGTACAGAAAAGTTAGATTAGTTACTGAATGCTTTTTGTGCTCTTCAAAAGAACTTAGAGTCACTATCAAAACATTTAAAGAATCATTACCAAAAAATCTTTGACGTCGAATCTCCCAAAGATATTTTATTTCAGAATGATATTTGAGATACTGAAAGTAAGATGCAATCATAAAAGGAAACATGTTATTTTTTGATAAAAATAAAACAACACTAAAACAAACAGCTCTAGTTAATGAACAAGAAATAATCATCTAGCAAAAAATCTTTATTTAAACAAATAAAACAAAATATTTGTGAACTCAAAGGTCGCTAGCTCCCGGTCCGGAGTAGTAACGTAAAAGAAATTGGATTTGGTATTGAATGGGGAGGCAGGTGAAGTAAATACCGGTGATCAGTACGGGTCTGTTGACTTAGCGCTTTATTTGACTTCTGCTGAGTGTGTCTGTCTGACTTGTAATAACTCACATACTGATACAGATACAGATACATTTTTACGTCTATATCCCTGACGGGGTAGACAGAGCCCAGGGCCGTTAGGCCCAAAGGCCACGCTTAGCGTGGTGGTGGGCGTTAAGATGAAAAAGGAATCAAAATAGTGATGGGTTGCTAGCCGCATCTCCTATTACCATGATTCAAATCTCGCCCATTCCCTCGATCGGCTCTTACGATCTGCGCGGGAAGAGAAGCAGCTGGTACATTCTACGTTTTTTCTTTTCTCCCAGACCAGCATAGTAGGGCCATACTGTATTGTACGAATTTAGAAAGAAAAGAGTCCTGTTATCTCTTGCTCCTTCATGCTGGTCTGGGAGAAAAGAAAAAGCTGCTGATCTTCCCGCGCAGTTCTTAAAAGCCGATCCAAGGAATTGGGTGAAAATATAGTTTTCCCTTCCATCTCATTTTAGAAGCTTATCCTTATTTTTGTACAGAATAAGAAAATTCATTTTGTTTTTGGTTTCGGCTTATGTTACTTAATGATATGAATAATTAAATTTCTGAGTTAAAATACAGTGTGCAGAAATTGGTAGTAACAAAATCTTCAATGAATAGTGATTTAAACCTTTTAAATTATGTTAATTTCTATAATCATCCAATAAATGATGGTTGTTGCTATGCTTAGCAGTGTCATTAACCTCTCGGATCATTATTTTAGGCAAAATCAATCATGAATCTTGCTTATCATTATTTTTTATTGCCTTAAAGGTCAATTACATTACCCTTGACATTGGTAAATAAAACTATACGAAGTTTTTAGGGATACGTAACCAAAGGTTAAAAACGGGATACTATTACTAAGACTCCGCTTCTTGTCTGTCTTGAAGCTGTATATCATGAACCGTGATAGCTAGACAGTTGAAATTTTCACAAATAATGTATTTATGTTTCCTTTATAACAAATACTAAAATCAAAATAAAATAAACATTTAAGTGGGGCTCCCAAACAACAAACGTCATTTTTTTATAGATAATGGCACGGAATCCTTTTTACGCGAGTCAGATTCATCTTTGGCGGTTTTTTTTTTAAATAAATATATGACATACTTTTTTTAGGTACTAAAATAGCTTTTAATACTAAAATAGATGTGAACTTCAAGTTTTTGTTAACAAATTCAGCCACAAATGATGACTTCAACCGTCTGACTCGCACTTTACCGGTTTTAGATATCTGATTTTATATTCTTGTTCGTCAAAAAAATAAAACACGGCTTGCGACAAACAAACAGACCTTTTATTACGTACTGCTGGAACCAAAGAGCAAACACAATATCTCAGATTAAGGCGGGGGTATCCAGTAAACAAGCAACAGAATAAGCTCGAGCATTTTATGTACGTTTTACTTCTTTTGATTCTTGTGCAAAAAGCTAAGTTTGAATATTTTTTGTTGACTTGTCTCATATGACAACTTTCGTTCTATGAAACTAGATGGGGGTAGGCTGAGTGCTCGCGACCTATTTGTAGGCTGAATTGTATTTTGTGTAAAAACCTCTATCATCTTTTCGTTTTGAGGACTAACGAGTGATTTAATTCCTAAATAAATATAATTTGAAAAATGAACTTTAATTACTTAGTTTTTTTTCTGAAACTTTTCTTTTTTGCATTAGTCGCACTTCCGAGCCCGGTACACTTCAGTGTGGGCTTTTCGAATAATTTTATTTTTTCTATGTTCGTTTTGATTCTTGTGAAAAAAGCTAAGTTTAAATATTCTTTGTTGACTTAAGATTAAGATAGTCAATAATTTTTGAAAACCCGTCTTCATTTCCATACTACACCAACCGATTTTGATAAAGTTTCTATGGTTTCAAACGGAAAAAGAATTATCAAAATCGGTTATACATACAAAAAAAAACAAAGTCGAGTAGCTCCTCCTTATTTGGAGCCGGTTAAAATGATATTAATCGCGGTAATTACCGTAATTAATAACTAAAGAATAAGTGTCCCACTAGTGGGCAAAAGGTTACCTATAGTCCGCCAGTGGCCTCTGTTGTGAGCTAAAAACAACCAGTGCTCCAAATTTAATAGGAAGGCAGTCAAGTTCCTTACAAAACGATTTCAAAAGCACATTACGTCTCATTTGAATAAAAAATATACTGAAAACTTATAAATACAGAAGATACTTTGGTTTCCAATTCTCAAGTTCAGTTTTAACTTCATATTCGAATAGAAAGTAAACATGACAAGAGCGAGACTAGATTAAGCTTGGGGTTCCGTAGCTCTAAAATAACTAATAAAATGTTTAGTGATGAAAAAGATTGGTTTTACCGGATCGCGTACCTCAGCAGGGTTGCTGGAGGATCCTTGGGGGTGGGCTTTGTCCAGCAGTGGTCTTCCTGTGGCTGTTATGATGATATGATGATGTATATAGCTTATACCAAGCGTGTTAATGTTATGGATTTCTTTTTAACGACTTTAAATATCACAAAGCCATAACAACCCGTTGCCAGTGGGATTCTTAATGGGATTTCATAAAAATCTCATAAAAAATGACCTTTAGAAAAAATATCTGATTTGTCTTGTTGGAAAATAGCGAAAAAGAAATTGATTTTATTATTTAGGTTATCAATTCGAATGTATAGGTATGTTTTTTAAGCTCGTATATTCCTCGATTACTCAAAGACACCTGAACCAATTACAAAAAATATTTTTATGCTTTATACTTTTCAAGTGGTTCCGTAAAATTGTTATCAAAATCAGTTGTGGGTAGTAAGGTGGTGAAGTTGGTTTTTAGTTTTGAAATTATGAGTTATAATGATCTGATCAAGTTCATAGAAAGATGTTAAATACAAGTGCGGTTATTCTTCACTTCGTTCAATAATATGACATCAGATGATAAAATAGTTTCAGTAGAAAGTATTTTATCATCTGTTTTCTGCTCATCGAAAATTTATACATTCAACCACTGATTTTTTTAGTAAAATGTTATTCCATTATCAATATTGATTCCGGTTCAAGAGTCCGGTTCAGTCAGAAGTCATTTAATAAAAATCATCAAAAGTTTAGTTTTAAACAGCTGATTAGGTTAATTTTTTCTGTTAGCTTACAGGTTGACTGGTAGAGAATGCATTATCATTTAGTTCACCTATTGTACCATTGTGGTTAACAAAGATTTTATTTAATTAATAAATAATAGCAATACGCAATCAAGATTTGTTCTGTTTTCTTACAGGTTGACTGATAGAGAATAAATTAGCATTAAGTTCACCTATTGTACCACTGTGGCCAATAAACTTTTTTTTAAAGTTTTGCATTAAACAAAAGACCCCTAAAACCGTAATAGCGTGCAGAAGGCAAACCTCATCAGGCCAGAGTGCACACTTTGGAAAACGAATTAGGCTCTCTGATTTCGTTATTTTTATTCAGTGGCAAAGTTTCTATTGCTTTTGTTCATGTCCAAGTTTCCAGCCTTTTATACGTTTAAACTTTGCAAGATAACGCTGATGTACCTTTTTATTTCGAGATTTCTATCTAGCAGATTCATTGGTTTACTTTTTAGAGTTTTTTTTTTCTCGAAATGCGTTGTTTTCTTAGAAAGTAATGCGTACCGATAATTTTTCTTTTGAAAGTGTAATTAGAATTGTTTATAAAGTGTAATTACTTAAAATTAATAATAACCATTGTCTTATATAATAAATTTATTTAAAATATGCTTGTTTTCTTGATTGTTTATGTCTATTATTACGTGAATTCTGACGAGTTCTTAAACTGTATGAATCAATTTATTCAATTTAGACGACCTCCGTGGCTTAGTGGTCACTATGCTAGTCCGCCACCCAGAGGTCCCGGGTTCGATTCCCGGTCAGGGCAAGTTGGAAAATGGCCAAATTGTCCTGGGTCTTGGATGTTTATCTATATATGTATTTGTTATAAAATATAGTATCGTTGAGTTAGTATCCCATAAAACAAGTCTCGAATTTACTTTGGGGCTAGCTCAATTGCAGTGTAATTTGTCCCTATATATTTATTTATATAATTTATACTCGAAAAACATAATACTAAAATTAGAGGAAATATTTTATGTTCTCACGAAAAAGCTTATAGTAAGGTCTAACAAAATACACTAAAGCTATTTTAAGAGTGAATTCAGTCCGTAATAGACAACAATTTTCCCTAAGGAACGTCGAGATATAAAAAATATTTTTGGCTCTCCATACAAACTTGGATCAGCTGATCGTTCAACTTGTATGGGATGTCCAAAATTATTTTTCATATTTCGATATTCCTTTGGAAAAGTTCAGTATAATGGACGAAATTCACCCTTAAAATAGTTTTAATATATTTCGTTACACCTTATACATATGCATATAAGGTTGATTCAGATAACTGCCTCCGTGGTGTAATGGTTGGAGCGTTTGGCTCATACCCGGAGGTCGCGGGTTCGATTCCCAGCGGGGGCAACGACTTTGTGTTGTTGTCCTAGTTTGGTTAGGACATTGCAGGCTGATCACCTGATTGTCTGATAAGTAAGATGATCCGTGCTTCGGAGGGCACGTTAAGCCGTCGGTCCCGGTCACTGTCTTTGACATTGGTCGTTACCTAAAACCATGTCAGAGGCCTTTAAGGCGGTTTAAAAACTCTGACACTAGTGTTAGTCACTAACACACACGATAAGAAGAAGAAGATTCAGATGAAATACTTGTAGAGAAGCTAACAGAGTACCTAGATTCGATTTTACACGAAATATAGAGTCAATATCGTAATAATTCAGAGAAATATATTTTACACAGTAGTACTTGTACTTTCACAAAACTTTTGAAATAACAAGCACGGCAGGGAAACAGCCAAATCCTAAATCAGCTTTACACAAAGCATAGGTACGCAAGTAGAAAAATTTAAACCGGTTCTCCCTGAAGCGAGTCGTTAGACGAATGGGCTGAGCCGTGTGTCGGACGCAGGAAGCTGTCATCCCCCTCCCCCCTCCCCGGGGATCTTCCGGCCCCCCATTGACCCCTCTCAAGGCTGTCGAACGCACCCTCCTTCGTTAAAATCTCGATAAGGAGTTGCGATATGTACCGTTGGTCCTTCGAGCCGGATTCCTTAGATCTTTATGGAATGTTTCTAGTTCCATCTTCCGACTTGTTTTATTAAGGGTGTTTGAGGAGATTGGACACCTCCGCCCAGGTTATTATTTTTGCGGTTCACATATTCTGTTATAAGTCCGAAAATAGAATTAAGGGCGATATAGTCGTAGGAAGAAAATGTGCAATTTTGTGTTCCGTTCACATTGTGCTTTTTTTCTATTTTGGCGTAAGTAAATATATTTCTTCTATGTTAATTTATGTATTTAGTACTAGCTAAAGTCTGCGACTTCCTTCGCGTGGACTTTATGACTCCGGAAAATGCTCATCAGGCTGAACAAATTTTAATAGGGCGTCATTTTTATATTTCTTATAGTATAACTGGACCATTATGATTCCGCATCAGGTGTTCCATTTTCCAAAATCAAGCGCTATATAACAAAAAAATGTTTCATTTGAATCCATCCATAACTTCCGGAGATTAGCGTGTACAAACAAACAAGCAGACATTTTATTTTAAACTTTTACTCTATTACTATGTCTCCACCGCTCCAATTTTTTTTTTTGGAAATATATTTAATTTACAGATAACTTATTAGTAATCTGTGGTACAGACACATTTTTGTACTGTTTTATTATATGCATAAAATAGGAACAAACTGCTAGTATCCGCAACACGCTTCTTCAGCCATTTTCTTTTTCTATTTAATCAGTTTCTTGTAAGGATTTTGATCACCAACTTTTGTATAAATAGTTCGCTACTTATGCAAAAGTTGGTGATCAAAATCATAATTACAAATTCAATATTGTCTAAATATTACACTTTCTTTCATCTTAGAATGTCCCTGAAGCATTATCCTAATATTTACTGTTTCGGAGCCTGGAGTCCGCTTTTCAGCATTATCTTTTCGATCAGAGTTCGGGGCAAACTACTGTAATATTATTCACTTTGTATTGAGGTTATTCAAAACGGCAACTTGAACAATTTCATTTTTCTTATCACCGCCGACGTAATATTTACTAAGTTGCTCGACCGCCATTTGTAAACTCCGGAGATAATACAGGCCGAAATAAAATTAAAGAAAAAAGAAAAAGTATGAAAAAGGAAAAAGTTCCCAACAATAGGCGTTCTCTGCGACAAAACACATTGGCAGGATTAAAGGAGTTGTGAAAAGTTTCCTTGTACACTCCTAAAGGGAGAGATGAGACGGCGTTACAGACAAGAAAAATCTCTTAAAATGCTCTAAGTTCGCGATGTCTGGGCGGCAGTGCTATCCGTACTTTCATCTTAGCCCAGGGAAGTTGCCATGTTTAAGTCGGGAAAAATATTCAAGACACACACACAGACGATATTTTTAATGATCAAACGAACTTACATTATGTTTTTCAATCGAAATCATGTAAGCAATATTCCTAAAGCTAACAATTATATAAAGCGATTTATTTTTAATATTATACAGAAAAATTTACCCAAAAATCGGTTCATTCTCGTTTAACGTAGTAACAGACTTAATATAAATTATTTTCCTGTCTTGCTGTATATCAAATACGTTTGTATATCCAGATTTTTTACTCAAAAACAGGTGTCATTTCTTTTTCTCATTGAATGATCTTTAAATTTACGAGTACTTTGTGTGTGACGTAGTAATATGTATTTGTTCAAAAACAGTTGGCCTTTTCTAAATATCCTAAGTTTCTTAAACTACATGCTCAAATGCAAAAGAATTTCGTCTTTACGACCCGGTATTAGAGTACTATTCTCGATCTCCCTTCGAGTTTACGTTTCACAATTCAAGTCACATCGCCGTCTTCGTTTCAGATTTTACTACATTCAATACATTTTGTAGATTCACTCCGGTGGATATTCGATAATGTTTAACTTTTAACTGGCTTCCAAAAAGGTAGGCTTTCAGATCATCGGTTTCAATCAGTAGGCAATGTTTTATGTTCTTTAAGATCATCGACAAATTTCAATTGGGACGACTAGTCTCCAGACTTACGATATCCGCTATCCGTCACTGGGGGACTGTCTTCTTAGTTCTACATAAATAGAAAGGTAACTTATTTTATTTACATCATTATCAACATATCAGCCATAAGAAGTATGTTGGTCATAGGCCTCCCCCAAGGATTTCTATAACCACCAATTGAAAGCGGTATTCCTTTAACGACTTTCTGCAACCTTGCACAGGTTGTCTGACCATCTAGCAGGTGGGTGTCCTACGCTGCGCTTGTCAAACGTGACCGCCATTCGAGAACCTTTCTTCCCCATCTGAGCTAATCGGTTTGACAATGTTAGTAGTAACCTTCGTTCTTTTACGAATCTCCTCATTTATGATTCGATCGCGTAGCGAAACACCAAGCATAGGCTATTCCATAGCGCGCTGAGCGACCTTGAGCCTTCTTATGGGACCGATAGTAAAGGACCATTGATTAAACACTTTCGTATTGACGTAATTTTAAACGATAAGACACTGCGTAATTTTCCAAACGCTGCCCAGCTGAGTCCAATTCGTCGAAAGATCTTTACGTAGTAACGTGCATATTTGACATGACCTTCGTTTTGTCATCATTTTTAGGCCTGTTGAGAAATTCGATTTAGGTCTTGATTCGTCGTCGTTATTCACGCAGCTCGTGTCTATGCGTGAGGCAAGAAAGAACAAACAAATAGTTTGCCGTTCCTCGTTTTTAGGGTTCCGTAACCAAAGGCTAAAAACGGGACTTTATTACTAAGACTTCGCTGCCTGTCCGTCTGTCCGTCTTTCTGTCAGCAAGCTGTATCTCAAGAACCGCGATAGCTAGACAGTTGAAATTTTCACAAATTATGTTTTTCTGTTGCCGCTATAACAACAAATACTAAAAATAAATATTTAAGGAGGCTCCCTTACAACAAACAACTGGTACGGAACCCTTAGGGCGCGAATCCGATTCGCACTTGGCCCGTTATTATTATTTAACACCTTGACTACCAGCATTGCAAACACATTAGATTTTGATTGTTTGTCCAAGTGACCGTCATGTCGTTCAAAAACTGTTTTAAGCCTTGATTAGTGAAACCTATCAAACTTTCTCAACCAAATAGCATTGGTCAAAGTAGCGGCATGGGTCAAAACACGAGTGGCCGAAGGAATCTCTTTGTCGATACCATTCTATTAGTTTGGCCAATTCCAATCTCCAGTTGTGCACTTTTTTCACACAATTGGAATTCGGGATTGTAGGTGAGCATTCGGTAAAAAAGGACGCGTCTGGAGAGACTAGACGTGCGACTAAACGCATACGATTTGTCTGATATTCCAATATTAACAGAAATTATTAATATTTATGTCATATCTTTTTATGTCTACTACGCAGCGCTGAAAACCTTAGTTTAAGAATTCCTTTCCACTCCACCGTCCTTTTCTCGCGTTCTTTCTCTGTTCGAGCCGCACGTCTATGGAACTCACTACCACCTACTATCCGACGCGCCCAAACGCTAGCCAGCTTCAAATCCCAAGTAAAATCTTATTTTCTATCCTTATGAAAGGTAAATAAATATTCTTTCCTGTTTCCACTTAGTTTATTCATCTTGTACTGTTATATCATTTTTTTTTGTTCTGTGTAAGTTGTATGTATTTAAGTAATATGTATATGTATGTTTATTATAATTATTGTATATAAGTAAGTTTATTATATTGACCCCCGCACTACCTAATTTCCCATCACTGTTTTTTTTTTCTATATAGGTTGCCTGGAAGAAATTGTCTTATCGCTAAGATAAGGCCGCCTTTTGCGCATTTCCTAGTTTTTAAGATAATAATATACTTTATTTTATTATGTGCAATAAAGGGTATTGTATTGTATGATCACACGCATTCACATAGGTCTATCCATCCAGGCCATCAATACCTATATATGTTATGGTACAAATGTGACTTTATCGGTTGCAGTAGTACTATGGGATAAATTTCAACCTTACACGGCGCGTGGCCCGACATGCACTTGGCCAGTTATTTAGAATTAGTTCAACCTCCAGACTCTCTGTTATGAATCAATTTCAAATCATGTATAAGATTTGACCTTTGAAACCAACTAGACATTTGTCTTATTTATAACTCGACTAAGCTGTAAAAAACATATACAACTGGTCACCTAGCTGAATCACTGTTGATTTTCGAAACCAAAACATCTCATAAATTATTGATTATCCAAGCTGGTTGCCATGCTGCTAGCTCTAATATTTTGAGAGTTTGAATGGTCAACTCAAAGCAAATCTTGCAGCAAAGTCGTCCGTCTACCCCAACGACACATTCTTTGGGACGCTCGCTTTTCATTTGTCTTATTTCTTTTGAAGTTTTGTGATTCCACGGTTGTTTGCCGCAAACTTTGCGATACGGCCGAGGTAGAAGAATTTTCCATTAAAAAAGGACAACGGATCAAATTGCTTTCTGTAAACAATTCTTTCACTTTTCTCTTATTGGTTTTATCGGTTGCGTGTGTCAAATTCCCGGACAACTTTTCGAATGAAAGAAAAATAGTAACAAGTTTGTAAAGATCAATCTGTCTTGTTTGGTATTGAAACAGGAAAGAATATTTTTTCGAGGTATAAAAGTAGTAGATTTGTAACCCTTATAGAAGTAACAAAGAGTGTAGAAAAATAAGTTGGCCCCTACGTTTTTATTAGGGTTCCGTACACAGAGGGTAAAAACGAGACCCTATTGCTAAGACTCTGCTGTTCGTATGTCCGTTCGTCTGTCTGTTGACAGCACCAGGCTGTATCTGATGAACCATGGAGGATGCCGTCAACTGGGACCGCAATTAACTCGGACCGCGGTCCCAGACGCCGGAATCAAAAATTTTAATATTTTTCTTCCAACTACTGGGACCACTCATAATTTGAAAAAGAAACAGTACAGTCAAACTAATAAGTGTTTAAAGTAATAATTAAATTAAAAATCAAAACTGAGAGTGAAGTGATATTTTTTAATCAAGGATATGTTCTTTGATTATATAATTACTAGCTGTGCCAGTGGGCTTCGCTCCCCGTTAGAATTTTGGGATAAATCTATCCTATATCCTTCCCTGAGTATCAAACTATATCCATATCAAATTTCATCTAAATAGGTTCAGTGCGGTTGAAGCGTGAAGTGGTAACAAGAAACAAACAAAAATACAAACTCACTTAATAATATGCATTTATAATATTAGTAAGGAGTAAGGGATAAGGATTACTTGAAACTTTTTTTTACTGACTCTACTATTTTGGCTGTAACAATAGATTTTTTTTATATAAATGAGTGGTCCCAGTCGCTGGAAGAAAAATATTAAAATTTTTGATTCCGGAGACTGGGACCGCGGTCCGAGTTAATTGCGGTCCCAGTTGACGGCATCCACGAACCGTGATAGCTAAACAGTTAAAATTTTCACACATGATGTATTTTTGTTGCCGCTATAACAACAAATAGTACTAAAAACATAATAAAATAAATATTTAAGTGGGGCTCTCTTACTATACATTTCTTTGCATATAATGATATGAAACCCTTCGTGCGCGAGTCCGACTCGCACTTGACCAGTTATTTATGTTTGGTGCCGTTGCCGTATGCCGTAAAAATAATTGCTCCTTTTATCGACTTTTTATTTGTACCAAAAGTCGAATACAATTTTTTTTCCTTTTTAATTATAATTATATAAAAGATTTCTGTATAAAAACACATTTTTTTAAAGTCTTGTGTTGTAAAGATATCAAAAAGTTGAGTATAAGTAGAAAATACACCATAATACCGTGCATGCCGTGTTTTTCGGCAGAGTAGAATCGTAGAAGGTGACTTAGGAAATACTCTAAACAAAGCTTATAAACATCATGAGACCTCTCCAACCTGTCTGACCAGCCAAAAATGGATTTAGTAGTACAGAGAGAGAGGATCGTGCTCCTGCTGTGGAGACTAAAAAGACCTGAAATGATGACTTCACATTCTGACTAATAATATTTAAATCATAAAAACAACTTAATAAATACCCATCTTAAATTTGAACATTTTGATTGGTAATCTTGTAGTACCATCATTAAGGAACAAAAGGATACAAATGTGGTGAATTTTTAATCCTGTATAACCGACGAAGTTCCTTTAATGGGGCTCCGCTTTATATTGAGCGCTTTTTATTGCGAGATTGATGGCTCCATCTTGCAAATCACTTGGAATTCGTCGTCGGTTTACAAAACATGCGAGTGTTCAATTAGGATCGCCATTTGTCAATGTGAAAAGTGTTAAAAGTACTGCGGACTGAGTCGGGTACAACGTAATAGCCGGCCAAGTGCGAGTCGGAGTCGCGCAGTAAGGGTTCCGTATCATTATAAAAGTCAAACGTCAAAGATCATTTATTTATCTTTGAATATATATCGTGTGGTTTTCGTTTGCCGTGTGGTTTCCGGCAGAGTAGAATAGGGCCACTCCAAGTCCTACCATGGATGTCGTAGAAGGCGACTAAGGAAATACAAGCTAAACAAAGCTTATAAACTTTAATGAGACCTTTCCAACCCGTCTGGCCAGCGAGAAGAGTGTATACCAAAGTCCTCTGGCTGCTCTGGCAAAGTATGGCTCTGGTAGTACAGAGAGGGTCGTGCTCCTGCAGTGAAGGCAAAATTACTTGATGGTGATGATATCTATCACTTGATAATGGTAATTTTTTCTTTTAATTTCTTAATACTGTTGTTGACGTCAGATCATTTACCAACAGCTTAGTTTATTTATTTACTAGCCGAAGCCCAGGACTTCATTCGCGTGGACTTTATGTCTCTGGAAAATGCTCATCAGGCTGAACAACTTTTACTAAGGCGGCATTTTTATATCTCTTATAGTTTCGCTGGACCATTATGGTTCTGCATCAGGCGTTCCATTTTCCAAAATCATTTATACCCTATATGTTGCCCAGGCTTAATAGCTATATAACAAAAAAAGTTTCATTCGAATCCGTCCAGTATTTCCGGAGATTAGCGTGTACAAACAGACAAACAGACAAACAGACAGACTTTTTTTTAAATTCTTACTTTATTACTACGTTTCCATCGCCCCCAATATTTTTTTTTGGAAATATATTTAATGTACAGACACACTTTTTTTACTGTTTTATTATATGTATAGATGTATAGATTTATTTATTAAGGAACGGTAGCGGACCCCGGGCTCTGGAGCGTTACTGCTGAGAATGCAACCGGGAACACTTGAGTATGATGATCATGACACATAAATCCTTCATATTTTTGATGTCACTATCACTACATTGTGTGATTGTTAACTTGTTTGAATGGTGTTTTGAATCAATTGATTCAGAGATATCGATTTTCATACCTAGTTGTTAAAACTGTGTTTTGTATCAAATATTTAATCTGTTTTAGTACACTTTAATTACCTTATTGCAAAAGTACTCGTATAAATTCAATAAACCTGTAAAGAATAATAAACAACTAACAACATTATCATCCAACAAATCAATTAAATTGCCATCGAGCGAAAGATTTGTAAATGTAGTAAATATATCATTCTTAATTTGAAACTCGCAAATAAAGTAATTAATTCTAGAACAATTTCAGATGCCTAAATATCGAATTTACAAACTCCAATAAATTAATACTCACTAAGTTAAGAGAATTTATTTTCGATTTGGCAACGCAAAATGTACTGCGACCGACGTGTTTAGTTTTTGACTTAACTCTCTCGATAATAAATATGTAAAGCTCTACCAATGTGGGCGTATACAAAGAGAGATACTGCGCATTTACACCCCCCTGTTCCTTTAGCTTGCATCATTATTAGTGCTTTCTTGATAATTTTTTTGCATTAGTATGTCAAGTTTATTTGCGAAAAAAATATGAAAAAATTAGAAACAAAAATATATACATACTCCAGCACATCTTTATCCCTAACGAAGCAGACAGATCATTTTGGGTCTTGCAGCTCTTAGCCGACAAAACAAGCTAAAAGTATTCTTTGGGTTGATTTTAAAAATCCACTTTAAACTTGTCAGTGGGCGACGACGTGGAAAAAGGAATCTTAATAGTGATGGGTTTCTAGCCGCATCGCTGAATAACATGATTCGCATTATCGCCTATTCTTTCGATCGGATTTTACGATCTACGCTAGGAGAGTAACAGCTGGTAATTGAGTTTTTTCCTTTTTCACAGGCCAGTATGGAACCTATAATTCTAGAACAAAAAAATCTTTCATAAGACAAATAATTTTATTGACAGTGAGCTTATTGACAGTGACAGTTTATTCTAAACTCGAATGAGCTCACTGTCACTCCTGATGTTACACTTCCATAGGCTACTACGGTACCCCTCCCATACGACGGTACCCCTCCCAAACGAAAACATAGCTACGTCCACGCCTTCCGATAAATTGTGCGTAAGCTTTTAAGTGCTTCAAACTTATCAGTCGTTTTTGATGTTTCATTCGGCACTCGATTCTCAATCCTCGTTTAAAATTTTACTCCTGACATTAAGGCTTTAGTTATTGTTGTGCTTCGATGTTAATCCGTGTCTATTTGTTAACCTACTTCAAAAAGAATGAGGTATTCCAATCAAGAGATGCAATAAATATATAACCTAATATATTTTTTTAAATGTATATTTGTCGATTACTCATAGACGCCTTTTTTGTTTGAAAGGGCTTTTAGTCAGGTATTCCTATAGAAATTTTATCAAAATCAATTCTGTAGTTCGAAGGTGAAGTCGGTTTTAGTTTTGAAAAATTATATTATTTAAATCCTAGAGCTTTCTGGTTCGTATGCATCAGAAAATAAGTCTTTCTTTAAAAAACATTTATAAATGTCAATGTTATCCCAAAACCAAGGACTTCGACACCAAGGCTGTGCGAAATTGTAAAGAAAACGCCAAAGTCATTTAAAGTACATTATTATAGCACTTTGCTTTCTCGGGGAAACCACACGGCCAAAAATAAAATGTAATTGACTTCAATGATTTGTCTTTTGAAATTGACACGAGTTTATTTGTTTGATTTGTAGAACTGAAGTGACAGGTATTGTTGGAAATGACAATGGTAGTGCGTTGTGGAAATCGAAAACAGAAATAATTGGCAAGGCATGTTTGGAAGGCAAGAAATGGTTTGCTTATGAGGAGACCTACACTCAGCAGTGGGTGGACGAAGGTTGAAGAGAGAGTAGAATCAGTTTCGGACTATTGAAGCTCGTGACCGACCATAGCCGTAGAGAAGATCAGTTTCGGACTATTGAAGCTCGTGACCGACCATAGCCGTAGAGAAGATCAGTTTCAGACTTTTGAAACTCGTGACCGACCATAGCCGTAGAGGAGAATCAGTTTCAAACTATTGAAACTCGTGACCGACCATAACCGTAAAGAAGAATCAGTTTCAGACTTTTGAAACTCGTGACCGACCATAGCCGTAGAGAATCAGTTTCAAACTTTGGAAACTCGTGACCGACCATAGCCGTAGAGAAGATCAGTTTCAGACTTTTAAAACTCGTGACCGACCATAGCCTTAAAGAATCAGTTTCAGACTTCTGAAACTCGGGACTGACCATAGCCGTAGAGAGTCAGTTTCAGACTTTTAAAACTCGTGACCGACCATAGCCGTAGAGAAGAATCAGTTTCAGATTTTGGAAACTCGGGACTGACCATAGCCGTAGAGAGTCAGTTTCAGACTTTTAAAGCTCGCGACCGACCATAGTCGAAGAGAAGTATCAGTTTTAGATTTTTGAAACTTGTGACCAACCATAGCCGTAGATAAGATCAGTTTCAGACTTTTAAAACTCGTGACCGACCATAGCCGTAGAGAATCAGTTTCAGAATTTGGAAACTCGTGACCGACCATAGCCTTAAAGAATCAGTTTCAGACTTCTGAAACTCGGGACTGACCATAGCCGTAGAGAGTCAGTTTCAGACTTTTAAAACTCGTGACCGACCATAGTCGAAGAGAAGAATCAGTTTTAGATTTTCTAAACTCGCGACCGACCATAGCCGTAGAGAAGATCAGTTTCAGACTTTTGAAACTCGTGACCGACCATAGCCGTAGAGGAGAATCAGTTTCAAACTATTGAAACTCGTGACCGACCATAGCCGTAGAGAAGAATCAGTTTCAGACTTTTAAACTTGTGACCGACCATAGCCGTAGAGAATCAGTTTCAGCATTTGGAAACTCGTGACCGACCATAGCCGTAAAGAAGAATCAGTTTCAGACTATTGAGACTAGTCGTGACCGACCATTAACGTAATAGCGGATTTCGGCTGTCACTCTTTTAAACGTGTGTACAATTAATTCTTGGAGTGGCTTTAGCTGCCCCTAGCTGTCCGGCCCAAATTATCTGGGGGCGAATCGGACAACGTTAATTATAACTTTACTGTGACGTGGTCGAAACCGGCACTTCAATTAAAAGTGTTCGCAATTAGATGCCGTTCATTGTTGCCATCGTGTTTTGACGAATGTGAAAGGGTTTGGAATTTTAATTATGTAATTAATTTGTTTGGAGAAACTTCATTCCTGGTTTTTCTATTCTTCGTTTACCTTTTTTTTCTTTTATTAATCAGGACATTAAAATTATGGAAAAGAGACAAGAGGAATGCAGGTATCTCCACATAGCTAACACCTAAAAAAAACTCCACTGATAGGAATAAGCTCTTGAATGGCAAGAATTTCAATCTCATACACTATTATTATAAAGGTAAACGTTTGTGAGTGTGTGTGAGGGTGTGTGTATGTTTGTTACTTCTTCACGAGCAAACGGCTGGACCAATTTTAATAAAATTTGGTATGCAGGAAGTTGACAGCCTGGATTAACACATAATATTAACATATTAACACATAGGCTACTTTAGGCGCGGGTAACACCCCGGGGCGCGGCTAGTATCTAATAAATGTAGTATTTAAATTAGTCTAAGAAAAGGCACTTAACAAAAATGTTTACAATAAAAAGGAAATAAAAACATCAATTTAAACTGGCCATTCGTAAACCTCAATTATTTACCCCTAAAATCTTGGTAACCCCTAAGTGCAGCGGCACCTCACGACATTAGTCAATGCCAATTGTCCAAACACCCCCGAGGTCGCTTAGTCCGGCCCATGCAAATCACACTCTTTCGTACAGGACCGAACTTAGATATAGGAAACGGGTTATTCTTTTAAGGTACATAAATTTACCTAAATATACCATACTTTTTAAATACGCGTTTTAAAAGGTACTTACCTAAATATCTTTTTGGCTTTTGCCAGAGTATGTTAATTGAGACAGTTGATTTTGATCAATATTACTGAAAAACTTTAAGCAATTATTATGTACTTACGCAATTTTTGTAAGCAACGGTTCACTGAACTCAAAAAAAAAATTACCCAGTAAAAGCTTTGTGTAACTAAAAATAGTACTAGAAATCTACCGCCATTGTTCGATACAGGTTTTCAACAAACAAGTTTGTGACGTATTGCATGGAATCTACATAGATTCAGGTATTAAAAATGTATCCCGGCAATATCCAGGACATAGATTGTGTATGCCAGGTTTTATTCAAATCCTCTAAGGGGTTTACTCGTGGTTTACGCGCGACCGTCTCAATTTTGATTTGTAAATTTAAAAAGCTTATTTTTAATTTCGAAATTTCTTACAAATGCTTTCCACTTGACCAGGGAGAAAAGCACGGCCGTAAAATTTTGAACACGACGCACCTCAAGTATGCATAATAAAAAACCACAGATCAGGACACATAGACAGCAATTTTTTTAAGACATTCTTTCTTGGCCCGTCAGCTGTCAGTGTATACTCTAGTGATATTTAACATCAAAACAAAATTTATTGTGAAAACGATTAAGTATATTTTTTTAATTATTATCTAACTAGGTACTTCCAGTAAGTTTATAGATTAATTTAAAAAAATGAACGGTTGGGGCTCCCGTCAGGTACGACTGAACTTCAACTTTTTACATTATTTTACGACTTCTTACCGTTTCTAACCAAAAAAAAGAACTTTCAGAATAACCCACCTCGCAATTGCTCAACAATTCTTCCAGGGCCGGACATGGGGCATGCACACAACAATTCTTTCGTCCTCCAGGGCCGGCCTTAGGGACATAAATTAAACGACATAAATTAACCTCAGGTGCCTGACCCTTGCATAAATTTTAACCTCTATTTCAAATGGTGATCAAATACGTGTATCTTGTTTCATTGCAAATTGAATTAGGAACACGTAGAAGTGTGTACACTCTGTGTGAAGAACTATTATATAAGAAAATTAAACGACAAGTATTTGTATTAGTGTAATAATAATTACGTAGTAATAACGTTATATAATATAACAATGTATTGTTTGTTGAATATTAATAAAAACCTTGGGCAGTATTTATGTTTGTCTTACACTTAAATACTGACCTACTTACATAAATTTCCCAAATTAAGTTATGATATTGATAAAATATTCGAAAAAGTTAGGAGCAACTGAAAAATATTTTTTTTTGAAAAACTATAACAGTTGTAAAATATGCAATTATGAAAGTTGATCTTCCAGAAAATCGCGTTTGTTTCTTTATAGGTTACTTTGTATTTGTACCTATTTTATCTTAACATATTATATTTTACCTAATTATCTATTTTTTTGACGAAGCATATTGCAAATGTGTCATTGTATCTTGTAGTTGTGTACTGGTTAATTGTTTTATATGCAATAAATAAAAATGTCTTCTGTTCTTTCTCATTTCTCTTTCTTATAGGTATTTGACATTAAAAGTATGTAAGTAAGTGATATTTTTTTACCAATAAGAGGGCAACAAATGAACAGTTTTTCTTAGTTTATATATTTGAATGAGTCTTTGACTGTTGTTAGTTGAATGCACTTTTGCTCCAGGTTTAATTTACCCGTCAGGAAAAAATACATGATATCAGTAGTTGCTGAAAGAAATTACATTTAAAATGTAATCTACACAAAAACCTTCCAATAAAACTAGATTACCCAGAAATCTAGGGAAATGCCACGCTAGAGAATACTTTGTAGTTCCATTAAAAACTAAATTAAGTCATTATCTATTTACAGATCTAGGGCAGACTTCAGTCAGCCTTTAGTCGAACTTTTAAAAGAATTAATAGGTATAGCTAATACCTATTAATTCTTTTAAAAGTTCGAAGTTTTATTTGATGAATTGAATTACTATATAAGGTCTAACAAAATATACTGAAACTATTTTAAGGGTGAATTCAGCCCGTGATAGTGAACAACTTTCCCCAAAAAAGTGTCGAAATATGAAAATATTTTTGCTGATCGGTCAACTTGTATGGGAAGCCAAAAATTTTTTTTTATATTTCGATAAATGTTCGTTGGGTAAGTTGTTCAATATCATGAACCTATTTCACCCTTAAAATAGTTTCAGTATATTTTGTTATGCCTTATATACTTAATTTTACAAATATGCCACTTATTTGCAAAGCTGTCGAATTAAATTGGGTTGATTTTTGTTTGTTTGTAATAACTTTATTGTAGTACAGTAACACACCATTTTTTTAGTATGAAAGATTTTTCTTACATTCATTTTACTGCGAACACTTTCTTTTCACATATATAGGGTGATGCATCTCGTAGCATCTAGTGAAAATTTTGGAATTAGGATCACAAATTACTTCACTAATTAACAGAACACAAAACCGTAACAAAAAAGATCTGTGTTTTGTGTTTTGATAATTAAAAAAAAAAAAATCTATTAAGTAAATAAATAGCTAATCTTACTGACCTCACTACACGCGCGGTCGTTGCCCTCCCTGATCGACATTAAAATGGGAGATTTTGGTATCCATTGATCGCCTGATATCTTTGTTTTTGAGTATGAAACAAGGTAAGAGTAAGAGAATATGGATTTTTATTCACTTTATTATTAAAGTACTCTTTCTACTCCTCTACTCCTGTACTATTTACTTTTAAATAGTAAGGAACACTAAAATAAGAGCAATAATAATTTATGATTTCAGGAAAGTCTATACTTTTCGTTATTTTGCCAAAAATTTACTTTTTTCTTTAGCTCTACTACACTGTCACAGGAAGACGTCAGTTAAAAAAAATAAAGTTTACCGTAGATACCAAAGAATTTGAACCCTAGGTAGATACCTATTATCTACCAAACATAATTATATTTACGTCAAACATTTTCATATTTTTCTTTGTTTATTTTATTTAGTTAATAGGTACAGTCGTAGAAAAGTATATTGCAGCGTTGTACAAGTAAGTACGTCAAAAAATGCTCGATGGCGTCTTCGCGTAACCTGCGCTACTCGCATTTTTGACCCTCATTATACAACTGTTGCATTTGTATTTTTTTTTTTTTAAGTTTTAATTATAATTATTAATTTGTATATGTGTATTTCTTTGAATAAATGCTTTTAGAGTCAAAATAACATAAAAAAAATTACTTTTGCATAATTTTTTTATTATTAAGCCCTCTTGCTGGACTGTGATTCCAGCGTATCTCGGGACACATAGGCCTCTTCCAACATTTCCAACTGTTTCTGTCTCTGGCTCTTCTCCAGAGTTTTCCTCCAATCGTCTTAATATCATCGTCCCATCTTTTGAACTGCCCTCCTCACTTTCTCTTGCATAAAATACTATTCCTTGAGTATTCAAGGAATAGTATTATATTATTATAGCTAGGAGTCTCAAAATCGCCCTGTATAGAGAGTGTTGCATCTCGGGACATCTTGCGGCTCCTCTTGATTTATTCGACCACGGCCGGCCGCCGCCAGACACCGTATTTATTGCCGCAATAACCCTATTAATTCTACAGACTCGGCCCTAACCCTTGCACTGGGGCTGGGGTCTGAAGTACCCTAAAGTAATGCGTGCTTTTGGGATGCCTAGTTGAGGGTTATTGCTTTATAGTGCGTATGGGCTGTTAAAAGGGTTTAGTATGGATATGTGGAAAATGTTACTTGGGAAGGTGATATTAGGGTCATAGTACTAGGAATTAGGAACTAGCCTGTGACGTAACCTATGTACTTTGGTCGCTTACATTTTCTATATTATAAATATTCTTATCATTACTATGCACCTTAATATCATGTTAATTAGCAACCCGTCCCTGTTTTGACTTTCT
Source organism: Acrobasis consociella (assembly GCA_963555685.1). Lineage (NCBI taxonomy): Eukaryota > Metazoa > Arthropoda > Insecta > Lepidoptera > Pyralidae > Acrobasis > Acrobasis consociella. Next base: position 20,294,557 of record OY743110.1, on the reverse strand, counting down.
GATTGTACCGTTGTACACATTCATCATCATTTTAGCTGCTTAACGTCCACTGGACATAGGCCACCGTTCACATTAAAAGTGAACTTTGGCTCTTATATCCTTAGGTTCTGTCTACTCTATAAGGAATTAAGACGTGATTTGTGTATGTATCATCAAAAGTACTAATTGACTAAGCGATTGACAGACTGTCACTTAAGGCGATTCGCACACTGCTCCGCATCGTCAGCAAGTATCTTAATTAGTATAGAAAATACACATAGGAAAACACACTGAATTTTTGTATATCGGCCCTAGAGATAGAGGCTATAGAGCAGTGTGCCAATCGCCTTAATCTTCTTCATCTTTGCGTGTTGACGGATTTTTTTCCTTTAAGCCTACAATTACAGACAGACAGACACATTAGCGTCAAACTTATAACACCCCTCTTTTTTGTCAGGGGTTAAAAATGATTTCCCCATTAAAACAGGTATCTGCTAAAATGACTAAGTAAATGACCAAATGGTCAATCACACGCCAATAAAAAGACCCGTGTAAACCTAACTGAAATTCCGAAGCGTAATTTACGCAAGCCATATTGAACGGCCATATTTCACGATCTGGCCCGAATTTATGGCCCGCACGGTCACCGGGCCACGGCCGGATATCTAGACAAAGGGGCTATTAGCAACAAACTAGTTTGGTCATGTTACGTTTGAGCTTTGGTGATTTGACGAGACTTGTTGGAGATTAGTTGTTGTTTTTTAAAATACTTATCTGTAAATTTTTCTAGTGGAAAAATTGGTACTACATTTTGTAAAGATTTTTAAGGATTATAAATTGAAATACAACTTAAATTAAGGGTCCGGCGGACCTAGACCAAAATACAACTTTCCATACAAACGTAGTCTACGTTTTATTTCAAAACGACATGTCCGATTTGGGCAAAATTTTGTAATTTCAAAGATATTGCAATTATCTAGGTTTATATTAAGTTTCCGACAGTAAAAATATGAACTTGAAATAGAATATAGTGTTTTATATCATTTTTGACCATTAGTATGGGAAACTTCTAAATCGTTATATTTTCTTTCCAGTTCATAATTTTACTATAGGAAACTTAATATAACCCTAGATAATTGCAATTTCTTTACAATTACCAATTTTTACCGGAATCTGACATGTGGTTTCAAAATTAAACGTGTACTACGTTTGTATGGAGAAGTCTAGGGTCGCCGGACTCTTAAGTGAGGAAATTAAAAAAAATACATTTTTTTTTTTTTTTTTGGGAAACTAACAGTAGCCTTGTACAGGCAAAAATTAATTACCTACTTAAACATATATCAGTAAAGTTTCCTCTAATAACTAACTCATTATTGTTTTGAGCAGTGTACAGAAACTACAAAAAAAGGACACAATTTGTTACGAAGCATAAAGCGTCTAATTGCTCCTTTTAGTATATAGGTACCGACATTCTTTTTTTCAATCAATTTAAATAATAATTACCAACAAAAAGACAGATTTTTTAAATTTGTTAACAGTATCAATACTTAAATATCCCTATATCACGTGATATCTTCATCACTATGCTGTACAAGTTTAGTGTAATGATTTGGCACAAAAATACTACCAGTTATATAGAATTTCCTATTTGTTTTAGAATTTCTTCTGGCTGTTGTGGCCAAGTACTGGACAAGTCTGGTAGTACAGAGATAGTCGTGCAAAGGAGATAAAAAGACCTAATGATGATGATATAGAATTAATGCTAACTGAACTGAACTTTTTATTACACAAAGATATCGAGAATAAAACACAAAAGAGAGACTATATTACAAAACTACCTTCAGCAAGTAAGCATGATGATGGCAAGTGCTATGCCTCTAGACAAAAGAGTCCATTAATGCTAGTTAGTCGATTATTTATTAGCGGGCGGGCGTTTCCGCGGATGTGGCCGGATTCAATTTGATTCATGGCCGTAATGTGGCCCGGTCACGCAACTGACTGACCGAAAAAATGCGGACGGTCCGGCGCAGACGAGATGCTTTTAGGGTGGATACATTAAATGCTTTAATATTTGTAAAAAAAAACCATTTAGCTAATTTTTTTTTTGTTTTATTCAACGAGGAAGAGACATACATATTATTATACCCGTAATAAATCGAACCACGGGCTATACTAGATCACTATGATTTAATGATAATAAAATAACAGACATAAAACATAAAAATATATACAAATTGCCCGGGCGTCTGCACACTTTCGTATAGAAAAGTATTTTTTTTTTAGTTTTTGACCTTTTTATTTTTATTATACTATGGAGATCTATAGCCCATGGTTCGATTTATTACGGTTATGTCTTTCTCTTCCACGTTGTATATATAGATTAATAAATATTATAGGTACTTCGGTAATTTTAGAAATTTAGAGCGTACATGTACAAAATTATTGATATTTTTTAAATTTGCCACCTTAGGACCAAAAAGTCATATAATATGGAATACTTTTGTAACAGCACCTCCACATACTTCCTTACAAGATTTTTCAACTAGATATACATCTATGACTATTTAACACAATGTTATAAATGTTATAAATCAACAACACGTTTATCAAGGGGTGTAATCATTACCTATTAGTTTCTCATATCACAATCGTTCCTCATCTCATACATTATACTGCCACCCAATCAAAATTAGACAAAACATTAATATTTCATCGCTTGATTAATTATTCTTCTTAGATCAGCTGAGTGCAACTATTCTGCTAGTCACCACTAGTTCAGAGGAGGTTGAACGCATAGTCTAAGCTTCATAATATCACGATAATGATAAGCGACTAACACACCTAAAAGTAATTATTTGTCTTTTATTATAAAAAAAAATCAAAAATACTGGAAAAACGTTTAGCAGCTCAATTTGCTAAAATTTTGCAGCACCTAAATCTTGCTTCACAATCATATTAAAAAACTTATAGTCAAAACTTTATTGAGAAAAAGAAATATGAACAAAGATAATAAGCGGCCAAGTGCGAGTCGGACTCGCCCATGAAGGGTTCCGTAGTAGCAAATAACATAATATAAAAGTCTTGTAGATGTTTTTTTTTTAAATTTTATATTTGAGTTGATTGAATGAAAGGTAAATTACCGTTTATAATTTATGACGTATTAAAAAAAAACTACTTACTAGATATCGTTCAAACCAATTTTCGCTGGTAGTTTTTATGGTAATGAACATCATGTATTTTTTTTAGTTTTATAATTCCTTTATTTTAGAAGTTACGGGGGGGGGGGGACACACTTTTTTCCACTTTGGAAGTGTCTCCCGCGCAAAGTATTCGGTTTAGAAAAAAAATATATTAGAAACCTCAATATCATTTCTAAAGACCTATCCATAGATACCCCAAACGTATGGGTTTGATGAAAAATAAATTTTTGAGTTTCAGTTCTAAGTATGGGGAACCCCCAAAATTTATTGTTTTTTTTCTATTTTTGTGTCAAAACCTTAATGCGGTTCACATAATACATCTACTTACCAAGTTTCAACAGTATAGGTCTTATAGTTTCGGAAAAAAGTGGCTGTGACATACGGACGGACAGACAGACAGACAGACATGACGAATCTATAAGGGTTCCGTTTTTGCCATTTGGCTACGGAACCCTAAAAATGGTTAAAGTTTGTAGCGTTATGAGCGTAAAATAAAAAATATTACTCAGTAACGTCAAGAATGAATAGATAATTTATTTTCTTTTGCAAACGTCACAAATATATTTCAAAAAACTTGTAAGTATAATTTTGACATAAAAACTTGCTCGCAACATTGCAATATCACTTGACCCTCATGTTGTACCTACTCTTGCACCATCACTACCCCTTCATTCTCCCCTATTAATGACAAATAAATAAGCTGTGCACTCATGCTTGCCTGCTGTCCCTTTAGGGCCAGGATGAAACACCATTAATGGGGATAAATAAAATGGGATCCCATTAGGTGCTGGTAGTTAACAAAAGCCGATTACATAATTTTAAATAGTTTTTAAATTCGATTTTACTCTAATATTCTTAGAAGTATTTATAATTTTACTATCTACAAAGAGAGTTAGAGCAATTTTATTTGCGTTTCAAGCTTAAAGTCACGAAGGGCGTGTGGGCAGATGTAGAAGATAAAAAAAATTGTGTTGGCTTGCTAGTTGCATCGCTAATTGACATGATTCATACTTTAATATAATCAAAGCATTCATATTATTTCCTACTTCCTCCATCGGTTTCATTTTTAGCCTTCATCGTTTTTAGAGTTTCGTACCCAAAGGGTAAAACAGTGTCTCTCCGTCTGTCTGTCACCAGGATGTACCTCATGAATCGTGATAGCTAGACAATTGAAATTTTCACAGATGACATATTTCTGATGCCGCTATAACAACAAATACTAAAAACAGAGTCAAATAAATATTTAAGTAGGGATAAAAAACGTGTTTTTTTTAGATAATTGTGCAGAGTTACAGAACCCTTCGTGCGCGAGCCCGACTTTCACTTGGCCGGTTATTTTTAACAAATGTACAAACAAAAATAATGTTTTCTTGTTTTAACAAACGCTACAGATATTATGTATGTTTTTTTTTGTTGCAAAGTCTCCCGTCTGCCTACGTCCGCGCATTTTCCGATTCGATTCCGGGCCCGACCTTATTTTATAGCCATTTCCCAAACCTAATACCTTCATTGACTTTTTACGCTCTAGACCGCAGCTATTGGATGTTATTTAATTAGAAGGTTACATTGTTGTCTTTGTTTATCTATATATATATATGTATTTGTTACAAAATATTGTATGGTTGAGTTAGTATCCCATAACACAAGTCTCGAACTTACTTTGGGGCTAGCTCAATCTGTGTAATTTGTCCCTATCCGTTTTATTATAAAACGCAGACTATCTTTGTTACTAGGTTTAAACCATTATTCGACCAAATCAAGTTGACATCTAGTAATACGTCATTGTCTCATCTGAAAATGTATATATTTATTTTCTTTGTCAGATGACCTGACCAAGGTCTTTGGAAAGCGCTGGATCTGTCATTTTGGAAGTCTTTGGGAGAGGTCCATGTCCAGCAATGGACGATATGCGGCTGAAATGATGATGATGATGATTGTTCGCTTTGAAAACCTCCGTGGCGTAATGGTCAATATGTTAGTTGGCCAATCCGCGGATTCTGGGTTCGATCCCCAGCTAGGGCAAGTTGGAAATGAACTTTTGAGGGTTCCGTACTCAAAGGGTAAAACGGGGACCCTTATTACTAAGACCGCACTGTCTGTTCGTCCGTCTATCTTACACCAGGCTGTATCTCATGAACCGTTATAGCTAAACAGTTGAAATTTTCACAGATGTTGTATTTCTATTGCCGCTAGAACGACAAATACTAAAAATAGAATAAAATAAATATATTTGAGTGGGGTTTCCATACGACAAACGTGATTTCTTATAGATAATGGTGCGAAATGGTTCGCGAGACTTGCACTTTGATCATATTGACTATTGATGTTGTACCTATTTCTTGACTACAGTGCAGATGCTTTGGTGAACAACTGTTAATCTGTACTTATGTAATTTTTGGAACGTAGTTCCTTATCACGCGTTGCGAAAGGAGGCTAGACGGAAAAAATTAAGACCAAAAGTTGTAACGATACTTATTGCGCGGCGGCGTGCGCGTGTTTCTCTCTCTCTCTCTCTCTCTCTCTCTCTCTTTCGTAGAAAGCAAGCCAGTTATTTTAATTTCGTCTTTCTATTTCGCATTGAACAGTATGGTGTCGCGACGATTATTTTTGTTGAGTATATACAGGTTTTTTGTACATAATAAAATATTATTATTACTTAAAAATTACTAATATTACAATTCCTTCACTAATTAATCGAAAGGAACTTCGTTCCATCCGGGTGTCCCTTGACGCCTCTCAAGTTTTTTTAATAAATGAATTTCTTTCTTGTAATGTAATGTATGCAATTTCAAAGTTGTGACAAAACTTCAAAACTCGGTCAAGTATCAGAAGCAAATAGTATAAATCACTTCAAAACTTCTCATATAAATTACATCAGGTATCGAGCGATGCCCGGCAATGCCCGGGTAGTAAAACGTACGGAGCTAAGTAAATGGGCATTCCACCCGCTTTTTTGGGTTAATACACCCGGGTCGGGGTCAGTCAGATAACGATAGTTGTTTTACGTATGTACGTTTAATACGGGAAAGGATATAATTACGGAAAAAAGGTTTTAAATAAGTTATTTTTGTTGGAAAACAAGCTTTGTTTACGGAAAACAATATATAGGTACTTACATAAATACTTATTTGTTTTCTGAAAAAAATAGGTACTATTGACAATAAAAGTTTCATATGAAAATTTATACTTTCCATCTGGACGAGTGTCGCATCGTCCTGCCATTTCTCACACTCGATTTGATGATGATCTGAGTTAATTTATCACAGTTTTAACAAATATTATACGTTAGTGTTTTTTAGCTATTACCGGTTTTTAGGGTTTCGTAGTAAACAAGGAACCCTTATAGTTTCACCAAGTCTGTCTGTCTGTTCTTGGTTCTACTGAGACTAATCTTATACCGCAATTCTTGTATGTATGTATTTATATATATATATTTATTTATAAATTTCTGTGATCTCGAAAACGGCTCTAACGATTTCGCTGAAAATTTGTATATGGGGGTTTTCGGGGTAAACAATCGATCTAGATTAGTTTTATGTTTGGGAAAACGCGTGTTTTCGAGTTTTCATGCGTTTTCTTTCCACGCAGAATATGGTCGCTAATTTCGTCGCGCCGCGACCGCCTTGATTTAGCTCAGTGGTTAAGGATAGCGACCGCTAGAAAGAGTGTTACGGGTTCGAATCCCACTCGGTGACTTACTTTTGTTTTTTTTATGTTTAAGTTTATATTTTTTTTTATTTTGCATTGTTTTTAGACAAGTTTAAAAAAAATTAGTAAATGTTTGAGATGTAACCGAGCAAAGCTCGGTCGCCCAGGTACTAAGTACTAGAAAGCTGTAATTTAGCACGAATATGTATGCAATCGTGCCGACGAAGTGATAAAATAAAATCATGATGTCTTTTTTGCTGTAGCTCCCATATGTAAAGTAAGACAAATCCGTTGTGTGGGTTTCTATAATTGAATACCTAGGTCTTTCAAAAATATTGAAAGCTTGTGAACACCATTTTTCGATTTGAGGATCTGTTTCTGAAATATAAAATGTATGTTATAGTTAAGTGTCCATCTCTAAGAAACAGTTGTATATGGATTAGTGAAAAAAATCACAGAAGTAGTATATTTAACGAAATTAAAGGGAAAACTGTCGCAGCTTAGTAGAATTATAGGCGACCAACTTATAAAATTTACTAGAAAAAATAATACATTAGAAAATTGTGTTTTCACGTGTTTAGTTCCGTGAACTAAAAGTATTTATTTTCTTTTCAGGTATGTTAAAAACAGTTCGTGCTAGCTTAAAATAAGTTGTGGGTATGTACAAATTTATCTTCTGTAATTTAATTATATCTCTTACAATATATTAAGGTAGTTCAAATATTTTAAGGGGTGATTCAGTCCATTACTTTGAACAATTTTTTCCAGTAAATGTTTATCGAAATACAAAAAAGAATTAGGTTCTCATACAAATCGAAGTAGTCACATGGTATCATTATATGGAATACATACAGAAGACTCGATATATATTTTCTAATATATGATAAGATTGACAAATGTAACATAAAATAACTTATACGATTACGTGATATTAAAAAAGTTATTTGGATTAAGTTATGAGGCAACCCCTTCTCCATAAAGTCGTAACCTAGATTACGTCCCGTAAGCTGACGGGAGACAATGAATGGCTGTATTGTCGGATAATCCCCAAAAATAAGGAAATTCTTGACATCCTGTACAAAGGGGTCGTCTATTCATCACGTGATGTTTTTAGCAACTTTAAACCCCCTCCCTATTGATGATACGTGGTGAATATTTAGACTATTCAATAAGTCACAATGAATCTGTGTAGCTCGTACGATGTGTCATTTTTTGGAACGAAGTTTCTTATCGCGCGTTGCGAAAGGGGGCTAGACGGGAAAAATTAAGACCCAAAGTTGTAACGACACTTTTTGCTATAGTTGTAAGCCGTGCGGCGTGCGCGTGTTTCTCTATCTGTCTCTCTCTCTCTCGAACTTCGTTCCATCCGGGTGTCCCTTGACACCTCTCAAGTTTTTTTTCTATTTTAAGGAATTATCCAACAATATTTATACAACGTGGAATATATATATATACTAGATCACTATAGTATAGTCAAATTAAAATAACAGTAAAAAAAAGGGCATTACCTACCATACAAAACGAGACAGTCGAATGTTTTTCTACTGTTTTTTTATTATCACCATATTAAAGTGATCAAGTACCTATAGCCCGTGGTTCGATCTATTACGATATATCCCATCCACTTTGTATACAAAATGTTTTATAGCAACAGAAACAGGTAAATAAAAACCTAAAAATACGTACTTACTCGTAATAAAAAATAAACTTTGAAATAAACCTAGGTATATAAAAAATTTGAAAGTCCTCTTGAACAAATTCACCTAACTAAGCACTTGATATGAAATCCTACAAAAATATTTTTTGTAAATTCACTTTCCCACTAATCGTTAATACATACATACTATCACGTCTTTATCCCCCATGGGGCAGACAGAGCATTTTGGGTCTTGCGGCTCTATGCAGAACCGAGGGCCGCAAGACCCAAAAGCCACTTTTAGCGTCATGGTGGGCGAGAAGATGGAGAAGCAATCAATACAGTGATGGGTTGCTAGCCGCATCGCCTGTTAACATGATTCGCATTTTTTCCCATTCCCTCGATCGGCTTTTACGATCTGCGCGGGAAGAGAAGCAGCTGGTACATTCTAAGTTTTTTCATTTCTCCCAGACCAGCATGGGAGATCTACTACCAATCGTTAATGATTCTTGGAAAAATTTAATCCTAAAATATAAAATCGAATTCCATTTGTATGGTTCTTTCAATTATCCCATTCGATGGTTGCATTATCTAAATGTAACACATGCAAAAATGAAGTGCAAATATGCGCGCACACGTGCGCCGGCGACCTTTCATCCTATTAAACGAATTATCATATCAAACGGAATTTGAAGCATTCAGTGCAAAAAAAGAATCAACAATCATTCAAAACCTTTCATCCTCCTATTAGGGTGAAGGGTTACACACAAAGATTCGAACGACCAATAGAAATGCACCTTTATTTTACACTTGAGAGCAAAAAACTTGTTCGGTGCTAGTTTTTTAATAATTCAGTTTTTAGACGGAAACCAATACCTAAGAATCCGCAGTTCGTCTGTCTGTAAATCTATCTGTCACCAGGCTGTATGTCATGAACCGTGATAGCTAGACAGTTGAAATTTCACAATCACAGATGATGTATTTCTGTTGCTGCTATAACACAAATAAAAACAGAATAGAAAAAATATTTAAGTGGAGCTCCTATAAAACAAACGTGATTTTTATAAATAATAGTACGGAACAGCCAGTAGTTTTGCCCAGCATTGGAATAGTAAAGGTTAATAAAAAAATAGTACGGAACTCTTGGTGCGTGAGTCCTCGCAATGTTTTATATAAAACACGTACTCTAGATTCAAAATATAAAATGTGTATTTAGTAAATATTTCTGAAGATTTGTTATCGGATTAAGATATTTAAGTTCTTGTGTATATTATTATATATTATTATTGTTAATCTTCTTAATAAATAAATAAAAAGTGATTCAAGAGAATAATTCAATTGTATAACTACATGCCCAAAGTTGGGACGGGCCAAAAGTTGACTTTACTTACAACTCTGAAAAGTGAACACGTAAATAAAATATGACGTCCCGAAGTCTTGCCCACAAGTGTACGAGCCTCCGCAGTAACAAGCTTAGCAATCAAAGGTTTGCCCATTTAAATAAATCTAGATTCGAATTCGGAACTCACAATGGAGTTTTAAGGGAGCTGCGGGCAAAAATTATGGGCTTTACTCCCGGCTCCAGAATTGGGTTAGCGTTGGTAATGAAGTGCTGAACTTTCAGGTCATGTGTGCGAGCGAAGGCTTCGGGAAAGCTTCGGAGGTAATTGCGCTGATATACTGTCAGGAGCGTAGCCAGGATTTATGTTCGAGGGGGGGGGATACATTTTGTCTGTATTAGTATAAGTATTATGCCTTCCATGCTGGTCTGGGAGAAGATAAAAAACTTAGAATGTACCAGCTGTCTACCCGCGCAAATCGAGGGAATGAGAGGAAATTCGAAGTCCTCCCCATATACCTCTGCCAAAGGTGATTACTAATGTAACAGGTATCCAACGCCATAGAAACTAGTGAAAGTAGGCAAAACTAATATGAAACTAGTACTAGCTGCTCTTACAAAGGCGGCACACACTAGAAAACATACATACATACATACTATCACGTCTTTATCCCTAATGGGGCAGACAGAGCATTTTGGGTCTTGCGGTTCTATGCAGAGCCCAGGGCCGCAAGACCCAAGCCACTTTTAGCGTCATGGTGGGCGAGAAGATGGAAAATCAATCAATACAGTGATGGGTTGCTAGCCGCATCGCCTGTTAATGATTTGCATTTTGCCCATTCCCTCGATCGGCTTTTACGATCTACGTGGGAAGAGAAGCAGCTGGTACATTCTAAGTTTTTTTATTTCTCCCAGACCGGCATGGGAGTAATAAAAAAACTTAGACACTTAGCACACCATAGAAAAGTGACAAAGAAATTGTTGAATATGCTTTAAAAATATTAATTGCATTTCATATAAGTTAATTCAAATTTAATTAATTAGAATACTCCTTTATTTACATAATAGTGATAATATTACCTCACATATATTGAGAATAGCAATATACATGCCTCGGCAGGAATGGGATTGAAGAACTCTTAATAACTCGTCCGGCAATGCCTTACTTCCCTGCCTCTGCAGTAATATACTATGTTTAAATTAATACGTATAGCGCCATCTAGTGACGAGAAAAGAATTTTTTTTATAAGGCGATGGGTAGGCATGCCTCTACATACGTTCCTGATATAGTGTACTTCCGAATTCAACCGAGCGTCGCTCGGCGCGATGATAATGGCCCCGGGCCATAGTTTTAATCTTCTTTATTGCTGACCCTTGCCGTTTCGAAGGAGTTGCCAGTGTTCTATGATTATGTTACGTGCGTTTACGTCGCGCCTTTAAGTAAGGAAATTAATATGTGTTATGGGATTGCGCAGTTACATTTATAGCTGGTGGAATCACGGTTTTATGCTTCGTGAAATGGACTGGGCTTTGGCTTCACTGCTCTCGAGATTGATTATCCACCGCTGGACATAGGCCTCTTAAAAGATTTCCAAAATGACCGATCAAGAGCGCCTGCCTCGGTCTTGGTCAGATCGTCTGACCACCTGGCGTGTGTCCTATGCTCCGCATGCCAGTACGCGGTCGCCATTCGAGAACCTTTTTGCCCTGTCGGCTATCGATTTATCGCGCTATGTGTCCCGCCCACTGCCGCTTCAACGAGCTAATCCGCTGTGCTGTCAGTGAGCTTTGTTCTACGAAATTCCTCATTTCTGATTCGATCACATAGAGAAACATCAAGCATGTAGCCCTCTATAGCGCGTTGAGCAACCTTGAGCCTTCTTATGAGACCCACAGTAAGAGACCACGTTACAAAGCCATAAGTCATCAATACTTACATACCACCACTTCTATATTCCCTTACTTGACAGCCTGAGCCGAGGGTCACAGAAGGAGTGTTGATGTCTACCCTTCAATATTGAATATACAAATACATTTCCTTCTTCACACTACTTCTGCGACTACTAAAAGGTACTATTTTAATTTATTCAATATACAAATGACAGGTAATTAATAATAAGAAAATTACATACACCCTTAATAATACGAAAGCTCGGGGAGGGCGGGGTGAACGGGGCCATTACAGACAATTTATATACACATGTTGTTTAGAATTTACTTTAATGTGTATCTACACCGCACCGTGATTAATCTTTGTTGCTGCGGCTTGGGGAGCGACGGATAGTCGCGCGATTGCTGCGAATAATCGCACAAGTTGTTTTGTGAGTTTTCAAATTATTTCAATTTGGTTGTACGCAGAAAAGATAATGTCATGTGTTAAAACTTCTTAATTCTATCACATTTAAGATCTTTTTAATGATATCGCAAAACAGTAATTAACTAGCTAGCCACAGTAATAGATACAAGTTCAAGATATAATATAGTTAAAAAACCGGTAAAAATACGTTGAAATACAAAATTAACTGTTGATATAACATCTGTTCACGAAAAGAATCACATACGCTGATTAATAACATATGTGCGTACAAAATTGCGTTTTTTATTGGTTTACACAATCCACAGGTTCGTTATTTTGTTTTGTGTAACCTAAATATTTCGTCTAATCTATTCAGCGCGGGAATGCAGCCAGTGTTCTTGGCACCATGCCACATGAACGACATTTAGATTTTTAATTTAATTTAGTTTTTTAATTTAGATTGTAATCTACATTGTCCTTAATATTTACTGTTTGCAATCGCAAAATCGCAATTTCGAAACACTCCATGTGACATGTTTGCTATGTCTCCCCTCTGATTAGCAAACGTCGGGGAACGTAGTCCCTTAATCTATACAATACTTTTCGCGGGCTAAAGATTTATGTAGCATTTTGCCCCAGTTTACTCTCGGCGAACAAGTCACAGGATATTCTACTTATGAGTCTGGAGGAAATAGAATGGAAAAGCAGATTCTTTTGCGAAAACAGGTTTTTTCTTGCTGCAGAATTTTTAACGTTTACTCAAGTATTTTTAAGAATCGTGAAACACACCATTCTAATGAAACTTTAGAAAACTCTTCCATTCTGGTTTTGGAGAAAAGTAAACATATTTTTTTACTGCGTAAAAAGACCACACTAGCCGTGTGCGACTGTCCTCCTCACAACAGCAAAAGCGATAGCGATCAATTTGATATCTAATGAGACAAGTTTTCGTACAAAATATATAAGCCATTATCACCCTGGTTCGAGCATCGTCTAACGAAAATTAGAGTTTTCAAATTTTAACAGTATTAATTCATAAGTTATCTTATCTCTGAAAGATGGTAGGTTACCGATAGTTCGTAAAGTATTTACTTACTGCAGCCTCGCTTGCTATTGTCCTCTGCTTTCCTGTTGTGGCTGCTGTTGTTAGTCGTCACCTTGCCTCTTGGCAAAGGCCTCCCTCAGCTCTCTTTAGTATTCTCTTCCTTGTTTGCATTCTACTAACCAGCTTTTTTCTTGATTTCATCTTCCCATCTTCTCCTCTGCCCTCCTTTCCTCCTTTTCCATCACGAGGATTCTTCAATTGGCCTAGTATAGTCGGCATTTCTGACTACACATAAGTGAAACCAAAAAGGCATAATCCGTTTGGTTTCCTACAGAGTAGAATAGGACCACTCCAAGTCCTCCCGTGGATGTCATAGAAGGCGACTCAGGAAATACAAGCTAAACAAAGCTTATAAACATCAATGAGACCTCTCCTGGGCAGCGAGGAGAGTGTAGGCCAAGTCCTCTGGCTTCTCTGGCCAAGTATGGCTCTGGTTATACATAGAGGGTCCTGCTCCGTAGTGGAGACATAAAGACCTGATAATGTAATGAAATGATGATAAGTAAAAGAGGTTTGTCAGGATCGTAGCAAGTGGAGGTCTCTGCCTACCCCTGTGGGAAACAGGAATGATATTATGTATGTATGTATGTATGATGATAAATAAAACCGTGTTTACAATAAATTTTGAATACACTAAACTTCCCACTTGCACCACACTCACGGGGCGACGTTCCCGAAATTAATTGTTGCGCTCACGTCGCCTGCACGCCGCGATCCGGTTGAAAAATCATCCGGCTGCAGATTAGTCGCGCGATTTATGGACGCCGCTTGAAGTTTGGGGTGTGACAGCCCTAATTACAATCAATTTTACATTAAAACACGTAAGCCTACTACTGCTGAAACGTAAAAGTAATCGTTTAAACTGTACGGGCTATTTATTCTCGATTTTGTATGTTCTTCCGCATCACTGGATGAGCATGGACATTTGAGTAAGAATTTGGAGAAAGAAAACGGGAAAATGCAACCACAGCTCCTAACAAAAACGCCATTTAGTGACGAGTAGTAGAACTACATATTCTAATTAAATATCCGTGGCGCCATCTTTTATTTGTTGGCAAATGAAATGAACCCTAACTTTCAAGCGTTTAACCTCCAAAAAATTTTTAAACTATTTTTATCATGCATAGCTAAGAACCACCGTAACGTAAAAATACCTAATCAAAATCGGTCAATCAATCCGTTCGAGAGCTACGATGCCTCAGACAGACACACAAACAGACAGATATTAGCATCAATTTTTTAACACCCTCTTTTTTACCGGTGGTTAAAACTGCGTGATGCTAAAGAGGTGATAGTGTAAGACTTTCATCTGGTAAAGAAAAAAATGCATCTGAAAATTGTCGACTGCAACCGGGTCAGCTTATGCGTTGTTATTTTACAATTTCTCATTTAGCGCCGGCTAAACACGGATGCTGCTGACAACGCGGCTTCGTAATATCCTGTCAGAGCCATCCACACAGCGGCAGTGTGGCCGAGACACTGTAAAAACTAAGTAAGGGATTTGTCACACTTGCATTTCAAGAAGCAAAGAAGCGCGTCTAAAGATAGCGTGTTTTGAACGCTGAAAACTTTGTCGTCATCATCATCATAATTTCAGCCGCGGATCATGATTACTGCTGAACTAGCCGAGTGATTTCTTACCTGGAATAGGACAACTGTTACTCCATCTCTTTTTGTGGATGTCGGAAGAGGCGACTATAGGACTAGGCACAAATATCTCGTGCTTTACCTGCAATCGTGAAACTTTAGCTAAACCATTTTAAACTGTTCGGCTAATTCTTTACCACTTTGCAAGGTCTTCTGACCATCCGAAGCAACAAAGTTGAGGATGCAACCAAAGACCACTGGATTAGACCTTTCCCAATGATTTACAAATAGCCGTTTTCCAACGACCATACACAGCCGTGTCCGACAATCTTATAGGTGGGTATCCTACGCTTCAGTTGGCAGTGCGTAGTCACCATTCCAAAGCCACGATACTGATTATATTTCAGACTTATTTTAAAACGAAGACTAATTTTAGGATTTGTTTTAAATCATTATCCAAATAAAGTCGACAATAACAGAAGAAAAGGTGACGTATTGTAAGAGTCTTCTTGTTTGGGGCGGATAACAGTTTTAACCAAGTCAGTCAGTGAGTCTGTTTGTATAATAAGATGCGGATTGTCTTTCTTTTATTTACTGCCACTAAACGCTTTGACCTGACGCTTCAAAACCGCAAGTGAGACAAAGGCCTTACACGATCCTTTTCGAAAACATTCGTCACTTACATCTGTATTGCGAAAGCAATAAAGACCATATTTAACGTTGTCAAAGGCTCGTGAAATTAAACCGTCGAAATGAAAGTCGGTTGGTCTTTTTTGGTCGCACCCGGGACTTGGCTACTTGTGAGTATTAAATCGTGGGGCGAAATTACTGCCTTTGGGAAGGCTTGTGTGACTAATCATGCATGTTGTAGTAAGTACTGAAAATATATTTTTACATTGTGCTAAATGTGGAATGTGTATATACCGTTGTTTACACGTAAATGTTCAAATTAAAACATGTGATGACAAATTTGGTCACTAGTAGGATTCGACCCACTGCCTGAACGTTAAAACCGTGACTACCCCACTTTATTACTGATCGAGCAAGCGAAGCATCTCAGTTTCCACATTGGCCAAAAATGCTTCTGTCCGGCTGTCCGTTAGTCTGTCTGTCCCGACTGTTCTCGCCTTCAGGTCGCATTTATCAACCGATACTCGTAAAATTTTGTGAGTTTTAAATTTTGAGCGGTTTAAAAAATTGTATATAATTTTTGTGTTGATTCAATTCTTCAATTTTCTTCAAAATGGTGGTCAAGACTTTAAAACTATTCAAATTCAGCCACTGCCAAAAAATTTCAAAGATATCGCAAAACCGTTTTGTTACATTTTTATATATTAAAATTTGTGATAAATTTTAACGGATTAGGGTGATTCAGGGGGGGTCCACAGCTCACAGAGGCACTACTATTAATTGTCTAAATAGGACAACGAGCCATTACGATATTCAGTTCTATTTACGTACCTGTGGAGCCTCATTTCGCGTTAATAGCACAAAGCACAATTATGTTTCGGCTGATTTCACAGAGCCTTCTGATAATCAAGTTATTTCGTTTGTTCGCTCCGAATCCCGGTTAATTCCTGTGGTTTCGCTAATTTAGTGCCTTTCAGCTCTCATTTTAAATCTAGGTTAAAGAGTTGTTAAAGTCTGAAACTTATTTAAAGTTCTAGCATTTTCATTACTTTTATTAGACTCTGTTGAATACTTGTTCTCATTACTTTTATTATATACTAGCTGTTTCTCGCAGCGTCGTTCGCATGGTCAAATTGGCCGTTTGCTTTTTAACAATAGGGTAGTAGCCAGGATCAAAAATAAATTATTTTGTACTGATAAAAGAATAAAACGTCACAAAATAATGTCAATTGTCATTGATCATATTAATTTTTATGGCGGTTTTAGATTTATTAATATAGTGTTACCGTGGTGTAATGGTTAGAGCGTTCGGCTCATACACGGTGGTCGCGGGTTCGATTCTCGGCGGGGGCAACGACTATGTGTTGTTGTCCTAGTTTGGTTAGGACATTGCAGGCTGATCACCTGATTGTCTGATAAGTAAGATGATCCGTGTTTCGGAGGGCACGTTAAGCCGTCGGTCCCGGTCAGTGTCTTTGACATTGGTCGTTACCCAAAACCATGTCAGAGGCCTTTAAGGCGGTTTAAAAATTCTGACACTAGTGTTAGTCACTAACACACACGATAAGAAGAAGAAGAAGATTTATTAATGCAGAAAAACTGATAATAGGGGCGCCATTTGATTCCAAGAAACTATGACGTCAAGACGTGCTAATGGCTATTTCATACAAATTCCATAGACAAAGTGTATTTTGACGAAAAAAGCATCTGTTTTGACTCGTTGGAAACTAGCGTATACTACGGGAATCAAAGTGTCTTTTCATCATATGTTCTAAACTAGATAAATTAACAATTAACACTTTTAAATATAGAACCACAATAGGAAACTGCTAAAATTAACATTGGGAAAGAGGTCACTTATCTAAGCCGTTATTCGAATTGTCTAACGTCTTTCACTTTGCAATGGCACAGACTTAATGTATTATATACAGAATGGAATTTCCTAAGGTCCGTCCGTGCGTCCGTGTTTCCCTGAGAACGGTGGAGAGGCGCGAGGACGAGGACGGGGACTCCTATTGCTCGGGATCCTATGTAATAATTTTATTATTTCTGTACCTGAAGCATGAAGAACGCTGATGGTCATGCCCAATCGTGACCGTCGGTGGTGTGCGATGAGGCGATGTAGATGTAGGTGGACGGCAACTGTTCTGGTCAGACCTCGAGTCGCAGCCTTAGCCTAGGCCGAGGGCAGTGATGAGTCCAGTCGCAGATTACCGGTAGTAAGTCTCTGGGAATGTTTAGGCTCTGAGCCTTGACGGAATTCCAAGACTTAATTGTGAGTTGACGTCCTTGGAGAATGCTGCAGTGCAGTTTGTTGCCGCTTCTTCTGCACTAGCGCTTAGAAAACGGCAGTAAAACAAAGCAACGATAATAAAATCCTTCGGCTATGTTTACAGGTACTTATCTTATCTTATACCTTTAAACGAGCAATTCTTGTATGTATGTATATATATATATTTATAAATTTCTGTGATCTCGAAAACGGCTCTAACAATTTCGCAGAAAATTTGTATATGGGGGTTTTCGGGGGTAAACAATCGATCTAGATTAGTTTTATGTTTGGGAAAACGCGTGTTTTCGAGTTTTCATACGTTTTTCTTTCCACTCAGAAGATGGTCGCTAATTTCGTCGCGCCGACCGCCTTGTTTTTAGCTCAGCGGTTAAGGATACCGACCGCTAGAAAGAGTGTTACGGGTTCGAATCCCACTCGGTGACTTACTTTTGTTTTTTTTTATGTTTAAGTTTATATTTTTTTTTATTTTGCATTGTTTTAGACAAGTTTAAAAAAAATTGTTAATGTTTGAGATGTAACCGAGCAAAGCTCGGTCGCCCAGGTACTTTTTACTTATACAAACATTTCTCATTGAAATCCCGGATTAAAAAACAAGATTTCCATTAAACTTTCGCCGTGATTAAAGCAAATAAACTTGCAACTATAAACGAGGGCTTAAAACTCGGTAATACTCCCTGTTCACGAATAACAAGCGTATACAATATACAATTGTCATAAAAGCGAAATAAACGCAGTAAATATAATTTGAGCATTATTTCTGGGACGCAAAACACAAGAATTGCCACTCGTCCGATGTTGAATTTCCTTTTATTTACACCAAATGATAACTTACGACGCGCCCAAGATTAAAAGTGATCTCGCGCGTAATAATAGACGAAAATATGGCGGGTTCCCTCTGGCTCTATCACCTGGGTCCCTAGGGAGAGTAATACTGGGATTATAGTTAGCAAAGTGTGACATGGTCCTGTGATATCAAAGAAGCCCAGAAATAGTATGATTAATCCTTTGGTAAATACCTACAGCCTTTTCCAACATCGGCATTGATAAAGCTATCAATAGAATTTTTACGCATTATCATCTACTCACTCTCTATCACGCTAAACGTGGCCTTTGGGTCTTACGGTCATGTGCTCTTATTACCCTGAAATAATAAATCTGATAGATAACACCTAATCAATAAAATGAGGTTTTATGTTTTTATGTTTGTTTTTGAATAAAAACCTGATAACTACTTAAATTAATTGGTGATTGAGTATTGTTAAAAAAGACTGTAGACTGTGTATTCATCACAGATTTTACATTATATCAGTTAAATCTTTTTACAATATCGCAAGAAAGAAAAGCATTAGAGAAACAGTCGTAACAGAATATGTGTCGTTTTATATGTAAAAAATATTTTTAAACACATTCAGTGGCGATTTTATTTCATGCTCCGGAACTCGATGGGTTTTTTTTCATTAGCTCTCTATGTCCCCTCTGTTTCCACACACTTCTGTAGTGCAACTTGCTATGATCTTGAAAATTTGCTTCGTCCATTCTGAGGGGAGCAAATGAATGTTGCCATAGAGAACATACCAAAAATATCCCCTTTTCCATTACGTAGCATTTTACTTCGCGCGGATAAATTACACAGTTATGAATAAATTTCGCATAAAACTCCAAACTGCACCTTTACATGTCGAAAGGGATAGCTACATTGCACCTCGTGGTAGGTGTGAGAGGGACGGAAGACGCGGTGAGTCGTAATCCGAAAATTTCATTAAGATCTCCGAACGTTCGCTGATATCCAGAATATTTGGCATTATTAAGACGCGGCGAATTTCTTCAATTCTGCGGAATTGTTTTAATATAGTGATGGTTTAAAAATGCAATTAAAGCCGGAGTCACACTCGTCTCTTTTTTAGGGTTCCGTGCAAAAACCGGACCCTATTACTAAGACTCCGCTGTCTGTCTGTCTGTCCGTTTATCTGTCACCAGGCTGTAATCTGATGAACCGTGCGTGATAGCTAGAAGGCAGTTAAAATTTTCACAGATGATGTATTTCTATTACCGCTATAAATAATTAAGTGGGGCTCCCATTGGGGGGGAATCCCAGTGCAGAACCCATCTTGCCCGAGTCCGACTCGCACTTATCCGGTTTTATACACATTTAAAAGTGGACAATCAGATTTGATGCTTATGTCTTCTCATCCATATGGAAAGTAAAGATTGATCAAATCAACATCTCAGTATGAAAAAAAATTGATACTCTAATCAGCTTCGGTCCAGCATCCGTAACTACCGAACCCTACACTGCGCGTGGCCCGACACGCACTTGGCCGGTTGGTTTTTGATGGTACTAGTGCGATAAATCAGTGCCATTTGTACCATCAATGGTACTGCTCAATGTTACAGGTGGTCAGGCACAAATTTGTAATTGGAAAGCCAAAAATGAGTTTTTCTTTAAAAATATAATCTTCGCTTGCCCAATGTTAACATTACCTTAGAGATATTGGTGGCAAAGTTGCCCGGCCTGGTAGTCGTTACGGTTGATTAGATCACGGTGATTTTGCCAACTTTGCGTTTCGTTCACTGAGTTTGCTAAAGCGAATTTTAATACTATAGGTCTGTGATTTAGGGTAACGTCGTAAGAAGGAATGGGAATATCGAAATTATTAGCACGAATTAACAGTTTACTCACGTAGAGAGTCAGCAAGTTTAACTTCAATAGTGTGTCGCGAGTGGTTTCGTGTGCGCGCCCTCTAGTCACATTTGCCCTGATGAAGACCTCCGAATGAGGTCAAAACATTTCGGCCAGCTGTACTATGTGAGTAATGCGTTAACTCATGCTAATCATGTCTATGTCTCTCGTTAGTTTCAATCAAAAATATCGAAATGCTTTTTTAAAAACAGTACCTATCATGTCTTTACCCCATAATGGGGAAAACAGTATATTATGGGTGTTGCGGATCTTAGCAGACAGAGCCCAGGGCCGCAAGATCCTAATTATGCGTGATAGTAGACAAGAAGGTGGAAAAAAGAAGCAAAATAGAGAAGGGTTGCTAGCCGCTTATTCACAGACATAGATATAGATAGACGACTTAAATGCACCTACTTCGCGTGTAAGTTCTCAGACAAAGCGTCGAGGTTGGCCGCCGCTACTGACAGTCCGCCCGTGTCTGTGATTGCAGCCGGACGGCAGCGAAAAATAAAAAAATGCCTCGTTGCGTGATAATAAACTGCAACAGCCCAAAAATTGCAAGCGCCCAAAGTCAAGGACATATTTCCTATCACAGCTAAGTTATTTTTAAAAAAATATATGCGTAAATTCATTTTAAAACAATTTTTTAAGCATTCTAAGCGGTGATTCCAAGATTATACCTAAATAAGTATAGATTAAGGTTTAAAAACTACATTCACATTACATTGCCGCGTTTGCTTTGAGCGTTTGATCCGACGTTGTGTGTTAACAAGCAATGAATATCGAAATAAGCGATACTGTCACGCATCGCTACGACGTCGTGGTACCGGCAATTTCTCATTCGTCAGTAAAATTTAGCGACTAGTGTTGTTCGTTTTACAACATATGCCAATAATCGATTTTAATCGATATCGGACTGACGAATGATATTAACTATTATTAAAGAACCAATTTAATAGATATTGATATAAACAAGCTCATTTCCTCATTTACACTTTAGAAAACGAGGATAATATTTTCAGAGTTCATGTATGTAATATGGTCGCTCTTTGAACATATACTACTGGTCGCACGTTGGTGAACAAAACCGCGCGTGCGTCACTGCTCACTGCTCGTTAGTGAGTCGTCCCTACTGAATTTCCCCCATTGAAGCGGTATATTTTCGATACCTCTACGCGGAGTGAGACAAGCCTGACATGGCTAAGAACGACCGCAAGGGAAGTTGCTTTAACGTTAAAAAAAACGCATTGAAATCGGTCCATCCGTTCGAGTGCTACGATGCCACTCTTTCTTCGGGGTAAAAACAGAATAAAATAAATACATCCCATACAACGAACGTGTTTTTTTATAGATAATAGTACGGAACCCTTCGTTCGCGAATTCGACTCGCACTTGGCCGATTATTTAAGAATAATAATAGTTTTATTTTTAAAGTTCAATTAAAATATTTACATTATTTGTAAATTTTAGTTTTAATTTTAGTTTCAATTTAAATTTTAATAAGTTGGTATAGTTTGAATTTCAGTTAAATTGAAATAAATTATTTAAGTACAAATATTTATTCTTTATTATCAAACAATTTTCCGTTTAGAATCAATTTTTTATCCAATTTCATATCATTCGTCAATCAGAAAATCGATTGTGATTATATCATAAATCGATTAACTTGAATGTTAATCGTTGTATGGTTAGCGAGCGCGGAGTGAGCGAGCAAGACCACAGATATAAAATCTATGAGTATGAGCGAGACGATCAGGGCGGCGGCGTGCGTCTTCAATAAATCGTTTAAATCGTAGCGAGCGGTTTCTTTGAATCGGTTTGAATTTCCCGTCACTAAAATTGCCTGTGACGTCACAGTAGGCATTAAAAAAGTTGGCACGCTTGGTTTCGATACAAATCTTGATACAGGCGTTATCTATTACATCTGTATCTGTGCGCTTATTAAATAATTTTCAATTTCGCTCATTTCCTTGACTAGCTTTTACGATCTGCGCAGAAAGAGAAGCTCTCTAAGAATTTTCCTTTCTTCCAAACCAACATGGAAGAATTGCTTACTAACTAACCATTACGTCAGAGAGTTAATCTTTATCTATGCTATACCGAACTACCAATAAAATAAGTGCGAGTCGAACTCGCGCACTAAGTGCCCCGTACCATTTTGTATAAATTTTTTTCATTTTCTCTCCTCTCCGCTCTGCTCCGCTTCAGTGGAAACGCAGCCTAAAAATCATATTATAACGGCAACAGAAATACATCATCTATGAAAATTTCAACTATCTAGCCTATATAGATCTGGCTAGACAGTTGAAATTTTTGATATGTTTTAAAAAAAATTACCGTGGTCCATAAGATACAGCCCGGTGACAGACAAACAACAGCAAAGTTTTAGTAACGGGTCCCGTTTTTAACATTTAGACACAGAACCCTAAAAAAACTAAATTGAATGTAATTATGGTAATCACCATTACCCAACGCTCTGACATTTTATAAATTCTGTCTTGCCACTAAAATTCTATCACCTCCAGACTGATCTACTAATGAGATCTCATTAGTTGGTAAACGTCCAACAACGTTGATTAATTTTAATTCAACTTTTTGAAGATTTCTCCAAAGATACGAATGATTGAACGTGTTCATTACAGTAATCGTATAGGCATATCTTTAACTCAAAAATGTTCAAGTAGCAACAATTAATTTATCTCGATTATTAATGAAATTAATCGCCCGTATTTATAATAGGAACCGGTATTTTGAGGTTTTTGTTTCTGTTATAGGAAGCCAAAGTTTAATTAAACATTAATTATACGGTGGAAACGCGTAGGTAGTTGAGTTTACGAAATTAAAGAGTTAACAAAGTCTTTTTCAGTCTGACTTTGTTGCTTAATTTTCTTTAATTTGTAATTCTTTACAAGTTGTTTACTTTTCACGAACCATTTATATTGAACGTAAACGAGCAAATTGAATAGATTCTGTGAATCTTCTCTGACGATCCGATGTTTTTGCGTGTGTTTGTACGACAATAATTTTATCTTTGATCGGGATTCTATATAAATAATTCGCAAGAAAATGATTTAGTCTAAGGATTACTAAGATAGAGGGTTGTAAAAAATGTCTCAAGATCAGACTTATTGATCAATCTAGTTAGTTTGTTTTATTTCGTCTGTGTAAAGGGACAACAATGGTGTCAGATTTTCAAGCTCTCTAAAGGCATGATATAGCTTGACGACCTTCTTGACATGCCTTCCGAAGCACGGAGAAGCTAAAGAAATATGTATGCCACTTATGGTCACCAATCCAATTGCGGCCCACCCAGTTAACTTGTGAAATTGCTAATAATGCGTACTACCACCAAGCCACCGAGCTCCTCACATATTTATGTATCTAAAACTTTATAAACCAATAATAAACGACACAAAAGACGGACTCAATCCTACCAGCATTCTTTACCAGTCAACTTTCGGCATAAATAGAAAACTTTCTCAAACTTTTGAATAAAATACCTCACATTTTAAGTGACGAAAGCTATAAACGTTTTCGAAATAGTGGTAGGCAAGGACCAAAAGCATCTTTCAGAGGTTTTCTGAACGTGCAGTTCATTATATATTCATAGGCGACTGCCTGCGAAGGATTCCTCAGACGGTTCCGTATAATCTGCAAAGCGTTGCCTTAGTCACCGCAGCGTGATAATATAATGGTCTCTCTTTGAAAAGTCGGGTTTCGCCGAGTGACTGCGACATGCCTATAATTGTTGGCAAAATGTTTTGACGCCGCGCGCTGACCTGTTTAATTTTGCGTATTGTGCTGCTAAATAGTATTAACATGATATAAAGGGTTTATTTTGATGAATAGATGGATATTGGTTTTAAAAAATACATCATCAACATTTTAACCGTTCCTGCTGAGCATGGGCTTCCTTGTGTCTGGACCTTTGTATTCTATCTGAGATGTAGATCAAACATAATTTCTGTAAAAAAATTGAGTATTACGCGTTAATACGGGGATACATGGATACATGGATTTATAGCTTTTGCCAAATGGGCGAAAGAAATCTTCACGTTCCCACTTTAAACTGTAAACAGTAGTTCAGAAATTGTTTTAGGATTATTATCTATGCATACTGGAGACAAAATTTTTAATAATATCTCCGTTTCCTTTCAAATTACTTATTTCAAATGGGGGCAGCACTGAACACCGAAACATTCAATTTCTGAATATTCTTTGCAGTATATTTAATGAAACCAGCAGGCTGTAAAGTTTAGTAATAATATAAAAATTTGTTAACGCTTGTACAATACATTTTTAACTTTAAATCAATTGCTGACATCTAAATATAGTATACTAGAATTATAAATATTATTAAATATAGAATTGCAAATCATATAAGAAACGGATTTCGGTGAATTTGCTTTTGCGTAAATCGTCGAAATCATTCACAAAAATATAATGCTAAATGTTCCGCAAATTAAGATAAATAAGTAAATATTTAAACACAAATTGAAATAAACCCAAAACCAATTGGGAAACAAGATAAAAATTAAGAAAAACAAACTGAATACCAATGCTTGGAGTTCCGAAAAAATAAACAGGCATTTTAATTGTTAATTGTATTAAATTGAATCAGGTTGGTTCGGCTAATGACGTAGGGCTGTGCCCTCGGTTTGATTAGCCGAAAATTTTACTTTATGGACCAGGGTTGCCGACGTGCGGTGCAATTTTCTTCTGTGGGGTGTCTGTGGTAGCGCAAGATAACGTTTTTTGTGCATAAAAGTGTAATCTAATTTTGATGATATGAAAAAATATATAGTAGGGAGGAATCAGATACTTTTAATCCCTAATGCGAAGAAGAGTGATAAAATGTTGACTAAAGTCAAATACACTTTGTAAAGAAACTAAGGTTGCGAAAGAGATATACATGGCACAAAATGAAAGTCACTAGAAACTGGGGAACATTGCTTTTATATTGAATGATGTTTTTATACTTACTTCCAGACTAGCCTAGGTTTTCTTTACATAATATCCATATAATGAGGTGTTGTGCAATGCGCCTAAATGTCGAATTTAATAATAAACCTAACAACGTCTTTAGTATGCCCCTAAAGCCCTAGTGCCACTATAATTATAAAACTTGCTTCGTGACTAACCGTGATAAAGGCAATGATAAAAATGGCGACCGCCTATAACAAGAGTCGACAAAGTAAGTATAATTTATAGCGTATTTTAAGCCATGTCTGGGCAAATAAACGTGATTTATATTGTTTATTATTTCGATAAAAATAAATTAGACACAAAGTAAAAAAGTGATGTAATTTTTACACATAAAACGTCAAGCTTGGAGTCGACTGATGTAAGTTTTTATTTAAACTGAAACAAGACACACAACATGTTAAATATCATAGTATGCATCATGCTGGTCTGGAAGAAAAGAAAAAACTTAGAATGTACCAGATGCATCTCTTCCCGCGCAGATCGTAGGAGCCGATCGAGGGAATGGGCGAGATTTGAATCATGGTAATAGGCGATGCGGCTAGCAACCCATCACTATTTTGATTCCTTTTCCATCTTAACGCCCGCCACCACGCTAAGCGTGGCCTTTAAGCCTAACGGCCCTGGGCTCTGTCTACCCCGTCAGGGATATAGACGTGAAAATGTATCTGTATCAAAGAGTATGATACTTTTATTATATTTGTTTCAATATGTTTTAAATGCAAAGAAGCCTTTAAGCTTACTAGAATTCTTAATATTTTCTTAAAAACACTCAATTTTCTAAAGGACGCCCCTAAAATGCTTAAATTGATAAATTTTCCATCAGATTCATTTATATTAGAAGCATTTTGGAGACTCAATTTCAGAATTAATCAAATTTAAATTTATTTATAACTAACTATCTTGATAGTGAGTAGTGACGGAATAAAATTGTGTTTTTAGTGAACAGAGCGGGGTGCCAATAGTTTTAAATATGTATTTTTTTAATTTTACGATCCGTTTATCATGGCAATGACATTTTTTTTTGGCAGAATCAAACCTATTGTTGAAAGGCGTCAGCGTGCTTTTTTGTATCAGTATGGAAAATTCACAATTCAATTGTTTATTCAGTAATGAGACTTTACAGGCACTTTTACATTTTAATAAGTATAATCTACGTGTAGAGTATATTACATTGCTTTTAAAGAAAAGCTACCGAAATCAGCGCTTCCCAACGACCACTGCTAAGAAAAAACGCCAAAGCAAACTTATTTTTAGAGTATTAGATTTATCAATGGTGATTTTCATTAACAAAACAGGCCAACAGCGTAATGTTATCATTCTAGTAGACTTAAGACCCTGGCCCGACGAAGTGATGGCAGGTGGATCAAGGAACTGACCGAATGGTGGCCCAGAACGGGTGTGAGAGGCGTCGGGCGTCCGCCCATGCGATGGGTTGACGACATAACCAAAGTCGCGGGTCACACCTGGATGAGAGCAGCACAGGACCGAGATGGGTGGCGTCAACGAAGAGAGGCCTATGCTCAGCAGTGAGCAGAAAAAAGGCTGGGATGATGATAATGATACTCAAGACATCTAACGTAACTTGACGACACTTTACGTGCATTCTGAAGCACACTCAAGATATTCTACGCCATTCGCGATATCCAATCCAAATGCGGACCACGCCTTAGATACCTTATACGCAGAAAAGCTTATAATTCGCCCTACAGGGACATATAGCTCCTCATATATCCTACTAAATTATAGACAGTAATCTGACCACTCATTAATAACATTATCTAGGATTAGCTATAACGACGACGTATATATGGTGGCGCCAAACAGTTATTGCGGTTATAATGATTAACAAGGAAAAACACCCGGATCTCCGCGGCTATAATCCGGTTAATCCGTGTGCCTCGGGCGGGGAACGTGTGCCGCATCTGGGTGTGGTGCTAGTGTTGGGGGGAAAAGTCATGGACTCAGGCCTGACCATAAGCGAAGTGACCGCGTTTTATTTTTATTATGTATCTCCTTTAGATTCACGGGTCTTTTCACCCCGGTCCTTCAAGAAGCTTGCGTGGGGATACAGATCCAACACGCAGAAGCCCTTTGGAGAATGAGAGGTTGATGTTATGTGACGCCCCCGCTTTGCCAAAACCCGTTCCTGGATACACCCTTGAATAGATTTCGATAGATCTATTGCAAGACAAGGGGAAATCATTTTGGGTTATGGAGTGAGATTTATTTATTATTATTTGTTATTTTTTATAGTAGTTAGCGCTTCTGGTGCAAGAGTCAGCGATTTTTGATTTGGTTCTATCTGAATACATTTTTCAATTGCGACGTTCATATTTTATATAAACCTAGTTTTAAATTATTTAAGAAAACAATCCAGCCCTTCAGCCCAATCAAAGTCCGAAAAAGATAATTGAACATTAAAATTACGGTGAATTGTACCAATGTTAATCTCGCAACATTTTAGTTCTGATTATCCTAATACCACCAGCACATGTACCACACACTAAAAAATCGGCATTTCCATACAAAAGTGTGCAGCTGCCCGGGTAATTTGTATGGGGTTATTTTATTATTATTATAATATAGTAATCTAGTATAGCCTCTAGTTTGATTTTTTACGGGTATGTCCCTTCCACATTGTATATTTTTTCGTTTAGATTAAATGATTTGTTATCAAATTGGTAACATCATCCGTTTCTTATCAATACGTTTCCGCTCAGCTTATGCCACCGCTACCACTGCGACCGCAGGGTCCATCGTCCACGTACATTGCATGTATTCGGCGCGCGTGGTGCGCTAACAAGCCAGAATTCTATTACAAAATTAGTAGATGTCTGAGATGTTAAATATTTTGGCGTCTGCCACTTGCCAGTTCTCTTTTTAAAGCATTATTTTTTAACCCTCGATGAAAAATAGGGGTATTAAAAGGTTGATTTACGTGCATGTGTCTGTAGCTTTTACTCTCTAACTTCATGGTCCGTAGCGCCTATGCGAATGGGCCGATTTTGTTGCGTGTTTTTTTGTTTGAACGCTGACTTGATGATTGAGGTGGTTCTTAGATAGTTAATGGAAATAGGTTGAGCGGTTTAAAAGTTATGAGGGTAAATGCTTGAAAGAAAGGTTTTTTTACTTGCCTAGCAAATGAACATGTATTATACAAAAAGGTCAGTGCAGCCTTTAGTATGGGCTCTTGGCATCACCATTTCCTTTTTTGCCAGTAATGAAACTTGAACTGTAATAA
Organism: Acrobasis consociella; assembly: GCA_963555685.1. Lineage (NCBI taxonomy): Eukaryota > Metazoa > Arthropoda > Insecta > Lepidoptera > Pyralidae > Acrobasis > Acrobasis consociella. The sequence continues at coordinate 20,265,937 of OY743110.1, read as the reverse complement.
GGGGGGTTACTACAAAAAAGTAATACGATAGTCGTCTGATAATGACGTCCTATTTCTATGTCAGACCAAATTAGTTACTTGACACTGAAACGTGGATACGCAGTGACGTCCATCTTGCGTATCGCTTGGAGTAATACCCAAGTTTACTTCCTAAAAAATGGACAATTGTCAAGAAATACAAATTTCTAAAGATAAATAAATGATTTTTGACTTTTGACTTTCACCTAAGATGCCTATAGAAGAAAAAAGTAACTACGTAAGTCGTGACCTTTGTGACATTCTCGTCTCGAGATATGATGATTCTTCTGTTTTATTTATTTATCAGGGATTATTTATAAAGTAACAAATTTTTTTGACTTAGTTAAACATTGATTTGATTGTTTGTTAGTGCAGTACGGATTTATTTCAGTCAGTCTAAATTTGTATGGATAAAATTTCGAGTAACTATAACATCTTCAAAAAGCGACCAAATTATACATGTCTTGCATCAAAACAACTTACTTCGTAAACTCGCCAGTACAACGACCAGAAAATGTCGTTGCATTGTGAAAATTATAGTACAAATATTTTGAATACAAACTAAATAAAATCCGGCTGACGCGACGGGAAAATAAAATAAAGAGGAAAATGGGGAAAGTGGGAACTTGTCTGTGTTTTAAACAGCACCCGTCAGAGAATTATGCAGACTACTGGGACTGTACGGCACAATCGCGCGCTTAAATTAAGATTTTACTCGTAACGTGCATATTTTGATCGAGTTTACGAAGCACATTTACAGAGCTGGGTTTGATAAATAAGTCTAGACTTGAAAATGATCTTGACATTAATCTGGCAAGCGAATTGTTCAGAGAAATTACAACAGATTGTGTTCTTGTTTTCTTGCAACAACAGTGCCATTACAACAACAGAAACTTACTCTGATAAGCTTAACAGAAGAATGCTACGTTTAGGTACCTGAAACACACATACATACACGTACAGCAATAAAAAAAAAGAGCAATCGGTCCTTCAGATAAATAAAACAAATTGTCCCCCAAATAGGTATCTGAGTAACTCTTTCATAGATTAAGTTCAAACCAAATAAAAATTCAAAGGCAACATTGAGAAAAGGGAGAGTAAATTCTCAGTTTAACGAACGTCGCCTTGAGTTTGCAAAATTTCGATTGACTCACCCCGCTCTCCCCTCACAATCATAAGTGTTTTCTTTGTGGATAGCGAACAGTCAACACCCTTTTACGTGTTTATCCTTTTTGGTCGAACCTCCCCACTGCACGAATATTTTGATGTAATTTCCTCCTATTTTATTTCGCCCCAGAACGTCGCAAAAATATTGTTTTTTTGCTTGTTTTATTAAGAGCGATGTGTGTTAAAAATGTAAGTGGATGCAAATATGGAGGGGAAAAGTGGTTAGAAAACAAAACAAACATTGTATATTGCATAAAATAATTAAAAGCATTTTGAATTTTCACTTAAATATAAGTGCACGTATCTTTTCGGAGTTAGTGCCTTGATACGTTTGAGAAATAAATAATGAAATAATTTGTTACTTAAAAATGTAGTCACATTTTAAAGGAAACAACAAATTATTTTTACTATAAAACAGAATAATAATTACCAAATAAATTATATGTTATTTAAAATGTTAATTTGTAATTAAAATATTTCACACAATGGCTGACAAATTAACATGAACCTATTAATTACATCCTAATTTCCTTTATTTACGGGTGTAATTTTCTCATGTTTAATTCAAACATATCGTTTAATTACGAGTAAGGCGCAGCGCACACTGGCCGCGACCTCGCTTAATCTCCTGAATTTATAACTAGAATACAACAATTAATGAAATTAACGGCACTCGAATGCCATTACACCGAGACGGCTCGTTGGCCCGACGAAATATCGCCCTCATCCCGCTTTTTATTAATGAATTTTTAATAAATTAATTTATGACTTAATTAAAATGTAATTAGTTGTCATTGGTAAGTACTCATTACCATTTATTGTGTTTTATAGCACGCGCGTACGAACGTTTAGCTCTCATTGAAAAGTTAATGCCACAGTTTCGGATTTAAAGTTGGGAATGTGTTTCCAACTACGGCTTTGTCGAACGCCGCCGAAATTCGACGAAAATATCAATTTTTTGCCCAACTTGTTGTTTAATATATTTTACGACGAAATTAACGTCAGAATATTTTTGGACGATGCAACATATAATGTTTAAAGTTTAAATTTTGCTGTCATTATTTCGTATTACGATACGGTAAATTGTTTTGTATTTTGATATTATATTATTTCAAGTAAAGAAAAGAAAACCTCAGACGAGAAAAATATGAGAGTATCGGAAATGACTACATATTTGAGCTGTTTGGATTTGAAACTTTGGGACCGTGGCTCACAAATTATACGGCGCTATCTCAAGAAAACTTATTGAAGTTTCTAGGTCAGAAAATAAGCATTGCCATACAACATGGCAATTCAGCCAACCTTCTGGGCACGTTACCGCAGGGTACGAACTTGAGCCAAATCAGTCAAGTGTTATGAAGTTAGCAAGTTCAAAATTCGGGGCAAACTCCGTGTTTTTTTAGGGTTCCGTACCCAGAGGGTAAAAACGGGACCCTATTACTAAGACTTCGCTGTCGGTCCGTCTGTCCGTCTGTCTGTCACCAGGCTGTATCTCAAGAACCACGATAGCTATACAGTTGAAAATTTCACAAGTTATGTATCTCTGTTGCCGCTATAACAACAAATACTAAAAACAAAACAAATGAATATTTAAGGGGGGCTCCCCTACAACAAACCCGATTATTTTGCTCGATATCAATAATGGCAACAGTTAGGCACTTGAAATATTCACAAAATAATAATTTGTATTTTTATTGAAATCTATATCTATACATATAATAAAACAGTAAAAAAAGTGTGTCTGTACATTAAATATATTTCCAAAAAAAATATTGGGGGCGATGGAGACGTAGTAATAGAGTAAGAATTTAAAAAAAAATGTCTGTCTGTTTGTCTGTCTGTCTGTATGTCTGTTTGTCTGTTTGTACACGCTATTCTTCGGAAATACTGGACGGATTCGAATGAAACTTTTTTTGTTATATAGCTATTAAGCCTGGGCAACATAAAGGGTATAAATGATTTTGGAAAATGGAACGCCTGATGCAGAACCATAATGGTCCAGCTAAACTATAAAAGATATAAAAATGCCGCCTTAGTAAAAGTTGTTCAGCCTGATGAGCATTTTCCAGAGACATAAAGTCCACGCGAACGAAGTCGCGGGCTTCGGCTAGTAATAAATAAAGAATTAAAATAAAATAAATACGAGTATTTAAGGGGAGCTCCCATACAAGAAACTTGATTTTGGTACGGAACCCTTCGTGCGCGAGTCCGACTCGCACTTGGCCGATTATTTCTTGTTCTTAACGAGTCGAAATAGCTTTTTCATAAGGTTGTGACCAGTTTGTGGCCACACTTACTGTCATTAGCCGAGTTTAAATAATTTAATGTACAAGAATTTGGACAGTCAGGGCATGACAGAAGGCAGGCAATGCTTTGAACAGCTCTACATAGTTTTTATACATCTATATCTTTATAATTATAATAAAACAGTAAAAAAGTGTGTCTGTACATTAAATATATTTCCAAAAGAAAAATATTGAGGGCGATGGAGACATAGTCACAGAATTAATAATAGTATTGCTCTAAGATAGTATTACATAGTAATAGAGTAAGATTTTTTTTCAATGTTTGTCTGTTTGTACACGCTAATCTCCGGAAATACTAGACGGATTCGAATGAAACTTTATTTCATTATATAGCTGTTTAACCTGGGCAACATATAGGTTATAAATGATTCTGGGAAAATGGAACACCTAATGCAGAACCATAATGGTCCAGCTAAACTATAAGAAATATAAAAATGTCGCCTTAGCAAAAGTGGTTCAGTCTGCTGAGCATTTTCCGGAGTCATAAAGTCTACGCATACGATGTCGCGGGCTTCAGCTAGTCTTGTATATATTCCGGAAAACAAACATCAAATATTTTTTCACTAAAGTCGTGCCATCGCGCCGGCTGATCGAATGTAAACATAGTGAGCGATGCTCCTTACAACTTGAGAACTTTTCTTAAACGATGCAAGAAAAATATCCGTCCGATGAACACTTTGTTTGAAAGATGAGAGAGTTCCCACCTTAAAGGCAAATTTACGAGGTGCAAACTCGGTTTTTATGACTTCATTTTAATGTATTGGGATGGAATTATAATGTTCTTCAATATTTTATAACTCGTATACTCATGTTTTATGTATCGGAATACATTGAGTGCTCTTTCCTACAGTTTTTTCTGACACTTATGAATTATGATTTTATGGCTTTGTGCGTTGTTTTCGTTGCATGATTTTGGTGATGACGGTGAGAAATAAAATGATAAATTTTGGTGAAAGCACATCATCACCTGGTCGGCCACCTAGAGGCATCGGGTTCGATCCCAGTTGGAAATGGCTTTTTTCAAATTGTCCTGGGTCGTGGGCATTTATCCATAAAATATGTATTTTTATAAGATATAGTGTCATTGAGTCAGTATCCTTTAACACAAGTCTCGAACTTACTTTGGGGCTAGCTCAATCTGTGTGATTTGTCCGCATATATTTATTAATTTACATTTATGTAGCTAACAAATTGTACAAAATTATTCACGGTAAAAAAAATCTAATAAGGTGTCCACTTCTGCACTGGATTTGCCTTTAATTTTTAATTTAATATAATCTTATATTGTTTAACAGTTCGTAAAATTCGCTCGAAGTGTAGGTACTAATATAATTTAATATATAAATACATATTAGGTATAAAATTGAATTTTAATCGTATTTTTTATTTTTCCGTACTCAAAGGGCAAAAACGGGACTCTATTACAAAGAGTCTGCTGTCCGTCTGTCCGTCTGTTTGCCTCTCATGAACCATGATAGCCCGACGGAAATTTTCACAGATTATATATTATGTTTCTTTTCGTGGTCTTAGGTGCTAACGACTCTTAAAGTCTAAAATATGGCTGCATTTATAAAGTAATAAGATGGCAACAACACTTCGACAAGTATTTTTAATCTCTTGAAAAGCATTCAATACTTAGTGATTTTCCATGCAACGAAAGAAACTCAAAAGAAAATTAGATGGCCCCATTGCCGAAAGCTTTTATACGGGTTTTAACAATATTAAATCTGGGCATATTAATAACGAGAAAGGGATTAGGAAAATTTAATTTGACGTTGTATGAAGGATGCATGAAGGCTGTGTGAGCGTTTTTATTTGATTGGATTACGGAGTAATGCTTTCGGCATAAATGGAGCTTTTAGAACTTTCTGTAATGTGATTACTTGTAACGAACTATGTTATGGAAATCTATTGTTGGGTATTGGATCTTTAATTATATTCAGTGATGGAAAACGATCGGTCTAAAAACTAGCGACCCGCTCCGGCTTTTTAAGATGTTTTATTCATGTAAACTTTCCTCTTTAATCACTCTATTTATTATTAAAAAGCGGCCAAGTGCGAGTCGGACACGTCCATGATTCCGTACAATCGTTTAACAGTATAGTTCTGTTGGCTGTGACATACGGACGGAAAGACAGACAGACAGACATGACGAATCTATAAGGGTTCCGTTTTTTGCCATTTGGCTACGGAACCCTAAAAACCGCATTTTAATATTGTTCGAGCAATGCTCACACATTTCGGCTGCACGCGGCCACATACTATGTAGGTCGCATGTCAGCTGTTTTAACTTTACATTTTACATCTATTTAACACTACACATAAGACAATATCGAGCAGCGATCGAGAAAGGACCCATCACACCCAACTACAACATGTAACATACAGCAATAAACAGTTTCTACGTGACGTGGTCTTGTGTCTCCATACCATCATGAACCAACATCATCATCTCTTCATGAATGGCGCTGGCCTAGGTGACAACCGAAGCCTGCACCGCACAAATCTGTTGCGTAATAGTTCATTACGATACAAGTGTGCTATGGTGGTAAAAACGTAATAGATATATTTATAATAAAATTATAAAAAAAAGAGTGGCAAATCACGTCTAGAGACCGCAATATATAGAAACAAAGAGGGGAGGCTTTTGCCCAACGATGGGACTTATCATACTAACGAAAAAAAACATACGAAGTTTTTCAACACACTTGCGAGGAAATAGATAATACTTAATAAACAGAATTTTAAAAGTTAAGAGGGTGAAAGCTTGAAAGTCGGGGTTGGTAATTTGCCTGGCAAATGAACCTTTTTTATCAAATCCGATCCATCCAATCGATTGTAAATTCAGTCGTATAGATTCCACTTATACTAACTAAAAAATAACAAGCAAAGCTCTAAAATATAAAGACTATCGAGTAACGTCCAATTGTCTGCTGCATAGAAAAGATACTATATTCCTTTATCATATACGAGTACAACCTTTGTCAAGGGATTGTATTGTATCGGAACACACCCCTGTATTATGACAGTTTATAGCTTGGGTATTATGAAATCTACTTATAGGAAAATAGAGCTAATAGCCATTGATTTAAAGTCGAACATTTAATAAAGCTTGTGTTTTATAAAATATGGATTTTCATGAAATGAAATAAATATTGTATTTTTGTGATCAATCGAAAGAAGCTTAATATTCTCTTCAATATTTTATTAAATCACTGTTTGTAAACTATAAGTATACAGCGTATTTATTAACCCGCTTATTCATACATACATACATACTATCACGTCTTTATCCCTAATGGGGCAGACAGAGCATTTTGGGTTTTGCGGTTCTATGCAGAGCCCAGGGCCGCAATACCCAAAACCCACTTTTAGCGTCATGGTGGGCGAGAAGATGGAAAAGCAATCAATACAGTGATGGGTTGCTAGCCGCATCGCCTGTTAACATGATTTGCATTTTTGCCCATTCCCTCGATCGACTTTTACGATCTGCGTGGGAAGAGAAGCAGCTGGTACATTTTAAGTCTTTTTTATTTCTCCCAGACCAGCATGGGACCAGCTTATTCATAAAAATATACATATAAACGTTTGCTAAACTTATTTAGGTTAAAATTTGTTTCATAGTATCTATGTTCTTAATGTTCTTATATTCGTGTTCGTGAGTATTTAAAAGACACATAACAGTACAGGAGTAGAAAAAAGAGACTAGTATTACTTTTTAACATGTTTCATTTTAGTTTTCAACGTTTTATGCTAATATAATCTTGTGGCATGCCACATACCTAAGACAAAGTAACAGTGTTGTGTGAAAGAATGCCTCAACCACTTTTCTAACAATTTCGTTGTTTGTTTCAGGTAAAAAACGTTAGTTTCACTGCATTGCTCCGTTACATGTCCACAGGTAACATTCGTGTTTGTTGCTCGCTTTATGTGACTTATATATTAATTTTAAAGTGAGTAAACTGGCTTGGTAAGTAAATTGCCGGCAGAGTAGAATAGGGCCACTCCAAGTGCTCCCGTGGATGTCTTGGAAGGCGACTTAGGGAATAAAAGCTAAACAAAGCTTATAAACATCAAAGATACCTCTCCAACCCGAAAAAGGAGCCAGCGAGGGGAGTGTAGGCCAAGTCCTCTGGCTGCTCTTACCAAGTATGGCTCTGGTAGTACGTACAGAGAGGGTCGTGCTCCTGCTGTGGAGACAAAAAGACCTGATGATGATAAAGTAAACAGGCTAAGTATATGTGTTTATAGAGTTTAGAATGATATTATATAGATATCTCCCATGCTGGTCTGGGAGAAACGAAAAAACTTAGAATGTACCAGCTGCCTCTCTTCCCGCGCAGATCGTAAAAGCCGATCGAGGGAATGGGCAAAAATGCGAATCATTTTAACAGGCGATGCGGCTAGCAACCCGTCACTGTATTGATTGCTTTTCCATCTTCTCGCCCACCATGACGCTAAAAGTGGCTTTTGAGTCTTGCGGCCCTAGGCTCTGCATAAAGCCGCAAGACCCAAAATGCTCTGTCTGCCCCATTAGGGATAAAGACGTGATAGTATGTATGTATGTATGTAGAATGATATTATGCAAAGTAAAAGGTTAAGCGTACGGACCAGTTCAAATACTTGGGGTCTGGGGGATACGTAAGACCCACGTTACTGCGTATCCGCGATTCAGTGTCAAACAACACTGAGCAATGCATGTATGGTGATTTGCTTTGATATAGAAATAGGACGTCACTATCGGACATTTCAACAATCAATTTAAAAGTCGGGGATTTTTTAATTTGCCTGGCATTCTTCTTCTTATCGAGTGTGTTAGTTGTCAAAGTTTTTAAACCGCCTTAAAGGCCTCTGACATGGTTTTAGGTAACGACCAATGTCAAAGACAGTGACCGGGACCGACGGCTTAACGTGCCCTCCGAAGCACGGATCATCTTACTTATCAGACAATCAGGTGATCAGCCTGCAATGTCCTAACCAAACCAGGACAACAAGACAAAGTCGTTGCCCCCGCCGGGAATCGAACCCGCGACCTCCGGGTATGAGCCGAATGCTCTTACCACTACACCACGGAGGCTGTTTTGTTTTGCCTGGCATTAAACCTGTCTCTTGCTAAGTCATGAAAAAATTGTGTTTATTATCGATATTCAAAACGAATAAATATAAGGTTCAATAATGTTTAAAACAAATTGGCTCCTAATAAACCCGTATGAGCCTACATTACTGGCCGGGGCCAACCTCTGACCAGGCCATTAAGGCCAGGGCTCTCTGCGCACAATGGGGGCTGAAATACTGCAAAACCCCTTTTGAGGTAGTTTTCAGCCATTAATTCCCTTCTGTTTTCAAAGGATAATATGAATGGAGAGATTTGTTTTTATAGGAAAAAAAATACTTTCAAATGTTTTGGACCAAATGATTTTGTATTGATCTAAAACGTTGTAATTGTAAACTAGGGTGTTTCCTAGAAGAAAACTCAGACATTTATCTAATGTTCTTTGATCTAGCGGAGCCATTTAAGCTAGACCTTAAATACTAGTGGCAATGCTTTGTCTGTTTAATGAACCTCACAAACTACTTAACTCATTCATGGACACTAAGCCAGACACAATAGAAAAAACAATTGATAACTTCTATAGAAGTCCTACTGTCCATTAACGTGTTAACAAAATCCAATGTACCATTTGGACAAAAAAGTATTCATGTTATGTTTGTTTAACACATTTTTGCTCGTCATTTAGAAAGATGCCGTGTGGTTTCTTGGGAAGTAGAATATGACCACTCCTCCCGTGGATGTTGTATTAGAAGTAGAAGGCGAGGCGACTTATGAAATCTGACGCTATACAAAGCTTATACTTAAACACCAGGGAGACCTCTCTAACCCATCTGGCCAGCGTGGAGAGTAAAGGCAAAATCCTCTGACTGCTCTGGCCAAATATGGCTTTGGTAGTACATAGTTTTGCTCCTGCAGTAGAGACTTAAAAAAAGAACAGATGATGATGATTTAGAGAGAACCCTTTTACCTAACGATCAAAGCGGTTAATCGCGCTATATCGTCACTGTCGTTTCAAATCAGCCAGGCTAAGTCTCTTCTATTCCGTAATTGAAAATAACCTTATAAATCGAATCAATCAAAGCCAATGTCACACGCACGGCAAAAATTCAAGAAAGTCAATCAAAATTTATCGAAATCTCACTTGTCACAATACCCAGTGCCAAAAAGGGTAATTACCAAGTTGGCAACTCAATCAACCCTTTATTTGCAAAGAAAGTAATCTTGTTAAACGGTTTTCACTGAGTTTTCTTAGAAACTGAGTACGTGGGGTAAAGGTAAATTCAGTGTACGAGTACTTTTGGACTTCGCAAATTCAATTATTAGCTAATTTCACTTGGAAACATTTGATGTTTCGTTAAATTAAATACAAGTTTATTTTCTAGGCAAATTAAAAACCCTTGACTGTCAAGAAAGCCATCTAGTGGTGAATAGTGGAACTACATATACCAATTGATATCTGTAGCGCCATCTATTATTTGGTAAAGCAAGCCCTGGCTTTCAAATTTTAACCCCCAATAACTTTAAAATGGTTGAATCGATTTTTATCAAATATCATAGCGAAGAAACACCGCAGGGGAACTTGCTTTCCATAAAAAAAACGCATCGAAATTGGGTCGTCCGTTCAAACGCTATGATGCCACAGACAGACACATAGACAGACAAGCAGACCATTAGCCTCAAACTAAAACCACCCTTCTTTTGTCGGGGGTTAATGAAATGTATTGGTAAATGAATTGAGTGAACTTTTTTTGCCGTGTGGTTTTCGGCAGAGTAGATAGTGTCCAAGTCCAAGTCCTCCCGTGGATGTCGTAGAAGGCGACTTAGGAAATACAAGCTGAACAAAGCTTATGAAACATCGATGACACCTCTCCAACACGTCTGGCCATCGAGGGGACTGTAGGCCAACTCCTCTGACTGCTCTGGCCACAGAGTGCTAGTGCTAGTGCAGTGGAGACAAAAAGACCTGATGATGAGTGAACTTTTTTATCAATTATAGTAAAAGTTCTTAAACTTAAGTTGGTAGTTCCAATACTTATCACTAGATGGTGTTCTTGACAATCAAGGTTTTTTAATTTGCCTAGAAAAAGCATAAACCTGTCACAAAACTTATTTTCTTTTCAAATTCTTACTAGTTTATTCGTATGTGAAAGCTGAATCGTACCGCAGAAACTTACTCCAATTAAAAATTAGAAGACTGCCTGAACGAGCCATTTTCTAGCAAATTTTGCGTGTAATGTGTTTCTTACTTCTTTGTTAGCTATCAAAGGTTTCTTTGCTTATTAGCATGAAGGTCTTTGACCTTTATAATGTCGTTTGAAAACGCAAGCCACTTATCATCTTCAGGTCTTTTTGTCTCCACTGCAGGAGCACGATCCTCTCTGTATTACAGAGCCATAGTTGGCCAGAGCAGCCAAAGGACTTAGCCTACACTCTCCTCGCTGGCCAGACGGGTTGGACAGGTCTCATTGATATTTATAGCTTTATTTAGCATGTATTTCCTAAGTCGCCTTTTAAGACATCCACGGGAGGACTTGGAGAGGCCCTATTCTACTCTGCCGGAAACCACACGGCAAAGCAAGCCACTTATATCAGGTACTTATTTGGAAAACCTTAGATTATTTAAAGTAATTTTCTTCTTTAATTTTCAAATAACAAGAAGAAATGTAACATGTACTTGTAACACCAAGAATACCACATTCAAAAATTCAACACAGAAAAAAGCTATTCAGTTTTTTTTAGAACCTTTATATATTAAAGTTTCTCGGAAGATCAATGTTAATATATTAATCTATTAGCCACCTAAACCTAAAAGAAACTTTAAAAAACTTAAGCCAAATTAGAAAATTCTATTTAATTACTTTTCCAGCAAGTATTTTAAAGACTTCAAAACAAATAGACCTGTCAGTAACAAATTACTCTCCAGTAATTTGTTCGAAGCACTCAGTACAGAAACAAATTAATGCTCACTATTGACTGTATGTTCATCCGATCTCTGCGTACGTATGTACGAACACGTCGCGACTTCGTGCCTCTCTCATTTGCTAAAACATCCCCCTGTATACGGAGGGGAGATGTACGTAGTTGCAGACGCGGCAGCTATTTGTTTTGGAAATCATCGGATGGATTGTATTTTTAATTCTTCGCTGTCCATTAATTTATTTACTACTAAAGACGAGTATACTTATGTATCTGTAGGTTTTTAGTTAATATTCTAATTATTTACAAAACTTTGAGTTATTTGATACAAGTACAATTGTATGTACCAAACTTTACTTAAGTTATTTCATTTGAGATTTTGTTCAACATTTGTACAGTTTCGTAGATTTTATTATCTGTTATATAAACCATATACATAACTATAAATACTTAGTAATAAAGGTATAATTGCTCTTGTTGTTATTGTAAAAGAGCTCTTGTCTATAAGAGCATGTTATTAAAATACATTTTGCGCATTACATACACATTAGTTCAATTCAAGCAAACTATCACACTCCCGCTAAACGATGTTTTATATTCTCGTCACATCTAACCATTCCTAACTCTGCGCCCACTACCGGTGATGGATGCGCCAAGTTTGTCCGCGTCAAGCCGCGAACGAAAAAAATCGCAACACGACGGAAGTAAGCGGCTCGCGCCCTTCGCGCTGATTGGCACTCGCAGCGTTCCAAAATCAAACGCTCTCTGACTCTGGCAGGCAGATTTACTGTTCTTTTTAAGAATATTGTTTTTTCAATTTCGTAGATGGACTTTTTGGAAAGAAATATTTTGGATGTTACATTTTAAGGCCTCCACGGGTAGAAGTACCGCGACTAGATGACGAAGAGAAGAAAGAGAGAATATAATGACGAATATCAACTCACCGCGATGATGTTGCCAGGAAGGTCAGTATCAACTCAAATATCGCCGAAATGAACACGCCCTTTTAAAATCTTGTCATTTGAAAATAGAAACTCTCTTTCATTTTAAGTGTTAAATAACGAATTAAAAAAAACAACTAATACACTGCCTTGAGGAACAACAAACTACCTTTTTGGACATGCATCCTTCTTGTACAAAACAACAAGTTGCACTCCGATCAACTCGTTAATCGCACAGAATGCAAAGCAAACGCACTTCGCTGAATAGCAAACAGTTGGCTAGCGTAGCCGTCACACATATGAAACGAACATCCTAACTCAATTCATATAATGAATGCCATACATTACATCTTTCAGTTAACAATTCACTATAAGCGCAAACTTAGTTGCCAAATTTCTACAATGTCAACACGGGGGTGGTGGGGATAGCAAGACGCGAGATAGCTCATTCGACGACGGCGCTGCAACGAAGCGGACGTGTCAGGTATTTATTTTATTAATAAATATGTTAATACGGGAGGTAAGTGGCGTCGCGGGCCTGCATTATTCATCGAGTAAGGTAGCATAGTTGACATAGCCACAGATAGCGTAGCGTCCATGCAAATTCAATCCGGTGAGATGCGACCAAAATTATCATAATTGTAAGTGAGGTTTTTGTTTCTGTACCTGCCGGGGAAGTTTAATACGAAGTTTGCCGACACTTTTAGTTTTGTATAACGCCGTCATCACACTGCCATTTGCAATTCAGATAGTCGGAAAAGGCGGACGCGGCATATCCGTTTCGCCAACTTTTGCTGTGCGAGATTTGTTCGAAAAACACAGTGCCGCACAAACTCTTTTGGTCTTTGTGCGCCGGTTTTCGGCGTAACGACAAATTGAATAATGTTGTTAATGCTCGCTCGGAATTCCTCCACTTTTTGTAGAAATGTGGGGGAATATCATTTTTTTCTTTCCGTTACGATGTCATAACAAGTCGACGAGTGACGACTTATTCAGATACATATTACGAAACGCGGCACACGAAATGTTACTGAACAAGGAAAAAGAGAAAAAGAGTTTGTCATTGTGGAGCAACTTTTACTGGCTATAAACTTGAAGAAGTAACGACCTTCAACACTTTTATATATTTAGCTTGGAACCGACTACAAAATTGACGATAATATTCTTAATTTTTGCCAATGTGACGAGACCTCACGTCTACGGGATAAACAAAGTCCTACCTATTGAACTTTAACATGTTTGGAAGGTTGCAGGAAGAAGCTGGATGCAGGCCGCTTCCGATCAGTCGTTTTAAAAGTTCTTGGGGGAGACCTATATCCAGCAGTGGTCTTCCTATGGCTGATATGATGCAAATGATAATATTTGGCAGCTAATGAGTTCTTAAATAACTTTTTTTGTAAACTTCAAAAGTTACAATAACGTAATTGCCTAGTAAAATAAACGGAAAATAAATACTTTAAATAACGGCTACCTAAAAAATTATACTTACGCGTTTAAAGCCCATTATAAAAACGCATTTTACAATCGATTTAAGGGCCTTACACGTAATAAAGGGAAGTGACAATTGAGTGTGACGTAAAGAAGGATCCGTGGGCTTAGAGCAATCCTCCGGTTTACGAGAGGCCCTTAACGTCCAATAGGTATTTACAACGTGATGACACTATAAAACTCGCGTAATATCAGTAAATGGTTGACGTCAAATCAACTTGCAGTAAAAGCAATTCGTACGCGCGCGCTGAATTGAATGCTGGTTTATGGCGCTACTGTGTAATACCGGGTCAAGATCTTTGAACTGTGGCCAGTATATCTTTTTTTTTATAAAACTAGCTAGCATTTGCTTGGTTAGTCAGATGGTAGGTAGTCATTTGAAAATCTCTTATGAACCCAATAAAATAAAATGGTTGTCTTCAAATCAACTTGGAGTTAAAGCGATTCGTGCGCAAGTTCTGACTAAGCATTATTCTCCGCAACCTAAAGGGTAAACCAGAACAAATCCTTGGGTGGTTTGATGACTAAACGCTAGAAGGCGTTCGGACTGACAGTTTATACGTGCCTTCCGAAACACGAAATGATCTTTCTTTTCGTATACACAGGTGATTCAAGCCTACAAACTAGACTGGAAACAACTTTTCACAAAGTGTGCTTCCCAGTGGTATTCGAACCCATGAATTCCAAGTCACTAGGCGAATGCCATGACCATTGGACCATGGAGGCAGTTGAAGTGTAAGTTGACATTTACTAGACAAAATATCTCTACTAACCAAAATATCTTTCCTTTGTTTGATCCAAGTACACATAAAAATAAATAAATAAATAAACAACTTCAGCCACGTACATACATATACAATTAAATCAATATAATTTTACATGCACATAAATCATTTAGTGATTTCCCCCGGCTCTTCGCGTCCTCCCGAGATGCGCCGTAAAACACTAAATGAAATACGTGCTCTGCAGGTAGATGCAAAAACGGGATGACCATAACGCATCGGACTCTGGAGATTGGGATGACGTGGGGTGGTACTTACAGTTCATTTTGGAAGTTTACTATCTTTAAAACGTACATACGTAATCCTTCTTTATCCCTGATGGGAAGGACAGAGCATTTAGGTCTTGCGAGTCAAAGCAGACAGAGCTTAGGGCCCCAAGACCCAAAGGCCACTTAAACTGCCTCCGTGGTGTAATGGTTAGAGCGTTCGGCTCATAACCGGAGGCCCCGGGTTCGATTCCCGGCGGGGGCAACAACTTTGTGTTCTTGTCCTAGTTTGGTTAGGACATTGCAGGCTGATCACCTGATTGTCTAATAAGTAAGATGATCCGTGCTTCGGAGGGCACGTTAAGCCGTCGGTCCCGGTCACTGTCTTTGACATTGGTCGTTACCTAAAACCATGTCAGAGGCCTTTAAGGTGGACACTAGTGTTAGTCACTAACACACACGATAAGAAGAAGTGTGGCAGTAAGCGAGGTGGAAAAAGAATCAAAATAGTGATGGGTTGCCGCATCGTTTATTAACATGAGAAAAACCTCTCAGTAGAAAATTTGTGTGTATATACCTACAATCTACATACATATGTACACACATACCTACTTACAGACCCGGTCATGCTACTCTACTACTCGATGGCCACATTTATTTCTTGTAGTCGTATTCTTCTCTATTCATTTAACTCAAAGCCTCGTCAGGGGTCAGGGTTGACTGGCTTAGCATAGGGCCTATAAAAAGTAATTTAAATAATAACAATAATATCTAATTAAAATTAGAAATATATCAACTAATTTATTAAACAGGGTTACAGTTTAAACACCGGCAACATTTAAGATGTAAGTAGAGATGATATAGACATATATATATGTTTTAGAGGCAAGTAAGAACCGTGACACTGAACAACTTTCCAAACTAAAAATTATTATCGAAAAACAAAATCGGCTTCCCGTGAATCAGCGTTTTTATTTAAATATATTTTTATTATATTCGATTTTAAATATATTTTTCAAAGTAAATAGTTTAGTATTACGAAATAAACTTAACCCTGTGATAAAAATCTGAAAATCTACGCAGGCAAACGTGATTTTTTCATAAAACTAGTAAAGCGTCGTTATCGCGTGATCCAACGGTGTCACTTCAATGTCAGCCGATATCCAGCCAGTCACTTTGCTGCCCCAATTAATCTAGATCTGTTGTTATTTACGGCTATTTGCACTGCAATCTATTGCTAGTCGATACACAATATTTTAGGAATGTACAAATTGACAACTTAATCATTTTACGTATTTATGTAAAACTTAGTTTAATCCTCTTAAATGCTGGTCTCGGAAAAAAGAATAAAACTTGTAAAATGTATTAGCTGCTTCTATTCCCGCGCAGACCGTAAAAGCCGTCCGAGAGAATGGGCAAAAATGCAAATCATGTTAGCAGGTGTTACGGCTAGCAATCCATCACTGTATTGATTGCTTTTCCATTTTCTTGCGCACCATGACGCTAAAAGTGGCTTTTGGGTCTTGGGCCCTGGGCTCTGCATAGAGCCGCAAGACCCAAAATGCTCTGTCTGCCCCATTAGGGATAAAGACGTGATAGTATGTATGTATTTTAATTTAATGAATGGCAAACTATTTTAAAGCATTTACGTTTGGTATAAATAGAAAATCTATTGCGGTCGCTACATAAAAGTCTTCACCTTTCGTAGCGACCACATCCCTTGTGTAGAGCCTAAGTCCGCAAAACCCAAAGGCCACTCTTAACAGGGCGTGAAGATGGAAAAGGTCTAAATATGTAAATATAAAGTGTTAATAATTTTATGCTTCACTCGATAGCCGTTAAATACGTTACCAAAAGAAAGTTGACTGGTAAAAACCTTTTTTGTATTACTGTGTTCAATAAATATTTAGAAAATTAAGAAATTAAGTACTTTAAATCAAGAAACGACCCAAATAGTTTGTAAATTACAAAATTCTTAAACAAATACCGTACGAAAAGGAACTTTGTTTCAATACCGTCACTTGGCGTACGACAAACAATTAATTTCCATTGTTTCTGCAATGCTGGCAGTCAAGGATTTAAACCTCTATTTTTTAATCATTATCATCATCAGGTCTTTTTTGTCTCCACTGCAGGGGCACGACCCTCTCTGTATTACCAGAGCCAAGGAGCAGATCTGTCTTACATTAATTCACTTGAGAGCTTGCCATCTGCTTCGGGCTTGGATGACCCGCCTTCGTACGCCGAGTTCGTTACTGCGATCAACCGTTTAAAAAATGGTAAATCACCTGGCTCGGACAGTCTATCTTCTGAAATTTTCAAATACGGTGGACCGAGTATCAGGTCCAGACTTTTTGAACTTATCAAACTGATTTGGGATGTTGAGATGGTTCCACAGGACTGGAAGGATGCTTCTATTAGCAAGCTTTATAAAGGCAAAGGGGACCTCTCTGATTGTGGCTCGTTTAGAGGCATTGCATTGCTTTCCACAGCTGGCAAAATTCTGGCGCACATCATCAATAGTCGCCTTAGTAATTTAGCTGAAAGCTTCCTTCCGGAGACCCAGTGCGGGTTCAGACCTAAAAGAGGTACGGTTGATGCCATCTTTGTAGTCAAGCAACTTCAAGAAAAAAGTTTTGAACAACACCGCGACCTCTATTTATGTTTTGTGGACCTGGAAAAGGCCTTTGACCGTGTTTCTAGGACCGCCCTCTGGATTGTTCTAGAAAAATGTGGCTGTCCTGCAAAGTTCGTAAATTTAGTGCGCCAGTTCCACGAAGGCATGACAGCCCGTGTGCGTCACGAAAACAACTTTACAGACCAGTTCCCGGTCACTAGCGGTGTCAAGCAAGGCTGTGTAATGGCTCCGACCCTTTTCGCTATCTACTTCGCTGCAGTAATGAATGACGCTCTTAAAAGCTGTAATGGCAAGATTACCATAAATGTCCGCATGGACAAAAGCGTTTTCGACCTCGCACGTCTCAGAGCAAAACGCAAAATAGACTCGGTTTCAGTAATAGATGTTCTGTATGCCGACGATGTCTGCCTTATGGCTGACAGTTTGGACGACCTACAGAGTTTTTTGGACAAATTAGATGAGTCCTGTCGTAAATTCGGCTTAGTAATCAGTGCTTCTAAGACCCAGATTCTAAAACAACCTGCGAAAGGTAAATCTGCGGACGATGGTGTTGTTTACCTACGCGGAAAACCACTGCCAGAAGTGGGTACCTTCCGGTACCTTGGAACTATTTTGCGCAGTGATAATCGTCTTGAGTCTGAGATTTCTGCGCGAGTCGCCAAAGCAGCTGCAGCTTTCGGTGGTCTTAACCGACGAGTTTGGAAATCACATGACCTGAAACTTCACACAAAACTCGCTGTCTACAGGGCCATAATCTTGCCATTGTTGCTCTATGCCTCGGAGACCTGGTGTCTTTACAAGGGAGATATCAGACGCCTTGATACCTTCCACATGAAGTGTCTTCGGGCGATTCTTCGGGTGAGATGGCAGGATCGTGTGCCAAACTCGGAGGTTCTACGTCGAGCTAAGCTCGCTGGAATGGAGTGTATGCTAATGAAAGGCCAACTACGCTGGTGTGGACACCTTGTACGCATAGAGTCTTCCAGATTACCAAAAAAGGTATTTTACTCTGAGCTTAGCTCAGGTAAACGAAAGCCTGGAGGACAGTTTCTGCGTTACAGGGATGTCTTAAAACGCCACTTGACTGCAATTGGCATGTCTAGTGAGTCATGGGAGGAGCTTGCAACGCAGAGGTCGGAGTGGCGAACTGCTGTCAACACGGGTATAGAAAACTTTGAGCGTTCCCGTCTTGAAGACCTTGACGCCAAACGCCTGATCCGAAAAACTCGACCCAAGCCCTCCTACAACTATACTCGCAATTCAAGTGGGTCTCTTTACTGCGCTTCTTGCAATAGGACCTTCAAAACAAAATTTGGTTTTGCGAGTCATGCTCGCGCTCATGCAAGAGCCCAGGCGAAGACGAGCTAAGGGTGTCGCCGTCGACGGATACGTCTGGGAGGACATCATCATTACCAGAGCCATACTTGGCCAGAGCAGCCAGAGGACCTAGCCTACAGTATCTTCGCTGGCCAGACGGGTTAAAGAAGTCTCATTGATGCTTATAAGCGTTGTTTAGCTTTTATTTCCTAAGTAGCCTTCTACGACAACCACGGGGGACTCGTACTCTATCTTTTAATAAAGTCAGTCAAAATGAGTCAACACTTTTCCCTCTCATTTTCCCATTTTATTACATTACCCCAATAACTTCCATCTTTAGCGAAAATTCTCTCATGAATAGGATCGTTGCGTATTGAAATTTAAATTTTCCGTTCTAATTTACAATATAAATAATGAGGGGAGAGCGGGGCAATCGAGATGTTTGCCGGAAACGGATCACAAAGGTGCCTAACGAGGTGGAAACGTAAGTTTGAGATGCGGGTGTACAGGTGCAAGGTGCAGTGGGGAACACCTAAGAAATTGTGAAATGGAATTCGACTTTCTTTGACGGGGGATCTTCGCGAGGGGTATACGACATCCCTATTTTAAAAGCCCTATTTTGTCACGTGCGCTAATATGATGATAAATTCCGTATAGCCTTTTGGTTTTAGAAAATTGCGTTGTGAAATTTTATTTGTCGCAGCATTTTGAAAACTTAATATGTCTAATTGTTACAAATAATTTATTACAAAAGTCTTTGGAAATTTAAACTGTAAAACATATAGCCCACTTTTGTGAGATATTTTTCTCCGAGCAATGAAAAGTCAAAGCTGATTTTAATACCTTGTTGGTCATTTAGGTCACTTAAAGTTTTTAGTTAGATGTATTCATGAGCAAAGTTAATCAAATGGTCTGAGATATCGGACCTTATCGTAACAATGCAAAAAATTGTCTAGATATATGTTTTATGTTTCTTCAAGATATGTTTTACCCAAAGAATAAGCTAAATTCCACCACGATTACATTAAAATCTAAATAGAATTTTATTTAATTTCCTAGAACTAGTTACATACTATCTTTGATAACTTTGATCACCTTGTCACTCGATATATTTTAAAAACATATCGTTGGACAACGCAACTATGTAAAACACTGCTGGATATGGTTCCACAAAACCAATTTTTTCTCGTCGTAGCATCATTTTTTAAAATACTGACTAGGTATGGTTTCACAACACCAAGTTTTTCTCCCTGCATCCCTGCGTCTCTGCGCAAGTTTCGTCATGTCTACATTATGCATGCATACCGGCGGCATTAACCGGCGGATTAAATATGGACACCCTGTTCAGGCTTCGTCGACGTTCTAATGGGGCAGACAAAGCATTTTGGGTCTTGCGGTTCTATGCAGAGCCCAGGGCCGCAAGACTCAAAAGCCACTTTTAGCGTCATGGTGGGCGAGAAGATGGAAAAGCAATCAATACAGTGATGGGTTGCTAGCCGCATCGCCTGTTAACATGATTTGCATTTTTGCCCATTCCCTCGATCGGCTTTTACGATCTGCGTGGGAAGAGAAGCAGCTGGTACATTCTAAGTTTTTTTATTTCTCCCAGACCAGCATGGGAGCTTATTCTATTTTCAAAAAAATCTTGTATCACTTACACACGAGAACAAAAATGATTGATCTAATGACATTTTGAAAATTAAATTTAGATTGTAGTTCTTACAGAGTTGTACAATATTAATGTCCAATCACACTCAATATTCCATAGCAGCCTCGGGCTCCCGAACTTCACTCCTCATCTCGTCTCAACTGCTCCTCAGGGATATTACAGCTGTAATAAATCGAAGTTCGTTTATTTTCTCTCATTGTAGAGATAATGTTTTGAAGCTCTTCAGTTTGAAGTCAAAAAGTTTACGTCGCGTCAGTTTTGGTATCTTATTTTCATTTTAGTTTGCAAAACTTTATTTCAACCTTCGTATCATTTATGTGATTCGCTCTGACGTTCCATTTCTCAATACAAAACTACTATTTACTTTTTGTTTCTGTATAGATTTACAGTTGATAGATATAATATAAGCAAAAAATAATTGGGTTACTCCCTTCTGCCGTCACAAATCTATAGTTGTTGTTGTTGTTGTTGTATATATATCTTTATTGTACATAAACATTACAAACATAGGAACAATAACAAAACATAAAATTTGTAAGTACAAAGGCGGACTTATCCCATAATGGGATCTCTTCCAGTCAACCAAATATCAGCGAAAGGATACAATAAATGGGCATAACGGGTAGAAGTCAAAGTGTACATATCGGAATAACTTATATTTACTACAAAAATAAACATATATTCATACATATACGTATAGTAGCTCTTAAATAACAACATATATAAAGCAAAATCTCTTTTCTACCTGCCGTAAATCTTAGAAGTGTCTAGAATCTTAGAACTCCTAAAATGCCATTATTTAGCAACCTAATACTTTAATCTGAATCCTTTCTGACTAAACGTGACCAAAGTCTACTACGCCAAGAACAAAGAAGTAGTCAGTATATTTTACACAGCATTTTGTCCTTGACACTGTAATTTATCGTAACAAATTGCCCGCCAAGAAACTAACAGCGGTATTAAAACATGAACGCACGTGAAATTTTCAGATGTAATCTAAGTTTGTGCAAAAGCGGCAGCGCTTGATTAAAAATATACATTTTGGGCCCTTTCAGCCGGGAAAAAATACGGCGCTGAGAGGTTTGTGTTTGCTTGACTTGTTTTTAAACGAAATAAAAATGGGATGTGCCCCGTTATTGTATGAAACTGACCCAGTATTAAAAATAAATTAATATAGCAAGCTTAATAAAAGACTGTTGAAGGTAAAAATTGTCTAATTCTTATAATATCAAGCTAAGTAATGTGGCAACTCGATTCTAGTCTAGTTTTTATTTTATTTTATTAACGTTATTGCTTGTAAAGTGCGGACTACCAGTCAACCAACTGGTAAACAGTCAACAGTTTTGTATATATCATAATTAATAAAGGCATAACATATCGGGAAAGCTAAATTTAAAAAAAAGTGTAAAAACTAATTAAACCTAATATAAAAAGAAACCTAAACTGCTCTACTGAGATAAAATGAGTTTTACTCAGACCTCTTTACTGTAGTACCTCGATTTTCGACTTCAAAAGGACTAAATCTTTAAGTACTCAAAGCTTTATCTTAC
Organism: Acrobasis consociella; assembly: GCA_963555685.1. Lineage (NCBI taxonomy): Eukaryota > Metazoa > Arthropoda > Insecta > Lepidoptera > Pyralidae > Acrobasis > Acrobasis consociella. Next base: position 20,243,886 of record OY743110.1, on the reverse strand, counting down.
TGAATGTATTTCTTTAGAAAAGTCAGCTGCAAATAGAAATCGACATTGTTACACGTAGCCTATAAGCCTACGTAGCGATGCTCTAATGAGATTAGCCTTAAAAAGAAGCCAAAAAATCGTCTATCATTGTAGCGAATTCTCTTGAAACGGAACGCTCCTCGTACATCTGAGTAGAAAATAAAGGAAAGTGAAGGCCGGTACAGTCGCGCGCAAAATCACAAAGAGCTGTACAGGCGTGCATTCGGTAATTGCGACGGCCACTGGCCCACTTCTATTGAAGCACAAAGTAAGCAATTACAGAAGGAGAATTTATATATTTCATTAACAAATAATTTTTCAAAACTAAAAACCAACTTCACCCCCAAACTGTACAATCGATTTTGATAAAATTTCTGTGGGACCACCTCGCAAGTATACTCTTTCAAACTAAAAAAGATTTTTCCAAATTGGTCCAGGCATCTTCGAATAATCGGTGAACATACATAAAAAAAGATCGCGACGAATTGATAACCACCTCCTTTTGGAAAGTCGGTCCATAAAAGCAGTTACAAATAAGATTATTTACTGTACCAGTAAGCCATAAGGGAATCATATTGTAAATGCAACTCATAGCCTGGATGCTGCAACAAAGATTGTGACACATTGGGCACCATGAAGGCGATGGGGGTCATCGGTGACCTCCAAACAATTATATAGCTATTGTGTCTTCAATGAAGACGTTTAAGGGGACGCACCGTGAAAATGGGCATTTTCTATTTCTTATTTCTCAGCGAATATCAGAAATTTAGAACTGATACTTGCTAATAGCATACTAGAACGCTTTTCTAGCATAATTGTGGTTGTGGATACATGATTAGTTAATTTTTGTAACACAAACTTGCTCGTCAAAAACACCTCTACCAAAACATATATGGTCTAATTTCTCACAAACGAGAGGGACTTCAGCTTTGAAACTTTTTATGCAGATCAGTAATTATGTAATCTTCAAAATTGTGGTTCAAATTTTTTTTTGTTGCTTTAGTTTTAATTTTAGAGCTATTTTTCTATAATTGATCAGTTTTGCGTGGCTTTAGATTTCAGTCATATAAGCCCTTTTACCTTCCTGAAAATTATTGTAATTGCCGTCTCGCTTTTTCGCGAGTGTATTTAAATAAACTGTTCTTGTTGTACAGATTTTTGACAGTTATACATCAAATTGTCAGATTGCCGATGGGCCTTGCGGAGTAAGGACGCGTCGCTCTTCACAAAAAAAATGACATTTAATTTCGTAAAATTATTGTCACAGTGTAAAATAATATCACGAATATATATGGGTCGAACAGTCTGTAAACAAACGTGCGAGTAACTTTTTTATACTGTGTCACTTGTCATAATGTCAAAGGAAGTGTCAAAGTATAGCGGGGCATAGATTGATTACCTGACAGACATGGTTGGCATAGATTTTTTTTCATACAAGTACCGTACATACAATATCGATTTATAATATTTTAGTTTTATTTAATTACCAGTTTTGTGGCAATAAATTAATTTTATAATAGCCAAAGAAACTTATCTATAGATACTCTTCGGATTTATTTACTTTTAGATTTCGAGAAATATACACGTACATACTGTACCACTGACTGACTGGCTGACTGATTGATATGGTTGTTTGACCTGCGCCGTGCTGATAGCCGTAAGGAGTGAAGCTCACTTGCTTGGTGGGGGAGCAGAGAGGGGGGGGGGGCTTTCTGCTTATCCCTCTAAACAAGTAACCAAGTGAAGCTTGAGGCCTAAGGCAGAGGTCACCTACGAGGCCGTAGGCCGAGCCACACCCACCACGTGCTTCGTCGTTCTTTTTTTTTGCAAACCAAGATGGCCGCCGAAAGCATTTTTGTGGAATCCAGGATGGCGTCTGGGCTTTAGAAAATTAAACTTTTTTCGTTAGTAACGTCTCCCTGGGACTTTGTAGGAGTCGGATTTTTGCATGAGGGGGTAAAGCACCCTGCGGAACTCGAAACTGGATTCAGATTTTGGATCCAAAATGGCCGCCCACACATTTTTCTTGTTTTCTTAAGTAACTGGAGCTTTTATCCATTTTATGAACTGGAAAAATATCTTAGCCTACCTCAACAGCTGCACGAAAAACCGCGGGCTGCTTGCAGCTTGCGCAACGCCCAAAGAGCTAGTACATTTGTTAAAATTGATATAAAATATCGATGAATAAGTATAAAATATCGTTAGTCTATATACTATATTTGTGGCCTTAAAAAACCATAACAATATCGATAGGACTATTGATAATATTGATTACTGATAGTTTACAATAATATCGATGACACGTAAAACTATCGACAGATTTAGGGTTCCGTTTTAAACAAGGAACCCTTATAGTTTCATCATGTCTGTCTGTTTGTCTGTGATCCGACGTTTTATTTAGAGACTATAAGTACTAAAAATCATGCCAAAAAACAGTGAAGTAAAATAGGGAAAATCTTATACCTTTATACGAGCAATTCTTGTATATGTATTTATTTATAAATTTCTATGATCTCGAAAACGGCTCTAACGATTTCGCTGAAAATTGGTATATGGGGGTTTTTGGGGCTAAACAATCGATCTAGATTAGTCTTATGTTTGGGAAAATGCGTGTTTTCGAGTTTCTTTCTACGCAGAATATGGTCGCTTATTTCATCGCGCCGGCCGCCATCCGCTTAGCTCAGCGGTTAAGGATACTGACTGTTAGAAAGAGTGTTACGGGTTCGAATCCCACTCGGTGACTTACTTTTGTTTTTTTTATGTTCAAGTTTATATATAATTTTTTATTTCGTACTGTTTTTAGACAAGTTTTAAAAAATATAGTTAATGTTTGAGATGAAACCGACCGAGCCAAGCTCGGTCACCCAGGTACTTTGTAGCTCCCATGAAAGTTTTTTTTTTCGACTAACCCATCGTGTAGGGTATCGTTAAATAGGTCTTTCAAAATATTTTGAGCTTGTTAACACCATTTTTTATTTAAGAATCCGTTTCCAGAATATTTGTATTTAATAAAAGTTAAAATAAAACTATCAAACCTAAAGGGTTAACGTGAATTTAAAAAAATCATAAAATGAATATAAAATAAGTTTTTAGACGTTTTTGGTGGCGTAGACTTGGCTTGGCCGGACGATTTTACCATTTGAGTACCGAACCCTAAAAAGATAAAAGATCTAGTTTAACTTTAAAAAATTGGGTAAAAATAAAGGACTGAATCACCCTTTCTTGGCACTTGTTTAAAATTTTGCCCATCGTTTACAGCAGCACAACTGTACTATAGACAAATCTTAATACATAAGATTGTTCTCCTAGCATTAACACTACATAGACACTCCGCAAATTCGACGTCAGTTTAAAATAAATGTAGTGCCCACAGTAGTGCCAATATACAACGTGGAAGGGATATACCCGTAATAAATCGAACCACGGGCTACACTAGACCACTAACTATAATCAAATAAAAATCACAACCAAAAACTTAAAAAAAAATGGCATTTCCATACAAAAGTGTGCAGCCGCCTGGAAAATTTGTATGAGAATGTCAAATTCGGTTCTTTTTTACTGTTATTTTATAATTATAATAAAGTGATCTAGTATAGCCTGTGGTTCGATTTATTACGGGTATGTCCCTTCCATCCTGTATATTATCTAATTATTTTTTCAACACACTTGCTAGTAAAGTGGCTCTAATTTCATCGGTTTTAGATATATAAAGTAGGTCATAAAACACGCTTGCGTTATAAACATATTAAAAATTACTAAAAATGGCCACTTTTGACACTTTTTGTAAAGGTTTCTAAAGCTGATAGTATTTCAATGACTTTCGAGGTTCTAATGAAACTTAAGGATACTAGCTTAAAAGTTGTGCGAGGATTTCTGATAATCTCACATACAGAAAGATAAATTATTTTTTCTGTATTTTCAAGGTCGCTAGCGCTAGTAGCAGCCTTAAAATAAAAATCAGTTTAGATATAAGTGTATTGAAAAACGTCGTGCGATATACGTGTGTATATTAGTTAAAACACTTTCAGCTCTATTACGCCCTCGCTTTCGGCTCGGGCTGAAAAAATCATCACACACAAAACTTATATCATAACGTACAACTATTTTGCAATTTTAAAAATATTACTTACTATAATATAAATAATTGAATAATGCAGCTCTTTTTATATAGTTACTTATTTACCCCTTAGTAATTTAGTACATACATGCTGACTTTTCATTGGTTTTGGAAAAAATCTATTGTAAATAAATTCCTTTATCCATATACTTAATTCAAATTTGTGTATGACATAAGATAAAAAAATCGAGACCACGTAGTTACGCCCGATCAAAAACTACCGCATGACCTCGATGATCTCCGGCCGGCCGGACGGAGGCGGTGCCTGGTGGTACTACTTAATGATCTCACGATTTTACTTTGTTTTTGAATTTTTATTTCGACTTGCTAATTAGTTTTACTAACGACCCTTATAAAGTGGCCCTTAGCTTCAAAAACAATGAAAAATCACTGTGTTTATTTTAAAATTTAAATAAACTATTTTAGTTTTTTCTAAAGGCTGACCGGTAGACCATCAGCATTAAGTCCTTGTAAGGACATGACCTTATTCAATTCTTTACAAAAACATAATAGGTTACAAAAATGTAAACATATTAGATTTATTTCATTACGTCATGTCTTCCATACTGTAACCTCTATATAGTTTTAACTCTATCTGCATTGCGTTTAGACATTACTACAAACCTAGCGGAAAAGAACAGACAACTTTTGAATCAATTTTGACAGATTTTGAAAAAGAAAAGCGTAGAGTCAAGCCTTAAGGTAAAGCGCCGACAAATGGTGATTTAGCGGCTATGGTCTTCGCAGAATACTTTTCGCCACATCTCTGTCAGATTGTCTCTTATCTCAGCATATTCCAAGTTGAATCCTCAGCTGTAATGCTGTGAAACCTGTGGACCCTGTGGACCACAGGGTCCAAAGGGCTTTTCGACAATTACTTCTCCTCTTTGCATCCTTGGTAATTAGACTAGTCGTTGGCTGCGGATTGTAATTTATGTATATACCTGTTATGTTGTACATTACATGTCTAAATGCACCAAATATGCAACGTTTCAACATATGGAGCACTCCTACCGTCCGTTTTAGGTCCACTGATATAGCATTTGTCTACAAAATGCGTCGCTAGCCTCAAAAACCATAAGTAATTTTATTAGTGGCATCTCTTTCAGTAAAAAGTTTGCATCTGTAACTCACTTTAATTTTTCACAAAAGGCTGTAATGCATTCGCGAAATTCTGACATACCGTATTGGTAGTGATGTGCAATTCTTACATCGATATTTCCATCCGGAATTTCCCCGAACATATAGTTCTTGACATGCTCTCGTCTCTACGAAATTTGATTCCTTTGTAGATATTCCTTTCTCAAAATCTTTTGAGACTTACATCGATACATAGTAGGAAACTAGTCACTATTTCTGTCGGTTACGAGATTCTTTAAGACATTTTAAATATTAAATACACATTTATATATTAATATATAATAAAAACAAAATATATGCATCATAAGTACCTCATACTTATATCATCTAGCGTGTCGCTTGTCAAACCTTATTTTCTATTAAAAGGTATAGGTTTAAAATTAGTTTGTTATAGGTAGTTTAGTTTGTAGTGCAAACAGTATAGTTTACTAATTTTCGTACTAAAACACAGTTTATATTTGATTGTCAATATATTGTAACAAAATGCTTGTCACGTCGTGGCTTTAGTTGACTCGTGTACTTTGCTCAGTAAACGTAGCCTCGCTAAAACTAAACAACACGTTAACAACCCCACCTTGCAATTAGGAGCGCAGCGGTCACCTTACCGTCTGTAGTTAGTTAATTAATTTTAAAAAAATCTACAGAAAGATAGAAGATAGGTATCATTATAATTTTGTCTTGATCCGGGAGCGTTGGTGTGACGACTTGCGACAATTTGAGAGGGAATGGTTGGAAGTAGCACACGATCGAGATATGTGGAAGGAGATGGGGGGGACTTTCGCCCAGCAGTGGGACAGTACAGGTTAATTAAAAAAAATGCCTTTAGTTAGTAGTAAATGAGAACGTTAAGCTTTTCTTCGCACTTCGTTTTTCGCAAATGTGCGCAGAAAAGCTTCACGTTGTCACTTTAAACTTAAATAGTAGTTTATAAAATAGTTTAAAGAGTTATATATGGCTTGATCAAGACAAAATTTAAATTGTATCTCCGTTTCCTTTCAAATAATTTATTTCAAATGGAGGCTACACTAGACCCCTGTTACTCAATCTTGTCACTATTTTGATTCCCTTTTCCACTTACAAGTCTACCATGTTACTAAGATAGTACTCTATAAGTACATGTTTTACTTTAAGTATACAAAATCATACACCTATATCAATCACCAAGCTAAGTGCTTGGTGATTGATATAGGTGTATGATTTTAAGTTTTAAGTTCCAATGCAAATCTATAAAAGTCCACAAATTTTATGTCAGTCTTCATATACTTAAGAACAATTAAAACTCGCACTAAGCCAGTTTAATTGGTTTCTATTTATTTGCTTGTTGCTCATAAAACTTTGGAATTAATAAATATCGTAGCTCATATTATCTCGTTAAACCATTAATTATAATGTCGCTTTTATGAAAGAATTTAAAACTTATTACACGTGTATTCAGCCTGATGAAATAGTGTTGTGGGTCTAATGAAAAATATTCTATCGATCTATTTTATCGACTCGTTCGTCCACTAGTAATGCTATGATAATCCACTATACGTTTTGTTGTGGGAATCACACGCGGTCGAGCTGGTGTAAACTTTTTGCTGCATTCAAAGTCCCAATTTGCTGAAGCGTAATGGTGCAAATAATAGTGAATTCTCACTAATTTGTACAATCTCTAGCAATTTGGTTGCGGTTTTGGCAGCTGTGTGCTATTGATTGCGTGAACTATGCTTAATTTCAACAAACATGTTAGATACAAAACTTCTTCTCCCAATTATATTAATATTTAAATTAGAGAGGCGAGCATAGTTCTTAGAATCTACTTAGACCTTGGAGTTTTTTTTTCTATATAAAAACGCAAGCTCAAGCATATTTAATAGCTATAGAATATAAGTTTAATCGTTTATAGAGTTATTTTTCATCTTAGTGCATTCCCCGGTGCCATCTTTGGAGCCTGGGGTACACTTTCCCCCTTTTTCTTCTCCAATTATATGCCACCCAGGTACCCAAGAATATCAATGACCTTTCAAAGTGGAGAAAAAATAATCGGAACAGCTAAAACGATTTGGCTATAGTTATACGACTGGCTATTTGCCTAATATCAATCCTCTTTCGAAAAGTTTTGCAACTGCCCTTTGCCCGACTCGATAGCTGAATATCCACCATACCTCCTCAGCCTAACAGTGACACCATAACGGCAGTTGAGTTCAATGATCAAATAGAGACCGCGAATGTCTAAAATCAATAGTCGATAAACTTAGTACGATAAAACTTGAAAACACTAGCGTTGATCACAAACACATTCAAAAGAAAGAGAGATAAAATTACTTTACTCCAAAGCGTTAATCAAGCCGTAGGCGACAGTAAATAATGAAAACTATAATATAAATCAGACTTATTTAAATAAGTCTACTGAATTTTAATTAGGTCTTTGTAAATTCAGTCTATATCGGGCACTACTACTCCAGGTGAGAATGTAATATATTTCTGTCCCGTATTTCGTGAAGGTGACATTATAGGCAATGAATTAAATCCTACTTATATTATAAAAACGAAAGTTTGTATGGCTGTTTGTTCCGTTTTCACATCAACAATGCTGAATAGATTAGAATGGAATTCGGCATATCGATAGCGTCTTTCCGTACCTTCTTTTTATCCCGGGAAAATGTAAGGTTCCCAAGGCATTGACAAAAATTTGATCACGCGGGAATCGTGGGCCTCTGCTTGCAGTATTTTTGGTTAGCGATAGTATTGCACTAAAAGTGCTATTACTAGTGGTTCGCCGCGAACTAAGACCTCGCGATTATTATTCCAAAATAGAATCCCACCAAAAACATTTTCATGTAAAAATGTTGCCAAGACGAGTCTACATAGCTTACCCTGTGAAAAAGTTATCAGATCTCGTATAAAGCCAAGCTCTGAAGACTACACGCTCTAAACCTACAAGCTCTATACTACACCCAGATCTCGTAGTAGAACGGGAGGTCACGACAAATTTGGTAACGATAAGGGATATGGCTGACTCTGGTTTAATAGAATAAAGAGCACCTCTCTGATGCTAAATATGTTGGTCTGCCTGCGTGGAGTGGTTGCGTTACTTAGATATGGCGCCTGAAAAGTTGGTTATCGTGACCAAAAAAAAATGATAAGGGATATGGCTGACTCTTGTTTCACAGGATTAAGAGCATCTCTCTGATGCCAAATATGTCGGTCTGCCTGCGTGAAGTGGTTGCGTTACTTAGATATGGCGCCTGAAAAGTTGGTTATCGTGACCAAAAAAAAATGATAAGGTAAATGGCTGACTCTTGTTTCACAGGATGAAGAGCACCTCTCTGATGCTAAATATGTTGGTCTGCCTGCGTGAAGTGGTTGCGTTACTTAGATATGGCGCCTGAAAAGTTGGTTAGAGTGACCAATAAATGATAAGGGAAATGGCTGATTCTGGTTTCACATAATGAAGAGCACCTCTCTGATGCTAAATATGTCGATCTGCCTGCGTGAAGTGGTTACGTTACTTAGATAGGGCGCCTGAAAAGTTAGTTACCTGGACAAAAAAAGAAAATTATAAGGTAAATGGCTGATTCTGGTTTCACAGGATGAAGAGCACCTCTCTGATGCTAAATATGTTGGTCTGCCTGCGTGAAGTGGTTGCGTTACTTAGATATGTCGCTTGAAAAGTTGGTTATCGTGAATAAAGAAAAAAATAATAACGTAAGTAGCTGACTCTGGTGTCACAGAACAAAGAGTACCTCTCTGATACAAAATTTGTCGGTGAAGTCTTGTTTGTTTTGTCGGTCTGCCTACGTGAAGTGCTAGTGTTATTTAGATATGGGTATGGCGCCTGAAAAGTATGTTATCGTGATAAAAAGTAAAATTATAAGGTAAATGACTGACTCTGAACGGCTACATCTATCGTTAGTATCCGATATTATATATACATGCCGCAGTCCACAATTGTACTACCAACAGTTTTTAGTCCAGAACAGCACAAAAATAATTACATAATTTCACGTCTATTTAAGAGTCTAGTCCTTTGACTGCATTATATCCAAAAATTGTGGTATTATAGTTGTCTAATTTAAAAAATAGTAAAATAAACTTTAGTCCATTTGTGCACTAAACCTCATTATGTTAACAGGCAAATATTTTTTCAAAACTAAAAAACACTTCACCCCCTAACTACACAACCGATTTCGTTAAAAAAATGTTCCAAATCGGTGAAGGCACCTTCAAATAATCGGTAACAAATTATGCACTTGCATAACTTTAACACGTGTGTAAATGTTATAAATGCGTATGATACGCAGGACTTTGAAATTTTGTTGAAATCAGTCAATACTTGAAGATTGAATTTATAAAAATAAAATTCCGGCGTTAACAATAATACTAATTATTGTTAACGCCGGAATCTTAAAAAGTACAACTGTTTTTGGTAGAAAGAGTTAATTTATCTGGTATTAAAAAAGTAAAAATCGAAAATTTTGTAGTTAGTACATTTGTGAACTACGGCATCAATATTAGGGTGACACAGGGTAGACAAATTCATGTGTTTGTATGAACGCACGCTACTGTATCTAAGTAACGCAACCACTTCACACAGTCAGACTGACATATTTAGCATCAGAGAAGTACTCTTCACCCTGTGAAACTAGAGTCAGCCATTTACCTTATCATTATTTTTTCATCACTATAACCAACTTTTCAGGCATCATATCTAAGTTTCACAACACAAATTTTGTATCAGAGAGGTACTCTTTGTTCTGTGACACTAGAGTCAGCTATTTATTTATTTTTTTTGTTCACGATAACCAACTTCTCATGCGACATATCTTAGTAATGCAACCACTTTACGCAGGCAGACCAACATATTTAGCATCAGAGAGGTGCTCTTCATCCAGTGAAACCAGAATCAGCCATTTACCTTATAATTTTCTTTTTTTGTCCAGGTAACTAACTTTTCAGGCGCCCTATCTAAGTAATGCAACCACTTCACGCAGACAGATCGACATATTTAGCATCAGAGAGGTGCTCTTCATTATGTGAAACCAGAATCAGCCATTTCCCTTATCATTTATTGGTCACGCTAACCAACTTTTCATGCGCCATATCTAAGTAACGCAACCACTTCACGCAGGCAGACCAACATATTTAGCATCAGAGAGATGCTCTTAATCCTGTGAAACAAGAGTCAGCCATATCCCTTATCATTTTTTTTTGGTCACGATAACCAACTTTTCAGGCGCCATATCTAAGTAACGCAACCACTTCACGCAGGCAGACCGACATATTTGGCATCAGAGAGATGCTCTTAATCCTGTGAAACAAGAGTCAGCCATATCCCTTATCATTTTTTTTTGGTCACGATAACCAACTTTTCAGGCGCCATATCTAAGTAACGCAACCACTCCACGCAGGCAGACCAACATATTTAGCATCAGAGAGGTGCTCTTTACTCTATAAAACCAGAGTCAGCCATATCCCTTATCGTTACCTTTGTCGTGACCTCCTAATCTATAGAGCCAAGATTCTTGATCTATGCGCCCTTACCGTGTGTGAAATAAAACTGCCATGCCACACGTCTACAAACTTCCACCTCCTATTCTGAGGGGAAAGGTTAGGTTTGTTTTTTTTTGTTGTTTTTGTAGTAATATTAGCTTACATACCAAATTTCAGCGTTCTAGGACTTCAAAAAGTACCTTAAGAATTTTGATGATCAGTGAGTGAATCAGTGACGAAATCGGGGGCTTTCAGACATTAATATAATCTAAAGTATAATAGCTACGATATTCACACTTTGTATTTTTAATGACTGTATTGGTGTCAATATATCTTGAAATTTTTAACTATTTAGCATCATCCAAACCAAAGTTATGAGAGTTCAAAAAAACGACGAAACATTTCAAGTAAAGGTAGGTAGTGCCCTTGCGCTCCGGTAGGCTCGTCTTGGCGGGGGCATTCTCGTGCCCCCAGATTAAAATGAATTTTAATATCCAGTAAAACTGTTTTTTTTTTAGATTTTACAACCTTCTTACTTCTTCTATTCTGAGCTGATAAGTTAATTTTTTTTTCAAAACGAATTAATTTAGAGCCTGGATCAAATACAATATCCGTAAGACGTTTCGAAATTGAAAGAGCAACGTATGTACGATTATACACACGGTCGCCAACTCTTTTACACCAATATCTACGTCTACTTTATTCAAAGTCCTTGCGATTTGTGCACAGTTACTGCCTAGGCAAATGTCAATGAAAATTGCATACGTGAGCATGAAACTTGGCCAGTCTTCCGCGATCGGATCATGGGTAGAATGGAATCCGTGTTCTGGTGAAGATTCTTCCTCTCGAACCTCCACAGCGTGCTCACGAATTGAGTGCAAGCGCTTAAAGTTCAGGGAATAGTTCATGCTCTATTACTTCCCTTGCGTGCTCACGCTGTGAACACAAGCTTTAGAGGCGTTCGGCCGAATTTTCTTACTGACGAAGCTCCCTTTTACGTTGGGTAAGATTTCTTGATTTAAGCGATTGATGAGCTCTCATTGGCACGAGAAGTACTGGCTTTAGTTGCGAAAGATGCTCATGCCGCTTCTCATTAGTTTCTAACTCTCTAACGTGAAGCTACTTCGCGGGTTTTGGTTGACGCTGATCTCTTTTTAGTTCGAAGCATAATCACTAATACTACTTCAGAATCACAGACAAGCAGCGATAACGATTGAACCAAAGTTTGCTCAACAAAATTGTTAAATTTAGTAATCAATCAAACTAAGCCAAAACTGAAAATAATGCAGTATAACCGCCGGTTCCCATTAGTGATATTTTAGGAGCCGGCGCCGGCAGCGGAGGCACTCCCTAAAAAAAGTTATCGCTTTTGAATGAACTCAAGGCACGGGTTTGCCTGCAAATATATAGCAATCTTAAATAAGTTACAAAGGAAATTTAAAATCCAACCTTAATTCATCATCATTATACGATAGCATTATACCTATAAACATATAAATATAAGCGAAAATCAGTTTGATAACATCTTGGTATGCCCCAAATAACATGCCTATTAATTCTTCAAGAATCCGCTAGATGGTGCTGTTTCATTTAATTCATTTCTACAACGCACATAAGCTAATAATGTCGTATAGAAATAATTTCTTTGAGTTTACTTTTCCTCAAAGAATTGCTTAATGACAAAAAATATTTTATTCGGTTAAATATAGTAATACTATCTCGTGACATGACAAGTTTCACCCCAATCTGATTAACGGTTCCGAAGTTATAGACCAATAATTATTTTCACAAAAATGCGTTTATCTCAGAAACGGCTGAACCGATTTTGATGCCAAACGAACTTAAAAATTCTATGAATAGTTGCTACACTCATTCTTAATATCATCAAAATTAGTTCAACGGTTCGAGAGTTATCGTGGAACATATATACATACATACAAACATACATACAAACATACATACAAACAATGTGTTTTTCGCCCCAACTTGAATTGTAGACCTTGCTCGCTTCGCTCGCTCGGTCAAATAGTATCGATACTATCGGATTAGCTCGTTGAAGTATCAGTGGGCGGGACACAGCGCGACGAACGTATGGCCGATGGAGCAAAAAGGTTCTCGAATGGCGACCTCGCTGGCAAGCGAATATAGTTATTTCTTATGTACATATTTCTTAGATATTGATATGAAACTTGTTTATCCTTCATATTTTTTATTCTGTTTATAAATATGTGTATTGTTGACGTCTCAGTCATATTCATAACACAAAGATTGTATTTCTTTATGGTTTATTATTTTATCCCTTATGGCAATGATCAGAAATATAACAATATATAAAAGTTAATTGTTTGATTTATTTATAAATATTTGATATTGTTTGTTTTATTTGAAACTAATTCAACAATCGAATAGCAAATATTAGCTTCATTAAATACTAAAATAGTTAAACTACAAACACATTCATTATTCAGGAGCTGTGTACTTTGTAGCGAGTATTGTTAAGTTTAAATAAATTCATAATTCATATCAGTCTTATTACAAACATTTGAAGTTCGTGTTTGGGTACAGTTTCATTGTGTGTTATGACGTTATGAGTATTAAACAAGAGTGATTTTTTTTATTATGTTCATTCATACAAAATTATAACATATTTATGGACCAAGTAGTAAATTGTGTCATTTTTCATTGTGCCCGGGCATTATGAATATTAACAAGCTTCTTTGAGGTAAGTAATCAATTATTATTTGATATTCTTTATTTTAAAAAAACCAAAAACTTTATTTCATGTAGTTTTTGGGCAAAAAGCTACCAATTTGGCAATTGTTTATAGGTCATATAGATAGGTTATGATGCGGGTATGGTCCCGCATCATAAACTATACCTCTACATGAGCTGGGTGGTATTCATGACTCTGGAAGAACGAGTCGGCTGATCAGCCTGATGTTGGATATTCTGTCCGATAGATGATAAGCATTATAATAATGCCCGGACGGTTTGATTATTTTAATAGTTTTCACACTACCCTCTAATTTTGGGCATTTTTCACACTGCGCGGGCATTTCTTATGTCTTATTAATCACTTGATCCAAAACATTATATTACATCATACAATTCAAAATAGGTAACCAACTTAAAAGGACCTGTATCCATCGTTTTCCAGCAACCTTGGTCAGTCAAAAAATTATATTCTTCTCATTTTAAGAAGTAGCTGCTATCTGCTATTGATACCTATTTTCTTTCAAATTATACAATATATATTGCGCATTATCTTAAATTACTCAGCCAGAATAGAAATAACAATTGATGTACATCAATACGTAGTCTGTAGGTGTAGTGTGTCCAACAATGTGTTAAATACTTGTCACAATACTCGTGTGATAACCTATAATAAATGAACACTGACAGCTTGATAACATCTTACAAACCAGTTATAATGAGCAAACAATTTAAGTGACGTGTTAAATTTAGACAATGTTTTTAAATATAACATAATGATTACCTACAACGCTGTAGTTATGACATTTGTAACATACATAGCAACACAAGAATACAGAAATACTAAAGAAATACTCCACAACACGCGACGGCAACGGTTCAATTCAACAAAACGGTGCAGTTATTCAATTTATTAAAGCGATCGTTCGCCGCAAAATGTCGCTCGGACGCCATGCCGCATTAAAGATTCCATAAACATTGTTCAGTCCAGAAATAGCAGGTCCGGTAAACACAAGTTGTAAGGTATCGACTCCGCGCGCCTGCTCAATAATGCATCGACTGATCGATAACTCGGAATGCGGGCGCAACACTATTTGGTATTGTTTATATATGATTTTTGGAGTTCGATTTTGGAATCCTCAAAAAGAGTACATTAGAGATTTGTGTTTTTTTTTACACATCAACAACAAATGTTTATTCAGTAATTAGACCTTTCAGGCACCTTACACGTCAATAATATAATTTACATTACTTGTAGTGTATATTAAATTTTTATTTATTTCAAGTAAAATCTTTCGATAGGTACCAGCTTCTTTGCAATGACTGTCGCTGAGAAGAAACGTCGAAAAAAACTAATTTTCCCAATATTGGTCGCCTACTCGCCAGAAGGGGTTTGTTAACATAGCTTTGACATAGCTAAGAACCATCTCGATCATGTTAGTTTTCAAACAAAAGAACCGCATCAAAATCGGCCCTTTGGTTTAGGCGCTACAACGCCACAGACAGACACACAGATTCCAACACAAACACGCCAAACTTATAACATCCCGCGAATTTTCTATGACATTTCTAATTCAACATCCAAGTAAATTAAATTAGGGTTTTGTTTGAAATTATTTTGCCAATTCATTTTAGTGGACTGTGCAATGTGAAATAGATATAGTTCGGTGCTATTGCTTATAAAGAATATGTAATGATAGAGTAAATAGTCCTAGTACGGTGGCTGCAGTGATATTTGTTTAGCGAACTGTGATAGGCGCCTTTAGGTCTGTCTGCCACTCAATCGCCTGAAAACCAGAAGACTCGTATTTAAGTAGGTGTTTGTCGCCAGAACCTCCCTTGGCGCAATCAAAAGACCTACACAAACCTTTGATTGAAACTTATTAGGAATAAAGAAACAAAAAACTAAAGATAGGCGCTAAAGGACTCGTATCCAAGGCAGTAAAATAATGCTTGAAAATAGCAGGTGAATTATTTTTAATATTTAACTTGTTGTGAGAACGCGAATCGAAAGTAATATTCGGTTCAATTCCAACTTTCCGTGAAAACTTCGAGGAAAAAAAGCGACCTACTTTTGAACGTTTTCGCGGTACCGTTCACCGATATTAATGTGAAAGTATGTGCATTTTATGCAGTTGTTCTATTATTTCATAGTTGCATATCTAGATGGTAAGTTCGTAACATAAGACCTTGAATGGTCTTACATGCATGACCATCTGGCACGATATCAACAAATATTATGAAATCGAAAGAAAAATTGTCAATTATTAAGTTCGTTTCGTTTTTAGTGTATGTAATTGGCCAATTCGTGGTGAGATCCAACGATTAATAGATTTTTTTAACCTGTTTCGTCTCACTGCTGGGCAAAGGTCTATAAAGATTAATAGATAAATGATTTTTAATTTTTTGACTTTTGACATGCAAATATTTATTGTTTACTTTACGGCAAAGCCTTTTACTATCTGTACGGAAAAGCAGTACTGGTACTTCTAAGTTTTTTCTTTTCTTCCAGACCAGCATGGAAGGTTTAATCTACCTAAATATACTTCTATTATGCTGTGTGGTTTCCAGCAGAGTAGAATAGGACCACTTCAAGTCCTCCCGTGGATGTCGTAGAAAGCGACTTATGAAATACAAGCTAAACAAAACTTATGAACATCAATGAGACCTCTCCAATCCATTGGGCCAGCGAGGAGAGTGTAAGCCAAATTCTCTGGCTGCTCTGGTCAAGTGTGGCTCTGGTAGTACAGGGGGGCTTTGCTCCTGCAGTGGAGACAAATGACGATGATAATGATAAAATGTACTTCTATCACTAACTGGACCCATTTGTGTACCTACAAGATCCAAAATGCTCTTCCTGTCCCATTAGAGATAAAGACATGATAGTATATATGTGTACTTATGTAAGTACATCTACTAGTGATGGCATAATCAGATGATGTAGTCGATATCGATCAATTAGAGCAGTGCATTGTCCACTTTGACTTATTAGAGCGCGGAGATCGTAATTGGGATTACTTGGCCGCCATCTTGTAAGCCGAGAATGGAGTTAGGTCATTGCCATGGAATTAATTAACGAACGTCTTTCAAAAAGATCTGACAGCATGTCGTTCATTCTTTTTATTTTAGGAAAGATTGTAAGAATTTTCCGGCGGACGGACCTTATTACAGTCCATAATTTATTATTGCATATTTGTTATAATTATAAGGTCTAACAAAATATACTGAAACTATTTTAAGAGTGAATTCAGTCCATGATACTAAACAATTTTCCCGTACCATGAAAAGTAATTTTTAGCCTCTCATACAAGTTTACCAATCAGCTAATTCGAGTTCGTATGTATTTATCTTTATCGTACTTAAATATGAGAGAGTCTCCGCTCTCCTCAGAGGGCTCCGCTGCCGGCGCCGGCTCCTAAAAAGATCACTATTGAGAACCGGCGGTTATACTGCCGGCAGCTGAAATTTAAAACACCGACTGCCGGTGCTAGCATTCAAAATTTGCCGTGAAGTGTATGTTAGGTTCGTTAGGTTTCCTGTGACCAAAACAAATCCCTAAATATTAATATTTTCACCGATTCCCTCGATCGACTTCTACATTCTACCATATACATGGAAGAAGCAGCTAGCATAGAAGATGAAGACACTATATGAACGTAAATAAATTCTATTCGAGTAGCATTTCTTACACAAGAATTCCACCCCGGTCTCATTCCCAAAGCATCTTAATCGTATAAGGGTCGGTTGGCATGCATAATATGTAAATAATATGCATATAAAGCAGCGAAGGTGTTATGAAAAAAGTTTGGAAAAAGGAAAAACACTTTTTCTTTTTGGAACTAAGTTCCTTATCGCGCGTTGCGGAAGGCGGAAAAAATTAAGACCAAAAGTTGTAACGACACTTTTTGCTATAATTGTAAGCCGTGCGGCGTGCGCGTGTTTCTGTCGTCTCTCTCTCTCTCTCCGAACTTCGTTCCATCCGGGTGTCCCTTGACACCTCAAGTTTTTTTATTTTGTTTGTTTGGTTCGCTGACTGGCTGAACAATATACAAGATTATACAAAAACAAATAAAAAGCATACAAGTGTATTACTTTATTGCTCTTATGTATGTACTTTAACAAGGCGTAGTATAGTCTAAACTTCTCTGCTGCTAATATTATAATTCGTTTGTTTTTCATGTTAGTGCTTTTGCAAGTAAAGTGGCAACGGGCTTGATCAGCGCTTGGATGGGTGACCACGTACATTGGTCAAGGCTGTCATAATAAAAAGCAAATAAAAAATAAAAATATCATTTATTGTCATACTATAGTCACTACACTACACTAACAGCTGTGGACGTAATTGAATTGTTAATTCTACTGTGTCTAGCCGAGTGTCCTGCAATATATTAACAAAACTTTGCAAGTAGGCAAAGAAATGCCTTAAGGCTCCTCCTTGCGCTAGCGACCTTGAAAACACAAAAAAATTAATTTCTCTTTCTGTAAGTGAGATTATTAGAAACCCTCATACAACTTTTTAGCTAGTATCCTGAAGTTTCATTAGAACCTCGAAAGTCATTGAAATACTATCCGGTTTAGAAACCTAAACCGGTAGAGGACCCTTAAGGCATCTGACAAAGCTTAACCCCGGACCTGAGTCATCATTTCATGGCAGTCGTTAAGCTTTGTCAGATGCCTAAAGGCTTAAAAAATCTAACACCATTGTTGGCCAAACTCGAAAAGCAAACATTGTCCTGAAGAACACTTACCGCCTCACTGCCCTTAAAACACAATAAAAAAGTTGACAGTTAAAAAGCGACAATATCGTTGTTTATAGTATAAGGGCTGGTGCTCAAATTGGAAACACGTTCTACCACAGCTCCTTATAAGGCGGGCTACACACGACACCGAGCCGTAATTGGGAGAACAGAACAGGCCAGTGTAAAGATGCGTTCCGGAAAAGGTAAAGGGAATTCCTGTTTTAATTCGAGACGGCGAAAAAATGCAAGCTTATTGCCTCGATTCTCAGTAACGGCATTCTGGTTTTGTTTTGTTTAATTAACAATATGGAAAGAGTTGAAATAACCTGTATCATGTCTACTTATGCCTTATAAACGAAATTATTTCTCTTCCTTGTCACAAGATGGCACTATAGTTAATAATTAGAACATTAAAATCTTTCATTACTATTATTTAAAGAAAGTACTAATCTAATTAAGTTGATATAACTAAAATGAAATGCAATAAATATTTTTAAAGCATATTCAACACTTTATTTGACACATTTTTGCTAGTCGTGTGTGCTGCCATCTCTGTGTGCCTACCCGCAACTATCAGTTTTGCCTACTTACGGGCCATCCTATAGTTTATATGGCGTTGGGTATCTGTTACGTTAGTGATTATAATTATATTTACCTGTACTCTCCTGCAACGTTAAAAAAAAAGGTTGTTCTATTGTAATATTACAACTAGCTGACCCGACAATGTGAAAATGTATACATTGCCTAGGCTTTGTATACAATGCCTGAATTCAACAAATTGCCGGTAACATATACCTACAACAAAAAGACAAACGTCTTAATCCCTTAAAGGTCTTAGACTGAGCTAAGGGTCTTAAAACCACGTCAAAAGACACGCTTAGCAATATGATAGGCTTGACATAAAAAAGAGAGTTAGCTACTGCCCGATATGTTTTGACCTCCTCTGGAGGTTTTCATCAGGGCGAATATGACTAGAGGACGCATTTACACGAAATCATAACATTGTTCTTAAAAATATTGATGATAAAAAAAAACAAAGAAACAATAATTTTTCAATACTAACAATAGGCTTCACCCTCAAACTACACAACCGATTTTGACTGCCGACAAACTGCTGTGCAGTTTGGCAGACTGTGTATATTGAACTTGTAATGTTTTTATAAATGAATAAACGTTATTAAAAAAAGATAAAAATCTACGGAACCACCTCGCAAGTACCCTTTCAAACAAAAAAAGAATTTTCTCAATCGGTTTAGGCGTCTTCGAATGATCAGTGAACAATACATAACAAAGAAAAAAGATTGCGACGATAGCCTCCTTCTTTTTATGAAGTCGGTTAATGACGACACCTCTTCGGAATAGTTTTATAGAATTCTGTTCCAATACAGTGGAAACTAAATATCGTGTCACAAGGCCATAGAAAACTTGGGCGCTGTTAAATTGTTTTTTTATAGATTCACTACAAAGTTATAACAACCTGCCTTTGTCCTTGGGTTGTTTCTTTATTTATCACGTGTTCTGTTATTAAAGTTCGGGTGATAGGAATGTGAGTTTTTTGTTTAGGTGCCAATGAAGTATTGGTACTAAATAAGAAAGTCGATCATTAAAATCAGAATATTTGATGCGAAGAAATTTTGTCATTGAGCGTTCAATGAATACTATAAAATATACTTTGTTTGTTGTTTGTAATAATTTTAATGTACCAAAAACCAAATAAATACAAAAAAAATTAAATAGCAAATATACAATGGCGGACGCAATGACCTTCCAGGCCGAAGCGATAAAATGGGACCATATTTACTCAATTAAAATATATTATATGATTTTATTATTATTTTGGATATCTTTATGCTTACTGTTACATTTGCTATATTTATATGAAGATTTTTAGCCGACTTCCAAAAAAGGAGGATGTTATCAATTTGTCGCTAAACTTTTAATGTTTGGATTTGTAAAATTATTTTTTGTATGAAGTTTTATACTTGTCAGGTTGTTCCATAGAATTTTTGTCCAAATCAGTTTGGGTTTGAAGTCGGTTTTTAGTTTTGAAATGATATATAGTATATATAAAATTATTTACATTGTTTAACTGTGAGTTAAACCTTAGTCCCCCAACAAAAATCTGCTTGTACCTAAACTCTATAATTCTACACCTAAATGACGTCGTTTAATCACTAAAATTGACATTGTTTTGCGAGTCCAGACATTTATTAGTCCCCGACTGACCAGTATTGGCTAGTCATGACACTGCCACATAACACAGGGTTGCCCACTCCCCTGAATTAAAACTTCCGATTCACGCAAAGAAGCTCGATATTAAAAAGCCAACCCTACGTATTGATACGAAACAAGCCTATTATCTGCGAGAGGGTGCGAGGGCCGTGCCAGGCACTGCAAGCCGTCTGCAACCACCTTTCGTTAGTTAAAACGAGAATTAAGAGGTGAAGTACTATTTTTGAAACGCGGAGTCACCTAAACGAATGGTTTTTTCTTACAAAAAACCGTAGTGACTCCGAGTTTAAAAAATGGCACCACTGCAGACTCTTTAGTTTTCACATTATGTATATAACGTGGAAGGGATTTATCCGTAATAAATCGAACCACGGGCTATAGTAGATCACTTTAATATAACAGAATTAAAATAACGGTCACAAATCCAAAAAAGAAATTCGACATTCTCATACAAATTGCTGTGGGGTGCTGCGGGGTGGCTGCATTTTGTATAGAAGTGCCGATTTTTTTATACTAAGAACCGTGATATACGGATGGTTTAAATTTTTACAGATGATTTATTTCTATTGCCGCTATATCAACAAATACTAAAAACAGAATAAAATGAATATTATTATTTAAGTCATGAAGAAGGACAAACACACACAAACACTCACAAACTTTCGCCTTTGTAAATTAGTGTGATACTTCAAATCAGTTTTTTTTCTGCGATGCTAGTGCACGCTTCGATATGTTTGTCTTACATGCCAGTATGATAATCTAAATTCTCTATGCCTTTAATGACTGACCAGTTTTTAAGCTCCATCCGCCTTTTCTTAGAAGGAATATGAGGCACTGACATCTGCCAGGTGCAACTAGATTAGTTCGTTTAGCAAGCTTTGCATTGCGCAGATAACAAGCAAGAAAAAATTCTCAAACAAGTTAATCGACGCATGTTTAATTGTTCAATCACACTATAACATTATAAGGGCGAAAGAGTTTGTTAATGTGTGTGTGTGCATGTTTTTTTACTTCTTTACGCGGAAACGGCTGGAGCGATTTTGATAAAATTAGGTAAGCAGGAAGGTGATAACCTGGATTTACACATAGGCTTCTTTAGGCGCGAGTGACACCGCGGGGCGCTAGTTGAAGATAAAAGTGTTAAAAGAGATTTTTGTCTTTCTTCAAAGCAAAAATCGTTCGAATTCGAAAGTTCAGATAGAAATGGGCTTTTAAACGTACAAACAACGTGCAGCAAAGATCGCCATTTTGGTTCAACTTATGTGCCGGGTATTTTAATTATTTAAACAAGAGAATCAATCAAGCCCAAACTTGTTGGAGTTATGTCGTTTTATCACAAAGATGCAATGAGCTCCATCATCAGATCATGCGAACTTTCTCAATCGGAAACAGAAAGTGGGTCAAATTTAACTTGCACATTTGATTACATTCAGACAAACAGACAACAGGACAGATGAAGCTAAACAAAAGCTTGTAATATAACGTTGGTTTTGGATGGTCTTTGCTTTAAGAAAAATCTTGCTTGGCCTATTTTTTTGTCATTGTCTGAGATGTAGAAGATCTTTAGTTCTTGCCTACTTCGATAACATCATTTTTATCATTTTAACCAAATTATCATCATCAACGTATTTAAGAACTATGTACGTATCGGTGAAGTATTTTCCATGCCTCCGAATCTTCAGCCAAAAGTCTGACTTTACTATGCGACACGACTTCTGCCTTTTCCTTTACTTCATCCATGAACATCTTTCTGGGCCTTCCTTGTCCTCTCCTTGCCTCGTTCTTTTCTTCTATTATATTTTTGATGAAATTATCGTGTCGTATGGTGAACTAACTGGTATCAAGAATAAATACCATGTTGCAAAAGTGCTACATTCACGCTCGGCTCTCAGCTTGTCACTCCAAAAATCGATGTTAGTAACAACGTTTTCGCCTGACGGGTAACAGCTATTATTAAAAACACCTGCTAATACAACGCACGAGGGGAGAAAAGGGATTTTAAGCCGAACTTGCTTGTAACTCTCATAAAACTGGGAGCCATCATTAACCAACTTGAAGGGTTTTTCTGTGATTTATTACCGCTAGTTCTCAATTGAAACCAACTTGAAATGTTCCTGAGCCTTTACCATTTATTATTGCTACTATTCTGTAAAATGCTGAAATAAAAACTCTAGACGACCATGTCTATAACCATTTTAATACGGAGCCTCGACATGCTCCCTTCCGTGATTCGTGAGGCCTTTTGAATATATTTAAATAATCGCGCTTACGAAGTCTTTATAATTTTAACGACGTACTGAAAATAACGGCTCATTCGATATACTACCAAATCGATCAAATTGCACGCGAGCAACATTAATGAAAGTGTACTGACAGCTTTTTTTCCATTTATCTTTCGACACCCTTAATTTAACTTGGCTCCCAAGTGCAAGTCACTGCCAGATACACATCTCGAATTGACAAGTTAATGCCTAAACAATCGAATAAAGATAGCGGTGTTTCATACGGATTGAGTGCGGCCCCAACGCGCGTCCGTACCGCCCGAGCGTCGACAATTGAATGTGCATATCAATGGGAAGACAGGTGCGTGAGGGTGGGGGGACACGCGAGGGGGGAGCGTTTGAATAAATTCGCGCGAAATCGCAACGAGTAGGCCTGCACATTTCCATGTCAAACGTGCACCGCTGTGGTGGGATGCTTGTGAATTTTTAACAATGCATAGTTGTTCGCTCTTGTCGGATAGTTTCGGGGCGGGTTCAGAATGCGATTTCCGATCCTATACCGTATTTATAGATCGAACATGAAACGAATATTTCAGCACATCAGCGTTTTACTGCCCATTTTAGAAACTTCGTTCACGCATGGACTTAATTTCTTTTCTCCTGAAATTGTATTTTAATAACATCGTAAAACCCCTAGATAATCCGTCTGTGCATTACCACAAGAAAGCCGAAGGTGTCGTGAATTAAGACCTCATCTTTATGCGAATTTAAAAAGGGGAATGCAGAAGCGGCTTATATCCTATTAATTCTATCGAAATTCCACCATAATTATTCGCCAAAGGTACCCGTGAAGATGCCTCGAAAACCGTAACCAACGTTTTACGATTCTCCGATGCTTTTGGAAACTACACGCGTATGCAAACTTGGACTTAATCCTTTGGGGCTAAGGGCTATTTTTGAGGCGGGTGTAAAACCGCTGAGAGATGGCTTAGGACAGGATAAGCCGATTTCAAAGAACACGTGATCAGATACTGATTGCTTTCAGCGACCCCCCAACGTCGATGCGAAATCATATTTTAATATTGTGAGTGAGGGCGCATTTCGCTAGATTAAATATAAATTGTATCCTTTTGAGGCTGCTGAGAGACTGACAAGAATTTTGTAGATAGCAGACTAATTTAATTCTTAATTATAAGTCTATTTTATCTCTGATAGGCAGCGGTTTCTGTTTAGGGTATACGATGTGGAATAAACACAATAAACATTAAAATTTTGTCGAAATTGTGTTATATGTAAGTACTGTCAACATTTTTTACCTATTTGGAGTCGAGAATACCCTAGGATGAAGAGTTGTGCCTGCTGACCTCTAAACTTAATTAAGAATATATTCACTGCACACTAACAATTCTTTTTTCTAACGATGTAGACACAGCTTAGGCTGTACGACCCAAAGGCCACTCTTTGTGTGATGATAGGCGTAAATAAATTTATTTCTATATATTAAAATTAAAACACAGAAAAAAAACAGCGGTAAATTTAGTACAAATAGTATAAATATTCGTTGTTTTTCCAATATTGATTTTGATGGAAATAAATATATATGATTATCCTAATCCTACTAATATTATAAATGCGAAAGTGAGTTTGTATGTTTGTATATTTGTTTGTTACCACTTGACGCTCCAACCACTGAACCTTTTAGATGAAATTTGATAAGGATATAGTTTGAACCCAGGGAAGGACATAAGATAGTTTTTATCCCAAAATGTTCACGGGGAGCGAAGCCCACGGGCACAGCTAGTATTGTATAGTATAGTAAATAAATAGATAAAAAGGCAATATTAAAATGAAATTGGAAGAACGTTCAATAAATTATATTATAATGTTTGTCCCTTCAAGCTTTATTCACCGATGAATATGTAATTGAGGCTTGACTGAGTATGTTATTAAATTGCTATGAATATCATTAATTTGTGTCCATTGAAAGTTACTTAAATTTTCATCATGTAACATCAAAATTAATCATTTATGGCCCGGATACCTCTACTTAATTAAGTACATATGCTATTAAGTTTAATATCAAAATCGTTGCTTCCCTAAATATACTAATATCGAAATTTTCACAGATGATGTATTTCTGTTGCCGCTATAACAAGAAATACTAAAAACAGAATAAAGTAAATATTTGAATGGGGCTCCTATATAACAAACGTAATTTTTTATAGATTATCGTAAGGAAACCTTTGTGTTACCGAGTTCGACTCGCACTTGGCCAGTTATTAAGTATAATTAGGTAGACTGTTACTGAATAAATATTGCTCGTTTAATTGATTGCCTTTTAATTTTAAGCATCAATATACTTGAATAAAAAACTTGAGAGGTGTCGCATCAATATACTTGAATAAAATACTTGAGAGGTGTCAAGGGACACCCGGATGGAACGAAGTTCGAGAGAGAGAGAGAGACAGACAGAGAAACACGCGCACGCTGCACGCCTTACAAAAAGGAGTCGTTACAACTTTTGCTATAAATTTTCCGTCTAGATCCTTCCGCAACGCGCGATAAGGTACTTTGTTCCAAAAATCGAGATTGGTTTGGCCTAGGTCAAACCTAAAGTATTTAGGCTAAACTAAATTGTCCTAGGCTAAACTAGAATATATGCACGACACGCTTAGGATAAACCCGTTTGGCCCAGGACAAATTAGTTTACTACTTACTTACAAAAGGCAAGACGCACCCTCTTTCCGTCCTCATCACCCCTTTATCTATTTTAATATAACTTGCATAGTAAATATACAGCTAATAAGTTTCCTTCATCAAAAGCCCGGTTTTCAAATTAAAAGTAAACAAGCTCACTCGTTAAAAGTAATTGCATAATATTGAATAAGATTCACTCGAGTTGCCAGCAAGTACGTCGATAACTCCTCATTAAGCGGGAAAATATCTAATTTTCCCTACCTCCACGTTTACTATGAAAAATCCAAGAAAAACTGCCCCCGTCATTTTTGCAATAAAAATGTGGTACAAGTTTAAAGAGGCCGCGACTTTTATCATATTTATTTTATATAAATATATTCATAAAAACCTGCCTTTAAAAATTAGTCTTGCCAGTGGAGTCAAGTATTAACAAAATGGTGGCCTAGGATGGGGATGGGTTTAAGAATTGTCGGACATCCTACAATGAGATGGTTTGACAACATAGTCAAAGTTGCGGGTGGATGAAAAAAAGGCCTATGCTCAGCAGTAGGCGAAACAAGGGCTGAGATAATGATGATGATTAAGTTGAGTTCGCTACCAATGTAAAGAGTGCAGGCTTTTAAAGAATTTGAGAGATGAGATCAGCACTCCTCAAATAAATAGCATTTTTGCTGTTATTTTTCCTTATTTCTAATTAAATCTGTAATTTGTTACCTGATTATTAACCTTGATTTTCAACATATATTTAAAATCATAATTAAAAGCATGTATGTTACGTTATATAACGATATAAAAGAAATACCTAAGAAAAAGCATTAGAGAAAAACGATAAAATATTATATGTTAATAATTCTATAAATACTCTTTTTTAACAAAAAGACTACAAAAAGCTTTCTTTCCTTGCAATAAATCTCAGCTAAATCGCTCATCTGTGATCCGTCTGTGTTTTGCACCACGCGCAAAGCTGAAGCGATTAAGATCCGGGGCTCCAGTGCTCATATTCGAGGGCCTTAAGATTTGTTAATTACTGGAAACATTAAATTTAACTACCGGCCGCCATAATAAAAATCCTTCGCCCAAGAATTCCCCTGAAAAGTTATTGTTGGGAAAAAATATGAATTCCTTCGCTTGAAACGTTACTGAAGTTTGAATGATTTACTGTCGGTAACGGAATATAGGGTAAGATTATAGCATACATTTGGAAAACAAGCTGTATCGGAAAAACTTGTTCGTTTTTATTTGCGATGAAAACAAAATGCGAATTGCGGTTTCTATATGAAGTTTTAAGAAAAGTCAATACATATTGTAAAACTAGAGGCAGCGTGCGGCTTCGCCCGCGATAACCACACGAGTGAAGTCGCAGGCGTGATGCAATATAGCCTATAACCTTCCTCGATAAACGACCTATCTAATACCGAAAGAATTTTTCAAATCGGATCAGTGTTTTCTGAGATTAGCGCGTTTAAACAAACAAACAAACTGTTTAGCTTTATATATAAGTATGGATATATGGATATGGATATGACAAACTTACACTGACTGAAATAGCCTCAAAGATAGATAATAAACTTTTTTTTACATCTTAACGCCTATTTATATACTTTTAACTGGCTTAGGATTTAAGGTAATCGATATTTGTCATATTTCAGAAACGCTGATTGTCTCGTTAATATTTAAAAGTAAAAAGGATATACAAATTTATTACACGTATGTACTGATATTAGGTAGTTGTTCCATGCTGGTCTAGAAGATCAGAAAAAAACCAGCTGCTTTCTTCCTATAAGGAATCAAGGCAATAAATTGGGAGAATCTGAATCATATCAGTAGGCTATGAGGTTGGCGACCTTTCGCTATTTAAAAAAAACTCGAGAGATGTCAAGGAACACCCGGATGGAACGAAGTTCGAGAGAGAGAGAGACAGACAGTTACAACTTTTGATCTTAATTTTTTCCGTCTAGACCCCTTTCGCAACGCGCGATAAGGAACTTCGTTCCAATAAATAAACAAATAGGGACAAATTACACTGATTGTGCTAATCCCAAAGTAAGTTCGAGACTTGTGTTATGGGATACTGGGACTAACTCAAAGATACAATATTTTATAAAAAAAGGCAATTTTTCAACTTTCACTGACCGAGAATTGAACCCGCAACCTCTGGGTAGCGAACTATCATGGTGACCTCTACGCTACGGAGGTCGACACTCATTTTCATTTTCACTTTTTCGACCTTCACCATTTAGGTCTAACGGACTCTGTCTACCCCTCAAGGATTAAGACGTGATTCATGTATACGTGATATTATCACGTAGTGTATATATTAGTTCCTAGAATCACGTAACTGCACCTCTCGCAACGTGTCTACATCAACACATAGGCGGGTGTACATAGGCTACATGCACAGCGTGGCAGGTCATTTATCTCTGTCTGCCCGGTGTGCCCCGGCTTTACATTGGGCTTGTTGATAGCACGGCTAAGTGAAACGTCTGTTAGATTCCACGGAAAAAATGTATGTAGAGCGGCATTGATATATATTACATAGACCAGCTATCTCAAATGTTGGCCCCTGTTCTATTTTTGAAAGATGGCGGCGGGAATTTTCACGCCTTCAAAAAAGGAGGAGGTTATTGATTCGAATTTTATGTTTTTATGTTTGTTCCCGATGATGATTTTATTTACTGATTACTCGAAGATGCCTGGACAAATTAGGAAAATTCTTGTTTTATTTGAAGTACTTGTCATATGGTCTGGTCCTACAGAAATTTTATCAAAATCGATTGTGTAGTTTGGGGGTGAAGTCGGTTGTTAGTTTCGAGAAATTATTGAAAACAAACAGTCAATAGCAAGCGACTAAGTGAAGATAATGGATATAGCTACAATAGGCATGACGAACGGAAAAATATTGTTGTCCCATCGGTTAGCTTATCAAAACATATTGTACACGTATTTTTTTTATTTTCTTTGAGAAACAAAAAACTACAAAGATACAGCGCATTTAAATTTAGCATGACGTCACGGCTAAATACGATTTTTGCTTAGCGGTGACGTCGCCCACTCCGGAACGTTGATGCTCCGTACCTTTATAAATTTTTACTTTTTTTAGTAACCTGTAAAATATGGGTCCTGAATTTGGAATAATCCAAAAGACGGACTAATAACAATCATACTTTTCTGACCCTGTCGTTACTCCAAACGGGACAAAACAGTAATATGTGGTGTCTTCTCTAGTACTTTAATACATAATAGCTCTTTGTAAAGCGGGCTTTTTGTTGCGAATCCTATTTATGCATTAAGTGGTATAGACCCTGAATTTGCTTTGTGACGGTACTTACTTTTCTAAATGAAAAGCTGCGGATCATAATGTAGGTATTATATAACATACAGGGTGAATTTTGTACAGTGGTTTTTGGATCTTGTGACCTTGGCCCTTGCTCCGTCTGCTTAGAGCCAAACACCTAAATATATCACACTTATCACACATATATCCTACTAATATTATAAATGCGAAAGTAAGTTTGATATTTGTTTGTTTGTTTCCACTTCACGCTTCAACCTCTGAACCTATTTAGATTAAATTTAATATGGATATAGTTTGATACCCAGGGAAGGACATAGGACAGTTTTTATCCCGAAATTCCCACGGGGAGCGAAGCCCACGGGTACAGCTAGTATATTATAAAGGCGATGGTTTGTGAGTGTGTGGGTATGTTTGTTTCTTGACG
This sequence comes from Acrobasis consociella, assembly GCA_963555685.1. Classification (NCBI taxonomy): domain Eukaryota; kingdom Metazoa; phylum Arthropoda; class Insecta; order Lepidoptera; family Pyralidae; genus Acrobasis; species Acrobasis consociella. The sequence continues at coordinate 20,214,815 of OY743110.1, read as the reverse complement.
CGCAAACGGCTGAACCAATTTTGATACAATTTGGTATGCAGGAAGCTGACACCCTGGATTAACACATAGGCTAGTTTTACCACGGGTAACTACGCGGGGCGCAGCTAGTTCCCGATAATCTTGATGTCTGTAAAAACAAGAAAATAAACAGTTAACAGTTAAAAGACTTCATCATCGTCATCATTTCAGCCGCATGACGTCCACTGCTGGACATAGGCCTCTCCTAAAGATTTCCAAAATGACCGATCCAGAGCAGCCTGCATCCAGCGCTTTCCAGCGACCCTGGTCAGGTCATCTGACCACCTTGTTAGTGGGTGCCCTACGCTTCGCTTGCCAGTAAGCGGTCGCCATTCAAGAGCCTTTTTGCCCCATCGGCCATCGGTTCGTCGCGCTATGTGTCCCGCCCACTGCCACTTCAACGTGCTAATCCGCTAGGTTATGTCAGTGACTATTGTTCTCCTACGGATTTCCTTATTTCTGATTCGATCACGTAGGGAAACACCGAGCATAGCCCTCTCCATAGCGCATTAAGCGACCTTGCGCTTTCTAAAAGACTTGACTTTCAAGAACGCCATCTAGTGATGAGTAGCAGAATTACATATTCCAATTGATGTCCTTAGCGCCATCTCTTTATTTGCTAAAAAACACGACTTTCAAGCGTTAACCCCAATAATTTTTAAACGACTTAAAATTAAACATAGCTGAAAACCACCGCAAGGAAACTTGCTTTCACGTAAAAAAACCGCATCGAAACCGGTCCATCATTTCGAAAACTACGATGCCAGCCTCAGACATACATTCGCCTCGAACCTATAACACCCTTCTTTTTGTAAAAAGACAACACTTTAAAGGTAATACAAAACGATGTACATATTCCACGAGATTCTTGGACTTCTGAATTTCAGGTTTAAATCTTTCGTTTCTCAAGGGTCTTCTTCTTCTTATCGTGTGTGTTAGTGACTAACACTAGTGTCAGTTTTTAAACCGCCTTAAAGGCCTCTGACATGGTTTTAGGTAACGACCAATGTCAAAGACAGTGACCGGGACCGACGGCTTAACGAGCCCTCCGAAGCACGGATCATCTTACTTATTAGACAATCAGGTGATCAGCCTGCAATGTCCTAACCAAACTAGGACAACAACACAAAGTCGTTGCCCCCGCCGGGAATCGAACCCGCAACCTCCGGGTAGGAGCCGAACGCTCTAACCACTACACCACGAAGGCAGTCTCTCTTTCTCAAGGATTAAACCCATAAACTCTAGCAGTAACCCACTTGTATCATTAGGGTACCCGGTTCTGGGAGAGCAGCTTGAATTACTAATGACTTTGCTAGATTTTCGGTCTATTTTACAAGCTTAATGTTAGCCTGACCCCGTTTTGGAGTTCCATTGTACTGCATCGTTCATTTGTTTGTTGGATAACTTGTTTTATATCTACGCAAAAAATAAATCTATATAGAATAGAATATGAAATTCAAACGTTTGTCTAGGTAATAAGAAACTTTTTTAAATTAATCTTACTAGACTTGTGATAAAATGATAGCGGCTTCGCTTTTTTGACTTCTTAGTCTTTCTCATTAGGCAATTTATGTTTGTTTGTTAACTCGTTCGCTAACATAATATATTATAATATATCAACATTGTATTATATAGAATTTATTAATTAAAAAAGACATAACAATAGACAAAACCCTTTTGGCGAGTAGGCAACCAATACTGTAAATAAGTTCGGCATTTCTTGTCAGTATTTGATAACCTCAGAAACTTTTAGTCCGATTTTGATGCGGTTGGCACTAACATGTAGAGCATTTCTCTGGGAAGCTTTACATGTATTATACATAATCGGGCAAAACGGGACGGGCCAGTTACTAAAAATTTCAAAATAAAAATAAAATGGGATGGTTTATTTGAATCTCAAAATGACTTTTTTTGAAACGACTGTCTACGTATTGCCGTTACTCTGTAGTTGACATGAAAATATAAGCGTCGGAAGGAAAAAGCAAACGCAAAATAGTTCCATTTATTCGGAATCTTGGAAGTTAGTTCCTTAATTATAAAATGCTAATGCCGCTACTGCGCTAAGTCGGAACTTATAAATTTTTCCAATTTAACTGGCGGGAACTAGCGCTTTTTAATATGACGGTAATGAATACCGATTGATATTGTTTGTCACTAGATTTTGAATTGATTTCGAGAAATCAGCATGGAGACCTGAATTGTCCCTTTTATATCATTTTTTTAACCACTGGTATGGAAAGATAGTATCACATTATATTACTATAGTTTTGCTAGTCGCATTAATTAAAATTATTTAGTTATTTATTGAATTCGATAAAAAAAAGAAGAACCAATTTACCTACCTAATTGTGAAATAAAAAAAACTATTAGCACCAGTATTCGTGACTTTATTGAAAGGAATTGAATCATTTATTTGCTTGATATATATATCTGAAGTCAATGTCTAACTAAACTGTATGCTAAACTAAAAATTATGAATATATTTGCATTTTCATAATTTTTCCATTAATTTTCGAAAAGAATCAACAATATCGTTTATTTTTCTACTAGCTGCGCCCCGCTGTATTACCAGCGGTTAGAGTAGCTTATGTGTTATTCCAGGGTGTCAGCTTTCTGCACACCAAATTTTATCAAAATTGGTGTAGACGTTTGCGCGTGCAGAAGTCACAAACACACACGCATACACAAACTTTCACCCTTATAATATAAGTCTGATTTAGCCAGCATGGAAACTAAAACTTATTAGTTTTACCAACTCACATCACATTTTATAGCCAACCTAATCCTAGGGTGGTCCTTAACCTACGCCAACGAATATTGTTCATATCCAACAATATAAAATGGCCGCCGGAGGCAGGAGAATGCGACTGGCGCGCCATATTCGGCCGCCATCGGCTCCCTAAGCGGCTAGGCCGTAAATGGACGAGGTCCAAATACGTAGACGGCCTGCGGCGAACGGGTTAAGTGACACACGTTTTGAGGCGTTTTGAAATGTATCCGAACGTAACTAGAGTTATTGTTAAGCGGGTATTGTTGCCGGTATATCGTGTTTTTGTTAAGGTATAGAGGTAAATTCACAATGTGTAAGGAGAAAGTATCGCTTTATTTAAGGCGAATTCGAGGACTATAAATAAAATAAAAAGTTTTGAACGTAGCATAGAATTTGTTGTGATTGCTCGAATATATTAACGAACTCAATGTTGATAACTTATCTCTGTCTATAAGTGTTAGTCTAGTAATCATATAATAACTAAAAATGTACGTTGTAAAATCTAGAGTGATTTAATTAGGTACAGCAAGAGGGAAATTCTTATAAGTTTTTAAAAATAAAAACCGGCTTCACCCCCATACCACACAACTGATTTTAATAAAATTTCTATAGGACCACCTGACAAATATATCCTTGCAAACGAGAAAAAAAATTCAAATTGGTCGAGGCATCTTCGAATAATCGGCGAAAATACATAAAAACGATCGCGATGAATTGATAAGCCTCCTTTTTGGAAGTCGAAAACACTGACAGTAAATAAAGGCAATTTTTTTTTTAATTTTTAAAATACATAAAATGACAAATGTCTTGTCACTTGAATTTGTAAGACGATTTTTCTTTCACGCTCACACAAATCCATATTACATCGGTCAAACGTTATCACTCCGCAAATCGCGGACTGAGCCAATACCAGTAAGATCGCAATCTAGAAACGTAATATCCTTTGGCGAAGCTCTTATTTCGGTAGCTCATACAGTCGTCTAGAAAAAATTTAATGCTGGCTGTCAGAACGTCCGCGAATGCCATAAATCATAGTGACGCGATCTACTTGTTGATCTGACTGGGCCTTAATGCGAACTCGAAAGAATGAAACCTTATTTCGTGACATTCAGACGATCCCATTCTATTATTAAAGGGATAGCTGCACAAGGTTATAAATTTGAAAAGAATTGTGGATTCAATCGAATTCAATGACTTAATTTTCTTTATAGCCCCAGATCAAAGAGAATACCTAACTGGTTTTTTAGGGTTCCATACCCAATGGGTGAAAATGGGATTACTAAGACTGTCGGTCTGTTTATCTCTCGGTCTGTCTGTCTGTCACCAGGCTGTATCTCAGAACCGTGAGCTATTCAGTTGAAGTTTTCACAGATAGTGTATTTAATGTTGCCGCTATAAAAACAGAATAAAATAAATATTTAAGTGTGACTCCCTTAAATCAAACGTGATTTTTTATAGATAATGGTTCGGAACCCTTCGTACGCGACACCGACTCGCACTTGGCCGGTTATTTTTAAGTACATTCAAGCATGTCGTAATCAAGTTACTCGGAAATTGCAGTCTTTACAAAACTTCATAAATAATCATATTAAATATTTTATTACAATTTTGAGAAACATTTTTATCCCCAATAAGGTACATGTCCGAAGTAGTGGCAGTTTGGTATACCATGTAGAGGTAAAGCCACTTTAAATCATCCATTTTCGTACCTCTTACTCAAGTTACCTGCATACTTTATAGCATAATATTTAAGGATCAAGTTAATATAATATGACAACTCCTTTTAAAGAAACCAAAAATATCACCGTAATAATTGAGAGAAATTTATTCGGAGAGAATTTGCGGTCATAAGATTTTTAACTTGTTTTGTTGATTTTGACACTTTTTCTAAACGTCAAAACAAACATTTTCTTAGGGATTTTCATGAAATACAAAAGTGCCAGTTTTTCTGCATTAATAAAATCATGTTCAGAATGGATACACTAACATAGTGTTACGATTTTAACCGACTTCTAAAAAAGTAGGAGGTTATCAATTCGCGCAACACTTTTTTTATGTATGTTTACCGATTATTCAAAGAGCTGGCACCAATAGCGAATATTCTTTTTTATTTTTGTTGTTTGATTTTTTTTCGTGTGTGTAAGTGGCCAACACTAATGTCAATTTTTCAGGCTGCCTAAAGGCATCTGACATAGCTTGACGACTGCCATACAATGATGACAGCTGGGACCAACAGCTTATACGTGCCTTCCGAAGCACGAAGGAGCTTGAGAAATTTTTGTGCCACTTGTGGTCACCCATCCAAGTGCGGACCACGACCGGCGTAGCTTTACTTGCGAAAGCGCTAGCAATGCGCAGGCCCGCCGGGCAACCGAGCTCTTCAAATTTTAAAATTATTTTTAACATTTTTTTTTTTTGTTTGGAAGGGAATACTTGCTCCCATATGGTGGCCCCATAGAAATTTTATCAAAATCAGTTGTCTGTCTGGGGGTTAAGTTTTGTTGTTGTTGTTATTTTTTTTAAGTTTGGGCGTTTGTTTTAAAAAATTGTATTTTATGAACTGTACCGAATAATTTATTTTTGACCCAGTTACCCAATTATAGTACTAGATATAAAAAAGATCTAAAGTTTTATCTGAATCTCAAGACCCTACTTGGCTTTGTTGCTTAATTTTTATTCACGATCCGATTGCCAAAGTACATATTTCGATATGGCACTCAAATTGGAAAAAGATGAAAGATTATAACAATGTCTTTTACGATGGCAATAAAAGTTATTGAGTTAGTTTTATTAGTGTCTAAGATTGCCAAATGCTTTGTAGCTTGAGATCTGCGATATATCGTGCGTAATATTCTTGTTTGTACGTTTATTGCTGCGATAAATATTTTTTCAATTTAATTTTTATGTCAAAGTAAATAAAATTGCGTGATGTTATCAATATCTTTGGCCTTCTTTCAAGAGAACTTTAAAATACTAATTTTTACAGGTATTTCTTTCTTATCATCACGCTTCTTCAGGCCCACTCCAAGTCTTCCCGTGGACGTCGTAGAAGGCGACTAAGGAATTTCAAGCTTTACATACGGCCTCTCCAACCCGTCTGGCCAGCGAGGAGAGTGTAGGCCAAATCCTCTGGTTGCTCTGCCCAAGTATGGCTCTGGCAGTACAGACTACAGAGAGGGTTGTGCTCCTGCAGTGGAGACAAAAAAGTCCTAATGATAATGTTGATGCCCTTTAAAACAAAAGAAAAGAATTTTCTATCAAAATAAATTACATGACCAAAATAAAACCTCCTCTCTTTTTCTGGAAGTCAATAAAAAACAAAGTATTATATTTAGACATCACATACAGATACATTTTAAGTATACTTGCCTAAATATAAAAAATGCAGGTCAAAACTATTAATTATCACGAAATGTCATCAAGCAAAAACTGTCCGCAAAGGAGCGTATGCAAGAATTCCATTAATCACAGCTAAACAATATAACACTGTATTTTCGAGTATAAACATTCCTTGTTTTTGTTATAGTTAAATGTCACGATGTTCTAGAATTTGTGGAATATAATTTGCAAAGATGAAGCGGTCAAGGAATATGAGCTAGTCTGGATCAAACCAATTAGATCGATTGTAAAGTTTTTAGTTTTAACTAACAAAAAGTCTGTGTCTTACGTTAGTTTTAATTGAAAATTAAGCAATAAAACTTATGCAGTCTTATTACAAAACGCAGACTAACTTTGTTACTAGGTTTAAACTATTATCCAACCAAACCAAGTTGCCATCTAGAAATATGACAAAATCCCATCTGAAAATGTCAACTTGATTTGGTCGGATAATGGTTTAAACCTAGTTACAAAGTTAGTCCTCTTTTTATAATAAAACGGATTGTCATTTTCCAAGACAGATACCCGTTGCAACTTGAAAACACAAGTATCCATGTTGCTAAAGTCATTGGTTCTATAGCCTAAAGCCTCACCCAGTAAGGCATAAAGACTTGGTCTACAATGAAGTTATGGCAACGCAAATCGTGAAATGCCACACATATTTAGCAAGTCCTTATCCAGTACATATTTTATGTCGTAAATCACTACTTATAGTGCACCTATTCTATTAAATCTTCCATGTTAGTCTGGGAGAATATAAAAACGTATTTTTGTACTAACTAATGTATTTCTCTAACAGCAAGTCCTAAAAACAGAATAAAATAAATATTTTAATGAGCTCCCATACAACAAACGTGATTTTTTTATAGATAATGATACAGAACTCTTCGTGCGCGAGTCCAACTCGCTCTTGGCCGGTTATTAAAATCAAACATGAGTCAAATATGTCAAGGGGTTGGGACATTTAGGGTTAGCGAGTTCATAAGAAAAGACTAAAAATATATCTATTGGAAAAATAATATATTTTATTTAAGTTGACATACGAGTATATAAATTGTTTGTTTTAATAGTGTTATAGGATGTTAGTTTTAAGTAATTCCAACACAATGAAAATTTGTTAAATGGAAGTAATAAATGAAATGAATAAAATTACACTTTGGGGCGAATTACTACATTATATGTATATCAGTATGTTTGTGTGTATCTCGTAAATCTCAACTTATCGTGCACCTTCTCTCGTAAAGACAAACGGGTCGACATATGCATTGTGTTGGCTTCAGAAATAGCAATCGCCTGATCTTTGACTCGGCCGTATCGGAAGGACATGACTCAACTGCGTATGCGCGTTTATGCCTTATTATCTGACGAACCGCTCGGACATTGCATGGTTAAATTAATCACATTATAATTGAGTAAATATCCTCTCAATCTATCGCATAATCATATTCATTCTTGACTGGATGGGACTTATCATTTTCAGATTATCTATTCATTAAAATGTTTAGCATTTTCAGTCCCTTGTCCATCCATCGATTGATATAGTACCAAGTTTCTGGAAGAAAAGAAAAAACGTAGAACGTACCAGCTGCTTCTCTTCCCGCGCAGATCTTAGTACATATATGGATTAAACTCATTAATTACTTGTGTAGGTAGTTTATATCTTTATGTGATCATATCGTCATAATTCATTTTTATCTACGGCGTTTCCTTGAGGCCGCATTACAGTTTGATCGATGCATCAGATACGAAGTTCGAAGGAAACATGTTTAAAACAAGACGCATTTTTAAAAGCAAATTAAAAAGTAAAATGGACGCTTTGATTTCATTCATCGTTATTCACCGCTCGACACGACTAGAAATTATTAGAAAAGATCTATTGAGGAATACAAAACGCGGGCGCAATCGGCGACTATCTGTCGTGAGGTTATCCGGCTATCGGCTTCCGATATCGGGCACGTGCGGCGCGGTTGCGCACGACATCGTCTCACGACTGTCACAGCCATAGAGTAAACTAGAGTCCGCCAGAGATTAAAAAGTCATCCGTCATTCCAATTTTAAATGCTAACATGCGCTATCCCTTCCCGTGTATGTCGTAGGAGGCGATTTAGGAAATACAAGATAAACAAAGCTTATATTTTTCTTTTTATTTAGTTCTCCAACCTGTCTGGCCAGTGGAGAGTGTAGGCCAAATCCTTTGGCTGCTTTGGCCAAGTATGGTCACAGAATAAATGTACGGCTTTGGTAGTACTGCGAAGGTCGTGCTCGTGCAGTGGAGACAAAAATACCTGATGATAGGATAGGTCATAAAAAATAAAAGATTATGACGAATTGATAAACCCCTGAGGATGGATATGGTTTCCGGCAAAGTAGAATAGGACCACTCCAAGTCTTCCCGTGGATGTCGTAGTACAGAGAGGGCTCTAGTAAGTACAGAGAGGATCGTGCTCCTGCAGTGGAGATTAAAAAAGACCTGATGATGATGATGATGATAAGCCTCTTCTTTTTGGAAGTCAGTTAATATTGATCCGAAGTTTAAGACTTACTTATTATTATATCATTTGATTTGATTCTTTAATTCTGTCACTAAGCACATTCAATGACCTAAGTCGTTCTTAGATCTTCGGTCGCAGCGTTCGCAGATTCGCGGTCACGCGCAGCAGGGTTAACATTCCATTTTCAAATTTGGTTGATTTATCGATGCTTTGACAGATGGAATTCGAATTGTTCTCGTGCGGCGCACGCTCGGCATCCGCGGTCCTTGGACGTGGTTCGTGTATGACTTTATTACGAGTGTATTGGAGCATGGCGAGCGACTTTGTTCGATGTTTTCATGTATGACAAGATTGACAAATACATATCTACTGCAACTGTAAACTATGGTTGACTGGGAGAAAATGCTTTTAGCATTGAGTCCGCCATTTGTTAAAAGTATATTTGTACTTTGGAACAATAAAGTTTGATAAAATAAATAAATACATAATCTGTATGATTCTATTTTTATAACCGACTTCCAAACAGGATGATGTTATCAATTAGGCGTGATTATTTGTTTTTTTTTTGTATGTTATCTAATTATTCGTTTGATAGGGTATACTTTAGAAATGGTCCCATAGAAATTTTATCAAAATCGGTTGTGTAGTTAGGGGATGAAGTCCGTTTTACAGTTTTAAAAAATTATACTTGAAGCCACTTGAGATATTTACTACCAAAATATCCGCATAAAACAGAATTTAATATAATTAATTTCCATTTTTCAAGTATATTTTTATTGCTCACCTATTATAACGCTACTTTGGTTTATAAAAAAAGAAAGAAAATTACTTTACTAAGTGCAAATTTACGGGTGTTACAAATTTATTATTAACTAACATAATATATTAAGTGCTTAAAATTCTTATTACATAATAATTTAATATATTATGTGTATTCAATTCTTATGTTAGAATTACATACTACGTTTTAATTATAATTATAAATTACCTTTGCAACAACGCAGACATATTTTCTAATTATAAACAAATTCAAAAACGGTCATCAAATCCTTTAAAGTAAGTAATCAAAGAACACACCATTTCATTGTAATATTCCCATTATACGTGCCTCCCATTAATTCTATGATTTTATGGGAATTTTCACAATTTCTCGTCTCAACGACCGCCCCACAAGGAAATAATAAACACCCGTACGTCGAATAGGTTTTTACCTTATTTCTGCGTTATTTGCGTAGATTTCGTGAGAAGGAAAAAATAAAATTGATACAGAACAGTCATCTACATAATTATGTGAACGATGTAGGTACTTAAGTAAAAAAAAATGGAAATTTATGGACATTTTAAGGACCTGCGAAAGAGTTTAAGGACAATCTTATTTTTCATTGAGGTCCACATTCGAAAGCTTGTCAAACTAAAAAAAATATTTTGTAGTTACTTTTTACCTTCAGAATATCACCTAGTGTCTGTAGTTTCTAACTTAGGATATGCGAGAGAATTAAATCAATACTGATTTCTTGTAAATAATATAAAGATTATAATGTTACATATATGTAATGTATTTATTATATTACAAAATTTACTTTAATTTGACTTAAGTCAAACCCTTTTGTAAATTTACAAAATGAGGAGATTCTTAATAATTCGACAAAATCTTTTATGTTTGCCAGACATTTCTACCACAAGCAGTCTAATGCAGTCGTGAAACACTATAATCAAAAAGCGCTAGTGAAGTAAAAAGAAAAAGAAAAACGATCTCATTTCTAAAAAAGTATAGGGTCTTCTTCTGTAAATTAACTATTTTCTACGGGAAGAGCCGCGGGGCAGAGCTATGCGTTGTTATTCGAAAAAATATTTCTGCTTTTCGACTTTACGACATACATGTTTATTTGTGAACTGGCCCTGGCTGTCTATTGTGGCCAATGAGTTGAGTATGTTTTGCCGTCTATTGAGATGTCTAGAGCGACAGCTTTTGTGTCTATTAATATTATGTCCATTATTTGAATATGCATTGTATTTTTCTCGTCTGTTTATACACGAGATTTTTATAAGCCACTAGCAATAGCGTGCATTTCATACTTTGTCTACCCTTAATATGCAGTCGTTCTCTTAATTTACGTAAGATATGTGTCTACCCTGTCAAAAATATTTGTACACGTCACTGACAACTAGATCTTAATATGTATTACGTAAAAACCGGTCAAGTGAGAGTCTCCTACATGAAAATAATTTTTTCGTATTTCGATATTCACCTTGTTGGGTTTGATTGATTTTTATATTAAAATAAAAAATCCGGGGTCAAAAAGAAATTATCGTGACCTTACATATAAAAGACTAGTTCTACCCGCGGGCTTCGCTCCCCGTGGGAATTTCGGGATAAAGAGTACCCTATGTCCTTCCTTGAGTCTCAAACTATATCCGTACCGAATTTCATTCAAATCGGTTCAGTAGTTTAAGAGTGAAGAAGTAACAAACAAACAAATATAAAAACTCACTTTTGCATTTATAATATTATTAGTAGGATAGTAGGATAGGATAATAAAACTCACAAAATAATCTCTCTTGTTTCATATCCATCCATATCCGTTGATCATATCCATCTCATTGATCTATCTAATTGATTTTAGACTTATTAATGTAGAAAAATTATATGACTGCAAGAAACTATGACGTCACGACGCAAGTTTATAAAAAATAATCAGATTTGACTTATTAAGAGCAAATTAAACTATTATACTGCACCTAACTAAGTAACAAACTATACATAACACTTTAACTTCACCAATCGAAAGTGTTGTACTAAGTAGAGCTTTTACGATGTATTGGATACCCTATTGTGCCGACCTGAGCTTAAAGTCCAACTTAAACTACTAGGGTATGCTTTTAGTGTTAATTTGTGCACGTACCAACACTGGCATCAATATACTTTATCGTACAGGCGATAGGGAAATGGTTTCACTTATAATTTAACTAGCCGAAGCCCGCGACTTCGTTCGCGTGGACTTTATGTCTCTGGAAAATGCTCATCAGGCTGAACAACTTTTACTAAGGCGGCATTTTTATATCTCTTATAGTTTAGCTGGACCATTATGGTTCTGCATCAGGCGTTCCATTTTCCGAAATCATTTATACCCTATATGTTGCCCAGGCTTAATAGCTATATAACAAAAAAAGTTTCATTCGAATCCGTCCAGTATTTCCGGAGATTAGCGTGTACAAACAGACAAACAGACAAACAGACATACAGACAAACAGACAGACATTTTTTTAAAAATTCTTACTCTATTACTACGTCTCCATCGCCCCCAATATTTTTTTTGGAAATATATTTAATGTACAGACACACTTTTTTTACTGTTTTATTATATGTATAGATATAGATATAGATATAGATTACCTATTTGCTGTCTATAAGGTTTAACAAAATATACTGAAACTATTTTCAGAGTGAATTCAATCCGTGATAGCGAACAACTTTCCTCAAGAAACACATATCGAAATTAAAAATGTATTTAAGGCCTCCCATACAAGTTGACCGATCAACTGATCCGGGTTTGTATGGAAAGCCAAAAATGATTTTTCATATCTCGAAATGTTTCTTGGGGATAGATTTTCAGTATCGTGGCCTGAATACAACCTTAAAATAATTTCAGTTTATTTAGTTAGACCAGTCTATCTAATATCGCAGTTGGATCGTATAATCCGCTTTTTGACAAAAACTCTAGCTGTTTGGCATTACAGCTCGGTTTTGCAAAATATAATACACTACACGTAATGTAAATTATACTTAATGACGTGTAAAATACATACATACATACTATCACGTCTTTATCCCTAATGGGGCAGACAGTGCAATTTGGGTCTTGCGGCTCTATGCAGAGCCCAGGGCCGCAAGACCCAAAAGCCACTTTTAGCGTCATGGTGGGCGAGAAGATGGAAAAGCAATCAATACAGTGATGGTTGCTAGCCGCATCGCCTGTTAACATGATTCGCATGTTTGCCCATTCCCTCGATCGGCTTTTACGATCTGCGCGGGAAGAGAAGCAGCTGGCACATTCTAAGTTTTTTCATTTCTCCCAGACCAGCATGGGAGTACGTGTAAAAGTGCCTGTAAAGGTCTAATTTACTGAAAAAACATTTGAATTTTGAATTACCATGCCTGTTTCTCATAGAGAAAGACAGAGTTATTGAACCCCGTTCTCGTCTTGTAGAAAAACCATGTCAGAGGCCTTTAAGGCGGTTTAAAAAAAACTCTGACACTAGTGTTAGTCACTAACACACACGATAAGAAGAAGAAGAAGTCTTGTAGAGGCGGTCTCCGTTCCGTATGTATTACTTATATTATTCTGTGCCACTACTCCCGCAACGCCATTGGTAAATATTTTTCCTTCTGTAAATTTTTGGTGTCTCAAGTAATTAAAAGCAAAATTATACGACGTGGTGGAAGGGATGTACCCGTAATACCCGTAATAAATCGGACCATGGGCTATACTAGACGACTATAGTGTAAAGAAATCAGAATAATAACCTAAAAACAAAAACAAAAACTTCGGCTCTTCCCTACAAAAGTGTGCAGGTTTTTATTTTAATTTCATTATGCTATAGTGATTATATTAAGTATAACCCGTGGTTCGATTTATAACAGGGTGTCGTCAATAGTTTATAAACGTACGAGTAGGTATTCGATTCGATAGACATAAAAATCGTTAAAATTAAAAAATAAAAATCAATTTAGAAGCAACAAGATAATGAAAATTAGTTTCAATTCATGAGATCCCTCTTTACCAGCTCCCCAGCTAGGGACTTCTATATCGTACACAGGTACTTAAAGGTGCTAAACGGCAAAATGTCCGACTGACAATTAACACGTATGGTTCCGGCGCTCGGGTTGGTTCCCCCTGGTCCCTTTAGTGCACCCCTTTTAAACTTATATCACATGTACCGCAACCACATCGGAATATTGGAACCGCATGATTGGGAGTAAAATTTAAAAGAAAAATAATACACATTTTGCCATCAAAATGAAACACGTTCGGTTTTAGTTTAAGTTTTAGTTTATTAAGCACATGGCGGTTTAAATTTCATTATGGTTGTAGTATACGGGATCTAACAAAAATTATTTTAAGGGTAGATTCAGCTAGCCCATGATACTAAACAACTTGCCTCAAGGTACATGTATCGAAATATGTAAAATTTTTGGCCACTTATACAAGATGAGATGACTCATCAGCTGATCTGAGTTTGTATTAAGATAAGAAATAAGCGGCCAAGTGCGAGTCGGACTCGCCCATGAAGGGTTCCATAGCAGCAAGTAACATAATATAAAAGTCTTATAGTATGTTTTTTTTTATTTTTATATTTGAGTTGATTAAATAAAAATTAAATTGCGGTTTACGATTTATGACGTATTAAAAAAAACTAGTTGCTAGATCTCGTTCAAACCAATTTTCGCTGGTAGTTTTCATGGTAATGAACAACATATATTTTTTTAGTTTTATCATTCTCTTATTTTAGAAATTACAGGGGGGGGGGGACACATTTTTCCACTTTGGAAGTAGCTCTCCCGCAAACTATTTAGTTTAGAAAAAAAAGATATATAATAAGAAACCTCAATATCATTTTTGAAGACCTATCCATAGATACCCCACACGTATGGCTTTGATGAAAAAGAAATTTTTGAGTTTCAGTTCTAAATATGGGGAACCCCCAAAATTTATGTTTTTATAAATATTTTTGTGTAAAAATCTTAATGCGATTCACAGAATACATCTACTTACCTAGTTTCAACAGTATAGTTCTTATAGTTTCGAAAAAAAATGGCTGTGACATACAGACGGACAGACAGACATGACGAATATATAATAGTCCCGTTTTTGCCATTTGGCTACGGAACCCTAAAAAGCCAAAAATTATAGTTCATATTTCGATCCTCTAAAATAGTTCCAGTCTATTTTCTCAGCTGTATAATAAACATTTGATTATACACTTAATCGAATGGGCAAGCCTAGTTCTTTGCATCTATTTCATAAGGGCATCAAAATTATGATATATTTTTCTTTTTATAAATTTTCTCTGCATCTGCTGCAAAATCTAATCCCGTTTGCTCCCTCAAATCAATAGTAACCATGCAGGGCCGCGTCAACGGACAAATTGGGAACAACCGTCTCCATAACAACGCCTCACAGCGCGTTAAACAAAACTAATTGGCCAACGCTTTTGTCGCAGAGTGTACTATAGTTTGAATGTGCGATGATGAATGACCAAAGTGACGTAATTGATGAATGAAAATTTAATTCCTGCCCGGCCGACTATTAATTTAAATTCGGCAGTGTGTTACGCCGTTTACGAGAAATACGAGGTAGTTTTTCATTCATAATAAGCTTTTTGTTTGTATTACTGCTTTTTGGTTTAATGAGCGGTAATTTGATTAAACTCGTTACGGGGCTACCTGAATTCCGGGGGCCAGTGTTGTCCCATTTGAAATAAATCATTTGTATGGAAACGGAGATATTATTTTACATTTTATTTATTTATTTAAACTTTATTGCACAAAAAAAGGGGACAAATGGCGGACTTAACGCCATATGGCGTTCTCTGCCAGTCAACCATTGGACCAAGTAGAGAAATAATTTGGGTGGTGCGATATGAGACTGATTATATATATATATATATATATATATATATATATATATATATATATATATATATATATATATATATATATATATATATATATATATATATATAAACAGACGTTTGGGCACTACGTAGATCCAGCAGTGGGCCTGAACTTAGTTGATTCCACCTTTAGCGGCGAATAACTTGGCTCCCTTCGCATATTCTTCGAGCGGTGTGGCAACGTCGCATTCTAGTAATGGATTCTGTCCAACATATTCGTAGAAATAAAGTTCTACTCGTCATTTTTTGTATTCAACCTCCGAGAAAACTTGGATCCGTAACGGTTATTTTTTTGCGAACTAATTCGCACTTGCTGCGTCCACATTTTATTCAAAACCCATGCTTGTGTTGTTCCGTTTTATATATATATCATATGTTTTTGTATGAACTCTTTGGTACTTTCTGCCTCCGATTTTACTCAAAACCAATACGTATGTTGTTCCATTTTATATATATATAGTGATTGACGGTGAGTTAAGCCATAGCTGAAATTTGAATGCTTGGTTTGATCCAGTAGATTTTATATTCACTAAACTTGTGCGTTTTAAGCTCCTATATACTTTTATGAACTCATCGATACTTTATAGCTCCGAATTTTATTTAAAACCAATGCTTGTGTGGTTCCATTTCGTATATATTTAATATAACGGTTAGCTTAGGCATGGCAATATATATTTTTAAATCTTATGCCTTGTAAGCTCCAAAAGTGTTGCCAACTTTGAAACCTATTGGGTGATTGTTAAAAAACTACAGTAATTTTTTTCTAAAAAAATTTTATGAAATATTTTAGAATTACCTTGCTTTTTAATGCAAGTAATAAGTCTAAAAAGTCATAACAATAATAAAAACTCATATTTTTATACTGAATATGATAACCTTATTGTTTCGCATTATTTATACATTTAAACATGTTTATGACTTAATGCACACAAAGAAACTTGCTATCTTGCCTTACGCTCTTGCGTAATGGTACTAATGGTATATAGTACGATTGAAAAAGTACTTTTCAACAAAAGCAATTATGCAAATAATTTTAAACACAACATACAAGCCTACCAATTTCTTTAGAGTCAGTAAATTCCAAATTCAGAAGTCCAGACGCTTTGTTTACGAAATATAATTGCATTTCGAGTTTAGCGGAGTGCTTCACCTCCACATACAAAATTTCAGATCTCTACGAAGTGCCAGCGAGACGTAATGATTGACTATGATTTTTTTTTCATCCAGATGCCAGATCCAGATTTTGGACATTAAAAAAATCAAATTCGGATTACGCCCAAAAAATATAGATTTACAGCCAAATCGCAAGCAGTTAGTAACTTTCGGCAGCAATCTTTGATTTCTAAAAATTAAAAAGAAACACTTGGTGTGGATGACTTGGGGTTTGCCCTCGCCACGCAGTTCGCCCTGTGGGCTTACATCACTTGACCTGTGATGTGGCCTCGTGAAAATTGCTTAGGGGGAGCGGTAACAAACAGTAGAAGAAGGGGAATGGCTTGGGCTTCAGTACGACATGGCTACGTTGAGTAGCTTGGTGGTGGCATTTGTATGGAGGATGAATATTTTTTTGAAACTTGAAAAGAAAATACCGGCTCTGATGAGATTGACATCGTTTAGATATGGAGCCCTAATTCTATTATGAATATGAAAAATAAACGCACACAACGATATTTAAATTATGCAATACATATAATAGTAAAAAAATTGTCTGTATATTGACTAAATTTCCAAAAAGAAACAACAAGCAGATAGATACACAGTGAAAAAGTAAAATTTTAAAGAGAATGTCTCTCTGTTTGTTTGTCCTTTTTGTACACACTAATCTCCGGAAATTCTGGATAGATTTGAATGAAACTTTATTGGTATAAATCTGGGCAACATACAGGGTATAATTGATTTCGGTAAATGCAACACCTGATGCAGAACTATAAATTTTCAGCTAAACTATGAGAAATAATAAAATGACGCCACAGCAAAAGTTGTTTAGTCTGATAAGCATTTTTGTGCACCCGAACGAAGTCACAGGCATTACTTAGTATAAATACAAATAAAAACATCATTAAAAGAATTAAAAATTCTTAGGACAGTTGAGTGACTAATCTATGTTCAAATCTAATGCACAGGGAATTAGGACGAAGGTTGTAAATCATAAAATGGTAGTCTTGTGGGAAGTGTGCATAGTTTGGGTGTGCATTCTTTTACAGACAAAAGTTTTATAGATTTTCGTTATACGGAATATTTATTCCATACTCACAATATTTATTATGAAGAATTTTATAGTAACAAAACATTTTTTTTTACAAATAACATTAATTTTTTCGATGTTAATAATATCATAATATCAAATCAAATTTTTTCAATTCTCAATATATTTAGTCTTCTTTTATACTTATATTGTTATATAACTTCGCTCTAGATCGGTCATTTTGAAAATCTTTGGGAGAGGCCTATGTCCAGTAGTAGACGTTGTGCGGCTGAAATGGATGGATAGATGGGTGGATGTTATATAACTTAACCTACACTCCACGACAAAGTTGATTTTGTGTCTGTGTTAATTTCGTCCTAAGCTTGAGTCGTTCGCTCGCTCGTGTGTTGGTCACAGGAAACCTAACAAACTTAACCCACAACCCACGACAAAGTTGTTTGTGTTTGTGTTACTTTCGCCCTAAGCTTCAGTCGCTCGCTCGTGTGTTGGTCACAGGAAACCTAATGAACCTAACCTACAATCCGCAACAAAGTTGTTTTTGTGTCTGTGTTACTTTCGGCTTAAGCTTAAATTGTTCGCTTTTAATACATAAATATAAAACAATTTAAAATATAAAAAGCTTATTCGAAATGGTTTCCATTGGCTGCAATACAGCCCTTTACACGTTGAGGTCAGTTACCAATAGAAGCATGCACTCTTTCCATGGGAAAATTCTTCACTGCCAATATTATGGATTGTTTTGGGGACTCCAAATTATCATGGCGTTTAGAGCAAGCCGTACTCTCTAAAACTGACCATAAAACATAATCCAGCGGATTAAGATTGGGATTAGACGACGGCCAGTTTTCAGCTCTGATGAAGTCGGAAACGTTTGATTCCAACTAAGACTGCGTTGACCGAGCTTTGTGACCCGGTGCCGAGTCTTGCTGGAAGAACCATTCTTGGTTATTGAACATAGTGTTGTTAAGGGGCTTAAATACCTTCTCAAGAATGGTATCTTGATACACTTATGCCGATGTTTCGATACTTTTTTCACAAAAGCATGGCTCAGTCACTCCTTCATAGCTAACACCCCACCAAACCATCACTAAAGTCGGCTAATGCCACGCTGCACTCTGTCGACTTATTGGGAAGCTTTCTTAGAGCTTGGGGCATAAATACCTACAGTCATTTTATTTGTTAAAATGTTGCTCAATGGTAAAAAAATGGTCATCCGTAAAATTTTTTTTTCTGCGACCACCCATTGCTTACCGCTCCAGTAGATTTTTCGATTTTACTACTCTATTCTTTTTTAAATTATCAGTTGTAAAATTACCAGTTCGTCTTTTATAGGCAGCAAGTCCTAAGTCATGTTTTAAAATAAGCGACATGGTTCTAGGTGCTATCTTCATCTCCTGTGTTAAAATCTTTTGCTTTCGGACAGGATTTCTTCGAATTCTTTCCCTTACTGCTTTGACCACCTTTTTCATATGAACACTACGTGGACGGCCAGATCTTTTACTGTCACAAAGAGGAGGTCTCATTGTACCTATTATAGTCCGGTACCACAGAATTAATAATAGTGTTACATACAGAACGGAAACTCGCACCGTCCCCCGCAATCTGGTGTCCCCGCAACCTTTCCCCTGTTATTGGGACGTGTAAGAGCCAGAAAAACAGGGTTATTGGTAGTCGCAAGTTGACATTACGCGATTCACTTAGGATTATTGAATTATAATGGTGAGAAACTGCGCACATTATCGTTGTTTATCCACGGATAACAATAAAAAACGTAAATTTTAAAATCATAATCATAATCATATTTATTCATAAAAAGTATTTACACGTCATACAAAAATAAAATTGAATAATAAAATAAAATAAATTAAACATACAAATAAATATATTACGCATACACATACATAACTAATAATAATCATATAATTACAGAATAATCGAATGAAAATTAATATATCAAATTGGAATTATAAGCGACATTCACAAAATTCTTCTATACTGTAGAATGTACGCTCAAGAAGCCACTTTTTTAGCTTGACTTTAAAGCTTGTCAATGTAGTCGCCTGTTTTATATCAGGTGGCAACTTATTAAAGACAAACGGCCCCATTACATGAGTCAGTCTGTCAGTCTTAGCTAGTCTGTGTGGTATCAGGTGCAGTCGGTCAACATCGCGGAGCGCAATGTCGTGCACATCTCTCGGTCTTTGGTACACGTGTTGGTTACTAAAGACATATGTGGCTACCTGTAAGATGAAAAGGGATGGCAGCGTAAGGATTCCAAGGGTTTTAAAGTATGGTCTGACGGTTGTTCGCCCTGATACGTGGACTATCGCGCGGACTGCTCGCTTTTGCATACGAAACGCTCGTTGCCATTCCGCGGCGCACCCCCAGACCTCTAGGCCATACTGCAGGACAGACTGCACTATCGCAAAGTAGGTAGACCTCACCACCTCTCTAGATACCACATCCGATAGTCGTCTGAGCGCGAAGCTAGTGCTTGCCAATTTACCGCACACTTTATCAACCTGTGTTTCCCAGGTAAGGGCACTATCCAGTTGTATTCCCAAGAAGGTAATGTCATCCACCTGTTCAATAGTTGTTCCTTGTATAGCAACAGATAATCGTATAGATTTCCGAGTGGTGAAAACAGGTAAGCAAAGCAACAAATTCTGTGGTAACGACCCTGATTGTTCAACTCACACATTTGACGTGTGCACGGACGGATTGTTTCGTTTGTAGTAGTACTAGGTATTTATGCTGCTCCGTTTCTATGAAGTGTCATACCTGTGTCGGTACACAAACATTTGACTAATACCAAGCGTATGGAGAATTTTAAAAACTGCATTTGGCTCAAACCTACTTTGTGTAATGCAATCACAGCGATTCGGTTCTCTATATCACGCAAAATATTGTTCAATATATTAGCGCCAAAAGAAGAAAAGACAATGAAAAATCATATAAAAGTAACGGATTCCAAATTCAAATGTAATATTTTTTTTTATTTTTAATGTTAACGAGCTTTTTTGTCCACGAAAACGAGGTCAAAGGCATCAGATAGTCACAAATTAACACGTCTTTCAAAAAATGTAAACACTTCTTAGGACAGTTGAGTGGCTAATCTATATTCAAATCTAAAGCACAGGAATTAAATAGGAAGGTTGTAAATCATAAAATGGTAGTCTCGCGGGAAGTGCGCAGTTTCGTAGCGTGTGCGCCTTCGTCATCGACTAATTGTATTTCAAATTTGAACTTAACTATCGAACCTTGCTAATGTAATTGATACATTTAGTCTCGGCTTAAAGGATAGTGAAAAAATAATATCGAAAAATGAAATTAGTTTGACAAGTTTGTGTCATGCCATTATTAATATTTTTACTGTAGTTTGGCAGTAAACAAGCGAGAAAATCGTTTGGCATGGAAATTAGTCGCAAACTAGACTGTATTCTTTTTACGTAATCGATACTAGAAGATAAACTCATTGATACCATTTTTCAGAATTACTTCTTAATACAAAACAACGTTAATAAAATAAAAAACATTGCCCGTGAAAGGTTATGCAATCTTTAAGAAGGTTATATGTATTTTTTTGTTTTTAGTTACTAACTTGCAATGTATCAGATATCTACGTACGAATATTGGTTTGGGTCAAATCTTGTAGCTCAATTTCCAACCAGCTATTCTCAATCGATTTCGCTGAAATTTTGCATACTTGTCAATACAATATAATGAAGTTAATGAGCTGTTCTGATGATGGAACCGGGAGGTATTCACTAGGACTGAGTTATAAAACAATATAACCTCATGGAGCAGGACTCGTTTGAATTGTCTTAATGAGCACATTAGTGCAGACGATGCCAAGGGTCTGATCTCGGAGGACGGAAGGTGGTCGATGCAATTCAGTAATTAAACGACGCAACTCCATCGAGTTTCGGCTTATTTCATTCGTTTCAATAAGTAGTTTGGCCTCAGAATAAAAAACTTATCACACAAGGAAACTGTTTAACATAGCAATTCTAACGGAGCACTTGCACCGTCCTTTCGATACTTTACAGATTTACGTAATGATCATAATCGATTACGCAACTTACATTATAAATGTATTAGATTAGTTGATTTTATACCTTGGCAGAGGGAAACACGCAGGTAAGGCTAATCTATACATATAATAAAACAGTAAAAAAAGTGTGTCTGTACATTAAATATATTTCCAAAAAAAATATTGGGGGCGATGGAGACGTAGTAATAGAGTAAAAATTAAAAAAAAATGTCTGTCTGTTTGTCTGTTTGTCTGTATGTCTGTTTGTCTGTTTGTACACGCTAATCTCCGGAAATACTGGACGGATTCGAATGGAACTTTTTTTGTTATATAGCTATTAAGCTTGGGCAACATATAGGGTATAAATGATTTTGGAAAATGGAACGCCTGATGCAGAACCATAATGGTCCAGCTAAACTATAAGAGATATAAAAATGTGGCCTTAGTAATAGTTGTTCAGCCTGATGAGCATTTTCCAGAGACATAAAGTGCACGCGAACGAAGTCGCGGGCTTCAACTAGTCTGTAATAAATGATCTAAGGGCTATGTTATTTTATTTACTGAGGGTTGTTGAATTCGTTCCAGTTCCATCATCAGAACGGCTCATTTACTCCATAAGCATTGGATAAGTGTTGCCGCTCGATAGTCCACTATTGACAGTCAATTGACTCACTATCGGTATTTTTAATAAAACCGACAGTGAGTCTTGAGATACTTTTGATTGTTTATCGATACTGCTGATAGTATCGATACTATCGATTCTGATGACGAACAAACTATCGATAGTATAGTATTGCTTTTAATAATACATAAACTATGGATACTATCGATATTACAAAAAATATCGATAGTGTCGATATTTTATGAAACGCATACTATCGATACTCATGATAGTTTGATTTTCGTCGGATCGATACTATAAATACCAATTATGGTATTGTTGGTTATCAATAGTATTGCTCTAAAACAGATATCCATACTGATAAACCACTGTCGATAGTTTGTCATTTTTCAATTGAAAAATGATATCTATTGTTTGGCAAAACTACATTGATTGCATAAACATTGCAAGTTGAACAGAAGCTTGTAATAATATTATTACTAGCAGATTGTAGCCAATGAGGTCAACGGTGCTCTCCGATTGGTTGATTTGAATCGGAAGTAACAGTGTTGAATGCCAAAAAGGTGGATTTGTATAAAATTGACGTAATTATTATTATTACTCTCGTTGACACTTTTGGCTCCAGTCAGAACAACATGCGCATGGCTGACTAGCATTGGATCTAGAAAAGGCACCCGGAGCCAACTATGTAAACGGAACCAACAAATACTAGTCGTACGGCACGATGGATCTGCAAAGTGCCCACGGGTATATCTATATATATATATATATATATATATATATATATATATATATATATATATATATATATATATATATATAAATTATATTAATCATATCGTTTATTTGACTGATTATATATAATTATATCGTTTATTTTGTCTTGACCAAGCCCTATATAACCCTTCAAACTAGCTAATGTGCAAAGAATCTTCACGTCCTTACTTTAAAATATTATATCTAATATGTTAATTTTTTTCTTATACTACTACTGTGCTTACTGGAAGAGGTGTACGTAAATTGGTAAATAAATAAATATATAAAAATGTAATCTTCGTAAGTACATACAAATAAAAATGTTTTTCTGTTTGTACACAGGCATGCTGAGATCCACTTACGACCGGGCAGATCACGAACGTAAGTTTTTTTTTACCATTTTGAATATCACATAAAATGTGAACTAAAATAGTATAAATTTAATTTAATGAAACGTAACTACGTTGCGTTGCAACATATCTATGACCACAGTGTCTAACTTTCAATTCATCTATGCTTTACATATAAAAAGTAACATTAGAAACATCACCATCATCCTAGCCCTTGTTCCGCTCACAGCTGTAGCTGCTCTCTTCGTCAAAGCCACCCATATTGACGAAGAGGAAATGGCCTTTAAACGCCACGCTGGCAAGTGCGTCTTGGCGAGTTCATCCTGGCCACGTCAGTCAGGGTTGAATAGCTATATGGCATCAAACTATACAGTTATTCAACCCAGTTTACCGGGAAGCACCGCTTGGAGGTCTCGGAATTGGTGTAACAATGCCGTACAGCACAAAAAACATACGTTACTAAAAATAACTCTAAAAAGCAACCCTTTCAGAGTAGCCCACAAGGAAGTAAATAAATAAAACACTAAACCGCGTCCAGCGGGGCGACATAATAGCCATCAATTTTTGCATCGCACCAACAATACATTGAGTGTATCCATCACTCTTGCTGTGGGACCCTACTATTTGTCTGATCAGACGACGTAAAGTTATGGTAAAAGTTTGTCGTTTGATTTTTAAAAATATATAAACACTTACAATAATATTCGCATTGTTAATTTAAAAACAAATAATGTCACCATAGTATCACCACATAGTTTATTAGGCAACTATGTGGTGATACTATGGTGACATTATTTGTTTTTAAATTAACAATGCGAATATTATTGTTTTTTTTATAGTGTCGCCATAGTGTCACCGTGGTGTTACCATAGTGTCATCATAGTGTCGCCATAGGGTCACCATAGAGTTCCCATTGAACTTACCATAGTGTCTTAATGGTGTCGCCATAGAGTTACCATAGAGTCACCATGGTGTTACCTTAGTGTCATCTTAGTGTCACCATAGAGTCACCATAGAGTCACCATAGAGTCACCATAGAGCCACCATAAAGTCACCATGGTGGTACCATAGTTTCATCAAAGTATCGCCATAATGACACCATTGTGTCGCTACCGTGTCGCCATAGTAATAGCATACTGACGCTATAAGAGCATAAGTGCGGTTGGCAGCACAATGCATCTTATTAATACATTATTTGCCACATATTATGCATTTTGATTGCATTCAAAAGCAATAAAACTGCAATTCATCTACCTGTTCACATTGTCAGACAATAAAACCAACTTTTGTTATATCACCATATTACCAAATTGAATAAATTTAAGTAAGCAAAAGTAACTCAGTTCGCAAGTGGACTGGACAACACTGTAACCGTGATATTATAGGTAGAAGGTAAATAGCGTAATAAATAAAGTAAGAAAAAAATACACACATGCAATCACCGCAGTACAGAGTTTTTCATTTCTATTTATATTTTCATTTCAACTCCGATGGGAGTCAATAACGTCGAAAGTGTAAAACAAATGGTAGAGGTATAGTTCGTAAATAATTGCATGCTTTCGCCAGAGCGCCGTTCGACGAATAAATCAAGCGAATTTGCATTCCCCGTCCCGAAATTGACGGAAAACGGCACAACGTGAATTCACCTTTATTTTCTTATTTATTATATCATCAAACAATAGTTGATATTTATTTTTAGGTTAAATTGTCTAAAGAAACCGAGAACAAACACGTTGTTTACGAATATTTTTTTACAAGCTTTAGATTTCTAGAGTAACTTTATTTATGGATGCCATGAAATTTTTAGAAGACTAAAAATTGTAAACTGTTTAATTATTGATATAATCATCATAATCATTATCAGGTCTCTCTGTCTCCATTGCAGGAGCACGACCTTCTCTGTACTACCAAAGCCATACTTGGCCAAAGCTGCCAGAGGACTTGACCTACACTCTTATCGCTGGCCAGACGGGTTGGAGAAGTGTCATTGATGTTTATAAGCTTTGTTTAGCTTGTTGTTTTCATATAACACTATAACTCAATGATGTTCTATAATTTGTAATTCATGAGATCAATATTAACTGGTCAAATTCTTAATGACTCGTGGATTCATTTTTATAACGCCATTTTTTACTCACTTAGTATCAAAAATAATCGCTCAGTACACAAAGATACTCAGAGCGTACAATGCATATATTTATCTGTTTCCAGTACCTAGAGTCAAAGACAAACAAAGAGATTGTTTTGTTGATTCAATCCGCCATTGAGCTTAATCAAGAGCTCCGTAAGTACCTATTTACATCATATTGATGAATTGTCCCACATTATTACAGACCCTAAATGTCAACATGCCAGTCAATTTTCTCAGCAATTGCATGCACCATGCAATTTCCCACTCTATGTTAAATGTCATAAGATTTCAAATACACTTTCAAGTGTTCCGTGTACTTATTATGCATAGTCTTCTAGTAAACAGGCCCTCTTTAAACAAAAACTCGATTTGCTGAGTAGTGAGTTCATTTAGTAAGCTAATATAAACTTTATGTCATTGGCAAACCGATCGTTTTTGAATGTGCGATGTTTTTGCGTCGCGTGTTTGAACATTTTGATTGACATACGCCGTTTTGCTAAAGAGTAATTTCGAACATGTAATTTAATATGATTCCTTTACAAACATTACCGCTAAGAAATACATTACAGGCATTCTTGGTGAATGTACAGGATACTTGTGTATCAAGTAGCACAGAATTATAATAAATACTTAACTAACACAATAATAGGCCTATCTATCCTATGCATATGCAATGCATGCATAAATGAAAGTGTTTCACTCATGATAAATAAACTATTTTCTTGACAGAGATAAAAATCAAAATGTCCGTATGCTACATAATGTTTCTATTTTCAAATATATCTACGAGTAGTATTTCCCTTAATTTTTTAGAAAATGTAATAAAAATTGAGTTTTTTACTCCTTGTAAATCGTAAACGCCTATAAGCACGTAAGTATTTAAACCAATGCAATTTTATCTTTTAATTCAAAATTTATCTTTATTATGGTTATTTATAATATCTCTTATAATCGTCATTGTTTTGTTGACAAATTGTTGACGTCAAATGTCTACTCAAGTCGAAATATCATAAAAAGCAATGGCGAACTTAGTTGTAAGTTCACCACATTTTTAAGAAATTACGACTTGCCTTCGACGACGACTCGGACTTACATTCATAAATACTATCACGTCTTTATCCCTAATGGGGCAGACAGAGCATTTTGGGTCTTGCGGTTCTATGCAGAGCCCAGGGCCGCAAGACCCAAAAGCCACTTTTAGCGTTATGGTGGGCGAGAAGATGGAAAAGCTATCAATACAGTGATGGGTTGCTAGCCGCATCGCCTGTTAACATGATTCGCATTTTTGCCCGACGACTCGGACTTCTACTATAGTAATTGACATGCTACTGATAGAAACTAACTGTCTGAGTGGTCGCACTGTCGCTTGCTCTACAATACACAATTAACTCGTACTATCTTCGCTAACTCATGACTCTTTTGTCACTAATCCACAAAGCTTCAATGCCAGACTTTACAATAGGCAACTGATACCCATCCGAGTTTCGGATAGTCGATTTTCCGTAGTTAAAGCACAAATTAATGATGTATCAGAAGTATAGCCTGTTGACAAAAACAACGTTGAGGTACGTTGCTTCGTCAACGTGCGTCAAAGTACGTTGTTCACACGCTATGGGGTAGATACAAGTATAAGGAAATCAATACGTTGCGGCAACAAACTGTACAAGTACTGTTGCATAGTTTGTTGCCGCTTCTTCTGTACTTGCGCTATGTAATACTATTATTAATTCTGTGCTTGCGCTTAGGAAGCGGCAATAAACTGAGCTGTAAGGAAATGATCTGACGTCAACAACTACAATGAAAACGATAGAAAAATTAACAATTATCATGTGATACAAATATCCGAAGATGAATAAATGATTTTAGACTTTGACTTTGAATATAAATGGAGTAGAATATGTTTCGAATGCGTACTGCTGGGCGTACACGGGCGCAATATGGGCCTTGAATTCTCTTCCATGCGTAAAGCCCATACGATTCTCTGTCCATGGAAGCAACGCCTAACATATAAAAACAGTTTAGTTTGTTTGTATAGCCTGAAGACTAAGCAGCATACGGATACATCAGCCACATCGTAATCTTGTTTATATAAGAGGTTAGACAATAATTCGCTACTTTCAAACAACTCAAATCAAATACTTTTTTCAAAACGTCAAAACAAATATTTTTATGGGATTTGTATGAAATACGGACTAATCACTTCATAGTTTCTTGAGGTCAAATAGCTCTCAATTTTTCTGCAATAATAAATTAAAATAAAATGTTGAAAGTGGTGATGATAAATGAGAAGTGACATTTTTTTTATTTTCTTGACAGTATCAAATAATTTATTTTTGGCCCAGGAAAATAGGTACCCAATTAATGAACACAGCGTGATTTTCGTATGTTTATATTTTTGTGGATGATAAGAAGATTTCATGCGTTTTAAGTATGGGAAAGAAATACAATAGTGTTCTATTGTCTCTTTAAAAATGATGAACGACTTTATATCAAAAAATTATACAAACGAGTTGTTCCCCGTTGATGAAACATAAACGTAGCACACTGTACGAAGCGTTGCATCTTTATCTCGTTAATTTGTAGTTATGGCACAACTTCGCCGTCTAACTAGCATTGATTCCATTGCACGCGACTTGCAGCTAGTTTTGTGATGTACGGCTTCTGTGGCGTAACGTACGTATCTGCGTAAGTACGATAATACTATTGGAATGCAAGGAAACATGGATTTGTGGTTAATTTTTCAAATTTTTAATGGAATTGCAGAAAGATAGAGATAAATGGAAGCGAGTTACAGGTTGTGCTGACCCCACTTAGTGTAGGACTAGCCGAAGCCCGCGACTTCGTTCGCGTGAACTTTATGTCTCTGGAAAATGCTTATCAGGCTGAACAACTTTTACTAAGGCGGCATTTTTATATCTCTTATAGTTTAGCTGGACCATTATGGTTCTGCATCAGGCGTTCCATTTTCCAAAATCATTTATACCCTATATGTTGCCCAGGCTTAATAGCTATATAACAATAAAATGTTTCATTCGAATCCGTCCAGTATTTCCGGAGATTAGCGTGTACAAACAGACAAACAGACAAACAGACAGGCATTTTTTTTAAAATTTTACTCTATTACTACGTCTCCATCGCCCCCAATATTTTTTTTGGAAATATATTTAATGTACAGACACACTTTTTTACTGTTTTATTATATGTATAGATAGATAAGGGAAGGAAGAATATTTTGTCAAATAAGTCAAAGAAATATTTTTTTTCAGTTCAGATGGTCGGACAGATAAGCATGTAGTACACATATTGGCCTCATTGGACCTCCTTATTAACAAATAAATTATCGCTTAGCTTCTACATTCTGCATGCCTTCAACTTGCAAGCTACAACTACCTAACTGAAAATCTATAACCAAATAACTTTAAATTTCGAGCACCAATTCAACAATTCCCTAAAATTTAACCGGCGAAGCGTTTTACCGGGATAGCGAACTCCTTCATTACCGGGGAATACCGGTAAATGCCGGTATAACCGATTGTACCGGTGTACCGCGAGAGTTCGCAGGTGCACCAAATTAATTTTCAATGCGTTCTGCAGAAAACGGAGCTATTTGCTATGTAGATGTGTTGGGAACTTGGAACTTTGATCGGGGAACTCTGAATAAGAAATGTGTAATGGCATTTGTGTAGATAAATAACACGTGGAATGGACATACCCGTAATAATTAGAACCACAGGCTATACTAGATCACTATAGTATAATGATATTAAAATACCAGTCGAGACACAAAAAACTTGAGAGGTGTCAAGGGACACCCGGATGGAACGAAGTTCCTTTCGATTAATTAGGAGAGAGAGAAACAGACAGAGAAACACACGCACGCCGCACGGCTTACAACTATAGCAAAAAGTGTCGTTACAACTTTTAGTCTTAATTTCTTCCGCCTAGCCTCCTTTTGCAACGCGCGATAAGAAACTTCGTTCCAAAAACTTGAAAGGTGTCAAGGGACACCCGGATGGAACGAAGTTCCTTTCGATTAATTTGGAGAGAGAGAGAGAGACAGACAGAGAAACACACGCACGCTGCACGGCTTACAGCTATAGCAAAAAGTGTCGTTACAACTTTAAGTCTTAATTTTTTCTGTCTAGCCTCCTTTCGCAACGCGCGATAAGGAACTTCGTTCCAAAAACTTGAAAGGTGTCAAGGGACACGCGGATGGAACGAAGTTCCTTTCGATTAATTAGGAGAGAGAGAGATAGACAGAGAAACACACGCACGTCGCGGGGCACAGCTATAGCAAAAATTGTCGTTACAACTTTTGGTCTTAATTTTTTCCGCCTAGCCTCCTTTTGCAACGCGCGATAAGAAACTTCGTTCCAAAAACTTGAAAGGTGTCAAGGGACACCCGGATGGAACGAAGTTCCTTTCGATTAATTAGGAGAGAGAGAGACAGACAGAGAAACACACGCACGCTGAAGGACTTACAACTATAGCAAAAAGTGTCGTTACAACTTTGAGTCTTAATTTTTTCCGTTTAGCCTCGTTTCGCAACGCGCGATAAGGAACTTCGTTCCAAAAACTTAAAAGGTATCAAGGGACACCCGGATGGAACGAAGTTCCTTATGATTAATTAGGAGAGAGAGAGAGAGACAGACAGAAACACGCGCACGCCGCACGGCTTACAACTATAGCAAAAAGTGTCGTTACAACTTTTGGTCTTAATTTTTTCCGTCTAGCCTCCTTTCGCAACGCGCGATAAGGAACTTCGTTCCAAAAATCGGCAAAAGTCCGGGCAATTTTTCTGGGTTGTTCACTGTTATCTTATTATCATTATTTATCAGTGATCTATAGATATAACCTGTGTTCAATTTATTACGGGTATGTATGACCCTTCCACGTTGTATACAGGATTGTACTTATGTAGGGAATGTACCTTCCAGTTGGATGACTAATTTAACCAGACGGCTGCGACATATACCTACATACTTGTAAATTTTCTTCCACGCTGGTCTAGGAGCTAAATACATCAATGACATCAGTCTATCATCCGTTGACATCAGTCTATCATCCGTTGACATCAGTCTATCATCCGTTGACATCAGTCTATCATCCGTTGACATCAGTCTATCATCCGATGACATCAGTCTATCATCCGCTGACATCAGTCTATCATCCGTTGATATCAGTCTATCATCCGTTGACATCAGTCTATCATCCGTTGACATCAGTCTATCATCTGCTGACATCAGTCTATCATCCGTTGATATCAGTCTATCATCCGTTGACATCAGCCTATCATCCGTTGACATCAGTCTATCATCCGTTGATATCAGTCTATCATCCGTTGACATCAGTCTATCATCCGTTGACATCAGTCTATCATCCGCTGACATCAGTCTATCATCCGCTGACATCAGTCTATCATCCGTTGACATCAAGGACAATGAAGCCAGCTACGAAACGGTCCATGATATTCCCACTACATTTTCTTTTACCATTCATTCGAGAACCTTTTTGCCAATTCACTAACACTAATAAAAACATTATATTAATACCTATACATACCTAAATAATAATACAATATTATCTAATTATGTTATATTCCACCGATTCCCACGGAATAAGATGATTTTCTTTCCCGTCACCGGCTTCCTTTGTGATAGTTTAGCATGAAGCGTTAAAAGTAATATTCTCTTTGAGCGAGATTTATTTACGCGCGGCACCTTGAATGAAAATCGTTCTTTACGTCTCTCAACTTTACGACAGCCATCGCGAAAGATCTGCCCTTATCCAAAGCACAAAACACCGAGCGTACAGAAATACACTTATTTGACTTGAAACTTTATTGCTTCATGTAATAGTAAGAAAGTTTTGGTACAGTACCCACACGTCGAGTACTTTATTTGTACACATAACTTCATCATCATAATTATCATCAGGTCTTTTTAGTCTCCACTGCAGCAGCACGACCCTCTCTGGACTACTAGCTAGAGCCTTACTTGGCCAGATCAGCCAGAGGATTTGGCCTGTACTCTCCTCGCTGGCCAGACGGGTTGGAGAGGTCTCATTGATGTTTATAAGCGTTGTTTAGCTTGTATTTCCTAAGTCGCCTTCTACGACAACCACGGGAGGATTTGGGTGTCTACAAGTGGCGAATGCAAAATATAGACCTTTACATAGTGTACACTATCATATTTTGGAGGAAATCCTTAGGCCTATGTGCACTCTGAACTGCAGCTAAAATTACAATGATCATTATTTCGAAGTCTTCTAGCACTTGAACAGAAACCATATAAACGGCATATTTAACATCATGTATTGCAAGGACGCATGATGACGTACATTTTATAAAGTTTTATATCCGTACGCTCAATATTTTGTAATGGCAATCCTCAGAAAAAGTGCAATTTCCTCACAGAAAGAATATCATTTCCTCGGGGCCTCTGCGGCCAATTTTATGTAATCTTTCCTTTTATCTATTTTCTGACATCCATTGAATAGTTGCCGCCTTAATTGCGATGTTAAAATGTTTTAATCAACTCTCGGATGAAAGGGCGGCTTAATTTTTTAAGAATTTTGTCTTTTTATGATTTTTTCTCGTGCTGGAAATAAAACAAAGGTACTGACTGTCGACGCTATCTTTTTTATATGTATCTTCACCGATTATTTAAAAACGGCTGAAACGATGTGGAAAATTCTTTTTTTTTTGTTTAAAACCGTATACTTGCCATGAACTCCCAAACAAATTTTATCAAAATCGGTTGTTTAGTTTGGGGCTGAAGTCAGTTTTTTAGTTTTGAAATATTATATTATTCTATTCTAAAAAGGCAACTGTGAGTCCAAGAAACTTGTTCTGTGTATATATTTACTTATTTTTTCAGAAACTAATATTAAAAAGTATATTGTGTATCCTTCATAGAAATTTAACTGTTTCGTTTTATGTATGTATGAGACTATTGTATTTGCTAAAGTATTAAAAAATATTCTAAAAACACCTCCATAATATTCACGATAAGTACCGAAATGTCACCAAAATATAATATTTCAATTAAACTTCAAAATGAATGATAAATAGAAATACCATCATCCACGGGCGATATTAAAATTTCACCGAAATTCAAATATAAAGACATTTCTTCGAAGCCCAAGCACTGCATAGCCTCAAACGTCTACGCAGAATATTAAACCGATAAATAAGGCCTTGTTATAGACGAGAAGCCTTTTCAAAAGTTTGTCCTGATACCTGAATATTTATAGACACATTGGCATGATTTAAAGCTTGTGATAAAGTATCTATTGACCCTAGCTGAAGACAGTAAAAGACAGCATTAAACACAGTAAAATACCTATAGATAAGCAAAGAGAAGAAACTCCGAAAAGGCATAATCATTTTAGGACAAATGTCTTAACAACTCTTAACTAGAAAACTCGATTAGCCAAAACCACGATGCTATGAACTGGATTTTAAGGACCGGGCGCTTGGGTCGTATACTTAATGCCTAGGCCTTTATTTAATGCCCGGGCGTGAAGTAAAGGAGTCCTTTGCCTTGACATAATTATGACATAACAAAGTCTTCTCAGTTCCCAGATCTAGTTTTAATATCAGTATTTGTTTTTAGTTAAATTAATCATGTTATGTATTTTTTTATATCAATGCAGTCAAATTTTTGTTTCAAAATGTCGTTCATTACCTATTTTAATAGGTATTTTAATTTTTATCGAATATATCAGTATAGTTGTAAGTTAGCGTTATTGGAGAAAATGCTGAAGTACAGTTTGTTGCCGCTTCTTCTGCTCTAAACTTCTGTCTGTAAGTAAATGATCTGTCGTCAATTACTATTATGAAATCAAAAGAAAATTGTCAATTATCAAGTGATACAAATATAAATGATTTTTGACTTTCGCTTGTCCAAAAGTGGGACAAACGGCTCTAAACAAAAACGATGACACTTCCTTTCAAAACTTCAAGGTGTATACTAAGCAAAGAATATTAAACCAATAAATTATAGCGTGGATTCCCTCCCGTTCATTACGTAGGCACAAAGGCTCAAAAATGCCCATCTCGACAATGCCTTCGAGCCCTGCATGATTAATAGCCGATATTATGAACGCTAATATAATGCGATAACGCCGCTTTATTGACAACTTTCATGCGAATTTGTAAACAGATGTTTTGAGATTATTTTAGGTTTTCACTGCCTTAAAGAAAGTAGAGGCGAAAAAGAAAATGCTTAGGTACTAAAATAGGACATAAACCTTCGAAAATCCTTTATATCCTACTAATATTATAAATGCGAAAGTGAGTTTGTATATTTGTTTGTTAGTTACCTCTTTACGCTTCAACTACTGAACCGATTTGGATGTTTGGTATGGATATAGTTTGAGACTCGGGGAAGGGCATAGGGTACTCTTTATCCCGAAATTCCCATGGAGAGCGAAGCCCGCGGGTACTGCTAGTAGGTAGTTATAATTTTAATCTGACATCAGTGTTGGCCACTTCATTATCATCATTATTTCAGCCGCATAACGTCCACTGCTGGACATAGGCACAGACGAAAAACAAACAAACAATAGGTAAGTAGTAACCTGCACTTTTCGTTGTCCTGAGAAACAGAAAGGCAAACACTAACCTTGGGTGCTATCGTACTAAATATGAAGTAAACTATCGAATGACTTTCTGTTAATATTGACCAAATTTTGTACCAAGCGGTTAATTTTAAATCGTTATGTTAAGTTTGGATACTAACCCAAATTTATAAAAAATTACAACCGAGTACTAAACCTATTTTAAGAAGAATATATTTTGTCTTGTTCTTTTAATGTCAAATATTGAAAAGATTAAAAGGGACAAAAATGTTTTATCAACGATTGTAAATTTTTATGATTATAATAAATAAATAAATTTATATAACAATAAATCTTGTGATGCTTATGAGGGTAATACTCTTAATTTGGATATAAGTAAGGTCATTACAAAATTATGAATTAATTATAAATTTTCACACAATTTATATAAACTTTTGAAGTAAGTAGACTCATAAGCCTAAACCGCATTGTACGAAACAGTAAAAACATCGCTTCCAGTGACTTTTATAGCAGATTTGCGGAAGCCTAAACATAATCCGCATTACGACGTCTCTCAGTGATTATAAATCAAAATACAGGCACTTCTGCCCAAGTTTTCAGGTAAACATAAACGATCCTCCAAAGCCCTTAAATTCGGTAAAACGAGGTCGTTAAGGGCGGCAGTAGACAGCCAAATCGGTCTGGTCCGGTCCGATCAGGGTATCAGATCGGATTCACTGATCGGATATACTTTGACGCAAATAAAGACCTTATGTTTGTCGTACTTACGTTTATTATTGCTTCTTTTGAACATGACGTCATCTATGCTAAAGTACCAGATTTTGTTCGAAAAGTTATTCTACAGATTACAATATATCGTAAGTACTTTTTGAACTGTAGCAAAATAAATCTTATTAATGAGTTTGGCCTCGTTTAATAAGATTTATTTTGGCCATTATTGATATAAATAAAAACGACCAATGGCACAATTTTTTATTTTTTACAATGAAAACAAATTACAATTTATGTTCAAAATAAAATAAATAAATACAAAATAAAGTTACAACCTTAGCGTTTCTGGTGCAAAGGTGCCCAGAACACTGTCCACGTTACCGCGCTGGATAGCTATGGCCATTTATTTGCACTAAACTATGATTAGTGGTTTATTTGTGTGAATTTAGCGACAACAGCTCCTATACTAATTTTGCCAAGTAACTTTTTTTTTCTCTTTTTTTTCTCTTCCATGCCATATTTGAAACACGTCACTAAACGAATGAATATTTCCCATACAAAAAAAAAATCGTTTAGGTGATTCTCACATTGTCCCGCACTACGCAGCGTAGCGCGTGAATGCGTGTTCTAACGTTGCTTGTAAGTAGATACTTATCTATATATAAC
This sequence comes from Acrobasis consociella, assembly GCA_963555685.1. Classification (NCBI taxonomy): domain Eukaryota; kingdom Metazoa; phylum Arthropoda; class Insecta; order Lepidoptera; family Pyralidae; genus Acrobasis; species Acrobasis consociella. The sequence goes on along the minus strand of OY743110.1, from coordinate 20,179,424 downwards.
GGAGATCCGTTTGTATAGAAAACACGCACAGTCCAACACACTGACACCACGACCACGCGCGTGGACGCGCACCGCACTACGCAGCGGGCCGCGGTGCAGTGTGTTAATCGCCTTAGTGATTTCGTTTCAAAAGTGGCACCACTTATTAGACAACCGGATCGGAGAAAAGCCGTCCTTGTACAGCCGCCCTAAAATCCAACAAAACGAGGCCGTTAAGACCGATGCGATATCTCCTAAACTTAAAGTAATAACAATACAAAAACTCATCGCGCGGCGCTCTAAAACGCTTTTTACAAATGAAAGACGACGAGCACAAACGACTACCTGAATCACTTTTCTGTTTAACGAAGGGCAATGTCGTTAAGGAAGGCTCGATTTAACGGAAAAACTCCGTTATCTATGTAACGATCGCGCGTTATTCCGCGGAGTGAATTTGCATTATTTTTTATCGCCATGCTTGAAAAATACAGTGAGGTGACAGAAGGAGAACTCATTATGCACTTGAGTGTTTATTTTCATGGGTAAGGAAAGTATAAAGTACATAATATTATATTATAAGAATGATTAGCTAATCTGGACGTTTGAAATTTTATTTATATCCGTGTGTAGTTTATCATTAGATCATTACTATTATTTTAAATTGATAAGTGTTTAATATAGTATCTCATTAATTAGAGACAGTAGTACTTCATGTTACAAATCGTAGAGGTTTCCATTTTATCACTATTTAGATTCCTGTTTCTACCTTGCTAAAAGTAACTTTTGGGTCCTGCGGCCCTGGGCTCTGCCTGCTTAGAGCCAAAATGCACTGTCTCCCCCTTTGAAACAAAGACGTGATAGTGTGTGTATGTGTGTTACTTAATACTAGCCATTCGAGTCCACTCGCTTAATGTCTCTACCGGTCAAGATCATATGCTCCGGCTTCCATTGTTTTACTATTGTGTCTAGTATTGGCGGACCTCAAAGATTACATCCACGTGCAATCTGTACTTATTAAACACGTTGGGCGACCTCTACTTCACTTCTAAGAACTATTACCACAACAACGAAGCTACAACTTAGTTTATAAGGATCATACATGGTGTGGCTCCCGGGGAACCGCAATTTACACAATATTCTGTTAAAGATTGTATTTAAGCAATCAATCGAAGAAACTCTGAGATCGAGTTTTAGAATGTATCAGAGCGTGGTCAGAGCCATCTTGTATATTACTTTTGAACTAAGTTGTAGCTTCGTTGTCTTAATAGTTCTTAGAAGTGGCGTAGAGGTCGCCACATCTGTTTAAGAGATAAAAGTGGCTTTTGCATCTTGTGTAGATGTCTCCAAACACGAATTTGGTGAAGTCACATCTGTCCTTGCCTCTAATGCGAGCCTGGTAGGCAAAAGGCGACTGACACTTGACGGCTTCCTTTGTTATCCAGAACAATAGTGGGTGAATTTTCGTTTTACACTCAAGCTCTTTAAAGGATGTTTTTCTTCGGCGACATTGCGAATGAAAAATTACTTTGTTATTGTCGAGTTACATCGATGCCTTTTTGTTATTAAAAATTTGGCTGCGTAAGCGCTTGTGATTTTAAACTTTATTTATTTATCGGGAATTGCCTTTTAAAACTTGTAAACAGTGAAAGCTAAAATCAGCGAACAATCTATAAAACGTCTTATCTGGCTATTTTAATCTAGCTATAGCTAGCCAATTAGCTGGTATTTAATAGGTAGTTTTGACGATATGACGTAATTAATAATAAAAATACATATCAATTTAATATGAATATTAGTAATCATTCTTAAATTCAGTAAACGGGTTACTCACGTATAAAGTCAGCTACTGCCTCCTGATGAAGACCTCCGGATGAGGTGGAAACATGTCGGCAGTAGCTGACTTTATAGGTGAGTAACCCGTTTACTGAATTTAAGAATGATTGCATCTCACGTTAGTTTTTATCAAAAAAATATGAGTAATCTATACATATAATAAAACAGTAAAAAAAGTGTGTCTGTACATTAAATATATTTCCAAAAAAAAATATGGGGGCGATGGAGAAATAGTAATAGAGTAAGAATTTAAAAAAAAATGTCTGTCTGTTTGTCTGTTTGTCTGTTTGTCTGTTTGTCTGTATGTCTGTTTGTCTGTTTGTACACGCTAATCTCCGGAAATACTGGACGGATTCGAATGAAACTTTTTTTGTTATATAGCTATTAAGCCTGGGCAACATATAGGGTATAAATGATTTTGGAAAATGGAACGCCTGATGCAGAACCATAATGGTCCAGCTAAACTATAAGAGATATAAAAATGCCGCCTTAGTAAAAGTTGTTCAGCCTGATGAGCATTTTTCAGAGACATAAAGTCCACGCGAACGAAGTCGCGGGCTCCGGCTAGTAGTTAAATAAATTTGAATTTTGCGAATATTAGGGAATGGAAGAAGACTGGTGATGTACTTATAATTATTCTATGGACAAAGAAAGTCCGAAATAAACATATTTTTTTTATTAACCTGTCCCCTCGTCTTCCACTTATCTCTTTCCTGTGCTAGGCTCGTCCATCCCTTCTGAAATCCGTCGATATCGTCTCGCCAGCGCTTTCTTGGCCTACCCGGGCGATGGTAACCATCCTTAGGCAACCACTCTGTTGTAATTCTGACCCATCTTTTGCTGTGCATCCTACTGACATGCCCAATCGAGATTTTTTTACATTATTAGTTTGTCTTTTAGCATACTAACAACTCATTTTGTTATATATGCTATATAAACTAGAAGAGATCCCTATATTGGTAAAGTCCGCCTTTTTATATCTGCTCTTTCGTATGTTGTCTTTATATGTTTAGGTACAGTAAAGTTAATATTAACTGATAGAATTGCAAAAAAGAACTGAAGGTTGTGAAACACTCGGTTAGAACAAAGTTACAAAAATTGAAGCCCCTAAAAAAGAGCCCTAAAAAAAGTTCGTAACGGAAAAAAGAATCTTACACTTTTTTTCGCCAACCCGCCAAGACCTTCCGCAAAGAAACTTTGGTCCAAAAACATTGCTAACAATGCCTCTTGACTCTGCGAATCCCGCTAAGCATGAAGACGTCTACAGTTCTGCCATTGAAGCAGTTTTATTTATATCTTGACAAACCTCTTTCGGAGGCAACGGCCCAGCAAACGGCGGGCGCATCAATTTTCTTTTCTAGAAGCAAAAGAATAATATTTATAAGACCATCTGCGCAGGCTTTACGAGTCTATTCTATTCGTGTGAAATGGAATTTCGTATTATTTTCTATTGATACTCGTGGGTTTGTAAATCTTTTAGTATAGAGATTCTCAAACGTAAATCATTATTTTTTTTACAAAAAAAAAACAACCGACTTCATTTTCTTCAAGGAGTTTCTTCCATATCTCCAAAGTAAGAAATTATGTCTTCACCAAATTAAAAAGGAGTCAACTTGGTAGTAAAGGCTTTCAAATAAAAAAAGAATCATTAAAGTCAGTCTACGGTTGACGAAGACATCGCGTAATAAACATACAAAAAAACATACAGTCAAATTAATAAACTCCTCCTTTTTTGAAGTCAGTTAAAAAGCCTTTATTTAATCATCATAATCATAATCATTTCACCCGCAAAACCTCTACTGCTGGACATAGGCTAGGCCTCTCCTAAATATTTCCGAAATTACCGATCTAAACCGACCTACGTCCAGCGCTTTCCTACAACCTTGGTCAGGTCGTCTGACCACCTTGTGTGTGTGTGGGTGTCCTACGCTTCGCTTGCCAGTGGTCCCCATCCGAGAGCCTCTTTGCCCATCAGCCATTGGTTCGGCGCGCCATGCGTCCCGCTCACTGCCACTTCAACGCGCTAATCCGCTAGGCTATGTCAGTGACTGTTGTTCTGCTACGAATTTCCTCATTTCTGATCGATCACGAAGATTTTTTTTAAATTAGTAGTTCACCCCAAGCTCTCGAACCAATCGATCGTTTTTTACGATCAATGCGGGATGAGAAGCAGCTGTCTTTCTAATTAATAAATGATCCACAATTTGTGTACTAAGCGCGTCATCAGTGTATAAACTCCGAGACGGCTACCGAACCATTTGTATGCAAATCTGGGCGAGTCCGGCGGACGGAGTTATCTGCGCCGCGCAAATTTATCTTGAAAAATATTAGTGAAACTTATCATAGATACAGCAGCTACTTTATTTTTATAATGTTTAATTTTCTTTTTATTATAATTAATAAATTATTAAGACTAAAAACAAATTTTTTACTGCCTATTTTCATTAATTATAGTTGTTGTAATGGTTGTATTACACTACTCGTCCGACAATCAATAACTTCCCGGCCTCTGGAGTAATGTTCTATACAAAAAAATCTTACTTAAAGACGTCTTCTATTATTTACTTTCCGAATTCCAAAACATACAATCTTTCATCGAATATCAGTATCGAATAATTTACCTACTTAATTACAGACCCCATACAAACCTCCTCTAACAAAGGCTGGTCAGTAATGAACCCAATGTATTGTCTGGACTGTGGGCCTTAGGGACCGTGTGCAGTGTTAAACATTAACCCTCCGAACAGTAGTGCAAAAATGTACGGCGTCGATTTAAGAGCTGGCGCTTCTCAATTTAGATCAGAGATACCCCGCTACCTCCCTTGGGCTGCAAGGTGTGAGCTTATAGCGAAATTGAGTATGAACTGTAGGGTTTTCTGAAATCGCAAAACGTTATGTGACACTTTAGTGCCAGGTATAAGGAGCTATTGTCATCACACGATTTAGTTTGTGTATTTTAATTAATTATCTATAATAATTCAGATTAATTAAAATTAAGATGATAGAGGTGTATGGGGATACAAAAGGTAAGATTACAGCGGTTTACTTAATTAACATTTAGTAACGAAATAAAATAAAAATCTGTGTATTCTTGGCCTTTTTCCACAAGTAAAATACTTTTTTGCCGTTATGTTATTAAATAAATAGTAGAATAATAATTATGTTCATTTTAAATGTCATCATAAATCATAAAACAAAAACATTTGATTGCTGCTTGCTTGGACAAAACAAAGGCGTTTATCAATGACAATAGTAAATTAGTTAATTATTTTATATTTGGGGATGCCGGTGGGATGGACCGCCGGCTCAATTTACCATAAAGCCACCGGGCGCACTAAACACACCACACGCACACCCTTAAGAAACTCAGCATTAAGATAAAGCGTAAAGCAGCGGTAGCGATCTTCCTAAGCCCGCTACCGCCTACGCCATGGCCCGCCATCCGCGTAGCCCGGCCAGCACTCGCGCATTCGCGCCATTTTTCGCTCCAAGATATTATTATGACCGCCCAAGGAGTCGTTATCACAACGCCCACTTATAATTTGCGGGCCCTGTATCAGGGCTCCAAGGGATACTTACCGTATCGGTATCGTTTGGGTATCGGTTTCCTAAACGTACTGATTACAGATTACATTCCACCCCGGTAATGACGGAAACGGGATTGGAAACGTCAAAGTCAAGGAAATGTGATATTTGATTTTTTATTTAGTAATTTGAAAGGTAGACGTTAAATAGTGAATTGCAAATGATTAGAAATTATTGAGTAAGTAATTGTAGACAATCGGATATAAATTACGAATTGTTCAATCATTAACTATTTCTTTTACTTTTCTCTTTTTTCACTTCTTTTTCTGTTTTCCCACAAATTCGAAATCAGTTAGAGAAATTATTTCTCAGACGGATTCTAGTTCTAGATTCAAAGTAATCTTTAGAAAATTAGTCATAGAATATCGCCTGAATAGTCCTGGACTCAATGGTAATATAGCAGTTTTTTTCTTTAGCTATGGAGATACTTTAAAACAAACAAGACTAAAAGATAAAATCATGGCTGATCAGGTCAATGACCCGACCCCACTAACCATAAAGATAATATGATTTCGCATTTTACAACTTCACAAAAAGCAATCTAATCAGAACAAATAATTCGATAAAATCTCAAAAATAAAATACATCCCAAAACGGTACAACTTTCAGGTCGCAATTTTAAAAGTTACGAATTGACAAACTCATCGACATTCAAATTCCGATCGATACGCCGGTAATTCCGAGATGGAACTCGAATTGGACTCCAAACAATTTGACTGCGAGCCCACATTGCAAATAGGAAAGTATTTTAAAATATTCGCCCTCCCACTTCAAATTAAAGAAGCATAGATGCGGCACTTGAAGAGATGAGTCATGGATGCTCTTACAAACGATGTAAGAGCATCCATGACATGGAAGCTATTTAAATGCTGTGCCGACCCTATTTAGAGTGAGATAAGGTAAGAAAGAGGAAGATGCAACTTTTCAAGTTCCTATAGTTCGTTTTAATCCCACGCTTTGTTTATGTTTCCGTTATAGGTCGATGACAAGTGGCATGAAAGCAAAACGGAACTGCATAATTTTTTTTTAAAGTCACATTTTTATTCCTCTATTTTACTTGTTACACCAAATTACATTCGTTTGTCTCTGATATTTGTTAATATCAAAGTTGTCCACTGCTCTTAAAGCTGCTGACATTGTCCGCTAGTCACAGATCTGTATATACCCGAGTATATGTTGCTGTTGCTTGTAGCTGGCAATTTTCTCTTCTTTATTTATTTGTCTCAATAAATAGGAAAAATACAATAATGGGATAAGTTGTACCTACACATTATATGCTTTGTTAATGTTCCTATGATTTTAAACTGTTTATGTACTATGAAAACAAACAAGAACAAAAATGCAAAAGCAGCAGCCATGGAGCCCATGGACGATAAACCAATCCATAATCAAAAAATTGGTCGTACCACTCTTTTCTAAGAGCGAACGACTAAGAAAAAGGAATGAGTTATCCTTCTGTAAGTCTCTTATTTTACGCTCGACTCGTTGTAAAAAACCTCCCAAACTTTATTGTATCGGAGGGAATTTTGGTTTATCTTCCAGCCTAACTTTTCCAAACTCGGGAATAATATTATCATTCTCCGATAGATATAAATACGTTGTTAAAACACGACGGAAACAATTGATTTCCGTTTTAATTAATCGAAAATGGCTGTCCGTTAATTTATTCAGGAGGTTCCACGTTTTACCGGGCGGTGTTTTATTCATTCTCGTGTCCAGGAACGTGGCTATTACGCTATTAGTGTGTCTTTAAATATATCTATTGACCCAGTAACTGACTAACGAAGTCATAGACTTCACATTTTTTCTCTGTACAATGTGGAAGGGACATATCCGTAATAAATAAAACCACGGGCTACACTAGGTCACTAAAGTATAATGAAATTAGAATAACAGTCAAAAAATTGGCTCTTCCATACAATATGCAGTGTGGTTTCCGGCAGAGTAGAATAGGACCACTCCAAGTCCTCCCGTGGATGTCATAGAAGACGACTTATGAAATACAAGCTAAACAAAACTTATAAACATCAATGAGACCTCTCCAACCCGTCTGGCCAGCGAAGAAAGTGTAGGCCAAGTCCTCTGGCTGCTCTGACCAAGTATGGCTCTGGTAGTACAGAGAGGGTCGTACTCCTGCAATGGAGACAAAAATACCTGATGATAATGATTCAATATGCAGCCGCCCAGGCATTTTATATGGAAACGTCGAATTTTTATTTTGTATTTTGACCTTTACACTAAAGTGATCCAGTATAGGCCGTGGTTCGATTTATTACGGGTATGGCCCTTCCACATTGTGTAGTTAAAAAACTATGAAATCTTTGACTCCTTAAGTCAGTTACACGACATTGACAAGAGTTAAAAATATATAAAATTATTTTCAGTCGTTAAGATTCAGCACATATGTTTAAATTCGAATTGTCCTGGGTCTTGGATGTTTATCTATATATGTATTTGTTATAAAATAATTTATCGTTGAGTTAGTATCCCATAACACAAGTCTCGAACTTACTTTGGGGCTACCTCAATCAGTGTAATTTGTCTCTATGTATATGTATATGTATGTATAAGTATTGTACATACGGTTAACTGGAGTTTCTCTTTTTTTTTATGAAACTAACGTAAGACACAGACATTATTTTTCTTGGTAACTCACGTATAGAGACAGCTACTGCCGTCATGTTTCGGTCTCATTCGCCCTGATGAAGACCTCCGGATGAGGTCGTAACATGTCGGCAGTAGCTGACTCTATACGTGAGTAACTCGCTCACTAAGTTTAATAATGGAGCTTGTCTGCCCAAATTATTCAAAAACAGGCAACATTGACTTTATGCGTTACAATATTAGCTAGAAAACATTGTTAATGTAGATAGTGAGCATAGTCTTACAAACTTAAAAGACCCGAGAGCGTGAGCTCAAACTTTGTTTGACAAACAGCCGATTTTAATGTCTCCACTTACGTTTTACGACATCTTCTGTCCCGCTCTAACTCATCCCCATTCGTCACCTGTCCCTTTCGGAGCACTAAAGATTTTACTGCCTTCGAAAAAGAGGGTGCTGTTTTGCTAACTGAGCGTTTTTGAAGCGAACTTTATTACGAGTTGGTTTAATTGTTTTAATTAAATAAGTAAATTTGAGTTTTTTTCTTTATATACCAACTAGCTGATTCCCGCGGTGTTATGTGTAAAATATTTGATAACGCCATGAGAACCTCACATTTTTGAGTATATAAAGTATTACATCATCATTTCAGCCGCATAACGTCCAGTGCTGGACATAGGCCTCTCCCAAAGATTTCCAAAATGACCGATCAAGAGCGGCCTGCATCCAGCGCTTTCCAGCGACCCTGGTCAGGTCATTTGACCACCTTGTAGGTGGGTGACCTACGCTTCGCTTGCCAGTACGCGGTCGCCATTCAAGAACCTTTTTGCCCCATCGGCACGGTAAAGATATCATACAGTAGAACAACTCGGCGCTGTCCTTGAAAAACATACCTACGCCACGCGTGCGCTAGGGCTGCCCCGTATTTTAACCCTTTCACCGCGAGACTTTATATCAGTTATCGTGCCCCCAGCGCGAGACATGGTAAATCTAACATACCTATCTACAACCAAAAACGGATATGGATACGTAAGTTATGTGCCATACGAGCATTTTTTTTTATGTCACAAATATGTGACCTTCGCGGAATGGGCCCGACAATGTTTGTCACATATATGCGACGCTCGCGGTTAAAGGGTTAATTTCATCTACCTACTTAAGTGACTAGTTTTGTGATTGTAAGGTGAATGAAAAAGGAAGCGTGTTATTTAGCATATTTAATAAACATAAATTGCATATTTCAATAATAGGTATATGTAAGTAGCTAAGTTCCCACATTAGTAAGTAGACATGTAGCCTAGGAAACCACTACCTACTTACCTACTAGTTTTTTTTTATCGCGAGCGTAGGTAAAATTACTCACTCCTGGTCGTGGGTTAAGTCTGTCTTCAATTCAACCTTATCACTTATTTATTTTTAATCCAGGTAATTTACTCTGTGGAGAAACTGAAATACTTACCTATAAAAAAATTAATAAACGACGTACTACCTAGTAGGTACTCCTATAAAAACTACTTTACTGACGAGTTCAAACAACCAAAAACAGCACAATATTGTCTGTGTTTTGCCATATTATTATCCCATAAGAAAAAGATTAATATACCTTCTTAATAAGTGTTCACAAATAGCACGCTGCTTACAACAAAACACCGTTCGCCACTGCGGCGCAATCCCGACTGTTTGTATACCGAGTCACGGAACAAATGTATACCGACCTTCGAGGCGCGTAGGTATAACTTGCGTTCCGACCGTTTGTATGAAGATACAATACTGTATGTACTGTGCCATCGGCCATCGGTTCGTCGCGCTATGTGTCCCGCCCATAAAAAGTATAGTATGTGTTAATCCAGATAGTAAGCCAACTAGACTCACATGAAAAAATTCATTCCAAGCCGTTCAGAGGTTTTATTGTAGAAGCGGTACACAAATCCACACATCCATACAAATTAACGTTCACATTTATAATATTATATTTAACAGAATAACCAGGCATTAAATCCATGTAATGGAAAGTTATTACGATAACTAATAAACGCCAGAGGTCGCACGCAAAAATAAATTAAAAAGTCTTCAACTTTTAGAGTTTCATATTAAGATACATTCATTAACACTCAAAAGTCTTTTCATGCATTCTCTACGGTTATGGAAACTCATTACATTACCTGTCTTCAGAACATCTGCAGTGTGGTCGCAGAACGTTCGCCGAGATCAATAATTATTTCAATAAAACGAAAGAGGGAAATCAAGAATAATCGGCCAAGTGCGAATCGGATTCGCGCACTAAGGGTTCCATACCATTATCTATAAAAAATCGTGTTGGTTGTATGGGAACCCCCCTTAAATATTTATTTTGTTTTGTTTTTAGTATTTGTTGTTATAGTGGCAACACAAATACATAATTTGTGAAAATTTCAACTGTCTAGCTATCGTGGTTCTTGATATACAGCCTGGTGACAGACAGACGGACAGACAGCGAAGTCTTAGTAATAGGGTCCTGTTTTTACCTTTTCGGTACGGAACCCTAAAAATCCTTTCATAATCTTAGAGTAGACACAATATACGTAATGTTCCACATATACTAGTATTTAACTACGTATTTTATTCACAATGAATATTCAAAACGATACTGCGCCATGAAAATATTAGATAGTCGTACAATAGTCACATTCAAAAGCTATGACAATAAAGGAGAATGCCGAGTTCTGTTAATTTGTAGTCTTGAAATACTGATTCCCATTATTCCCAAGAAAGAAGTAATCTCGAGTCCCCTACTACGGTATCTTGCGGTTATAAATTGTTAACTTACATATTTTTATTATTATGAGCCTTTATCAGTCCACTGTTGGACTAAAAGCCTATCCGAATAAGAGAGAATTTGCCCATAATCACCTCGTAGTTCATTTGTTGAATTGGTGTAAACGCCTTCCGTTGGGCCTCAAAGGCCACGCCTTTGAAAGCCGATAGCGTTCCATCAAATGACCAGATGGACGTATAATCTCAGTAAATGGTAAAAGTTTTTGCACAAAGAAGCTGTTGCCTGTTCTTCTATATTTCACTTAGTCATCTATTTACCTCTTTTTATGATCGCATATTTAGGAAGGCGCTGCAAATTCTATTGCAATCATGCTTCAAATTCTCTTAGTCGCGTCTTACGACGTCTGCAGGCTGCGGGAGAGGACAAATCATCTAAATATAACTCCGCCGTCATCTAACGATAACATACATACAAACATACCTATAAGTAAACCTCTTTTGCTTCGTCAACACTCCTAACTCTTTGCATGCATGTTTTCCGGTTATGGGTACTCCTTACATCACCTTTCTTAAAAACATCTGCAATTTAGTCGTAGAACGTTCGCCGAGGTCGACCCGGTCCGGTACCCTCAATAAAATCAAAATATCACGTTTCTCTCAATCGAGTTACTATCGAGTTATCGAAATCGAGACACTATAGTACCGTCGCAAGTTTTTCTTTGCCTCCATTGACGACTTTGAGCAGACTGTCTTTGTTCGCGACGCTAGTTGTTCGAATAATGTTGCTTTGAACAACCGCTTGAACCCTCTAATGAGCCTCTGAAACTAAGTAATTGGACGAGAGATCATATTGAATGTTGCAGCTTTTAAGCTCAGATTTGAAGGATTAAGTTATTCAAATTCAAGTCTTTGTTCCGTTATAAAGATATCAAATGGTGCGATTGTTAGATGTAATAGGTATTTAAGCTTAATATGTTAATGCGGCTTTATGCAGCAGAAATTAAATGATGTAAAATAAAAATACTATACCTTATTAAAAAAAATTTAGGAAAGGGCTAACAAGTTTATTTGCCAAGCAAATAGAAATAAGTTTCTTTGGTAGTGAGTGGCGAAACTATATAATATTCTAACCGATGCGTATATCCATCGCGCCATCTATTATTTGTCAAGTTAACTACGAAAACCCGAATTTGAAGCGTAATCAGCTTATAACTTTTAAAGACTAAACCGATTTTCATCAAACATGGCTAAGAAGACGTGTTCCAAAAGTTTATATGACGTTGGCTATTGTTACGTTAGTAATTATATTAATCTTGGACCGCAACTCAAAAACAGTCATACAATTTTTACTTCAGTCGTTCGAAAACCTGATGAAATATCGTGGACTCTTTACTACTTTCTCGAATTAGACGGGCCGGGTCGTCAAAGCGGGTCTAGATTAAAACGTAATAACCCGGATAGCTGGTAATCTCGCAACCGGCGATAATGGCGCGGTATCCCGATCGACCGCGGACCTCGAATCCCCAAGCAAAGCGGACTAACATTGACACGCCAGTTGATTTGTGAATCCTTTTTTAAATAGGTAGGTATATTCATGTCACTCGCCCACAATCACTCTAGAAGTGGTCTTTAAGTCTTACGACCCTGATTGGAGCTCTATCTGCTGAGAGCCGTAAAACCCAAAATGCTCTGTCTGCCTCATTAAGGATAAAGACGTGATAGTATGTATGTATGTACATTCATTTTTGAAGTGAAAACTTCTTTAGCGGCGTTGTGCACTTTTTTTGGAATGGGTAAAAAATTTTAAACTCGCGTCAGGACACGTGGCCTGATCGAAAATTCGTAAGACGGCGCAGGGCGCTTGCGCGAATGTTCGTGTGTGTTTATGTTACAGCGTGCTACGCGCATCCATGGATGGTGACAGCTGATGGCTCGACCGTCTGTGTAGTGGCCATACTGCTGTGTATTTGAAAATGATTTTGTTGAAAATGAATTTGGTCATGCTTGTGACATTTGTGACAGACTGTGGTTCAGAAAAGATTTGAAATATTTTATACTGATAATTAAAGCAATTCGTGCAAAATTATTCCCTAACCATTCCAAAATATCAAAAATGCACAACGTTAATATTCAAGTTTTCACTTCTGCCGGCACTCCCAGAGTGTTGCACTCTGGGAGTGCCGGCAGAAGTGAAAACCGTCGTTTTTTTTTATGTTTATATGCTTCAAGCCTAAGGGAGAAGACACTCGCTTCTGTTGTCACTTTCTTAATTTAATGTATTACATTGAAACACAGTAAACTTTCTTTTCAAACAAGAAATGAAATTTGTTTTATAACTGCTAGTTAAAAGATCAAAAATTTAATAAAATTTGAAGATTATGTCTGTGTATGTAATTTTTTAAATATGGTGAGTTTACCACACTAAAACGTTAGAAAAAAAAACACGTCCAGCCAAGTGCAAGTCGGACTCCCGCACGAAGGGTTCCGTACCATTAACTATAAAAATTACGTTTGTTGGATGGGAGCCTCACTTTAACATTTCTTTTATTCTGTTGTTATAATAGCAATAGAAATACATCATCTGTCTAGCTATCACGGTTCATGACATAAAGCCTGGTGACAGACGGACAGCGGAGTTTTAGTAATATCCCGTTTTTACCCTTTGGTTATAGAACCCAAAAATGGCTCAAGGCAAACAGACAAGCGTTTGAATGTTACTCCGCTTTGCTATAAGTTGATTTCTATATCAAAAAGCAAAGGTCATGTTATACTTTATGTTCTTGATAAAGTTTTATGGTGAGCACTCGTAAAACAGCATCGATGTCTTTTTCAATTCAACTTTTTCAAAAACTCATAAAATCCTATCGCTACTTATCACTGTACGATTTTAAGTAAGTAAATATTTTAAACATGTTTTGTCGTTATGAATGTTTTGATTACTATGTTATCGAGACATTTTTAGTCTTCCCATACAAACAAATATGGGAACCGAGAACCAGAAACCTGCTAGAGGAAGATGGCTAGCTCTTATTCAATATCCTACTAATATTAAAAAGGCGGCCAAGTGCGAGTCGGACTCGCCCATGAAGGGTTCCGTAGTAGCAAATAACATAATATAAAAGTCTTGAAGTGTGTTTTTTTTTAAATTTTTATATTTGAGTTGATTGAATGAAAGGTAAATTGCCGTTTATGATTTATGACGTATTAAAAAAAAACTACTTACTAGATATCGGTCAAACCAATTTTCGCTGGTAGTTTTTATGGTAATGAACATCATGTATTTTTTTTAGTTTTATAATTCCCTTATTTTAGAAGTTACGGGGGGGGGGACACACTTTTTTCCACTTTGGAAGTGTCTCCCGCGCAAAGTATTCGGTTTAGAAAAAAATGATATTAGAAACCTCAATATCATTTTTGAAGACCTATCCATAGATACCCCACACGTATGGGTTTGAAGAAAAATAAATTTTTGAGTTTCGGTTCTAAGTATGGGGAACCCCCAAAATTTATTGTTTTTTTTTCTATTATTGTGTCAAAACCTTAATGCGGTTCACATAATACATCTATTTCCCAAGTTTCAACAGTATAGGTCTTATAGTTTCTGAAAAAAGTGGCTGTGACATACGGACGGACAGACAGACAGACATGACGAATCTATAAGGGTTCCGTTTTTGCCATTTGGCTACGGAACCCTAAAAACGCGAAAATTTTTAAGTATGGATGGATGTTTGTTACTATTTCACGTAAAAACTACGAAATGGATTTTAATGAAACTTTACAATAATATAGCTTTTACATTAGAATAACAATAGGCTACAATTTATAAAGATATTGATAATCCTGCGCAAACGAAGTCGCGGGCACCAGCTAGAATACTATATATTAGGTAGATTAGGTACCTCATTCAAAGGCTAGTCAGTCGCGCGACATATATTTTATCTAGGTTTATCAACTGAGCCATGCTAATGTTTAATCTTTGCTTTCATTTTTCTTTTTAAGTAACTATTAAAAAAAATATTTTTTTACAAGCTTTTATCTAAAGACTCTTCTCAAGACGAATCGAGAGATCAGCTTCTAGTCATTATAATATTTCATTGTCACGCGATATACGTATGTGTGCACAATCTCAGCTCAATCGGAAACCGGGAAGCGGGTCAAATTTAACTAGCAAGATTTCATTACAGACAGAACAGACGACAAATCTTAAAGTGACTTAAATGCATACAAATACTTGGCTACATAAGAACTTACATCTATATTTTCTATACATATAATAAAACAGTAAAAAAAGTGTGTCTGTACATTAAATATATTTCCAAAAAAAAAATTGGGGGCGATGGAGACATAGTAATAGAGTAAGAATTTAAAAAAGAATGTCTGTCTGTTTGTCTGTTTGTCTGTTTGTCTGTTTGTACAGGCTAATCTCCGGAAATACTGGACGGATTCGAATGCAACTTTTTTTGTTATATAGCTATTAAGCCTGGGCAACATATAGGGTATAAATGATTTTGGAAAATGAAACGCCTGATGCAGAACCATAATGGTCCAGCTAAACTATAAGAGATATAAAAATGTCGCCTTAGTAAAAGTTGTTCAGCCTGATGAGCATTTTCCAGAGACATAAAGTCCACGCGAACGAAGTCGCGGGCTTCGGCTAGTATGAAATAAAATTAGAACTACAGACAACGAGACAGGTGAAACTAAACAAAAGCTTGTAAAAAAAAAAGAAACAGATATCGTCACCGCGCAGCCCTGAGCTAAAAAAGCAAGATTATTGGCAACAAGTAATCGAGAGATTCACAGCGCCCAACAACGGCACTTAATTAGTAGAAAACTTTGCAGTCATCGACTGAGAAGGGGGGTGGGTGGTCGGGAGCTGGAAGTTGGGTGATTCCTGACGGCCGATCGATCCGAATGTAAATAGCCAAGTTTTAGATAAAAGGAACATTAGCCTGTTCTCTGAATGTATTGAACTTCTGTGCTGGGATGTCGAGATTTGTTTCGAATTTTTGAATATCTTTTTGTGTGCTAAATGAAAAAAGTTGCTTGATTACTTTCGCCGCCATATTTGTAAAATCGACCGTCTTATATCAGTCATATAATGAGTAATCTACCAATTTTAGGAGAGCAGACTTTTGTGAATTTGACAGAAAAATCTGACTTCTAAAATCGGTAGTTTGAACTAAGTTATATAATAAAGAATTGCAGATGTTTATAAATACATCGGTCAGTACGTAGCAACGTAGTCAATAGCGCCAAAGCCAAATAATAATAAAATTCTTTCCTAGAAATTACTGAGGTTTCGGTTACAATATATTTGTAATACTTATTGTTTACTTTTTGTGGGTGATTCTTTTGAATTTTAAGTTATAATAAAGCTTTTAACATAGTCATAACATAAAAATGGCAGCACTATAAGACAGGAAGCAAAAAGCTAAAATTTTAAAATCTACATATTGTAGACACACTCGTACGCAGTTACATTTTTAATATGGAACAATAATACATTAAACAACTTTAGCTTGTTAAAATTTAAACAATAAAGCAAATGTTAATCAATTCGTTTGCCCAATAGAACTGTTAAGTAAACCATACGTTTCTTCTCATTTTGCATAATGTTCTTGCTGATAACCCTAAGTCGCAATTATTTTCGCGTCGCGTCGCTAATTGTCAGACAATGCCAGCTTGATGACTTTCCGATCTAATTGGAAAGTTATTTGGCAAATATCAAATTGTCTATTTTATTATTGTAAACTTATGTTTTTAAATTATTTTTTGGCTGAGCGAGAGAAGTGAGCGGGGTCTCTAAATCGAGTTGAGGGCGAAAACACATTGTATGTATGTATGTATTTTGTACCGCGATAACTGCCGAACCGATGGTCTGATTTTGATGAAATTTGGTAGGCATGTAGGAAATATTAGTAGAATTTTCAAGTTCGTTGGGCATCAAAATTAGTTTAGTATTTTTTGAAATATCAATAAAAAGGTCTTGAAAAAATAAGCGCAAGGTCTTAGTTCGTGTATTTTTATGTATTTCGTAGTTGGTCTTTAGGAAACTGTTACAATGAATAAATTTAAGAGTCGAACCCACAACAGGATTTAAAACGTAACTTTAGGATGTTACAAATATTTAAATATCAGGCAGAGTAGAATAGGGCCACTCCAAGTCCTCCCGTGGGTTTCGTAGAAGGCGACTTAGAAAATACAAGCTAAACCAAGCTTATAAACATCAATGAGACCTCTCCAACCCGTCTGGCCAGCGAGGAGAGAGTAGGCTAAGTCCTCTGCCTGCTCTGGCCAAGTATGACTCTGGTAGTACAGACACTGCCGTGCTCCTGCCGCACGAAGGGTTCCGTACCTACCCGTTCCGTATCTAAATCACGTTTGTTGTATGGAAGCCCCACTTAAATATTTCTTTTATTCTATTTTTAGTATTTGTTGTTATAACGGAAACTAAAATACAACATCTGTGAAAATTTCAACTGTCTAGCTATCGCGGTTCCTGAGATACAGTATTGTGATAGTCAGACGGACCGAGAAGTCTTAGTAATAAATAATTACATTTTTAACAAAAAAAAAAACAACCGACTTCTATTTATTTCAGGAGTTTCTTCCATATCTCCGAAGTCTTCGTCCGAAGTTCTTCGTCACCAAATTAATATGAGACCTACTTGGGAGTAAGAGCTTTGAAATAAAAAAAGAATCATCAAAATCGGTCCACGGTTGACGAAGATATCGCGTCACATACATACAAAAAAAACATACAATCGAATTGATAACTCCACCTTTTTTGAAGTCGGTTATTAACAATAGTTTTATCCTTTGGGTATGGCACCCTAAAAATTGTTAATTGATTTATTATTAATTCCCGTCCAAGACCAACCCTTCCTCGCGAAGTGGTCTCCAAACGAGACAAAAATAATCAAATTCCGCATTAAGAACCATTCACACTTGAAAGTATTATTTTAACTACTCTCTCCCTATTTTAGGCCTCTTTACACTCGACGGGACGCGGTGCGATCTGATTGACGCAATTACGTTCCCTTTGCGTTTTAATAAACGCCATGAACTTATATGTTTTTTACAATTAAAAGCGCCTAAAGACGTGTCCATTTATAACGCCATTGTTTAGGTCTAGTATATACTTTGTTTAATTTCTATAAACAATGTAACATACGATAAATAGCTTTCTTTTAAGCCTCATGAAAGGGCATTTTGGCAAAAACGTTTTCGCATTATTTTTATACTATATATATGCTTTTATGGTCAGTTCACTGAATCAACTGTTATAAATTCATTATGAATGTTGTAAACCGTTTATTTACTAAATATAGTCGGAAAAACCGAGGTCGCTCCTAACACTCGCCCTGACGACGACGATCCAAACCTGGTCGGAGTTTCCGGCTATAATACGTGAGTAAACAGTTTAAAATATTCATAATGTTGTTTTGTTTGTCGATTTAGTATAAGTGGTCAACTCATACAAGAATGAACATGTTTATGGTTGTTTAATTACTTCCGTAAACGTTAAAAATGCGTAGGAACGTTGAAATAAATGAACACTGAAACGTTCGAACTTCAAATTCTGTGAGGAGGAAAGCAAAACAATGTTTGTAATTGGTGCAATTTGGCGAATCGCAGGCAGCTCGCTAATGACGTCACACCTCCTGCCCGGTGCAAGGACGGTTTATATGTCACGTGGTTTCAATGCAAGAATTAGGGCAATATCCTTTAGGTCATTCCAATATGGTGTTAAGTTTGTTTACTTGTCGTAGTCGTATAGGTCAACAGGTTTTGGCTGATTACAAGCCTTTGACAAAGATTAATGATTGTCATCTAATTACGACGGTAGTACGATAAAACTACGAAACCCTAAAAATAAGCCTTTGATTACATCGTATGTCATATAATCTACCAATCTGTAACTGTAAATATTTTTTATCGTACATAATTATGTTAAAATTACAGTGAAAAAGAAAATAAAAACAAAAAAGACACATTTAATAAAATTATTCTTCATTATCAGTCAGTCAGTGGTCTTTTAAAGCCAGTGAAGTTGCTGAAAATATATTGCCATTATAACCAATTTATTTGAATAAAGAGTCCCTCAATTTCACTTTGCTTTGTTGTCAATTACGTCAGGAAACTGCGTCGAAAGTGTTGGAAAAAACTCGCTTCGTAAGCACCAATTAACGGCACACGGCAGATAGCGGGAACTGCAATTATTTCCCACTTGACGCTGGAAAACGTTGAAGAATCAATACAGTATGAAAAATGTAGGATTAAAGACCTATTGACATTTAAAGGCTGGTAATACACGGTCAACCTCTTTTGCCTTGTGGTCACAAACATTGGTATCAAATTATACTCTCTTAACAAAAACCAAACTAGAAATCTTCAACACCAAACTACTCAATCGATTTCGATAACAAGTATGCACCTGATTTATACTCTTGTAGCACCTGACGAGTAATCAGGGAACATACATAAAAAAACGTATGAAATAATTAAAAACCTCTTTCTTTTTTGAAGTCGGTTAAAAAGAAGATACAGATCGATAGTAACATCACAAGAAAAATATCTACAATAAAGCGCCTCTACTCACACCTCACACGCGCACAAAGCGCAATAGTAAATTCTCGCGCGCCATTACCCGTTCGGAAATACCCTCTTTTTTAAATTTACTTAATATTTCACGCCGACAGCGCCATCTGTGCCAGTTTTCCTTTTGTATCTGCTCTCACGTGCCTTTTAAATTCAGAAACGTCGCCTTTGATGCCTTTTCTGTTTATTTTTACTCTGTAATTAGGGCTCGCGATGTACTGAGTATTGTTTCAAACGAAAATTACTAATTAATTACACGTGAAATAATAGCAATTAATGTTTGAGTGTTGTTTTTGAGTGTATTCGTTTACTAACTAGTAAACACGTAAACAATTCACTTAATGAGTACATAAGCACATGAGTAGCTATGTATAAATTATAAGTACTTATAAGTATATTCGTTTGTATGTATATCTATTATGACGACCTCCGTGGCGTAGTGGTCACCATGCTAGTCCGCCACCCAGAGGTCCCGGGTTCGATCCTCGGTCAGGGCAAGTTAAATGGCCTTTTTCAAAATTGTCCTGGGTCTTGGATGTTTATCTATATATGTATTTGTTATAAAATTTAGTATCGTTGAGTAAGTATACCATCGTCACGAACTTACTTTGGGGCTGGCTCAATCTGTGTGATTTGTCCCTATATATTTATTATTATTTATTATTTGGTGTGTTAAGATTTGAATTATTTTACGCTACTGGGAGAGAACGCTTTTAGCGTTAAGTTCGCCAATAAAGTTTCCTGGGTCAAAAAATAAATTATTTGGTACTGTTAATAGAATAAAATGTCACAAAGTAATATCACTTGTCAATTATCATATCCATTTTCAACGTGATTTTACAATTATCATTGCGGGAAAACTGATATTAAGAGCGCTATGTGACTCCAAGAAACTATGACGTCATTAGGCTTTCACCATCATCATCATCATTTCAGCCGAACAACGTCCACTGCTGGACATAGGCCTCTCCCAAAGATTTCCAAAATGACCGATCTAGAGCGGCTTGCATCCAGCGCCTTCCAGCAACCTTGGTTAGGTCGTCAGACCACCTTGGGTGGGTGTCTTTAGTCTTTATTTCATACAAATCCCAAAGAAAATGTTTATTTCGAGTTGTTGCAAACTTCCTTATTGTAGACAATTTTTATAATGGAACAATAGTTTAATAAATAAATAAGCACAAAATCTCTTGCATATTTTCCAAGCTCTTTTATGATATGGGACAACCTCGCAATTATACCCTTTCAAACAAAATAAGAATTTTCCAAATCGGTGCAAGCGTCTTCGAATAATCGCTGAACTTACTTAAAAAAATAAAATAAAATAAAAGATCGCGACATATTGATAACGTCCAAATTTTTTAAAAGTAGGTTAATTAATCAAGTTATCGTCAAACAAACGTACATACTAACGCCTACATATATACGCCGACACGAATAAACAAAAAATTAGTTTATTAGGTATTATTCCTCACAAATGTCTTTAAAAATGTCGTACGACATACGTGCTAAAATGGTTAAACACACTCAGCTTTATTACGCCCTCGCCTACCGCTCGGGCTGAAGTTGAAGAAGAAGATCGACGAGTTGAAGAGTAGGCTCGGAGTACTTCAAAAACAGAAATATATCCGCCTCCGCCTATGCTTGTGGCCGCACCCCATCCACTAACGAGTTCCTCAGAGACGCTGCGGTTGCCGACAAACTGCCCTCCGCAGACTCCCGCTAAAAATATGGCCACCGACCACAAATTGGTACAATATTTGGAGAGACGTTTCTAATATCTATAGTACCTGGGTGACCGAGCTTTGCTCGGTTACGTCTCAAACAATAACTACATTTTTTTAAACTTGTCTAAAAACAATACAAAATAAAAAATTATATACAAATTTGAACATAAAAAAAACAAAAGTAAGTCACCGAGTGGGATTCGAACCCGTAACACTCTTTCTAGCGGTCAGCATCATAAACCGCTGAGCCAAAATGGATTGCGGCCGGCGCGACGAAATTAGCGATCATATTCTGCGTGGAAAGAAAAACGCATGAAAACACGAAAACGTGCGTTTTCCCAAACATAAGACTAATCTAGATCGATTGTTTACCCCCGAAAGCCCCCATATACCAATTTTCAGCGAATCGTTTTCGAGATCACAGAAATTTATAAATATATAAATAAATATACAAGAATTGCTTGTTTAAAGGTATAAGATATATATAAAGTAAAGTGCGTCTGTAAAATAAGGTAGTTTTCTTGGTCAAAAATAAACTTTTGGTACTGTTAATTAAAAAAGTAAAATAAAACTTTATAAAATAATGTCACTTGTCATTGATCATATCCATTTTCAACGTGATTTAAGATTTTAAGAGATGATATTAAGAGCGCTATTAATTTGACTCCAAGAAAGTATGACGTCTATCGTTTTTATTTCATATTATATATATTTTTGGACAATTTTACTAGATCATAAATATATAGAAGTATCTATTAAGATAATGTTAGTTATAATGCAACTTTGTAAAATGTCTGTTTTGTGTGCCTATTAAAGTAAAATAAAATAATAAATACAAATCCCATAGATCATGTTTGTATTGTCATTGAGAAAAAGTATTTGATTTGAGTTGTTGGAAACTTCCTCATTGCTTAAAGCTAAAACGCGTTGAAACAGAAAGTGGAGTTTCTCACAAATCGTTTAAATAGTCTATATATTGTGACATCTGGTGGCGACTACTCGAATCACTTATCAAGAGGGATGCATAATACAATAAATAATATTAGATGGCGCTTGTGTTTAACAACGTCGAATTTCTTAATGTCACTCAGCAACCATTGGAATCAATCCAAAACGTAAATAAACAATAATTAAAAAATATATATGGACAAACAACACAGTTTGAGCTAGCCCCAAAGTACGTTCGAGACTTGTGTTATGGGGTACTAACTCAACGATACTATATTTTATGATAATATACCTATATAAATATCCCAAGACCCAGGACAATTTGAAAAAGGCCATTTTTCAACTTTGCTGGCCGGGAATCGAACCAGAAACATCCGAACGTAAGGTCTGCAAACAGCGTAAATAAACATATCATTAATATACTCTTCTTTGTTTATTCTAAAAACAGCTTCGTTAAATTAAATTAAAAAAACTTTCATATTAGCATCTCAAGTACTGAAACACTAAGCTTTTATTTCTCCACAAGTGCAATGACTTTATGAAAACAGCATGCAAACCGCTACGCCCCGCTACGAAGATGCTACGCCGTAGCAGTTCGTAGCACTTCGTAGCGCCGTAGCGATAAAAAAGTGGCGCACTAAAAGTTAACTGTGCGGAATAGTACTTGCGTAACGGCGGTATAATAAATATTACCCGCGTTTAATATAACCGACCTTATTGGTGGGTAATAAGAGCTATTTTCGCTTGGTGGAGTCATCGCGTTTATTTTTCCGTTATTTGTCATAGTGTAAATCCGCACCGGGAGTAAGTTTGAACTTTTGTTGCATACACTTGGTGTGTGGTGAAAATAAGTGCCTGGAAATATTAAGTTTTTGAAATGAAAACTACTTTAGGCGTATTAGGCATGCACGGACAGCATTTTTTTTTTTGAGATGGGAAAGTCAATTGAACTCGCAAAACACTCTAAAACATGATTTGATTCTTAATAATTAGAAAAGCAAAAACTATTCAGGGCTTGTACGCACATCCAACTAGCAACCTTTTGACATGTAAAAGCCTGTAAATGTCTAATTACTGAATAAACATTTGAATCTTGAATGTTCTGCAATATTTCTTTCAAACTTACTAAAGCTATACGAAAAATATTTGTGTATTAAATAGTTAATTATTTTTGTGTGGTTTCCGGCGGAGTAGAATAAGGCCACTCCAAGTCCTTCCATGAATGTCATAGAAGGCGACTTAGGGATTCACAAGCTTAACAAAGCTTATAAACATCAATGACACCTCTCCAACCCGTCTGACCAGCGAGGAGAGTGTAGGCCAAGTCCTTTGACTGCTCTGGCCAAGTATGGCTCTGGTAGTACAGAGAGGGTCGTGCTCCTGCAATGAAGACAAACTGAACTGCCTCCGTGGTGTAGTGGTTAGAGCGTTCGGCTCATACCCGGAGGTCGCGGGTTCGATTCCCGGCGGGGGTAACGACTTTGTGTTGTTGTCCTAGTTTGGTTAGGACGTTGTAAGCTGATCACCTAATTGTCTGATAAGTAAGATGATCCGTGCTTCGGAGGGCACGTTAAGCCGTCGGTCCCGGTCACTGTCTTTGACATTGGACGTTACCTAAAACCATGTCAGAGGCCTTTAAGGCGGTCTAAAAACTCTGACTCTAGTGTTAGTCACTAACACACCATAAGAAGAAGAAGAATGAAGGCAAAAATACCTGATGATGATGATGACACAAATATTCTCAATTATATATTTAGATCTTATGTTATATGTTATGTTATATAAGCTCCCGGTTCGGAAGCCGTCATTACCATTCGAGACAGGCGCAATATATTGCGTCGGTAATTAATATCGCTAATTACCTGATTACCACAAAGCGAACCAATTATACCCTGAAGGGTCACTGAACCGTGTTAAAAAAATTAGTTCAATTGATATTAGTCATATTGAGATACGTAGGTCAATCGATACAGCTTAGGTGGTTAGCTTTGCTTGCGTACATAATTCGGCTTGGCTTATATCTCCTAAATACATCTATCTATAGATGTAAATACATTAAAAATTTGTTGTTGTAGGAATTTTGAATATATTCGATAGCACTTGGACGATGAGTTAGTCACCTGTCACTAATTTATGACAACCGTTTTAATAAGCTTGTTTACTGTGTATTTTATTGGTTAATATTTTTTTATAAAACAAAAAATACCACTGAAGAGAAATATTTTTTTGAAAACAGCAAGAAAAATGGTTAATGAAGTAGTAATTAATATTTCCAGTATAAGAGTGGGAGCGTGGCGGGGATATCTCACTATCTCTTTCGTACGCGCGAGACCTAATAGCGTGACGTCAAGAGAGCTGTACGTGCATCCTTTTTCTGTTACTTGACAGTTTCCCCTTTCATCAAATTTTAAAAGCTTATAAAATTACTTATTTTTGGGCATCTAAAAAAATCATTGAGGAAAATACTGTATTTAATAGACATACAATTTTGCTATGCGTCACTTTGTAGTCTCTCTTTCTACCTCGTAAGCGATAAGGATAAATATTTCCTGAACAGTTACAGTTTGCAACTCCTTCACGCAACGCTTAGTGTCAAAAATATATAATTTATTTCCTAAATATAAGCGTTGCAAAATGTACATTCTGCAACATCTATCTTCCGACCAGCCCTCCCCATTAAGTGACGTCTGCACTTGTGAAACGTCCCGAACGTCAACCGACGCCGGCGCGGCGAAACGTCTCCAAATTATTTATCTCACTCGCTTCATTTTGCTTAGAATATCTTAAATTTACCGACTGGCTTAGACTTGTATAAATGTAAGTTCGGGTTGGTCTAGAGTTGGCGAGTGAAGTGCCACAGTATGCGACAATAATTTAAATCAGGTAGTATTTAGTATTTAAAGAACTTTATCTCCATCACAGAACTAATATAAGTATTAGATACAGAACGGAATCTCCTAAGGTCCTGCGCAATATGTGTCCCTGTTCCCCATCCCTGCACCTCTCCTCATTCTCGCCTTGTCGAGGAGGCCTGGGGATTACTCCAAAAGCAGTACGCAAGACGGACGTAATGCGTATCCGCGTTTCAGTGTCAAGCAACATTGAGCATTAATGTATGATGATAAATTCTAATTTGGTTTGACATAGAAATAGGACGTCACTATCGTACAACTAACGTATTATTTTATGCAGTAACCCCCTGGCGCCTGCAGCCGCAGCAAGAGAGGTGCGGGGCCGCATATTACGCGGGACCTTTACGGATTCCGTTCTGTATGTAATATTCATATTCATTTTGTGTCTCCATATCATTCTTATCAAGTCTAAAGGCTATGACAATCAACGTGACCAATTTTTGGCCACAGAAGAAGGTATTCGAAAAAGTTCAAACGTTTTCAGTCGAGTAAACAAAAGTTGTACTTATATTCTATAGAATTACGAACGGAATCACTCGTCACTTCACTCGCTCAATGTAAAGTAAATCTTACCTCCAGACAGCGAGATACCGACGTCAGCACGAAAATAATGGACAGACCACTGCACTGGATACGTCCAGATATAACCAACAATAACCGGTTATTTCTGGCTCGGTTCGGTATCAACTGGTTGTGTTTAATAGTGCCTTTTACAGGCAATATTCAGAAGTATTTTCAGAAGCATTTGTACTCGATTTCATTATGATTATACCGTGGATGTGGTCAGTATTCAATGTAAATTCAAGTACTTAAAAGTGATGGAATTTAGTATTTTTAGGGTTCCATACTAAACAAGGAACCCTTATAGTTTTGCCATGTCTGTCTATCTGTCTGTTCATGATACTAACGCGTTTTTTGTATATTACTACAATATTAGTGCACTCATCAGCTTTCTTTTCTCCAAAGATAATATACTTGTAATAATTCTCGCATGTTCTGTAGAATACCGAAAATAAAGGACTTCATCATCTTCATCATTATCAGGTCTTTTTATCTACACTGCAAGAGCACGACCTTCACTGTACTACCAGTGCCATGCTTGACCAGAGCAGCCAGAGGACTTGGCCTACACTCTCCTCGCTGGTCAGACGAGTTGGAGAGGCCTCATTGTTGTTTATAAGCTTTGTTTACAACCGGCCAGCTTGCTTACCGCCTCTCTTCTTGAGAACGCATGAAAAGCTGTGCATTCATTCTAAGGTGGCTTTTGGGTTTTGTCTACTTTAGACATATTCATATACAGGGTTACTTTTTATACGCTGGAAACACTTTTAGAGCAAATTCAGTCTTTGATACTCAACTACTTTCCATAAAAACAATTATAGAAAAACAAAAAAACGACTTCTCATACAAATCAGCGTTCACTCAAATGGAAATTGTATGGAAAGACGATTTATAGATTTGAAATATATTTTTAAAGAAAATAAACTCATTATCACGGGCTGAAATTGCTAAAAAAATATTTATTTATTTTACTCAAACTTTATTGTTCCAAAGTACAAATATACTTTTAACAAATGGCGGACTTAATGCATAGCATTTTCTCCCAGTCAACCAGTACCATTGTTTAAAAAGTAACCCTGTATACGAGTGAATAGTGCAAAATATAATGTTAATTTCAAAATCATTATCCCTAAAGGGTATTCAGTAAACACAACACAAGCTCGTTACGATAAGCCCCGCACAGCGTTATCTGTCGCGATAGTAGCCGTGTAGACCAGTAAAAATAGCGTAACCTGGACATAATGCTATAACCGTAAGTTTCTTTTTGTATGATATAAAGTAATGTTAGTTATAGTTAAAATAAACCGAATTAAACAATTCAGGGTTCTGCGTCAGTGTAAAAAAACCAAAAAACTGAAAATTGAACAAATTTTGATTTCATAAGTACAGCATAATTAATAACTTTGGAAAACTACCTCTACCATATTATAACGTGTGCATTCTAGTTGAATAAATCTAAATTAAACAAATTAATCAATTAGCACTATCGTTAATAAAGAAGGTTCGGTATGTTACAAATTTTCAGGCTTATCTCACCAGAAATTATAGATTACTGTCTTTCAACAATTTATTCTAAATATTATATTATGTGTGTTGATAAATTATTAAAAATTAAACAAATTCATTTTATGCATTTCTACATTTACAAATTTTTGTATTTTTTGTAAAGCCAAAAAACATAACTATTTTGAAAGTGTTTAACTTATGCCGTCAACATATTTTTGATACTATAAGGAACAAATCAAACAAAAAATATCTATGATTATATTTTTTTTCTATTTTTTTTTACTTACGTTTTAATATGAACGTTATTTCTTGCACAATAAGGTCGTCATTGGTTTGTGCCTCAACTCCCGACCGTGCTGTAGCGAGTCGCGAGTGATTCTCGTGTACAGTAGTTTCGTCGCGTCGTCTTATGCATTTATTTGTAGTCAATGATTGTCAAACTTTTATAAGCACGTGGGAACTTTTACTAACCATGGATCGGCTAGGGTGGAGATTTATTGTAATATTGTGTTTATTAGATCGATAATAACTACATTGTTGAGCTTTTATTGGTTTGTTTATAAAGCTTTTTATGGTACATAATAAAGAACACAGACACAAATCAGAAAAGTAAACGTACAACTGCGGACTTATCCCCAGGGTTTGTTACTGGTACCAAATTCACATTTTAAGTACCAGTAACAGAATTTTCATTATGTTAAAATATTAAGCGTAATACTCGTATAGTACGGGTATCGCTTATGTAGTAATAGTAACGTTATAGGTATTGTTAAAATTTAAAGGTAATTTTACCGGTACGTACCTACGCGTTGTTACCGTTCCGCATGAAACTCGACTGCGAAGAGCCACATTCCCGTACCTACCGAGTCGCGATCGCGACGCACAACACTGCGATGACCAGTGTTGCCTCTCGATAATACACTATGGCTAGCCTATCAAAAGACTATCTGTATTTTGAATAAAATCGATAGTATTGATTCTGACGACGAACAAACTATCCATAGTATTGCTTTTCTAATAAATAAATAATCGGTACTATCGATAGTTTATGAAACGCAATACTATAGTTAGTTTATTCGTCATCAGGATCGATACTATCGATAGTTTTGTTGGTTATCCATATTGTTGCCCTAAAACAGGAATTACTATCAATAGTACACAAACTATCGATAGTATTGTTGGTTATTAGAGATGTGTTGTTCCTTTAATCTTTAAGGTCTAAACCAATACTAAACTGTTGTGAGTAGTCGATCCGGGTCTTCTGATTCTGACCCATTCAATTAATTGATGGGTTTTCTCATGAAAGTTCACGAAACAATCGTTAAAGCCGGGTATTCCTACAAGTGTAGGTATTTAATGCTGCCCCGGCCGCAATTTGCATCGCGTGGACGCTGCGTCGGTGAGCTCACATGTGACCCCACCAGCGACACAGTATAGAAATAAGCAGTAGAATAGTTTTATTTCAATTAAACTTTGTTTAAAGTAGTGTTCGATACAGCTACATTATCTTATATTAATGCTGACGGAGTAGACAGAGTCCAGGGCCGTAAGACCCAAAGGCTTAGCGTGATCAAAAAAATAAATCAATAGTGATGGGTTGCTAGCCGCATCGCCTATTAACATAATTTGACAGTAGCGATTTATTAATAAACAATTAATAGAAACAAATAACCCTTCAAAGTCGTTATATTTTCGTGTCTTTGTTTATTTTCAACCCCCGACAAAAAGAGGAGTGTTATAAGGTTGACGTGTCGGTATGTCTGTGTATCTAGGTGTCTGTTAATGGCATCGTAAGGCCTGAACGAAGATTCAATTTTTTTGTTTGAAAACTGACTTTACGTCATAGTTCTTAGCTATATTTATTAGAAATTGGTTCAGCCGTTCAAAATTTATTAGGAGTAAACACCTTAAAGTCGGTTTTTATTATTTTTCTTGAATATAAACTTATGGGTATTATGTTGTTTTGTTATTTACTATCTATGATACAACACTGAACCTAAAAAACATGGGTCTCACCTAGATCCCAGTATTTTTCACACGACTTGCAAAGAAGGAGATTACGAATATATAGTCTATAGGGTGCAATTGAAATCATTAGCATTGATTTAACTTATCATCATACTCACCTAAAGGATATTTTGTATGGTAACAATACTGCAATTAATGCAGTAGTTAAAAAGTATCAAAAAGTAAGAAAAATGAATAAAGTATCAAAACACTTCGAGTCGTGCGCGCGTACTGATACCTACGTGCCGCAAGGTCAAAGACCTTGGACGGATACAGCCAAACGGCGCGACCGACCGGCATACAAAAGTAGACCTTAATTTACGTGAATAAGGTTTGAAGTCGAATGGGGACGGGTCGTGTCACACGAAAGCTTGAGGACAATAGGTACATTTGAAGTAGGAACGAATGTTAGGGTACCAAGACGCAACGAAATTGATACTATTATAATTAATTTATTTTTCGTATTAGTTTTTTTTAATAATTGCAGTAGAGGTATGTATCAAAGAGTCTGACGCATGTTTAGAGGTTTTCTTGAATATGAAAATGACGACTTTTGATTGAAGTTTTATTAGTCTTAAATTACTTTGTATCATGGGTATAGTAGATACTTAAAATATTGCCAACGAATTCAATTCCACCCTGTATATGCATGTATGTATGTTGAATGTATTTGATTTTCTTTATTCCTTAATGTCGCCACGGATTTGAATGTATGGCCACAGAGCAGATAATAGTTATACATACAGAACGGAAACTCGCAC
Source organism: Acrobasis consociella (assembly GCA_963555685.1). Classification (NCBI taxonomy): domain Eukaryota; kingdom Metazoa; phylum Arthropoda; class Insecta; order Lepidoptera; family Pyralidae; genus Acrobasis; species Acrobasis consociella. The sequence goes on along the minus strand of OY743110.1, from coordinate 20,149,649 downwards.
GTTTTTGGACCTTGTAAGCGCCTGTAAAATAGGGTTGTTGCTAGTCGCACGTTGACGTTCCCCGAGTCATTTAGGGTAATTGAAATAATATTGGTGAGAAACTGCACATATTATTATTGCTTATCCACAAAAAACAACAAAAAACGAAAATTTTATAGATTTCCGAGTGATAAAAACAGGTAAGCAAAGCGACAAATTCTGTGGTGGCGACCCTGATTGTTTAACTCACACATTTGACGTATGCACAGATATATTATTTCGTTTGTAGTAGTACTAGGTATATTTGTTACTTCGTATCTATTAAGTGCCATACCTGTGGAATGGCGTTTCGTTAGAATCCTTACATTTCAAAGTGGCATGAGCTAAAAAGTATTTTTATTGTTTCGTACCTAAAGGTTAGAAATTAGCCCAAACTCGATTGTGTTAAGTTGTTTTATAACTGAGTTCTATTGACCACCATCCGTCTGCGTAATCAGATCCTAGATAAGCATCGTCTTCCAAAAGTACTCGTCAAGACAAATCAAACGAGACCTACTCGATGAGGTTATAACTGAGTTCCGTTGAATATCTCCCGGTTCCATCATCAGAACAACCCATTGACATCATAATATTGTATTATCATCCGACTTACAAAAGTATACAAAATTTCAGCTAAATTTGTTGAGGATAACTGGTTGAAAATTAAGTTCGAAGATTCCACCCGAACAAACATACTTACATTTATACATACATTGCAAGTTAAATAAAAGCTTGTAAAAACATGTAGCGATCTTTAGTTGTTTTATTGGTCCAATGTTAGTAAGCGCTAGCACGCGTCTAATCGGACCTGCCGAGTTCAAGTCGTCGCGCTCGCGAATTTCATATAAATATTAAGAAAATAATTATATCAAGTCAAACTCAGCGAATTTATCTGTAAATAAAAAATTGTACTTAATTAAAGCCACTTACTTTAATTAAGTACAATTTTTTTATGTAAAATATCAGTATTTTACTCGTAGTTTTGAAAAAATATCCCAAAAAAGGGTTACTTTGGGATTTTTTTCAACCGAATGAAGTTTATAGGATCTTGTAACTGAATGCGAATTTGACGAGCCTGGATACTTAACTTATACATACCTTTTTTTAAGAGTTTAATAGTAGATTGTGCTACAAGGCGTAAAGGTAATACTTTTAAGTCGAGTGCGCTACTTTGAATTTAGAGCAAAACGAAGGATTCCTCACTTGAATCACGAGCGTAGCGAGTGATTCTACGATGGAATCTTGAGTGAAGCGAGGGATTCATGTATAACGCCCGAGACAAAAATATTACCGTACGCAAGTAGCACACATTACATCGCCATCCATAAGAAAAACTAGCAAAAAGATACAAAACAGAATATGGAGAAAGTAGAACAACTACAATACCTAATCAAAGCTCCGACAAGAACTAACCTTTATTTAGTGTCGTTTTTATTCAATAAATACTAAGAAATAATTTTTAAGAACAAACTTCTAAAAAAAATGTTTGTTCACGCATAAACTCGTAACTTTGTTTGCGTGGACCTACATATTTTAAGATTTTTATAATAACAATAAATTTAATGTGCACTATCGGCTTAAACTTACGAAAAAGGATTTAAATTTACACAAAATAATTCATTTTAACACAATATAACCTAAAACATCTGTAATTATTTTGAATCGAAGACAAAAATTGCGCTAATTATTCTTTTTTCCTTTTTCGAAGCAAAGACCATAAACATTTTTACCTACATTCACGATGACATGTATTCCAAATTTAAAAAAATACGAAGTCTGTTCTAGTTATTTAATGTATTAAAACTTAATTCTTTTGTTTTTAGCTGATTTTACATAGATAACATCGTGTTCAATTTTCAAATTGTGTTTTAATCCCGTAAGATTTACTTTTTCACTTTTTAATCCCGAGAGAACTAGCAGTAACTTTAGCTCCAAATGTTTTGGGATGAAACCATCGTTTTTTGAGCAGATGGATGAAAAAAACACTTTTGTCTATGCCTCAAATGGTTTCCAAAAACTCTAAAGCACGGCCTCTGCGGGAATACCTAGCCTTAAATGTGTCCAATCGCTCTCGTCATTTTTGGTCTAAACCCAATAATTATTTTACTGAAATAATAAATTTTTATGTGACTGTAATTCTACTTTTTTTAACTAAAAAACTCATTGAACCTCATTACATGATACCTAGATGAACCACGCTAGGAATTAATTGGCCATGTGATGAAGTCATACTGAACAAGCTGGCCAGTCGATACTTAGTGACTAGTGTCGTGTAGTGGTTTGAAAATAGTATCTTATACACATAAAAATTAAAGTGTGGTTTTCGTTTTGGTTTTTACTGATTATATTTATGCATTAAAAAGCAACTGAGTTTAACTTCCATAGCGCTTATTATAATACGACATAATAAATAGTAATAATACTTTATTAAATACAAAAAAAATATATTATTTAAAATGTACATAGCACACAGAAAAAGACATTAAAATGTCCAATGGGAGTGGGTGGTCTTATAGCTAATAGCGATAATTTCTTTTAGACAGCTGATGTAGAGAAGTGAAATGCTGCCATTTCCCATAGAAGTCTGATAGACAAGGTCTATGTTAAAAATAAGTCTATCTATGTCAAACATTTTAGTCCTGCTCTCTAACACTACACGGCCTCTGTGCGGGCACTTGCGAGCACGTGTGCAGTGCGAATTGCGTTGAGACGTAACTTGGGCGTCGCATCGTGTAAACGGTGGGTAGAAATTGTGTAAAATGCTATTGTTACGAAACTGGGTTCGAGATTTGAAGAAAAACGCCAAAGTTCGTATGAGGGTTTTTATTCACTACGGAACCCAAAGGTTGACACGTGAAGATGGTCTTCCTGATGTCCAAGTCCAAGTCGCGTAGCATCTGAGGTCCAGGTATCTCGCCAAATTAGTCGCAGGTATTTCCACTTGTCGCACTGGGGTAGGTTTCCTTCGCTTCGGTTCGCTTCGAAGTTATCGCTTTTGCAGCTCATACTTAACTGGCGGGACGTGCACTCGATCGCCTTTTTATAAGCGCCGATACAGCGGTCTATATTGTTCTCGAGTATTCTCATATCTTGACGAATGTATTTCGATTGACGGGAAACATCGAGACGCCGGTATGTGTGTGTGAGTGCGACTAAGCCGACGACCATTCAAAGAACTCTAGTCTTTATGCTATAAGAATATAAGGCCTAGTTTCGCTTGCATTATCCTGACGTCTTTTTTTTACCATTCCGCTCGCGAACATTCCGAGTCTATCTCGCCAGCAGAGTTCTTGCTCGTGAATATTCTACATTTATCTCGTTCGCGACACTATGTAAGCGCATAACATAATGAAACTTAAGTTGCACGGCGCAACTTGCACTCTGTAAATACCCAACTACATTTTAGTACGACAGCATAAAAACTTCGTTATATATTTATGTATTTAATTTTTTCTCATGTTACATCCCATTAATATGCAATGTCATGGGAAATGGAATATTTCAGCAGGGGCCCATTTTTGGAACGGTATTAGTCCAGGGGCTGTCATGTTGTACGGGTTTGCCGTGACAACAAGAGTGTTACCAGACTTGTATTGTTTTTAGAGTTTTAAATTGTTCATTGTGTCACCACGTTAACCCGTAAAGACCCGGACGGCATTAAAATGCCCACGTTCATCGTCTTTCTATTGTGTCTGGTATTGGCGGTTGCGAATGGGTTAAAGTTCAAAGCACAATCAAAACAATCCTACAATTAGCAAAATTCCATATTTACGAGTTATATGTTTTGTAAGCACACGGCGCGATCGGTTGAAAACACGAATAAACTCGTTCGCAGCCGCGCGCTCACCCGGCTGGTGCCTCGCTCTCTCTCCCCGCACCGCACCGCAATCACCGCAAGCATCCCGCTGCACGACATGCTCTCGCGTATTTTCAATCAAATATTTTTTGTTTTAAGTAAGACGTTAATGTGTTTAATTTTGATGAAAATGTGATTATAGTACACAAAAAGCTATAATTAAACAAAAATAACACAGTTACTATTTCTGGCTACTGAGAAAAACATTAATTTTAAAACATTAAAAAATGATGTTTAATTTTGGTCTTTAATGTCTAAAAAGACACAATAACGCTTATAAAGATATAAACATTATGGTTATCATTTTGGCTTAACTAGATATCGAGATCAGGTGAAAACTGTGAAAAAAAATGTATAAACAAAAATGGGGTCAGTTTAATTTTGCTATTAAGTGATCGCATTTGAATGCACCTAAAAGTTAAACTAACAAGGTCTTTGGTTACCTATTATGCTTTTAGGGAAAAGTTGAGTAGTGTACAAAATCTCACGATTTTTATATAATACGGTTGCGACCGCGGATAAATTACATAATATATCTCATTAATATTTGATACTCAATATTGATATCCGATAAAATATTGAAAACAACGAGTTTATTATTTATGTCCAGGTTGTGCTATTTTGATTGGTCTAGTGTGACGATTAGGCAGGAAACTAACGTTATGAGTAACGTTGTTCTGTATTTCAATATATACCACGCTGACAATGTTTGCGGAATTTCCAAATTACATTTTGGCTTAAATTGAAATAGCTTTTGAAAATTGCATATAAAACTAAATATTTAGCGATTTTACATGGACATGGGTTTATTTATACTTAGATATTAATTAAATAACATTAGAACTTTTTTTTTTCAAAATCGTGTTGACATTCGACTTGTAATTTCTGATATAAAATAGCACAAACGCACGTAGGTTTTTTAAGACTATTTCTTTACACTATTAAAAAAAATCAGCATTTGTTACCTAACTGTAACAGGTAGGTTCGCTCGCTTTATATTTACATAAATAGCCTGCTTAAATCATTACTCTTTCTTTAGGCTTTGCCACAGTCGAGTAAAAACACATTTCATATTAATAATTTTGTTTAAAACTAAAAACGACTTCACTCCCAAACTACACAATCGATTTTGACAAAACTTATATTGGGTTACCCGAAACGTATACCCTTTAAACAAAAGAATATTTTTTTCAAATTAGTCCAAGCGTTTTCGAATAATCGGTGAATATAAAAAAAATCGCGACGTATTGACAACCTCCTCCTTTTTAGACATGGCTTAAAAACGTAAATTTTCAAACATATTGTCATAAACAAGTCAACGCAATCGTTATTGGTTGCTTTGAAACCTTTACGATTATACGCGACAGTTAACTTAAGCTAATACCCTCGTTACGCAAACCCGGCGCAAACAATAACAAACAATACATTTTGTTGATCCATTAATGTTAACGAATAAACCTGTTACTTTATGCCTAACATAAATTCCTTATTGCCACAATGCCGCGTCTATCTTATAAATAATTCTATATTTGTACGGGGCCTATTCTTGCCCTATTTCGGCTTGACTGGACTGCGCAGTAGAAATAATACAGAAGTGAGTTTTCGCCGGACAAGCTCGTCTAATAGCAGCAACAATGAGATAGGTTCGTTCAAAAATAAATTATTCGGTACATTTTATGAAATAAAACGTCACATAATAGATACATAGATAGATAGATAAAACGTTTATTTGTAGCTATAGTCACACACATACAGAAGAAAAATACAAAAATTACAAAAAAAAAACATGTAAAAACAACGTATTGAGGACATATATCAACAACTTTGTATCAGTGTGCTACAGCAATCCAAATAGGTCATAGCTCAGTAATTCGTGCAGCTCAAAGAGTAGCTCACTGATTTTCAGCTACGGCCTGTCAAGTGCAATAGTGTCCCTTTTCATATAATATTATTTAGAACTAACGTAAGACGAGATGACTAAATATTCTAAACACGGTTTTACTCAAGTAGTGTAGACGGATGTCTAGGTTCGATCGGTTTAGACGATTACCCTCAAAGCAAGTCTTATGATAACTCCTCAAGAGTCTTACTCCAAAAAATGCGTCAAGAAACGCTACGTGTTAAAATCTTGACCATTGCCTTTACCATAACTTCACATCTCTCCTATCTTTTATTTGCGATTGAACATGGACTATTTAAACACTACCTCTATTGATATAGATAATTATTCAAGTGAACACCATTATTAAATATTTTACACACACGGCCCCAAAATAGTGTTTAATATAAAATTGTATTACATGTAGCCGCATCAATTATTATCGCTTATCGGATTTTCTGGTCACTGGAATTCCGTGACATATATAGGTGGAACTGCATGCTGGTTTGAGCTGAAACACATTATTTGGGTTAATTGAACCCTATTTGTTACAAGCTTTTATTTAACTTGCAATGTATCTTGTATGTATGAATGTTTGTCTAGGTCAAATCTTGCAACTCAATTTTCAACCAGCTATCCTCAACCGATTTAGCTGAAAGTTTGCATGCTTGTGTAAATCCAATGACAATACAATATTATGAAGTCTGGCCAGCGTGGATAGTGTAGGGCAAATCCTGTGCCTGCTCTGACCAAGATGACTCTGGTAGTACAGAGAGGGTCGTGCTCCTGCAGTGGAGACTAAAAAGACCTGATAATGATGTTAAAAATACATATAAATTATAAACAAATACAAATGCGACATAAGGTTAGCGTCAGTAAATTAAATCGCTAAGTAACTGAGGAAAACTTGGAGATCGGCGTAATGAGAGAGAACTATTACTCGCGAGTCACTGAACGAAGTAATGGTGATTTTGTACTGCTGTTTTAAAGAGGTGGCGGTCTAAACTCTAACTGATTACAACACTCACAAAGAAGGTCAAGGTTTTAAGTTACTTTGTTTACTCAATATTCTTTATATATGTAATCAGATATTATAATTTAAAAGCATATTACAATGTAATTAATAAACCAATATATTTTTCTTAATTTAGCATAGTTTAGTAAAAGTTTATTTTATAGTTTAGGTTTATCCCAAATTTCCCAGAATTATTTTTCTCACTCTAAAGCCTATTTCTGTAGAAGATTATGTATACCTGTGTAACAAGAATCTTCTAAATGAACATTTTCAATAATATAGAAGACTTGTGACCTTTGTCTCTGCCGAAACTTAAAATAGGCTTTTTACCAGGCTGCCAAGGAAGGGTTATGTTTTCAAATATTGTATTTATAACTAAAGTAAGTAGTTACCACATTGCGACGTAACGTAAAGTTATTTGATTCGACGTAGCTACGTCAAGTTCAATAAATTCTAATCCAAAAAGACATCTATTGTTGCAGAGGACAAAATGTTACTGAAATAAGTAGTTCCATGCCACGTGTAGGGTTTAACTTAAAAATATGGACGCGACTTTACAAACCCTCGTTGTAGGCGTCAGACCATACATTGTAAATACACTGTTCCTATTTAATTGACCTTTATACCAACACGTGTAGGAAACGAAATTAGTTTTGACCGACATCTTTTATTAAACGCAGTTCTGTATTCAGAAATAACTGACGTCATTCTTGGATTCTTCGTTCAGAATCCTGTTAAAAATATCCCAATCGGTTCATTTGGAATCAAACGTTCTAGTAAAGTTCTTACTTACGTCAATAGGTACTTCAGTAATGGCTCAACACTGGTAATTGAAAAAGACATGCAAACAATAACATAAGCACCTATTTTTAGTAGGCTATTTTACTTTTCTACCTAATCCTACTAATATTATAAACGCGAAAGTTTGTAAGTATGGATGGATGTTACCCTTTCACGTTAAAACTACTGAATGAATTTTAATAAAACTTTACATTATTACAGCTTATACATCAGAATAACACTTATGCTACAGTTTATAAAGATATTGTGTGATAATCCTGCGCAGACGAAGTCGCGGGCATCAGCTAGTATTTTATATAAAACAAAAATACCACTGAAAAGAAATATTTTTTTGAAAACAGCTCTAAAACTTGTTAATTAATTAAGTAGTATTTGCATTTAAAATATAAGAGTGGGAGCATGGCGGGGACATCCCACTATCTCTTTTGTATGCGTGAGACCTAATAACAGTGACGTTAAGAGAGAGCACTGTCAAATGTTTATAACTAACTTACTAAAACAAATAAAAAAAACACTTTTTGTATTAGGTTTCGCAATAAGTTACTTATTGATATAAATAATAAAAATAATTGATTAAAATACCGTATTACTCTTATATGAAACTGGTTATACTTATAGATACATACATACATACATAATATCACGCCTGTTTCCCACAGCGTTAGGCAGAGACTATGGACCTCCACTTGCTACGATCCTGACAAACCTCTTTTGCTTCATCTAAACTCATTATACTTAAAGAAGTATTATTTTCGATTAGTTGTATTGCTATGTATCAAATTATAAAGGTTGGTGTTAATTTTCATTTTGTTTTTGTTACAGGTAAGTACCAGAATGCTACGAACGGCTCTTCAGTAATAGTAAGTCGATAATGAAGAAAATCAGATGTGTACCCATTTTAAAATGTAAACTACACTGGATGCCAGTTGGCATGTAAATAGCGGTCATTGACCTATTTATACGTTTTTCTGTGTTGCATACTCGACCGTAATACGCTATTTCATTCCTATTGATCTGCCATATTGCTAACAATATTATTATTCAAAATCTATAAAAAATATATAAAACTGAAACTAAAACCCAAAACTTCCAACCCTAAATTTTAAAAAATAATCTCTTAGCTTGAAAATTTGAAAGTCTTTAATGTAATTACTAGATACGTGAGTTAAGGCAAGCAGAACTTGGCCACAAAAATGTAGTCGAAGATGGAGAACCTAATTTTAACCCAAAACTTAGAACAATTCTCGAGCCGTGTGCTGCAGTAGCTCGCATGCCAACCATCGCGGATTAGGCCAGGGAATCGGCAGTCGGGCCACGTACGGGGCAGCGAGCCAGCGTCGATTGTGGAAACAATTTCTAACCGACACGAACCGGTTCAGAGCGGCGCAGACCGGTTCTGACTGGACTTATAGACGTTTAGATTTAAAATGACTGATTCGCAAAACGGCACGTCTTTAGATTATACTCGTATTAATGACATTTAAATAAAAATGAAATGGGTCATTTTGCGAAAGGTACAAGTAGTCGTAGGGTTGCCTTAGGCCTGCAGTTTTTTAACTAACACTAGATAAAACGTTTCCGGACATTTTCGAGGTAAATAGTTTCTGTCGTAAAAAATACTTACCCCTCACGTACTTTGAAGGATTTTATACTCAAAGTAGATATGCAAAGAGGTAACATCGTTAGTCTTTAAAAATGAATGTAATTTAATTAGTGTTTTGGGTTTGTAAATCTCCTAAAAAGTTTGCTTCGCGAAAAGGATTTTTCCTACACATTTATTAGGATTATAAGGACGTTTTGCGAATATGGCATTCTGCGGCCAAACATTCAGACTGGACCCATGGCGTTATAGCGTTGTGTAATTTGGGGATAACAAATGGATAGGTTAAGGGTTGAAGGTTGCGATGATAAGTCCGGCCGGGGCCAAATAAAGCTCCAAATCTGTTTTATGTTAGAGCACGTTTTGTTTGAATTAAATTAATACTTTTCGCCGAACTCTGAGGTTAACGTCAAGTAAAAAAAGGCCTAACCTTCAGTTGTTCGGACTATTTTAAAGACTTGAATAAGCTCAGTAAGCTCCCCATTTCATTTTGCTAACTTCTTTGAATATGTATCAAATTCACAACTATTAGATTTTAATTTCTGTGACGCAACTGTCTACTATATATTTTATATGATTACTTGTTAATTTTCTTTTGACAGTTTGGAAGTTATGTAGGTTTTCACTTTCTCAGTGTTTTTTCTAAGCGTTTCTTCTTGCCATTTCCCAACTAAGAGGTAATATAATCATCTCCTCTCACAGGCCTACTGGAAGAGATCTCTTTTGAGATAAGTAGTGCCTTTGTACAATTTTTATTTTATGAATTCTCTGTATACATTTTCCGTGTACGTAAATTGGTAAATAAGTCTATATAAATATTGCAATAAATCAACAAAATAGAAAAGGCGCCTTCATATTTTATTATGAATGGAAGTCACAAACACAGAGCTAAGAATTTGAAACAAGTGTCACACGTAACATAAAATATTTTAGCTGGACAATGCAATGTGGGCAATTCTCCACCTTAACCCTCGGACGCTTGCCAAAAGCCGGGGTCACGTGCGCTTGCATAACCCTCCTCCGCTGTAATTTTAAGAAGTATATTGGTTTAGTTTTTAACACCGCAACGCTGCCAGCGTCGGAATTAACCCCCAACCTGCTTTATTGCCTACTCGGCCTCTTGGGCAAATACTAGCTGAATTGCTACTTTTAAATCTCCAGTGTGTGCTGGGAGTTTAACGTGCATTAAATTTTTAATATGGTGGGGAAATGTTGGCGTTATCTTTACTGGATTGTTATTAAGGCTATGGCGGTGCGGCAGCCGCGATAACTTTTAGTGTTTACGTGATTCGGGTTTGGACTAGTGTCGAATGAGTGTTCATTTTTTTTTAAATTTTGGCAGCCATGTTACTTAAAGTTGTTATTATAAAGATAATTAAATTAAACGAATGTGTACGTTAAATTAACTAAAAGTAAACCCAACAGGATCTTCTCATTTCTCATAATATATTAATCATATTATGGTATGTCATAACTTTTTTAACCTAATTACATAATCATGGTTTAAAATAATGTATTTTGTTTATAATATTATTGTAGACATTCTTCTTTCTTTTATCCAAACTAGAAAATGAGTGGAGTTAACCAAAAGAGAATTATATGTATATTTAACATTATATGTATAATATTTTTTAATCTCACAATGTTTTATCCATCTGGGCATTGTTATGATGCTCACCTATGTAGCAGAATAGCCGCCAACAGCAGACTCATCATTGCAGAGTTATATAGACCACCCAGGTCATGTAGTATGGTTACGGTGCAGCGAGTATTTTGAAGTAAAAAAAAACAACTAAACAAAGCCTTACCTATTTCAATTATAATAAAATATTATATCTACAGATACGTCATCATCCATAACACACAGACTAGTGCCGTGAAATCTAAAAGCCACGCGTAAATAAAGATATCATACATACATACATACTTTTTGATTTCTGAACACTTTTCATGAGAGAGATATAAATAAATAAATATATCTCTGCACATATGGATATTATTTGCAAAGCAAAAGGGAATTCTTAGTTTCTAATAAAAACTTAAAGTTTCACGGCCAATGAATACCAAGTACATGCACTCGGCTCTCAATAATCCTGTTACTGCCGTGTAACAGTCTAAGACGCAGCACTTGCCCGCTCTCGGCCTTTGCGAATTTACGTACCACGATCTAGAAACAAAGCAGTCTGATTCGATTTAGCTCTGAACGAACGGATCGTCTTTGATGTGACGAATCAAAGGAAGCGATCCAATGGTAATACACTTAGCTGCCCCATTTCTGCCCCCGCGTCTAGGGTTTGCCATGTTTTATATAGCTTTTAAACAATAATATTATCAAAACTTTAACGTGAGATAACATAAGTAGGTAGTAGACGGACTAAAAATAATATATTTTTTATCTAGGTCACATCCCTAATTGTTACATTTAACTTACACACAAATGCAAATGTTGTGACGGACTTAAAGCCTTATAATTTATTCTGTCTATCGTAATCTACTACTATATTCGCATTGCAAAATAAAGTTTCAATAAACTAAACTTTTTTCATACATTTTTTATGAAAATTTAAAATACAGGATCTTACCAAATATACTGAAACAAAATATACTGAAACTATTTTTAGGGTGAATTCAGTCCTTATTACTGAAAATTTTTCCCCAAGGAAATTTTAGCAATATGAAAAGTAATTTTGGATTTTGGGCCTTTCACACAAGTTGACCGATCAGCTGATACGAGTTTGTATGGAAAGCAAAAAAAATATATTTTCCTATTTCGATATATTATGTTCTTTTATAAGTTGTTCAGAATGATGGACAGAATTCACCTTTAAAATATTTTCAGTATATTTTGTTAGACGTTATATCATTGTAATTATTGTCTTTGTATTTATTATAAAATATGTAAAGTATTGTTGAATTAGTTTCACATAATTTGAACTTACTTTGGGGCTAGCTCAACTTGTTTAAATTGATCTTTTCTATTTATTTATTAATATTTAAAGTAAGATTTTATTTTATAGCGTCGGCAACCCTGCCCCCACCACTGCAGTGCGCCCCAATAAGATTTTCATTAACCGTCGAAAAGTTCATAATGAGCAAGGATTCAACCCTTGAGTGCTATGTTTTGAATTTGAACGCATTTCGAGTGTTTTTCCAGACGGCTACCCGGCAATTGAGGCTCGTTAATATTGTTAATATGTAATTTCTATGCACAAAACAACTTAAACTTTATAATGCGGATATCAACATTTCTATATAAAATACTAGCTGTTGCCCGCGACTTTGTCTGCGGAGTATTATTATAAATTGTAGCCTATGTGTTGTTCTGATGTATAAGCTATATTTTTGTAAAGTTTCACAAAAATCCATTTAGTAGTTTTTACTTAAAAGAGTAACAAACATCAATCCATACTTACAAACTTTCGCGTTTATAATATAAGTAGGATATATTTATATATAAAAAATTACATACACTACACGTAATGTAAATAATACTTATTGACATGTAAATGTGCCTGTAAAGGTCTAATTACAGAATATAGGTAATGTTAAAGATAAACATAATAACAAAACGTCTGATTAAATTTAACAAAACGCAATCCCTACGCGGGCAACACCGGAGCGAAACTTCAAATGAATTCAAACTGATTCCTTTGTTCATATACACATTATTAACGGCTCAGAAACCTTTCTTTGTAATCTTCCTTCTTATTATATTGGTCCTATGAATTACAGTTCTTTTAATTACTTTTCTATATAGTAAATATATAGGCGCTGGATGCAAGCCGCTCTAGATTGGTAATTATGGAAATCTTTGGGAGAGGCCTATGCCAGCAGTGGACGTTATGCGGCTGAAAGGATGATAGCAAACATATGAATCGTTAGCAAATAGGGAATTCCCCTTTTTCTCGGTAAACATTGGAATCGTTGAATCTTCTTATTCAACACATGAATACATACGGAGAAATCACACCGATTGAGACAGCACGAGACATGTGTTATGGGATATATAGCGACCACTAAGGGACTAATGAAACCCATTGGATAAGGTTCGATCCATCACAGTCTATAGGCCACCAGTGGCAATGGGATAATGGATAATTTATTTGATTATTATACAGTGTTATATTGAATGTGCTTATTAATAATAGAGCGATGTGTCAATTACCAAAATAAATCATTTGCTTATTAATTAAATATAGGTATATACAATGTGGAAGGGACTTACCCGTAATAAATCAAACCACGGACCATACTAGATCACTATAGCATAATAAAATTAAAATAACAATATCACTATGGCATAAAAAAATCGACTTTCCCATACAAATTGCCCGGGCGGCTGTACAGCTTAATATGAAAATGCCAAAATATTTTTTTTGTTATTTTACTTTTATTTGAATTTCATTATACCTACTATAGAGATCTAACATAGTCCGTGGTTCGATTTATGACGGGTATGTCCCTTCCACGTTGCATATCTTTTTTTAAAATTAAAAGTAACATAACCGACTCAATTGAGACATACGTCTTCTTTGTAAGTCAGGTTTATCTAAAAAGCTATGTATAGTCTAGTTCTTGCATTAGTCTGGATATCCGTGCTAAGGAAATAGCGGCCTAGCTCCCCGACTTCCGGTAGGGAGGGGGGAGGGGGAGGGTGCTGCCTACTGCCACCGGAGCTGTTACAGTTTCTTGATATTTTTAAGTTTTAGACATTTAAGTTAAATTGAAAGTGTCTATGACACGCGACGCATTTAAGTCGACTTTCAATGAACGGTTTTTAATTTTATATTTTAAGATATAGTACTGATGGACCAAGAGCACATTTAGGAACTTTAAACAAGCGAAGCATCATTAACTCCTGCTACTACTACAATCGAAGCTATACATTCGTGCACACGTTAATGTGTGTGTGTGCACCCTCGACAAAGCGAGAACGGGGGAGAGGCGCGGGGACGCGAAACCTTAAAGATTCCGTTCTGTATGTAATATATAATACATTAATTATATGCTAAGAGCCACATGACAGAAGTGCCAGACCTTCCTTGTTTTCTCACAAATCATTTGTGTGCGATCAAGTAGTGATAGTATATACTTTCAGTTTACACATACTAGTTCGAAAACAGGGCCGATTTACGCTCGTACGGGGCCTTTTATATTAATAGTTGCCAGTTAATAAATATACTGGCATTACGATACAAAACAAAGTCTTCGGCGGTATTGTGACCTATGAGACCCTCTAAAATGCAAAAAAAAGCAGCAATGCACACAACACCACCAGCATATATACAAGCTAAAGTTTTGGGGGACTCCATTTTTGTAAACGTTCTTCTCTTCCTGAACGATTCTGAGAGGAACTTCAGCAAAACTCCATCCTCTAAGAGGTTGAGAAAAAAGAAACACCAAACAATACAAATTAACTTTATTGCACCATATTAAACACACGAAATTACAAAACAACAAGGGACAATATAGGTATAAAGGCGGCTTTATTGCTAAAATTATATGATATAGTTTTAGCAATAAAGCCGCCTTTAGATTAGAGATAGTTGGCTAGAAGAGATATAATCTCTTCTAGCCAACCTTTGCGTAGAGGAAAAATTAATGTATAATTGAATAAAAAAAGTTGATTTATGATTTTAGAGTTTCACGGTCACAATTACTGTTATTAGTTAAACGTTTAAACGATATTAATCGCGGTAAGTCCCGTAATACTAATAACAGTAAAAAAGTTGATCTTTTTTTCTTTCACATAATTTCAATAGGTACTTTGAAGATACTTTTTCACAAGAATAAAGTATTTAAATTACTACACGGTGGTATAACTCAGTAGCATGCATTTCATACAGACACATGGAGTTTGTCTACTTTGTGCCACTCTAATTTAATGTCGAATAATAGCGAAAAATGTTTTTTTTTCGATACGGAGCCGTTTCCGTAATTTAAGAGTCCCCCGAACCTAGACCAAAATACAACTTTCCATACAAACGTAGTCTACGTTTTATTTCAAAACGACATATCCGAATTCAACAAAATTTTGTAATTTCAAAGATATTGCAATTATCTAGGTTTATAACTGGTTTCCAATGGTAAAAATATGAACTTGAAATAGAATATAGTGTTATTTATCATTTTTGACCATCAGTATGGGAAACTTCAAAATCGTTATATTTTCTTTCCAGTTCATAATTTTACCATAGGAAACCAGTTATAACCCTAGATAATTGCAATTTCTTTACAATTACCAATTTTTAGCGGAATCTGACATGTGGTTTCAAAATTAAACGTAGACTACGTTTGTATGGGGAAGTCTAGGTTCGAGGGACTCTTAAGTAAGATTAGTCCCTACATAGTAAAAAATAGTGGTGCACGTCACTGGTATAAATACGTACCCTTAACTCTGGTAGGGCGCTGTATCCACCTCGTGGCCAGGAATGAAGGCATCAATCACTTTGCGTGGAGCGACGAAAGCCGCTATCTGATGGCTGGTGCTACTTATAAGTAATTTCCGAGCATCGATTTGTTGGTAGCGCGCGGTAAGTGGAAACTAGACTTTATAGGCTGGAGTGGATTAAAGTTCTTAACTAACAATGAGGTCGGAGCTTTATGCCTAGTATTTAGTTTGTAGCATTTTTTTTTTAATTTTGCATGTTTAAATCAGACTTAAAACCTTTTTAAATTCGATATTTTCTAACAACTCTAATCAGATACTTTTCTCTTAACTTCTAAAATCCCAAAAAGCAAACGTTTTTTGGAATTTGTATAAAATATAGACTAATGATGTCAAAGTATCTTGAAGTCAATTTTCTGCAATAATAAATTTAATCTCTGTGTATTTTGGGGGTGAAGTCGGTCTTAGTTTTAAAAAATACTTGATTTATAATGTGCAAGGTAGAGGTAGTCATAAATGTGGAATCTTAATAGAGCTGTTAAAACCGCTTTCATTTCAATACAAATCTTATCATCTTATCATTTCGTATTGACTTTATTATATTCTACATAATATAATTCCCATTCCTTTGATAAAAATATCCAAGTAAACAAAACCACAAAGCTAATAACAATATGTGTAACAATGTCTGAATATATCCTTTATCGCAAACGCAAATTCGCAACACACCCTGCCCGCATACTCTTTCATACAACCTTCCGCAATATTCGAATTCATATATCTCCGGGGTTAATTTATATGTTCTCTCTCAATATAGCTTTTTACCCGACTGCGTGGCAAAGGAGCGCCATGTTTTAATATAAGGGGCGGAACCGCAAGATCTCCCATTAATTATTTAGCATTACGGTTCGCCGACGTTCTGCATTGTTTCAACTTTTGTGCAAACGTTCGACCAATGTTGGGAGATGTTGGCTGTTTATTGTATTATACATTTATATGTGAGTGTGTTAGGAATGATAAAGCTACTTCATTTTTAAATTCAATACAATAAGGTAAGCTTGAGTTTTATAAGAGCCATAATGCCATATGTTAACACCTATTTGTTACAAAATGTACGAGAATGTTCTAGTAATATGACATCGATGTCAGTTCATCGTTTTTATAAGTTTTTGTGATTAATAATTCATACATAGAAGTAAATTTTCTCAACCTATTGAAAACATAATAAAAAGCTTTAAACGTTTTTGGTAGACCGATATGGTCACCCTTGACAGCCGAACATCCATCGCAGTTCCTCAGTCGACCAGCGACCATGATGGCAGAAGGGCCGTCGAAATATCTAGCAAAAAACAATATTAACCGCGGTAAGTCCCGTGATACTAACTGTAACTGTGACCGCGAAACTCTAAAATCATATAAAAAGCTTTCAAAAATGAAAATCAGAACTATTAATATTGAGAAATAGATTTTTTTTCACTAGATATTACTCTTTTACCGCGACACATTTTTCAGATGTCATGATTTAAATGTAAATATTTATAAGAATGAAAATGTACTAGCCACACATAAAGTCAACGCTAAACATTGTTCCCTAAATAAATTAATAATATACGGCAAGAGTGCCCTAAAAATAAAAGTTTCGCAGCGGATTTAAATTGTGCATTTTATTTCCTGATTCGCCAACATTGGGCCAACGCGGGGAGGCGGCAGCACTTTTCTATCTCGGGAGGATAAGCGGCTGCCTTCCGTGACCAAGCAGCGATTGTGCAGTTAAATACTGAATAAACTCGTGCTTTCAGCAAACTATGAAACAGATGCCTTCATGGACATTAAGCATGCAAAAGCAGCATAAAACACCGCAAATATCAAAGTGCGTTTGGTTTTGTCCTTTTTTGGATGATACGGTGTATACTAAGACTGGTTCGAATTGATGTTTACGCCATTTTTAACATAAATAATTGATTTTTTCAATGGCCCTAATATATATTTTTTACGTTTTGTAAGATTAGAACAACGTAATAGAATCTTGCAAGGTTAGTCCAATCACTAGCATAAAATATGGGTCAACCTCGGAATAAGATAATAAGCTGGAATTTCGTATTTTACTTAAATTGGTGCGTATGATTTTTGTTGTAAAATTTGTGTTAATCGAATAAATCTTTAACCTGTGTGTATTCTACTTTTAGTATATCTTTGCCAGCAAGGCGAATCTTATTAACCACATTACGATACAAGAGCGTTTTTGGGGAATAGAGTATAGACTTTTCTGAACTCATATTATCTGTGTTCTGACATTAGTATGTGTGACTATGTAAATAACAGATAAAAAGTACAGGAGTAAAAAATGAAAATAATTTATGGCGTAATTAAATATCCCAGAATGGCATAGGTTGCAGGTGAGCGCAAATAAGGAAAAACTTTCGGTTGTAAATTAAGTAATTAATTTTATTTCCCCGGTGGCCCATTAACCTGAATCCGGACTTTTAATGCCTGCGGCGAAATGTGTGACCAAAATGATTTTTACGATCACGCAAATTGCGTAAATACATTTAAAAAAATAAATGGCACATAAAACAAGACCATTAAAAACAGATCTAAGCATTTGTCACTGAATTTTCCAGGAGGACAATGGGAGACAAAAATTTACAATCCTTTAAATAGCAATCAGTTGAGCTGCTTCTCAATTATTGTCACTAAAGGCTCTTTTAGACTGCTTTGGGGACTTGTGGGACGCCGGGACGTCCCAACGTCCCACCCTAATTGCAACGCGAGGTCCCGGCAAATTCCACTATCAAAATGGAATTGAATTTTAGTAACAACTCGTTGCACTCGACAGAAATAGGACTGTTACTGTACCTACGCGTTAGGACCACAGCGTTTGTCGATACGACAAATGATGTTTGCTAACGAACGCTCCAAATATAGACAAATATTGAAACGAATCTGACGCCGTGGAAAAAATACTGAAAGCCTCAATGGATGTTGCTTTATATATTTGAACGTAAAAAAATATTATTTACAAAAAAAAATATTCTAACGTTGCTAGCTACTTGCGTTAAAAAATGTTTCTGCTGCGGTTCGTAACTAATAATAAATAAATTAAAATCTAAGATAAGAAGCGTCATTTAATCTCATTGACACATCTATACGTAATAAAGTTAACAGAATCTTAACTTAAGGCCATACCCAAATTTTCCGGGGTCCAGTGGCGCCGCCATTTAAAATAAATCATTTAAAAGGAAACGGAGATATCATTTAAAATTGTGTCTTGGTCAAGTTCTAGATACCCATTCAAAGTATTTTTTAAACTACTTTTTGTAGTTTAAAGTGAGAACGTGAAGCTTTTCGACGCACATTTGCGAAAAACGGCCACTTTTGGCTAATGTGCGTAGAAAAGCTTCACGTTCTCACTTTAAACTATAAACAGTAGTTCATAAAATAGTTTTAAGGGTTATCTAGGGCTTGATCAAGACACAATTTTAAATGATATCTCCGTTTCCTTACAAATGATTTATTTCAAATGGCGGCGCCACTGGACCCCGGAAAATTTGGGTATGGCCTTAAGTGCTCGGAACGTGCCAAAAAAGGAAGATTACGCAAGTAATGTACATTAAATTCTTAATTAATGCTTCCGTTTGAACTAAAACGCCTAAAAGGAAAATTCCCTAGAGCCGTAACCATTAAAGAAAACAAAGAAAGCGCGATTCAGCCAATCGCCATCGAGAATTACAAGATGGCGGACCAAGGTCATGTTTGTTTTCCAAATTAGGAGTTAATTTTGTCTTTGATTTGTTTTTTTTTTAGTATATTTTTGATTATTTTACGCGTCTAAAAACGTAGAGTGATAAAAATTTTCTGGAATGAGGCATTTTGAAAAAAAAACGTTTAGAAATGGACATTTAGAGAGAGAAACTGTTTCCCTACGATGACATTGTATTTTGAGTAGGTACACCGTCCCTCCACCGCCAAAACAGAATGGCATCTAACAAACAACAGATTTTCAACCAACGTCTATGTACCTATATAATTTCTTTTTTATTTAAGTAACTAACAAAAGCCTTGTACGGACAAATATAATTTAACTACTTAAACATACATTGGGTGACATTTTGGGTAGACAACGGTTTAAACAGGGACATTGAAATAGGCATTTTAAAAAAAAAACGTTTTTACGGAAATGTCCTTCTTTCAAATAAAAAACCGATGTTATTAAAGTTTTATTTTTATTATTAACTTAAAATAACAAAAATTAAAAACTTTTGCCAAATTAAATTTCCGGGAACCGTAAACATGCTTATAGCAAATACTAGGCGAACTACAAACGAGGATAATTAAAGACCCGGATATAGGATGTCAATCACGTGCGTGGAAGCCTACGATTTCTCCTATCAAATATTAATTGCCACCGGAAAATATATGAGTAGATAAGGCACAACCTGACATCGTAAAATTTTGAAGTTACGTCCCGGAAATTGTTTGTTTATAATGCTTTATTGTACATAAGAAAGAACACAGACACAAATCAGAAAAGTAAATGTACAACGGCGCGGCGGACTTATCCCGTATAGGGATCTTCTTATGGGTAACGACAGGGTCAGAAAGGTATGATTGTAATTAGTCCATCTTTTATTTATTTATCCAACTTTATTACAAAAATGTAACAGGCGGACTTAAGGCCCAGGGCCTTTTCTACCAGTCAACCTACAGGTGGTGCTGACAAAAGCAAATTTTGGACGAAAGTACAAATTAGGAGAAACTTTACAATATATTATAATATATACACACATATGTAAGATATATATATATAATATATATATAAACATAAACCTACATACTATATACATAAATAGGTTATATTCATAAACCCTACATAGACTACACAAATATTTAAAATACTCTATGACTTTTAGATTATCCATCCATATTTTTCAGTTTAGGTACCGAGAAGTAAAAGTTCACAAAAATACTGAATTCCTTGCAACGTCACCGCTAAGCAAAAATCATACCTAGCCGTGACGTCTTGCAAAATTTAAAAACGCTGTATCTTTGTAAGTTTTTGATTCTCAGAGAAAAGAAAAATATGTGTACAATATTTTTAATGGTCACCTAAGTGATGGGCCGAAAATATTTTTCCATTCATGCCTATAGGTTAGTTTATAACTTATAAAGTGAATCCTCTTTATCATAATTAGTTCCCAATTGCGGTCTTTGCAACAATACAATAACTAAAGTTTAAACATAAATGTTTTTCTTAGTAACAGTTAGAGCGTGTTCACAAAGAGCGACATATGCGTATTGTTCACATTTAACGAGGCACTTGAAAACGCCGCATTGTCAAACACCGCTTTATCGCGGTCGGGTAGCCATTGCTATCACGCCGCTCTCTACGCTTGTAAAGTTTGTGTAAGGCGGGGTTTACAATGTTTAAAAAAATGTTTATTTCGTTAAAGATAAAGATAATTTATTTGCCAAACACGTGTTACAAGATATTAGTAGGTACATTCAATTTTGTCCAATCATGTTTACCATCACCGGTGTGCAAATGTAGTCAGAAAGGCTGTAATCTATACCAATGCTATCTATATAGCTATACTATAATAATATACTAAATCTATGGACCTTTTATATAAACCAAAATCAATCAATCGTTAACAGTAAAATTTTGTTTACAAACATAATTGTATAATGCTTGTGGCAGACAGACCTGCTTTTTCTTAACTTCTATTAAACTACAACACATTTGAAAATAGAAGAGTTTCACTTACACAAAGTTTGAACTCTGGACTTTATTTTATTTTTATTTTTAAACAAGCTGTGCCCGTGGGCTTCGGTCCCCGGGAATTTTGGGATTAAAAATCTTATGTTCTTTCCTGGGTATCAAACTATATCCATATCAAATTTCATCTAAATAGGTTCAGTGATTGATGCAAGCCGCTCTAAATCGGTCATTTTGGAAATCTTTGGGAGAGGCCTATGTCCAGCAGTGGACGTTGTGCGGCTGAAATGATGATAATAATGATGATGAGGTTCAGTGATTCAAGCGTGAAGTGGTAACAAACAAGTATACAAACTCTCTTTCGCATTTTAATATTAGTAGGATAGTGGGATTCAGAAAGCACTCCCTATCGCAAGATGTACCCTATTGCAGTCTTCCTTTTTAAATGTTAATAGTGGTGTATTCGATGGTCTAGCAGGTGTACACGTTACTAGCGCTTTCAGAAGTTAAGCGACACCGGGCGTGGTCCGCATTCGGATGGGTGACCACCAAGTGTGGACCACGCCCGGTGCAGTACCTTGAAATTCAGCTATGTCAGATGCCTTTGGGCAGCCACTTACACACACGGAAAACAAAACAGCAACTAGTGTAATTTTTTTCCAGTTAGTCATTCGAGTAGCTCCTTAAAATGTCTAACATACTTTTGATCGAGGACTAAACGACTGTCATCTACAAGTCTAAGAAGAAAGAAATAGGATAACTAGTTAATGTCTTCTCATTTTACCGCATCCACCGTTGCATCCTTAGCTTAGCTGCTTCGAAGACAGGGGTGCGGAAAAATTCTTATGATAAGTAAAATAAACTTCCAAAATACGCAACATATAACATTAATTATAACTCAATTTTTCACCGAACAGGGCAAATGTTTTAAACAAACAGAGTCTTTAAATAATTAAAGTTAAACAAATAGCAGTTTAAACAACTATGAAAGCTCTCGCATTGCAATGAAAAGTGCATTACTCTAATTAAAAGCTCTAACGCAAATGCATGCCATATTCATGCCAATTGTCACAAACCAGCGAAGGTCAGGAAGTATAACCCTTCATTCAATAAAATAAACTGATATAGCATAACTAAAACATTTCTTACATACATTATAATAAAATGATGAATAATCCTAAAGATAAATATTTTGTTATCTAATATTATGTATTGGCGGAAAATGTAATATGATAGAATGATAATTGATAAGTGAATGAAAAGGAAAATGCAACCTAATCAAACAGTAACTCTTTCCAGACATAATTCCAAAAAAAACTGATCCGTTAATAAAAATGTATGTAATTTGTTCAAAAAACATTTTTGATGGCCAGATTAGTACTCAGATGTGTACCATTACTTCAATTGCGTGTAATAATCGCCCGGTAAACACCAAATACAGTAATGTCTCTTTAAGAAGAAGACAATCTAAACTTCACGGTGATAATAAAATAACAATAAATAAGTCTTTGAAAAAGTTACATTTTTACATGCTTTAATTGTGAGGCCAAAGCACATTAGTAAAGATTAAGTAAGCCCAAAATCGATGCAGTTGTGTCGTTTTACTAGTAAGTTTTATCGACCGCATTCCGTCTCCGTGATCAGACCCTTGCATAAACGCGAAAGTTTGTAAGTATGTATGGATGGATATTTGTTACTCTCTCATAAAGACTACTAAATGGTTTTAAATGAAACTTTACAATAATATAGCTTATACATCATAATAACACAGGCTACAATTTATACTGCGCAGACGAAGTCGCGAGCACCAGCTAGCAATCAATAAGGTCGTGTTGTTTTATAACTGAAAACACTGTTTCAGTTCTTTTCCCTCTCTGTTTTGTGTCATATTCCTGCCAATTGTGCTAACGAGCTGCCTGACACGTAATAATTATAGTCAATCTGCCCGCAACTAATGATTTAAGTAATTCTTTGCCCACAATAATTAAATATAATCGACAATTTCTAACTACAAAGTAGAGTAGAGATTTTTTATTCCATAACTTCCTGACCTGATTTTCACGATACATCTCCTTTTCATGCCTTTTATTGTATTTATCTTCCAGTTTTGACATCAAACTACTTGTAAATGAATTTATGTATTTGTAGCAAGTGTGCCGACAAAGTTTAGGTATATCGCGCGATTTTGGTGCGAGAGAGAGAGATATCGCGCGATGAACAACTATCTCGAATAGTAGATCTAGAATTTTTTACAGTTTGAAAATACCACCTTTCCTGCGTGCGACAAATAATACGATAATTGTCACGCTAAAAAGAGTAAAAGAGATACCTAGCTATAAAAGTGACAATGTGACAAGTCTTGGTGAAAGGCGTGTAAGACCTTGTCGGTTTGGCACGAAGTAGTCACATAGTAGATTTTTCTAATTGAAAACTGTGTTAATTAAGTTATCTTCTTTGAAAAGATGGTATCGTACTGCTTTACCGATCATTGGCGCAGTAGGCTCAAATACAACCCTTTTACAGTCACACAAATGAGAGAGACATGAAAAGCACTCTACGGACAAGAGCCCAGCTCTTAAATATAAGAAGAAGAGGGTCACACAAAATAATCCATTTTTGGTTACTTTTCTTGATCACGTTACGTGTTACGTTATCTTGTGCTTTTAAATTCCAAACATCCAGGTTTAAAGTTCTATTTCAGGTACTAACATATAAGTGCAAATGTAATATGATCCTTATTGGTCGAAATAAAAAGTGTCCGCTTTTCGCAAATGTGTTTAGAAAAGCTTCACGGTACCTTCTCACTTTAAACTGTAAATAGTAGTTCATAAAATATTTTGAAGGGTTATCTAGAGCTTGGTTAAGACAAAATTTTAAATGATATGTCCGTTTCCTTTAAAGTGATTTATTTAAAATGGGTTTAGCGCTAGACCCGGGAAAATTCAAGTAGCAAATTAAAATTCAAATATATCTTTATTATCGTAGGATATTTATAATATCTCTTAATAATCGTCATTGTTTTGTTGCACATTTGTTGACGTCAAATGGTTACAGCTAAGTTTACTACCGCTTCCTAAGCGCTAGTGCAGAAGAAGCGGTAACAAACTGCACTGCAGCATTTTCTCCAAGGACGTCAACTCACAAATAAATTAATACTTAAAGTTTATGTGTACAGAGAATACATTGTTTCTTATGCCAAAGAATTTAAATTTAATGTTTAGTATGTCAAATTTTTTAAATAATGTCAAGTTGTAGCCCCAGAAAATAAAGCACCTCTAAAATATGAAAACTGAAATTGTAATATCAGCAGTGTGCTCTAAGCCTGGTGGAATCGACGGCGGCGTGTAGCAAAATTAGTAAAGTTTACTCCGTCATCATCGACGCTGGCTGACAAAGGACGCTTTGTGACTAATTACAGCTGTAATACCGATGCCCTAGTGCGGCCCAGTGCTGCCATTTACTAACTTTTTCGTGTTTCGGAGACAAAGACTGAAGCCGAGCCGTTTGATGCCCGTGTTAAATGCCGTAGAAAGATCAAGTTATTTAGTTATTTAGTTTTTTGTGTGAATGAGTGATCAAAACTCTAAGCATCTGACAAAGCTTGACGACTGATGAAAGTCGGGACGAAGCTTAACAACGTGCCTATCGAATCTTTTCATTTCATTGTATTTATTCATTGTTTCATCAGGTAGGTCTAGAAGACCACGGAATCCCATACACATAGGAAGGTTTTTTTTTTGTCTAATCCCCTAGACGACAACACGTCAATTCAGACAGTTTACATTCCCTATAGGATTTGTATGAAATACAAAAGGGTGACGTCATGCTTTTTTGGAGTTAAATAGCGCTTTTAATATCAGTTTTTCTGCATCATTAAATCTAAAGTCATGTTAAAAACGGAATTGATCAATGATGAGTGACACAAATTTGTGACATTTTATTTTATGAACAGTACCAAATAATTTATTTTTTACCCAGTCATCTAACCCATTGTGGACTACGCTCGAGGTTACTTTTAAACAGTTGCTGGCATGAAAGTGCCACCGAGCAAAGTTAATAAAATTGACTCTTGTCACTGACTCACTGACAAAGCGCTCTTTGTGACTCTAATTACAGCTGTAATACCGATGCCCTAGTGCGGCCCAGTGCTCTTTCCCAACTTTTTTGTGCTTTAAAGCCTGAATCCGAACAATATGCAACGGCGAGGTCAGTTTATTGAAATCGTACGCGAAAATAAAACATTGTGTGAATTCTATTTTCTCTGATTTAAAATGCGTTCATCCTTTATAAGGTTTGAATGATAGTCAAAAATTTGTATGAAAATTGATTCATTTAAAGTAAGAAATGCAGAAAAAAGTTTACTGTATCAGTAATTTTAAAAGATTCATTCTTTGAGGGATTTTATAAAGAAAGGTTAAAATTAACTCGCGCTTCTAAAAAAATGCATATGTAATAAAAACTAGAACATTCTGTTGTTAAAAAACTGATGACTAAGTAATATAATTAGGTCGGGCATCCTTTAAATTGCGTTATTTTAGTGTAGCGGCCATACCGTTAAATCACTTCATATTTTTTAGTAAAATCGAATACTTTATAGAGCAATAAATTCATTTAGCCAAACACTATCGCTCCCGATAGTCCCAACAAAGTAGAAAACGGGAAATATTTGGTGTAACGTTACACCCGTGCTTGACCAACCCTGTAAGCGTTGTTCGACGAGTTTCCAGCCAATAGAGCTGGGCCTGGGCATATTAACCCGACTCTCGGAACTTCGTCAACTCGACTTAACCCTGCGAAGGTCGACTTTCAAACGACTGCACTCCCAACTTCGGTGGGCGCCGTCAAAATTCGCGGCGACTACAATTTTCGCAACCGCAAATTACGCGTCTTTGAGCGGGCGAGGCGGAAATTGCCGAAGTCGCTTCGTTAGAGGTCGGATTGGGGCCATTGTAGTCGGTGCTTAATCGTCGCCGGACAATGGCCAGTGAGGCAACGTAATTGTCGCTAAATAGTCGCTGTTAAATCGCGTCGCAATCGCTCGATTTTAATTGCTCAAGCCGAGTGCGAGGCTGCGTGTCGTTTTTTCGAAGTGGCCGCATTAAACGTTTTACGCGTTGATTATTCCCGCTCAAATGAGGCGTTTCGCTGCGAATGCCGAATTAAATTTCGTTGACGATCGCCTTTTATGCTGTCGTAATTTTCACGCGATGAATTTTATACGTGCGTTAATTTACTGCGGAATTTGTCTTGCGTTTTTTTACAATGCCAACTTGCTGGCCGATAAACTCGCACTCTTTTTATGCGGAGCTTGCAAACGAGCGGCGCATGCAGCGCTAATTGAAACTATAAATATAAACCTCCAACATTTTCTTTTGCCTCTATTTTCATTTCGCGTTCTACTCACTAAATTGCGCTCTATGCAAGAAATATTTGCAAAGTTCGCAGTGAGCGCTATCGCTGCATTTTCCTGTAATGTTCTCGTAACAAAACAGATAATAAAGACACGTATGTCAGTTATTACGTGCACAAAGGAGTGTCAATTCGCTTCACGGCAGACTGAACGCCGCGGTGAAATGCTACCGAATTTTCTAGGGTTAAAACAGCAATGTAGTTGAAACAACCGAAAATGTTGCTCGAAAGCTATTCGCTAGGGTTGGTATCTTGCGCCCCCGCCCCGCCCCTGCCGCCCCTCGCTAGGGGCGCACTCGCGATAACCGCTTTTTATACGCATAATGCCCCGGATCCGAGCTAAGCTGATAGAATTGTGGTGGAGTCAGCAGCCCTTTTGAAGTTCTATTAAATTGTAACACTCGCGAGTTCGCGCCAACGCCCCTGTGAAATTGTGGCTTTATTGAAATTGTTCAGAATTATTTATATCTTTTTTCGCGCTAGGCAATTTCCAAATTACAGAATTGATTATCCCAGTGAGGCATTTACTAGTTGGGAAACATTTTAGATAAAAAGATTTGATTCGATTTAGCGTGTTAACAGTTGACTGGTTTCAGAAAAAAACTTATTTGCGAAACGTTGGCACGTTTGATAGACAGCCGATATTATTTAAGGTGGATTCAACAAATCTACCCTATTTTCGTTTGAACTCGCAAAATACTATAAATCCAGGTGTCATGAAAACATTTTCGTGTTAGGTATTTTCTTTGTTTTATTTCATTCTTTTGAACGGGCATTACTTATCGCATTTTTTACATCGATTTATACTTAGATGTTCTGTAATGCGATTGAGATTTTTGAACAAAGTAAAACGTTTTTTTATTTATAAAAAAAAATAAATTTGTCCTGATTTTTCATATCGCGTTACAAAGTAAATCATTGACAAAATAATCAAGAAGAATTATTATGGCAATATTTTTTTTTGTAGAAAAAAAAATTTGATGTTCATTCAATATGAATCTATACTAAAATCTTTTTTTTTTCTATTTCTGTTTTTCGCTATACTCTTAGTTTCACATAGAGACTTTAGATTATGAACTTTAACAATTAAAGCACCTCGTGTATCTGTTTGTTAACAGCTTCATGGCATAACTCATCGCGTCTCACTGCCTTATCAGCAACATCGACTGTCGACCTCACATCACACGTCGACACATGATGAAATATTCCTGCCAATATCAATAAACAACACAGTCAGAATAGCTCGATATCAACGTCATAAAGGTTTTTATAATGAACGTTAAATTACATAAATATTATTATGGGCCTTTTGCACTGCTAAAAATATTCCAAGTATTGCTTTATGCATGAATTGTATTTAATGTAGTTCTGAAAAAAAAATATTTTTGAAAAAAAAAAAATTTTTGCTTAAATTTGAGTACGTACCTATCTAAAAAATCTCATATTAGTCTTAGATTTGTTATATATGTAGTTTAAACCTTTTAATTGTACTTATTTCTATTTATTCCATGATGTTACCAGTACAAATAGGTTTCCAGATTTACTTAGCAAATAAATGCTACGCATTTATATGTTATTATTACCTAGAAAAGCTGAATTATGCAATATCATGTAACTACTTGTATCACACGGAAATGAATACGTAACAAATGCGAACCGATTCGCTACTACATAAATAGCGAATGACAAATCCTTAAAACGTTATCGACTATAACGCTATCCGCCATAACGATATCCACTAGTTAACGTTACCCAGTAGTTACTGTAGCGTTACTGTAGCACCGTCCATTTATATTAGCAGTAGTTCGCTATAATTTATCTGCTGGAGTAAATAGGATTACCAGCGGGCGGTGCGCACACTTTCTCATTTTTTGCGGACAAAGAGCCGAGCCGCGGGTGGCCACGCTGCCCCGGACACTGGGAATCTCGGACCGTATTGATCCTCTAACACCCCTACTAACGGACAACTAGAGATGCGAAATTAACGGACGTCGAATTTAACGAAGATGGAACTTTTTTCGTGTCTGTGACTGCGAAATGCAGTAACTAAGTGATGGACCAGACATCTGATTTTGTATGTCATGTTTAGATATAGCATTTTTAAATAGATCTATAGGTTTTATTATGGCTCATTTTCATTGGTCGATAACTCAGTCGATTTACGGCATTCGAGGACGCGGGCGGGCTAACGACCAATGGAAGCCTTAAGTCGATACAGTGGTCGTTACGCCGACTGAGGTTATATACCCCACTTGCTGTGTATCGACTATACGATTACTCTATCGACTAGTGAAAACGGCTCTCCGCTTGCGTTACGGAAATCTCTCGTAACCCGAATTCCAGCTACATCAACTAGTGAATTCGCTATCATATTTTGAGCCTTAAGACTGTCACAAAATAATTCCAATTCTTCCTTCTTTCTTTTAAATGAGTCAGAGACTGAGGTAATTTTTTAGATCTGCCTTGTACGCCTGCCTTGTTGCCTTGAAGCAAAAGTTTCTTAAAAATTTGTTTTTTTTTTGTTCATTGACATTCATGCATTGACATTCAAATTTTATTTAATATAAAATTAAAAAGGAAATATCGAATGAAATAAGGTACCTACTACTTATAGAAATCCCGGTCAGGGTCAGTTGGAAAATGACTTTTTCAAATTGTCCTGGGTCTTGGATGTTTATCTATATATGTATTTATTATAAAATATAATGTCGTTGGGTTAGTACACCATAACACAAGTCTCGAACTTACTTTGGGACTAGCTGAATCTGTGTAATTTGTCCCTATATGTGAACTTATTTATTTATTTTATTAGCCTCAAAGGCTTGAATAAGTCAAAGCTCAACATACCTCTAATGCGTCCAACCCCTTAAAAATGATTCAGTTCCTATAGGTAACAAAGTGCACCACAACATGTGTTTGCTCTCCGCTTTCACTGTTTGCGGAGCTCCACAAAAGATGCATAATCGAGCGAGAGCCGAGCCCGGGACTCGAGAACGTGATAACATTATTCCGATGAAAAATGTATCGAGCGGTACAAGTGGCGAATCTCGAGGGCACATCCGAATAAATAAAGCCGAGTGGGGAGCGCGAACTTGCAAAAAATCCCCATTTACAGCCGCGCGGGCACGAATATAAAATATTGATCTCAACGGAAATTTATGAAAACATAAAAACGCCGAGGTGCGAACGAAGTGCCCTAATGGAATACTCGTGTACCGCGTACTTAGTATCTCGGATTCGTTTCGTCTTCGGATTAATTTCGCGCGATAAGCGCACGTTATACGTCGGGAGATGACGGCGTAATTTCGGTTCGAGTTTATTGCCGGCTTCAATTTACTTTCGGTATTAATATTGGGCACAATCAAATGTGATTCCGCCCCGGCTTAGCGTTCTTCGATTTATCCTGAATGATTGTATTGATTTACCGCTTTTGCAAAAGTAGGTATATCATGTGTGTTTTTGGGGGAAATCTTATATACCATGTCATCAATTATTCATCTTTTAGAAATATTTGTATGGTTAATTATAAATCCAAGAAATAATAAAGATCTTAAAAGTTGCTTGGTTCTATCAATTTACCACTATCTACTGTAATATACTATTATTTATTTTATAATGTTACCTATATTCTCGCTAAATATGACCTTTGGGGCTCATAGCACTAGGCTATGTCTACCACGTAAAGAATAAAGATTATGTGTATTGTATGGATATATGATTTGATTTCAGAAGAACGCAAAATCGAGTTTGAGCTTTTCGAATATTGACTGGGGAGAGTATTCCAAAGCCGCACAGCTTGTACGACAAATGAATCTTTATAGAATCCGCTCCAGCCATGTCTAATTTTAAAAAGAAGATTGCTAGAAGTGCTAAGATTTCTCGTAAAAAGTTTTTTTACTAATTTCAGTTTATCAACTAAAAAAAATCTTTCTTTTTTCTTTCTTATTTTAATAAAGTACTAAAAAATTATCAATGTTTTATACGGTAGCTCATACGAATAGTGAAATAAAAAGGCAAGAAAATCAATTACAGTTCAGTTCATAACATAACGTAGGGAAGAAATGAATTTTGGCCGAGGGACGCGCATTATTGCCCATTTTTTACACAAAAAGTCAATTTTAATCCTCGACAGGCTGTAACTCACACCTTTATTTGGCCACTAGATTACGCTAAGTCCCCCATTGTTTCTACGACCCCACTCTTATTCTATAAAACTGGCACACGTTTAATATTAACCTATTCTGTATTTTTTGCAAAAAGCGGCCTAACACTCTTATTCTATTAAACTGACAAACGTTTAATATTATAGATATCTATTCCGTCTTTTTACAAAAAGCTGCCTAACGTTAGTTCTTGGTTTCACATATTTTGTTTATTTATTTTTTAATCAACCTGTATTTATTTATTTATTAAATCTTTATTGACCATAATGGTACAAAAGGTGGACTGTACTGTCCCACTGCTGGAAGGTCTCCCCGTCTTCACATATTATACACCCAAAAATACTAAATCAAATCAATAAAGTGTTTTTTTGGAATTAAAACTAAGGTACGCTGCGCGAAAGTCGGCCCGGCCCACTTTTCCATCCGGCAACAAACAAACATACAAACAAAAAACGCAGCTCTGCTACCAGCCTAGATGAGGTCTGGACAACCTTCTAACCTAATTATAACCTAAACCTAAAATATCTAAAACGAATTACATCCAAATACAAATTGTGGCAAACTTAATTTCTAGCAATCACAGTTCATATAGTAGTCGGACGGCCTCATCCTGCGTGTTCTCGGAGCCTTTGGCCGGTTGTATAAAATAGATTAACTCAGGATTGGCGCACAAAAAACAGATTATAAAAATACTCATTAAGTTAATTAAGTAAGTAGCTACATAATTAATTAATTATCTGTTGTTGTTTCTATATCAGATAATTTTAGCAGATTTTAGTATTTGACCAGTACCACAGAATTAATAATATTACATACAGAACGGAACAAAGCGAGAACGGGGGAGAGGTGCGGGGACGGGCAACGGGGACGGACGCATATTGCGCGGGACTTTAGAAGATTCCGTTCTGTGTGTAATACTTATATGTTCTATCCGCTTACATAATTATTTGAACTCTTCTCAGATGTGATAGCTCACACGTAGGCAAAACAAGCTAACGAACTAACACGCTCACAATCACACTGTAGTTCGGGCAGGTCGTCCGACCGTGTCCGCAGACAAATCCAATCGGACCAGATCCGCCCGGGCCGGCGTTGATTGCCCGCGACACTTTATTACCTTGCGCAGACTTTACGGGCTGGCTTACGTGATAAGTATTTTTATTTGTCCAGGGCTCGCTACTGAGTAATACAATTTCTAAGCTTTGCAGCTGACATGGCCATCTTAAGGCTTTAGAGAGTATCGGTGTCAATCTGTTATGTGATCCTAAAAGGTTCCATTTAATTCTGAAAGAAATAAAAGAGGAGCTATATTTTCGTATCGTATTACTCGAATTCCTAGCCGAGTATAGACGCTTACACTAAGTTGGGATTTTAAAAAATCCCCATTATTTACACAAACTAAGGAGTAGATACTATACGAGTTATTCTTTACAACTTTTTATCAGCCAAAGACTTTAGCACGAGAAAGACGATTTTTTTCGGAATTCCTATATGTTTTAGCAAATGTAAGATCTGGTCTAATATAATTACAATTCTAAAATTAGCGCCTATCCCGAAAGACTATAATCATTATCAATTAGGAGGATAGGGTATAATGTGTAAATACAGGTGCCTAAGAATAAAAAGTAAAGACAACATTAACTTTATAAAGATAAAAGCTTAAATAAATACACATTTGTAAAACGTATAATTACCAAGATCCTCCGCGTCGTACACAGAGTTACTCACACGATTAAGAAATTACCAACGTCTATTATGTAATTTTATCTTAATTGGTACAGGTGTACGTAGACAGCCAGTCATGCGTACACTAACATTCCAGATAAACAATAACTTACAGTTCGGAAACAACATAGCTGTTTATCGGCGAAACATCTAATTTATGTATATCAATTCATATTGAGCCAATAAATCGCTGATACGAAACTTGTAATACAAACTAGACATAGACAGAAGTGACGCTTCATAGCGGTAGACAAACTGGCGTTCGGCCAGGACTGGATTAGGCACATAAAATGGAGTAGACAACTACGGCCTAATGCTTGGGTTTCCTCCAATAGCGGTTGTAATAATACGATGAATGTCGTCACAAAAATGTATATGTAAAAGTTTTTTGATACTGTTTTGGTGTTGTCATTTATATTTGAAGCTAAAAATGGCAACGCTTTAGCAGAAAACGACTTAGGTTGGCCCATTTTTGTTTGCGCGCCAAAAATTCTTTAGTCCTGATGCGTAAGATGATGACATGAATGAGTTGAGGCGTAACAGTAGTTAGTAACAATAGTGTTATATCGAGCGAGAAAAAGAAACGAGAAAAAGAGTGAAAATCTCTCACTTTACTACAAATATCAAGATAAGCTAAAATATTTATTTTATAAGTAAACTTAAAACATAAGTGGTTTACCATTTAAGCAATTTTCTCTAGCAAACCTGTACATTTTAAGTGATTAGACCTCGTATAATAGACAAGTATCGTATAATATAAGATGATTCGAAAGAAGGCAAGCAAAGTATATGCAAAGTATCACACACAAACACAAAACAATAAATATATAGAACTAGGTACCCTCACAGTTCCAACAAAATTGTCACTAGCGCCGAGGGTAGATAGTCGTTCCACCTGAGACATAGACATCAATCATTGGTTGCTCTTCTGTTAGCCTCTTTATTTTGTACCATAGGTAATTTGCTCAGCAGCCTGTGTGGATATTTATATTTGGCATTTAGCTTATCGATTCGGGAATTTGGGTGACGATACGTGAGATTTCGATTAGTGAATCGAACCAGTTAGCGAGTCATGTGTGAAATAATATCTCATTTGCATGATAGCGATATTCCGAGAGCAAAAGCGCCAATTTAGGACTAGAATAGACTACAAACTACAGCTATACATAAAATTCTCTTAGCATTAAGTCCGCCATTTGCTAAAAGTACATTTGTACTTTTGAACACTAAAGTTTGACAAAATAAAATAAATGTACAAACGGTAAAATTCCCATAGAGGCACTCTTAAAAAGAAACCTACCTTTTAAATATTTTTCCTAAATAAGTTTTTCAATTTCACTTTGGCTAACTTTTAATTAAACAGAGCGACAATTAAGTCTTACGTATACCTGCTTCACATAATTATTTCGACCCTTATGTACCTTCCTAAGGTTTCTATAATTATCTACTTTCGTCCCGTGAATCCGTAGCAAAGCGAAATAATGAATTAATTAACAATCTAGCTATTTTTCTTATGATTAAATTCGGGCAAGATTTAGATTTCCCGAGAGACCGCTTGACGTCACAATATGGCCGCCACAGGCGCGGGATAGGAGTTACGGCCTGTGTGCATGGCTTGGCGATAATCCAAACAAGGTGAATGTATTGTATATTGTTAATTTATTAATCGTTCGTGTATTTATTTCAAAACACAAAGATGTATTGATTATATTTGTACCATCAAACCATACTGACTCTCTTGTAACTTTATTCAGCTGATGTATGTACTCTTTTGCGTACAACTATTAATTAAATAAGCTATATTTATACCTAGGTACCCATTTGTTTATATAAAAATATTAAATAGACAACATTTCTTTTTACTTGAGAATTTTATTCATAAGTCAAATTAAATGGTTTTAGTAAGTACCTATTTGTTTATGTATGAATATAAGTAGACAAAATTAATTTCTACTTAAGAATTTTATTTGTGTCTAATTAAACGGTTTTAGCGTTATACCCATATTATGCGCACACGAATGAGCGTTAATGCTATGAAATGTCTAACCATACATCAAAATAATGTGTTTTGAGCGAATAAAACGGCTGCGGACTCATTAAGTACAACTGCGCATTAAATATAATATCATAGAGCTTATAACCTCATTGAGTCAGGTGCAGTCTCTCGGAAACACATTCAAAGGCGGCCCGGCCTCACAATAGTTGGGGCGGCCGGTGCAACTGCGCCCTGTCAGGCCCTTGATCGATGACGTCATTAATGGCACATGATCGCGACAAAACGCCCCCACCGGGAGCCCGCGCGGTACACAAACCAACATCTCAACAACTCAGATAACCCGACGTCTTCAACCGCCCGAATGCGACCAAAATAAATGGATTGTCGAGTCAATCCCAAAAAATGGGACAAGCATCATCAATCCTTTACGCGTTTGCATCAAATATGTACACATAAGTACATAGAGCCGAAAACGAATCGTAACATGACACATTCTCGATATAACCCTCATAAAAAGCCGGAGGCCCGATAAAATATGGAGAGTAACGGATAGTGGGGAAAAAACTATTACCCGGGTCTTAGGAGGAATGGATTCGGGGTCATCGCATTGTGTCATCTCGCATATCGGAGGGCCATCGTTCGTCAATGTTACCCGAGTGCCAAGATGGATGGTCGGCAGCGGCCGGCCCTGGCCGCCCGGCGCCGGCCGCACGCCGCTCGGTTTACATTTGTAAATGGGTTTTAAACTCGAGTGCTCGCTTGACCGTGTAGCGGACCATTCCGCTTTTTTTCCTCTTTTGCGGGCCCCGATACGTCGACCTTTTGCGCCTTTATTCCTTTTCTAGCGACCGCAACGGAGCGATACATCAACCATATTACAAATGTACAAAAGCGCAACGTCAATTAATTAGATGCGAGCAAATATTTGCCCTCCTCGCAAACACCGCCGTAATATGTTAATATTGTTTGCTATGGACATAGATAAATAAATTGGATCCATCTCCGCCGGGCGCATCGACCCTTCGAATAAAATCTCACAAATGAGTGCTACACCGTCCGCGCCGCATCGCACCGCGCCGCGCCCGTGTGATGTGTAATAATTGCATGTATAAATCAAAATGACATGCGTTTAATCGCGGATCCGCGCGAACCCTACCGGAAACGGCGGTCGGAGGGGCCGCGTCTTTGTCGACGAAAAAACTCACAAGAAAAGCAACCCTCCCTAATGCACACACTGTTATATCTATTTGGGTATAAAGGGACGAAGTGTGCTTGACCTGTGGAGGTTCCTCCCGTCCCGGGATCGAAGGAAAAACTTCGCCCGTCGAGCACCGCTGACGTAAAATTGGATTACTGTAAAGTAGTATTGTGCGACAGATTCCGATTTTCCCTGCGAGGTATATTTACGGATTTGAATTCAGAATGGTAAGACGCTTTTCCCTGGAGATCTAACGCTCGTATTCCTTTGCCACGCGTGCTATCAATCAAATCGCGCGTACCGATTAAAAACAAAAAGGCGACATGACAGCGCGCACCTGTCAACGTCACGTCAACTCCCAAAGCGCGGCGGCCATTTTATAGCGAAATGCAAATAACCACAAATCGAGGGTGTAACCCGATCCCGGAGAGATGGCCCGCGCCGCGCAGATTTATTTCAAACGCGATATGATTTTACCGCAATTGATCTCCGCGCCCCGTGATGCGCCCCAGATAACGGTGACGAAGCGGCGCGACGCTACTTGTGCAAGGGTTCACGGCCAATTACGTAAAGAAAATGCACATTTTTTCACGCGATATAATAGCGGCCCTTGTGCGAGACGCGTGAATGAGCCACTCAGTCGGTGTCGAATGCTCTCGACGAGATTCAAGATGGCGGCGGTGCATCCCGCGGTGACAAATGCGCATCGTACGCGACTCACTCGTTTATTTTTGTTCGAAATTCAAAAGAACTAGACTAATTAGTCAAACTGCCGGTAGCGTCGAAAACTTGACACCCGTAACTCGAAATACAGGAATGGTGGAGCGGTATCGCACCGAAAGAGTTCCATATTTAACGTTATTTTTAATAGGTCCCCGGTTAAACATATTCCGCTTTAACACAGTGCGTTACATCGACAACACAAAAGCGGCGATAAAATTGTATGCTCGAATTTTAGCGTTAATATTTAAGAGGAGTTATTTTCAACGGGCGGTATCGTTACATTAAATACACTCTTTGCCAAAAAATCCATACATACATTCATGAAATTCCGAGTAAAACGGCATTGTTTTAGTAGTTGGAACACATGCCAGCAAAAAATCTCAGTTGGGTTGATAAGATAGAGTAAAAGAATTGGGAAGAATATCTAAGAAGGAAATATTTTATGAACATAGAACATACTCGCGATTATGAACTAGCAACGTACTATTTTGATTCGCTCTTTCCACCATAATAGCTCATTTTCATTGTTCAATAACTTAGTCGATATACATGTTGGGACTCCCCGTACGCGGGCTAACGACCAATGAAAGCCATAAGTCGATACAGTGGTCGTTACGCCGACTGTGGTTATACCCCACATGCTGTATATCGACTGTACATTACTCTATCGACTAGTGAAAACGGCTGGCGTATGCGTTACGGAAATCTCTCACACCCCTAATTCAAGCTACATCAACTAGTGAAAACGGTTACCTGCAAGGTATGGCATCCCACACCCCGAACGACCATTGAAAATGAGCCTTTAAATCAGTTTAGGCATAGACAATAGCGAAAATATTTTTATAGACTTAAAAGATATTACTAGACACTGGCAAAATAAGCTTCAACGAAGTTTGACCGCCATAATCAAGAAAAGAAAAAAAAATGTATACACAAACAGATACATTAAATAATCACGTCTTTATCCCTAACGGGGCAGACAGAGCCCAGTGTTATGGATTATGTACAAAGACGTATTTCTTTTATCGCCTGCGTACCTTCGGGTATATCGATTGCGCTAAGGGATTATTACCGGATAGTTATCCGTAAGAAACGTCCATCAGGGCGTAATTTGGATATATGCGAATCCCCTCTGGTCGGGCAGCGGGGCCCAATGACCCGCGAGGGGCGAGGGAGTCATCAATCTCTATCAGGCACCGCCGGGCTTCCGCTGAAAAAACGGCGACGAAAATATGACCGTTTCCGAGACGGGTTTACAATTTTGAAGCATACTTCTTGTGGTCTTGTTTTCTGGTATAGATAGATATCTGGATAAATAGAACAGCTGCGCCCCGCGGTTTTAGCCGCGCCTAAAGTCTAAATGTTAATCCTGGGTGCCAGCTTTCTGCGTACCAAATTTTATCAATATTGGTCCAGCCGTTTGCGCGTAACGGGTAACAAACATCCATCCAACTTACAAACTTCCGCTTTTAAAATATTGGTAGGATAGGATAGTAGGATAATGATTTTCTGTATTTTGCCCTACCACAAACAAGACTTCTAAGTCTTTTGTATTCTTCCAAGTTTTAATCATTTGAGTAGGTGCGTTCTTCTACCTCCTCATCCCATACGTGGGATCGGGACAGTATGTGAGTCTTTTCCACTTTCCTCTATCTTTGTCAAGGCACTTGAAACATTCTTTTTATCCATATCGTCCTTATCGCACTCCATCCACCGTTTCTTAGGCCATCCTCTGTTCTTATATCCAGTACTCTTAAAATTTAGCATCTTTTTTGTTACGCGACTTTCTTGTCTTCTCATTACATGTCCATACCATACCATCCTAGTCTATTGCTTCTGAGCTTTTCCGTTATTAGGGATATCTTTGTATTGTCGCAGGTGTTTACGCAAGTAAGTGGTAAGACACTACATGGATACTAACCTTCCTTTTTTGAGCTGTCGGATACAAATAGACTTTTACTGTATGATTTTCCAGAGCTTTTTTTCCGTTTTTTCTTTATTTCTTTCTTATTCTAACAGATTTGCGTGCGCATTATTCATTAGTTAGATTTAGTAAAAGAATTTGCAATTTTTGACGACACACAAAGCAAAATCTGGTACATTCCACATTCTTCTTTCTCCTAGTGGAATCACTAAACGAATGGTTCTTGGATAGAATAAATTTGTTCATTATCTTAGTGACTTCGCGTTTCAAAAATAGCACTTTTGACCAGTAAGGAAGAATGACTTCGTTTGATTGCGCCAAATTACGCCGTTGCTTCGTCAAATGACGTTGTTGCTTCGGCAATTACACAAAACATTAATTTGCGCCCTCGTTTGTGAATCGTTCATTACCGGAAGGGGGATCGGAAACTTTTGACAAAAGTTAAGACGTAAATAAACGACAAATGAATCTGCAATTCTCTTACCTCCCTCGCTGAGTAGAAACAACGCAGAGACTAAGCTTTGTACGGTGCCACCGAATACCACGGTAGTGTGCTCAAGGGTACGTGTTTTGTCACTGACACTTACATTTTGGCTAAACACACTTTTTAGATGTGTAAGTGGATAACACGGATGTCAGATTTTTCAAGCAATTAACTGCCGTGGTGTAGTGGTTAGAGCGTTCGGCTCATACCCGGAGGTCGCGGGTTCGATTCCCGGCGGGGGCAACGACTTTGTGTTGTTGTCCTGGTTTGGTTAGGACATTGCAGGCTGATCACCTGATTGTCTGATAAGTAAGATGATCCATGCTTCGGAGGGCACGTTAAGCCGTCGGTCCCGGTCACTGTCTTGACATTGATCGTTGGCGGTTTAAAAACTCTGACACTAGTGTTAGTCACTAACACACTCGATAAGAAGAAGCAATTAATGACGACATCCGGGACTAAGATAAGATCTCATGACTAAGGCAAGTCCTAAATTAAATGTCTGATTTCATATACTTTTACATCACTTTCTTCCATTTTTGTTTTTGTTTTTCAGATAACAACATAGAAGAGGTCTCGATAACACTGAGATCAGATTTTAAATCTACTTTAATGCTGCGTCATTTCCACAGCACAAAGAAACTCGAGATGTTTAACTAAACTTACTATCCAATCCAAATGCTAGAAAGTGTCAAAAAACAAATAATTCGTAACCGCTAAACCATCAAGCTTCAAGAAAAGATGGCAGTATCGTTTTTCGACGTTTATTTGTCCACAAAATCA
This sequence comes from Acrobasis consociella, assembly GCA_963555685.1. Lineage (NCBI taxonomy): Eukaryota > Metazoa > Arthropoda > Insecta > Lepidoptera > Pyralidae > Acrobasis > Acrobasis consociella. Next base: position 20,109,971 of record OY743110.1, on the reverse strand, counting down.
TATACCGACTAAACATTTGTCGTTTCCATGGATCGCGGACAGAATGCTTTGTTTTCGTACGATTGAATTATATATATCATATAAACAACAAGTTATTGTCAAGAAGTTCGCTCTATACTCTATACTATACCTCCTCCGCGCCGCCCTCGACGATCGCGCTTTCTTTAGATAAGACAATTAAATAACTATCTCGCCCATTTATCTGTTGGCGTTCGTTTGTTTGTTTCTATTTAGAGTAATTAATGCTGGCGAAGGTTAATGAAGTCTAAACTCGTGAGCTATCTGCCATCTGAAGGGCTCGAATCAAAAGCGTGCGCCAAGGCTTACTATTGTTGACGTCAATTTCATTCTGGATCTCCCGCACTGAACAAAAGCTGTGGCAAAAGGCTCGTAAAGAATTACGATGTACTTAGTTAGTCTTTTAATGAGTTTGTCTACTATATCTTTATTTTTTTAAAGTACATACATACATACATACATAAATCAAATCAAATCAAATCAAATATATCTTTATTATCATAGGATATTTATAATATCTCTTAATAATCGTCATTATTTTGTTGCACAATTGTTGACGTCAAATAGTTACTTACAGCTAAGTTTACTACCGCTTCCAAAGCGCTAGTGCAGAAGAAGCGGTAACAAACTGCACTGCACCTTTTCTCCAAGGACGTCAACTCACAATTTAATTAATACTTAAAGTTAATGTGGATACTATCACGTCTTTATCCCTAATGGGGCAGACAGAGCATTTTGGGTCTTGCAGTTCTATGCAGAGCCCAGGGCCGCAAGACCCAAAAGCCACTTTTAGCGTCATGGTGGGCGAGAAGATGGAAAAGCAATCAATACAGTGATGGGTTGCTAGCCGCATCGCCTGTTAACATGATTTGCATTTTTGCCCATTCCCTCGATCGGCTTTTACGATCTGCGTGGGAAAAGAAGCAGCTGGTACATTCTAAGTTTTTTTTATTTCTCCCAGACCAGCATGGGAGTTTTTTAAAGTAGATGTTTACCATACAATACAATACCACACAATAGAACTTTACACAACACAAGTTAAGCTATAAGATAAACAACCCCGGGATAGGCCTTGGATCACAACAAGTGGAATGAAATTTTTTCGAGCTCCTCCGTGCTTCGGAAGGCACACAAGCAGTTACTCAGCTGTCATCCTTTGGGCAGATTGAAAAATCTAACACCTGTATTGGCTACATAAACATACAAAAAACAAACACATGCATGTGTTAACCATACATTTACAGGTGGCATTTCTACCTCTTTCGCATTGTTTAATTGTTGAAATATTATGCATAAATGTAGTTCAATAATATTCTTTTTAATTATGTTTAGTTTATAAATTTAATTGACTGACATCTGTCCATTGTATTTGTAATACTGAGTTGCTATAATTAGAACATACATCAATACTCCTAAGATCTGTAAATATTATGTTATGACCATGGAATTGTATGTACGTTATGAATCAGAGTTATTAAATACTTAAATGTTTGACTCTCTGAAATCAATTAGTTTTCTACCAAGTAAGACTAAAACCTCATTTGTTCCCGATTACTTTAAAATACGTCGGCTACCGTCACCACCGTTCTTCAGCGCCGCTCTTTGCACCTCGTCTAATATCGAGAGGAATTTCCCAATTTCAGGCCCTTATCGTCCGACCGATGACACCTATGAATCTTACTCGCACTTCCGACACAAAATACTGCTGGTACAGAAGTGATGCTGCCTACAATAGTCTACTTGTAGGCAGAAAGCTGAGATTACGACCTACTGAAACGGAGGCGACGCTTCCATAGATAACCGTTGCCCGCGCTTGTGGGGATTAAACGCAGATGGCGCTAGCTTTCCCGTAGGTACGCACAGTCACAGGATCATAAGTATTACTTATAGAACGGAACTAAGTTCCCGCGCAATATGTGTGTAATAACCTAAAACACACTGGTATAAATTCTTCAACAATGATATGTGAGTCAATGGTTTTATGTTTTTTAGCCAGGGAAGCTAAAAACCGTTTGAAATTAAGAAAAACAAAGTTTTCGAAAGCAATGCAGCTTATGCTGCATCCGGATTCACGCTAAGATGAGGGAGATATTGGAAGATAAAAACTATATTCGCGAATTTTGCAAGGATCGTAGCAAGCGGAGATCCATAGTCTTTGCCTAATCCATTTACAAATAAAAACTATGCATAGCCTTTTGACAAACCGCAAATGAGTCGTAAGTCGTACTTATCTAAAGATAATATAATTAAATTACTAACGTAACAGATACCCGATACCATAGAAACTATTGGGAGGCCCCGTAAATAAGCAAAACTGGTAGTTGCGGGTAGGCATACAAAGATGGCAGCACACACGACTAGCAAAAAAGTGACAAACAAAATGTTGAATATGCTTTAAAAATATTTATTGCATTTGATATAAGTCATATTTAATCAATTAGGTTTATTTAAATAATAACAATATAAGATTTAAATATATTAATTATTACCTATAGCGCCATCTAGTGACAAGGAACAGAAATAATTGTTTATAAGGCGATGGGTAGGCATGGTCGTACATTACCTTTCCATCTGTACCTCCCGTGATTTGTGCCTCGAGCCCGCCCCTCGAAATCCATCGAGGGAATCAGTCACCAACGTAACTGCATTCTTCACAAGACAGCTAATTTGAACCCCCATTTACGTGTAAGGCGGGCATCTATCACCGCGTCTCGGCATTTCTTCCAATTTACCCAGTGCTCTATCGGAAGATTCAATGAATGATAACGAGCCTAATAAATACGGAGTCGGCTCCCCGAATGGCTGTAATTAATTTAATGGATTTAGACAAAGAAATATGTACAATGAGATAGTGAGATTAATGCTGGAGTCGGTTGTTTTGACCATTAGCAGATGTCGGTATTGAGTTGCGCGTTGTCCGCGTCCCATTCTGACACATTGTTTTTTCTCCGTTTGCGAGCACTAATGAACGCGCCGGCGGGCCCTCTAACGAGCTGTAACGCTGCACTTCTCCCACTATCGCCACTGTAATCTAACATCCTCCCCTCCCCGGCACCCCCCACACCCCAGCACCTACCGCCGCGAAACTACTAGCACCATAAAACTACACGGCCAACTTCAGCAAACTCGCGAAAGATTTGAAATTCAAATAATCTAGAAACAAGCGCAATACTCCAAGTAGCCGGCAGCCAAACAATATTTTCAGGGCGTCACTGAAGTGCGCTTCCGCCGCCCGAGTTTCATGCCGCGATTTTAATTTCTAATGTGCCGTCTAATGTATCTAGGCGCGTATGCAGATGTGTATCTTTGTTTGTCTTTGGACGTTTCCTAGCCGGCATTAACATAACGGGCTATAAAAAGCCCTCCGTCGTTTGTCGGAAGGGTAGCGTCCACCGCCGCCTTATATCTGAAATCAGCGCAACATAAATTAGCGGACAGGTCGCGTGACGGACCGACTTAGCAACATCGTCTCCTTATCGTGCGCCGGAAACCACCCAACTAACCGCTCCATATAGCACGCGCTACAAAAAACTCGACCTTAATTTCGCGAGCCAAAAAGCCTACATTCCCGAAGCAGCACGCGTGTAAACCAACTCCCGAAAGCGCAATCTCGGCTCTATTGTAAACAACAGACGGTGCAAATCCGCATCTGGCCAGCAGCGACGGTCCACAACAAATAAGGTAACATTGCCAGTATGTCAACATAAATAAAGCTGAGTGTCCTTTAACGAAGCAGACGTTGACGTCGGGACACTAATAAAGACCGAGCAGGACAATGTGGACGTTACTGCTTTAGAGTTAAAATTGAGATTGGTGGGCGGCATGTTGGGGGTAGTAAATGAAGGCTCGCATTTAGCGGTCGTGGTGGTAGTGATATGGGTGGACTTCCTTTGTCTGGTAATCTTATCAGCGTGGCAGGCGGCCTCGTCTTGACATGATACATTGCGCCGTACGTACATTTACATCGTCTAGTTCGAGTCGAGACGCGACTCGAACAATCACAGCTGCGTCGGATCGAACGAAGACAGTTTCAAGATACTCGTATAGGCGAAGAATATTTCGCAAACTGATTCGCAAAAAAACGTGATACGAACATTTTTAATCCATCAAAGTGGCTTCACGAATCGATTTTTCCTTTGTAAGTAAATCTATCATTTCATAAATCAAGTTACAAGCAACATAACTCTACTTGTCAGGACAAATATTCCCATTAGCCTTAGTAGAACACTGGGAACTTTTTGAGAATCAGACTTGCAAATCAGAATGTTGAAAGATTTGGATACGAAAGCTAATCAATCAATTTTAGTAGAACGATCTGCCTAATATACATTAAGCGATAAGCTGGTATATAGAATTCGGATCCGGCCAACTGTAAGAGCCGATTAAAATGTACGGGCATCATTACGCGGCCCATTTTACTTGTTACTGCGAGATAGCGAGCTTCCTTTGCCAACGAATTTGGTTAATGTCGATTTTTCCAGTAAGGCCCTCCAAACGGGCGATATTTAGATATCGACAGTTGAAGGACATTAGCTGTTATAGATGAAATCATAATAAAAAGGAATTACGATGGTTCTTCGTACTTTAGAGTCGCATTATTGACCACCACTAATAAGAGTTTCAGTGTAAAATCAATTGATTAATCCGTTGATGTAAATCTTTCTAACCCCAATGTGTAACAAATATTACTGTCGTAATTTGATTTTGAATTTGTATTATCAATTACTCTAATATGATCGTTTTCATTGCTAGCTCACACCGTTCACAACTTAAAGAAATCTTCGTGAGGAAAACTAAGACAGAAAAGTCAACAATCCTGTTGACTAATACGCGAATTGCAGAACACCATTCAAACTGCCAATCAATGACCCAATTCAAGATCCTCAGCAGTCAGAAACACGACTATAAGAAGACAGCTTGAAAACTTGAGCTCTTAATAATAAAAGCGCTTAAGAATCTAGGTTCAATGAAGAGTAATGAAGAGATGGGCTCGTTAGTCCGCAGCGCGGGACAGGTCGCGACGTCCACAAAGGGCGCCCGATCCGCTCGCAATCGCAAACTTTGAATACACCTCTTTCGGACTATCGAAAAGTTCCCGATAATGGATTTGTTCGAGGACTCAATTGTTCCACGATGAATGGGTACTAATTAAAACGAAGTCACGACGACGCCGGACCAAGTTCCCGATTGTTTCCCAACTATAAATCGCGCGCTACGCTCATATAAATATTGCACCGGCCAACTTCGGTGCTAAATTTAAAATCAAAATTCGGGAGTCCGGGCGAACGTTCCAAGTGTTTTTGCGTCAACTATTCCAATATGGAGATGTAAATCAATAATATGGATAAGCGTAGCTGTTGTTCAATTCGAGTTCAAATCAAGATTAAGGGTAAATTCTAAATTGCTTCTGGAATGTTTTGCGTAACGAGTTTAAGATTGTGAGCACGTGTCGCTGCCGCCTGAGATTGCCCAAATGTGTCTCGTTTGCTCGCGTGATAGCTCGCGCGCGCCTCCGCTCGTACATCAACGTCCGACTTATGAAACTACCTGCAAACAGATAAATATTTGACAGCTCCACTCCAACCGAATGAATTCCCACGCCTCCCGAAACCAAGCCCGGAACAATCGAGGCAAATCAACTAACAAAGAAATAAGGAAAAACAAAATGTTAGTTCTCTGTACATTACTAAAAGCAACTGTTCTGGTGTTCCCAATAAGAAATCACGTTTGATCGGGCCGAGCTCCACCGCAAATGAGCCGAAACACACCCCCTTTATCTCTACCAATAAGTAAGCGAGCTTTGGTTTTCTTGCGGAAAAATGCGGACTCTAAACGGAGAGGGCAGATGCCAGATGGCTCGAAAAATATAAAAATAAACGGAGCGGAATATGGATAGTGGTCGCTATCTGATTGTTATTCAGTTTCGTGCATACAGGAGTCAGGGCACTATAAATATGGGTTGGCGGTAGACCGAGCGCCGCGAAGTCTGGGGTCAGCTGTAAAAAAACATGCTCCCGTTACGTAAACACGGCTTCCAGGGGCAATTTCGGAAAAGTAAAACGAAAAAGTTCGTTCCGGTACGCAGCGACAAATCCCAGGGCGACGTTCAAAATCGCGTTCCCTTTTTAAAGTTGAGACGATTCGCATAACGAGTGTCGAATTCTCGGGCCCCGGGGCCCCCTCCGGTAGACGAAGTGTCCCCCGGAGGTGCCTCAGTAATTACCCACCATTACAGACAAAAGACACGGCTCGTCCGATTACCATAATTCCCAAGCCCGCGCCGGGATATAAATGGGCCACATTTTGTAGTAGCACGACGGCTGACGTGTGTATTAATGACTATACTTGTCCTCTTAAATTAGGTGAGGGATCTGGTGATTTAGTTTTTCATTGGCGGTAGCGCCGCGCCGGGACGGATCGCCGAGTCCGTCGTATCGACGTGCACCATTTATCGCGCCACTTCGGGCGCCTTCCGACAAATTACCGTATTTACTCGATCTTTAAACACTTTTCCATACAAATAGAAGTCACGGCTCGCGTTCTAGAACGTTCCGATACCTGCTCGATCGATGCGGCAGCGGCACTCGGAAATACAGAAATAAATTCATTAATCTCTAATTACGGCGGAGGGAAAGGTTTCAAAGGGCGCGACCACAAAGGGCGCTGACGATATTATCGAGAACTTCGCCATTTTCTTTTCGAGTGAGGGCGATCGCGAAAAAAACAACACAAAAACCCTTTTAAAATTAATTGAGTTTTCTTGCGGCTACATCGACCGCTACAATAAATTAATTAACGCTCGAAGGAATCCTTAAAATTTGTCGAGGATCAAAAGTTGGCTGGAGCGGGCGAGGGGCTGGCTGCACAGATAATACTTCGATTTTCCATTAGGTAGTATTAGCGATGGGAGAGGCCTCTGGCGCGCCCCGCGGTTTGAGCAATGGCCCCCGCTCTAATATATTTCCTTTATACTAACTAGCGGAGCACGCGATCTTTGATCCATTTGCATGGCCGATCCGCGCCGCTATTTGTTTACGACCAATTACCGTGAGCAATATTCGCCCTTAATTGAATTTCGACTTGTAAATTTTCGTGGATGGAATTAATTAAATTTTTCCTACTGCTAATGCCCGACCGCGTAGAGCTGATTAATTCTGTTAAGGCTTTTAGCGTTACAAACGGCTTTCGAGAAGCAGTTGAGGTTGTAAAGTGGGGATTACAGCGGTTGTTTTGAGGGTGTCGAGGTGGCGACCTTTTGACAGCTTCGTCTTTGCGAAGGCGTGAGAATAGACACGGTTATGAATATGTTATGCGCACTGTGCCGACCTTGCACCCAGGACGTCTCGACTCTCGACGCAACGCTACCCTCGTCTCGCACAATTCTACAATCTTCAAACCGTCGAGTTTTTCAACAAACAGACTACGTTCATTCATTATACAGTCCCTGCGTAATTTGTTTCGTCCTTATATTGATAAAACAAATTTTCTCTCTAACTTGAGAACTTTTATCCGACTCCGAAATAAACCAAAATTGAATTATGATGACCGAATATTTATCTTGGAGGGACTTTTCATAAAGATAAGATGAATAATTTTGTTTAATAGTTTGGAAGTTTGTTGGAGGAGTGTGATTAATCAGAAAATTAATTTTGTATTGTTACAGAAGTTATCAATAGTTTGTGAGTTAATTATTTGGTTTACTAGACATGTTTTACTTGTTTAGGTGTTATCTAAAATTCTTTCAAATATTCTAGCGGCAAGTTTAGTCCAAGTTTGTCCACTACTTTAAGTACTCTTAAAACCATTTAGAATTATTCTACCTACCGCTACAGATGTGATTATTAAAACAAAAAAAAATGAGTTCTACTGAACTCATTTTTTTTGTTTTATAGTTTGTATGTACCTACTTTACTCGGTAGCACAGACAGAATAATAAATAAATACCTTATAAGGAGCGATTTAATTATTAGCCCCAAAGTAAGTTTTGAACTTATTATATGGGATACTAAATGTAGATAAATACTTACCCAAGAACCTTTTAAAAAGGCAATTTTTCAACTTACCTCCCTGGGGATAGAACCTAGAGCCTTCAAGTGGCGGGCTAGCGTAGTTACCAATACACCACGATGCTCTTGATTGCAAGGTCTAAATCTAAGTCTACTATCAAAAGTTAGCCTCTGTTTAGCAGTGTATTGAAGAGAACGTCTAGTATTTAGCTAATATGAAAGCGTGCGATCAATACTAGGCATCCGGCGCCTACCGAGTAATCGACATCAAACTGCTCTAATTAAGTTTCGTGCGATAGTTATAACTATTAGTCTTGAGGCGTAAACATGTGTGCCGTACACACTGGTAAGTGCCACTGCCAGCCGTGTGCGAGAGTTGTAGGAGTCAGTGATTTAATAACATTTTTAAACGGAACGAACTTGATCCTTGAACTTATTTAACTTTTGATTCTTTTTCTTATGTGTAGGTCGAGTTCGATCCCCGGTCTGGTCAAGATGGAAAATGATCTTTCTCAGATTGACTTGGGTCTTGGATGTGTAACTATATATGTATTTGTTTTAAAGTAAAGTATCGTTGAGTTAGTATTCCATAACACAAGTCTCGAACTTAATTTACGGCTGGCTCAATCTAATTTGTCCGTTAAAAAAAAGAAAAGATATGTAGGTATTAAAATGGTGTCTCTTTTGTCCGCAGGTTGTCTTCTAGAAGGTTCGCGTTTACCGCCCGATGTGCCCCCGAGAAACCCGACCATGTCTCGACTGAACGGCCGCATCACCGGCAACCCCGCCGACCTGGCCGACTTCGAGCCCTCGTGTCTCGTTCGGACCCCGTCGGGGAACTTTTACGTGCCTTCAGGTAACACCTGCTGTATATTATACTAGCTGTGCCCGTGGGAATTTCGGGATAAAAACTATCCTATGTCCTTCCCAGGGTATCAAAATATATCCATATCAAATTTCATCTAAATGGGTTCAGTGGTTGAAGCGTGAAGTAGTAACAAACAAACAAATAAGTATACAAACTCGCGCATTCCTAATATTAGTAGGATTTATGCTAGTTCGTCAATCGGGAGGGCCTGGGATTCAATGGAATACCCTAATCTTGCGCCAATGTCTTGGTATAAAAAAGATTTAGACGAATGCAAATAGGCCAAGTATTTAAGTTCCGTTGTAATTTGCACGAATGGATATGTCTTAATCTTTGGTCTGAGGATATGCCTAAATTTTTACTTGCTACTTAAACAAAGTAAGTAATACTTGTAATACATTATATAGTCTAAGGCATAATATTACACTGCATCATGCGACATAACGGTCCGATACATAAACATTACATTTAACTTTAAGATGTCACCGTTAGTGACCGATCATCAGGAGATTTACAATTCTTATGAGGCGATGTCTGCCGCGTTGTTATGTACATATGAAACGAAAGTATCTACTTGAAATTCAAAACCGTCAACATCGTATTAAATCAAGAATTCTTATAAATCAATCCAGGAAAGCCATGTCATGTCATGAATCCAATGAGCAATACACGTAATATTCCACCCTTAATCAGCTTCTACAAACTAAGACGATCATTAGTAATTACGCTTGTAGGAATACACAAATAAGATAGGATAATTAACAAAGAACTTGTTGTTATACAATTTACAGATCTGCCTTTACATCAACGTCTGTTTGGTGTAACGTTGACTATCAGACTTATTAATAAACTTCTTTTTTTTTTATTAAAAAACTAACGTGAGACACAGACATTATTTAAATTGAGTTAACGGGTTACTCACGTATAGAGTCAGCTACTGGCCGACATGTTTCGACCTCATCCGTCTTCATCAGGGCGAATGTGACTCTAAACTTTAGAGTGGTGTACGAGCCTTTAGAGTCTAAAGGCTCGTACACCACACTGGACCGCGACACACTTGACGCATGTCGGCCAGTTGCTGACTATAATACGTGAGTATATTGAGTAACCCATGAACTCATTTTAATAATTTCTTTTTTTTTAATGTATAAGGAGACATTCCAACTATTGGAGGGGAAACTATGTAAACAGCCGTGTATAGTTCTCTTATACTTGCTCGATGGAACAGTTTAGCTATGCTATCCCAGTCCACTCTTAAAAGGTTCTCGGATTAACCTAATAATCTATTTATTCCAGGGGACATACAAAAGAATCCGTCTATGGACTACAAGTCAAACTCCTCATGCAGTAGTCCAGGAAAGCAGGACAAAAGTACTTTAGAGAGGATGGACCGGTCACACCCGGCCTTCGGGGCCCCTGTGCCGGTCCTGCCAGTGCGGAATAACCTGAGGGCCTCGCACTTCCCCCCAGCAGCCTCCCGGTTCCACTTCAGAAAGGGCCTATCTTCCAGATGCTCTTGGAAGTGCACCGCTTTAGTGTTCATAATACTCTTTGTTCTTCTATTAGCCATTGCCTCTTATACGTCAGGTGAGTTTTCTTTTGCCTTCAATTTGTCTTTATTAGGAATGCTACTTTAATATGCTTCACATCTGAATTAACAGTGAGCAATATTAAAACTGATATTTGTTTTTAAAACATCTATCTAGGCTTCATTGTAATTTAGGTAAAGTCTGTTATAATTGAGACCATGACTCTTGACTTAACAGTAAAATTTTGATTACTGCCTAGTATAAATTCAGAAGCATCTTAGAAATTCCTTAAATGTTTTATCTTTTCAATATGAATATATTTGTTCACAGCCTCATATTTCGTCAACTGGTCATATCAAAACTCAAAAGCATGTAAAGTACTAGTTGACGAATCAACTGAGACCTTCCCAACGTCGAAGACGCCAACCTTCGACACAAGTAACAAGTCTCTCACGAGACCGCACCAGAGCTCGCCCCCAGGTAAAAAAGAATCTCATTCACGCCCACGTAGAAGTGTAGACGGGCATGCTTCTTCTATTTCTTCTTCCACGGATTCTTCCACTGCTGTAGATATGCATGAACTAATCACGCCTTCTGTGAGCACTGTTAGTTTAGTGCATGGTGTGGCAGCCACGGTGAGGACAGATACTCCGCAGCAAGAAGAAGCGACAAGTACTACTACAGCTTTTGGGTCTAACAATGTAAATAACTCAAACGTTGATAATGTAACTAATACTGGTGGTTTGACTTCGGGTGATATTAAGCTTGAAACAGTCACTCCTAACAATCATGAATCATCAACTGGTGATATTATTCAAGTGTCTATAACTGAAAGTGAAAAAATAAGTGTGACAAATAATTTTGCGGCTGATGTAATCACTACTATTGGATCTTCTAATACAGAACCAAGCGATTCGCATGTAGAAGAGCCGGTAGAAATATCGAATTTCAAAATAGGCGAAGAGCCTGAACCAGAAACTGAAAAAAGTAACATTGCATATGACCCTGAATCAATGCAAAGTGATTCATTTCCATCAATTCATTCATATGGGTTACAAAAACTCAAATATTTAAGACTTATGGCTGAACTCAACGAAATAAATGAGGAATTACATATTCAAACTAATGATTCAACTGAGACAGAAACAGATCTCGAAAAACTTCGCTATGAAAATGAACAGACCGCTACTAAAAGTGTAGATATTACTACTGCGACTACTTTAACTTCTGAGCAATCAGAAGCTACAGCAGCAGCTCCAATAATTACAACTGTAACACCTTTCACATTTAACCCTATTAAAGATAACCCTCCAGTAGTCACTGTGAATCATTTGACCACACCAGAGCACATTGTGTCTACATCACCTACCACAACAGCGAGTGTTACTACTAACCCTAGTGTTGTCGTGACTAGTACAACTACAACAAGAGAAACTCCCAAGGTTGAAGCTTCTACTGTTAATGTTGCTACTGCATCAGAATCCAAGACTCCGGAATCACCTTCTAACCCAAAACATGTGTTAATCAACTTAACAATATCTGCTGACGATGCTGAAAATTCTTCTTATAAACCACTTTATTCATTAACAGTGACAGTTCCAACTTTTGGTGAAACCAATGATATTCCAACAATAAAAATAACGCCAATGGATTCTGAACCTACGGCACCTTCTACGTTCAACAAACCTGTTGTATTAGAAGGTACAAATAAGGAAGAAAAGAAAGATAGTATACCAATAAATATGGGTGGAAGCTGTGAATGTTCTTGTCCTGTTTGCGATATTACAAATGATACAGAGGACTTTTACTATGATTTCTTTGAGAAGTCTACAGCTGCTAATAAAGAAAAAGTAGCCGATGAGGATCCAAATACAGTCGAAAGTAGCACAACTAGTGAAACATCTACTGAATTTGATAGTACAACAGAAATGAGTACAGAAACATCTACTCTGGATCAATCAACAACTGAAGGAATGGAATCGACTACTGACTATACTACTGAGCCAACAGTTTGTCTTACTGAAGCTCCTAAATGTGTATGTCCAAAGGTAGTGCCTCCACCTATACTTATACTCGAAGGTGAGGTCATTGAATTTGAATTCGACCAACAGTAACTTAAACTTACTAACAATCACGAATCCATTACGGGGTACACCAGAACATCATATGTGTATAACAAACTAATATGCACGATCACAAGGGGTTGCAGAAAACTCTATAAGCGCTTTTCTTTCTTTATTATGCATGTGCTTTTTAGAAGTGACTAATATTATTTAGATGCCCTTAGTATTTAGTAAAAGAGCGCCAGTAGTTGTAGTTATTTTTCTTTTTTCAGACTAGAAACTTTCATCACATTACGCATGAATTGCAAATTTAACTAAGCATTTAATTTTCATAGATATACAAAATTCTAATATAAGTTTAATGTTGTAGGTGCGCGAACATTCCCCGCACAGTCGTTCCCCCCGGACGGGACGACGTTCAAACAAATTACTTTAGGTGAAAAATTATCAAAAGAAATCCCTCCATATAGTTACTGGAACATGCAGTTCTACCAGTCAGAAGCCTCTTATGTGAAGTTCGACTACCTGATTCCTCGAGGAGCCTCGATAGGGGTGTACGCGAGGAGGAACGCGCTACCAACGCATACACAGTACCACTTCTTGGAAGTGCTCAGCGGTTTTAAAGCAAGGTCTACCAGAGCATCATCATCACATGTAAGTTACCTTAATGTACTTTCCTGGTCGATTCATTTCTGAAACCTGGCCATTCGCACCTTCAATACATAATTTTGTTCTTATTTTAAATTGATAGTTTCTAAATTTTAACCTTTGTTTAACATTAAGTAATTGACCGTAATATTAAACATTTTAGCCATCAGTGAAGAAAGAAGTAACCCATTACATGGAACAAGGCCACTGGTTTCTATCTCTGTACAACGACGATGGTGATCCTCAAGAAATCACGTTCATAGCTATGGTAGCCGAAGATATGACGCACAACTGTCCAAACGGCTGCTCAGGGAAAGGAGAATGTTTGATGGGTCATTGCCAATGTCAACCTGGTTTCGGAGGAGATGATTGCAGTGAAAGTAAGTCAAACTCTAACATTTCTCTATTAAAGGCATATGAATGAAATACGACGTACACTATATTAAACGTATCTTCCTTTCTAGGTGTCTGCCCAGTTCTATGTAGTCAACGCGGAGAATACATTAACGGAGAATGCCAATGCAACCCTGGTTGGAAAGGCAAAGAATGCTCTTTACGGCACGATGAATGCGAAGTTCCTGATTGCAACGGTCACGGTCATTGTGTCAACGGAAAATGCTCTTGTGTCCGAGGATATAAGGGTAAATTCTGCGGAGACGTCGACTGTCCACACCCAACGTGTTCTGGCCACGGTTTCTGCATCGAAGGAGCCTGTGTTTGCAAGAAGGGCTGGAAAGGACTCGACTGCGCAACTATGGACAAAGATGCACTTCAATGTCTGCCTGACTGCTCTGGTCATGGTACTTTTGATGTTGATACGCAAACTTGTTCATGTCATGCTCGGTGGTCTGGTGAAGATTGCTCAAAAGGTAAATAAATGTCTTTTCACAAAAAGCATCTACTAGTAGATATTATATTCAAACAACATCATATAAATTATTCTGTGAAATTTTCAGAGGTGTGCGATTTAGACTGCGGCCCACACGGCAGATGCGTTGGAGAATCTTGCGTTTGCGATCCTGGATGGACTGGCGAGTACTGTACATCAAAACTTTGCGACGCCCGCTGCAGCGACCACGGCCAATGCAAGAACGGTACCTGCCTCTGCGTTTCCGGTTGGAATGGAAGACATTGCACGTTAGAAGGGTGTCCGCGAGGATGCGCTGGCCATGGCCAGTGTAGGGTTGCGAATGATGGCCATTGGGAGTGCAAATGCTTCGACGGATGGGACGGACCGGACTGCACAACGCTGAAAGAACAAATCTGCGACGACTCTAAGGATAACGACAAAGGTAAGTAATAATTCAGACCATTCTCTTTATTTGTTTATTTCCCTCTCATATTCTTTACATGTTTTATTTAGCTCATTTTCTACTTCTAATGAAATCATTAACCCGGTTGTTTTTTTGATTACCACTTTACGACCATTGTACGATCACCACTCTCTTTCTTCCAAATACTTCTTCTTGCCAAATGTTTTATTACTGCGTGTTTTATTTTCTTACTTATTATTTCATTGTATATTCAGATGGTCTTATCGACTGCGAAGACCCTGAGTGCTGTCAAAGCACTGCTTGCAAGGGCAGTCAGCTCTGCGTGTCCTCTCCGAAGCCCACAGACATCCTCCTCCGGAAACAGCCTCCAGCCATCACAGCCTCATTCTTTGAGAGGATGAAGTTCCTCATTGATGAAGGGAGTCTGCAAAACTACGCGAAGCAGGAAACCTTCAACGAAAGGTGAGGCTTTTGATGTTTGGTGTTACTTGTTAGACTTAAGTGATATCATTAATGGCCATAAACATGGAGTCGATTCTTAGCCGTTATTTCCCAATTGCTTGGTCAGACTAAAACTATCATTAAGACCCAACTTAGTATCTAATTTTAATGTTAATCTTAGTTTAACATTCTTGTTGGAAGCGTTAAACTGAATTCAACGAATAATTTAGCTGGAATTGGTATTGCTGCCAATTTAACGCGTACAGATATTGCTGTGAATTTAACTCCTACAGCTTTATAAATTAACGTAATTGTGTTAACTTAAATATCAATTATTATATTTTGTTCAGGATTTGAGATTTGTCACTTCGACTCTTATGTGAATGGTCCATTAAGGAGTAGTTGACATAGCATATGTTTTCGATAATATGTCAACTGGTCCTTAATATTATCGTTTAACTAACTATTAATAATGAAAAAATAACATTATTTGTTATATTAAGAACGCAATGTTGTGCCCCAGTCAATCCCAATGTTTTATTTACATTAAAAGAGTGTTCCACATTGCTTTTCTTTCTTTTCTCTACACGTACTTATATACGAAAAACCTTTTTATTTATTTTCGATTACTCGAAGTTTCCGAACGAATGGCACTTGCATGATCTTTCATTTATTTATATGGATGATACACTAACCCTTGGTGCAGTAGTATAAGCGCACACATTGAACATAACAAATCAAAAAGAGCGGTTTGAATCTCTTTATTCTTAAGGAATTAAGAGTCAATTTCGCGTAATTTGTTTTGTTCAATTATACAAGAGCTTATATTACTGTTCCTGAATCGCTGTTGACATGAGTTTCTTCTAGAATAATAAAAACAGTGATGGTACTTACTCATTCCTTATTATTTTCTCGTCTCTCTAACGCTGCGCAGTATGTTTTGGAATCACTTCAACACGAGGTAAGATCTGAATAATATAGGACTGTGTGTTATCCTTAGACATACACAATATACTTTCGGTTTTTTAAATATTTATACTTATTGGCAATACATTATATATTCGTATTGTGTGCATGTTATAGTATATGTTGTGTGGTGTAATATATATTTTGTTTCCTATCATTGTGTCCTGTGATTCGTGATACGCTTTTTATTTTAATAATGTTCAAATGTTCATGTAAATCATCAAATATATTGTAAGTAGAATTGATTCATACTGTAGCTTAAATAAAGTAAGGATCATTATTATTTGAAAGTAGAAGTTAGTAGTAGAATCCCAGACTGATCCAATTTAGAAAGCAAAAGAATTTAGATCACAAATTGTCACATTTTTGAATTGCATAAATATTTAGTACTTACTTATTTAGCATTCACATTCGTCGAGCACTGTTGAATTTGACAAAATTTTGTCATTTTTTTGTTAAATTTATTCAGGAATCAATAACTTTAAGTTAAACAAGCCTATTCAATCAAGATTCAAAATACTTTTACATTCATTCATCATAATTATAACAATTTAAATTACCAGCTCTCACTGAGTTCACAACAATAAAGTTGTTCATTTTCAGACAATAAAAGTGTCTAATGTCAACAATCACAAAGTTTTAGGCACGAAACTGTTCGATAAAATCTAAATTACCTACATTCGTCAGAAAGTCATATTTTATAACTCTTGACCTAGTAAGGAAGTCAGATATTTAGAACTCTCAGCGCGACAGCACTACCAAATTTTGTGCTATAATGTGTCTTACAAATTTCAGCCGATCGGCCGTGATTCGTGGTCGAGTGGTAACCTCCCTGGGATCCGGCTTGGTAGGGGTCAGGGTATCCACCTCTACACCATTGGAGGGCTTCACCCTGACGAGAGAAGATGGCTGGTTCGACCTGCTGGTGAATGGGGGAGGGGCAGTCACTCTGCACTTCGGGAGGGCGCCGTTCAAACGCTCCTCTCAAGTCGTCTTCGTGCCTTGGAATGAGGTACGTAAACTTTTAAACGTTTATAACTTGATTCTAGCTTTGTCGTTGGGTGAAAACTAAAAAAAAACCACATAAGCTTTTGAAGCTACGTTTGAATTAAATAATTACTTATCGCATTTACAAATCTAAAACACAGTGAAACTTTGGACTCGTATTACACGAACCAAAATACCTGGCCTTCTTAAGCTTATAAATATTAACTAGGTTTATTTAGGATGGATTAGCAGGAATACCTTAAGGAATAAAATGTTTATTTATTTATTTATTTATAAAAACTTTATTGTTCCACAATATAAAATTGAATACAATTGGCGAACTTAACGTTAAATGTTGGCAATGCTTAACTGAAACAGCACTGAATACTGAACTTTTACTCCAAACGCGGCAGGACATACGTACGTAGCCACGTATCCGCGTAGCAGTGTCAAGCAAACAGAGTAATAGAGTAATAGAAAACTTGTAAAGTAAACCCTTTACAAAGAGGTTTTTCAGGACCGTAGCAAGTGGAGGTCCATAGTCTCTGCCTACCCCTGTGGGAAACAGGCGTGATATTATATATGTATGTAAAACCTTTCAAACACAAAATAATCAATTTTCTAGAAGTGATAAACTCCTCCTTTTGAAGTCGGTTAAAAGTTATGATTACAGTCGTTTGACATTAAAATAGGACGACTCTGTCGGAAAGCTATCGTGTCATTTTATAGAGGAGATTCCTGAACAAAACATTAGGAGTAGGTAGAATCTACCTACAACCACAGAGTAATAATATTACTACAACTAATTGAGATAGGACATGAAAAAAGCAGAACATAGTACGAACTTAAGTTTTTCGGGTAGTCTTCAATAAATCTCAGGTAAACTTATCAAGAGCTAAGTAATAGGTACCCCTATATCCACGTAACAAATGTTAAACGACAAACATTACCGTCAGCCGCTAGATTTAGTCGTTAATAACTCAAACGACTTCGTACGAAGCCATTTTAATTTTTACACTTTTTTCGCGGAAACATGCGAACCGGCGATTAAAGGGGCATTACCTATTTTTAAGTCTCAATTTTATTCAAACTCGATAAAAGTTTGAGACTTTTCCGAGTGTTTTACGGCGGATATTGTTTTATTCCTGATGACGCAACGCAATTTTATTTTCTGCTCGTGTGGGTTCTTTATTTATAGCACTTATTTGTTTTATTTAATTAACCATACAAAGTATATTAAACAAGTTATTTCTCATATTAATAACTTTCCTCTCATTTGATCAAAACTATGCGATCCTCTAATTTTGTAATACTGAAAATCTGCTAGAACAAGAAACTAGGAGTAATAAAACTGCTGATAACAACCAAAAGAAACCAGCAAACTTTGAAAATATTCTTGGCGATAAAGTCTTTTACAATGACTCCGAATCTTTAGCTAAGCGATAGACTTCCCAGAAAAAAGCGCCAAACCAATAATTTCTGTTCCAGGTTGTGATAATCGACGAAGTAGTGATGACGACGTCTGACGAGAAAGGCGGCATGGGCGGTCCCCAGGCCTGCCTTGCCCACGACTATGACGCCATGAAGCCAGTGGTGCTGGCCACATGGAAACATGGCTTCCAGGGCGCCTGTCCCGACAAGAGCGCCATATTAGCTGAGTCACAGGTAAGACAGGCCAATTATACTCTCCTCAAAGTTCTCTTAATAATCTGTAATGTCCTCTTTGATAATATCTCAAACATTTTTAAATTCAAAATGGCGGCTACATTTGTTATTAATTAGAATTTTTAAATCCAAGATAGCGACTGTATTTGCTGCCGTATTTTTCACTCACTGTAGACCATCATTTTAATGGTCGAAACGTATTAAGATGGTGCTAAAAATATAATGTTCTTTCCAGGTGGTACAAGAAAGCCTACAAATACCTGGTACTGGTCTTAACCTAGTCTACCATAGCTCCCGAGCAGCTGGCTACCTATCGACCATACAACTCCAACTGACGCCCGAGAAAGTCCCGCCAACCTTGGCTCTCATCCACCTAAGAATAACGATCGAGGGCATACTTTTCGAAAAGACGTTCGAAGCTGACCCAGTTATCAAATTCACGTACCCATGGAATAGACTGAATGTTTATAGGCAAAGGGTGTACGGAGTAACGACAGCGTTGGTAAAGGTTGGATATCAATACACGGACTGTAAGGATATCATTTGGAATGTCCAGACAACGAAACTGAGTGGTCATGACATGAGCATTTCTGATGTCGGCGGGTGGAATTTGGATATACATCATCGGTACAATTTCCATGAAGGTACGTAATACTCAACCTTCACTAGTACTTCAAGATTAATGTACTAAGTGAAATTATTTCAATGGTCATAAAAACAAAGGCTTTAACAATATTTTATCTTCCAGGAATCCTTCAAAAGGGTGATGGTACGAATATCTACTTGAAGCACAAGCCTCGTTTGATCGTAACTACGATGGGAGACGGACGGCAGCGAGCATTGGAGTGCGGTGGGGGTGGTGGAGACTGTTCAGGACCAGCTATTCGGCAACGATTGCTGGCACCAGTGGCTTTGGCTGCGGCTCCTGATGGCTCCATCTTTGTGGGAGACTTCAATCTTGTGAGGAAGATCAGCACTGATGGAACTGTGCGCACGGTGGTGAAATTGAAGTAAGTATCTCAATTTATTTATTTATTTAAGTTATAAGCAACGCGCGCCCTTCTCTAAGTCCGGCACGCCGTGTTCATCGAAGTACAGTATCAGTTGTATTAAACTTGATTGATGTCCTACTATGATTCTCGTCAGTTATCTGTAACAAATAACCTGCCTAGTGTAATGCCTTTAATTCACTTTTCACCTATTGTTGTCACAGTGTGTTTTTTAGCTAGGTATCTAATTTGATTTTTATCTTTACAGTGCCACCCGCGTCTCTTACCGATACCACATGGCCCTGTCTCCGCTCGATGGCACACTCTATATCTCGGATCCCGAGTCGCACCAGATCATCAAGGTCCGCAACACAGATGACTACAATGACCCCGAACACAACTGGGAGACCGTAGTCGGTTCAGGGGAAAGATGCCTTCCAGGAGACGAAGCACATTGCGGTGATGGAGCCTTAGCTAGAGACGCCAAGCTCGCATACCCCAAAGGAGTCGCAGTTTCAAGCGACAACGTTCTCTACTTTGCTGATGGAACCAACATCCGCATGGTGGATAGAGACGGCATTATCACCACCGTCATCGGTAATCATATGCATAGAGCTCACTGGAAACCCATTCCTTGCGAGGGGACGTTGAGCGTCGAGGAAGTTCATCTTAGGTGGCCAACGGAACTCGCTATAAATCCATTGGACAACAACCTACATATCATTGACGATCACATGATCTTGCAAATGGCACCAGATGGTCGCGTGAAGGTTATCGCTGGTAGACCTCTTCATTGTCCTTCACCATTGACTGGTTATGATATGGAATTGGCAACGTACGCAACACTTGTGATGCCTCAGAGTATTGCATTTGGCGCTGCCGGGGACCTGTATGTGGCTGAGAGTGACTCTCAAAGGATTAACAGAGTGCGACTAATAACAACTGATGGCAAGATTTCATTATACGCTGGTGCTGAATCAAAATGCAACTGTCTGGAACGAGCATGCGATTGTTTCGAAGCCGACCACTTCTTGGCCTCAAATTCTAAATTCAATACCATCTCTGCTGTGATTGTGAGCCCTGATGGAATTGTGCATATCGCTGATCAAGCTAACTACAGAATTCGATCCGTTATTTCGAGTATACCCGATGCAAGTGGCGCAAGAGAGTATGAGATCTATTCTCCAGACACACAAGAAATTTATATCTTTAAC
Organism: Acrobasis consociella; assembly: GCA_963555685.1. Classification (NCBI taxonomy): domain Eukaryota; kingdom Metazoa; phylum Arthropoda; class Insecta; order Lepidoptera; family Pyralidae; genus Acrobasis; species Acrobasis consociella. The sequence continues at coordinate 20,089,303 of OY743110.1, read as the reverse complement.
AGATTTGGCCAACATATCATGACAAAGAATATCCTCACTGGAGAGAACAATTACGTCTTTGCTTACACCGTCAACACAAGTAACGGAAAACTCAGTACTGTTACTGACGCAGCCGGCAACAAGGTATTCTTGCTGAGAGATTACTCCAGCATGGTGAACTCCATAGAGAATACGAAAGGACAGAAATGTAGGCTGAAGATGTCCCGAATGAAGATGCTGCAAGAACTGAGAACGCCTGATAACTTCAACGTGACGTTCGACTACCACGGCACTACTGGCTTACTCAAAGCGAAATATGATAGCACTGGTAGAAGTTACATTTACAAATATGATGAGTTTGGTAGATTGACATCAGCAGTGACGCCAACTGGAAGAATCATCAACCTAACATTCGATCTCAGTCTCAAAGGAGCTACAGTTCTTGTCAGCGAAAACAATAGAAAGCCCGTGTCCATACTTATCAAGGGATCGTCGGTCAAGACAAAGGTTGGCGAAGCTGAAAAGAAAACTATCATTTCAACTGACGGTAGCATCTCTTCAAGCATGCCTTGGGGTCATGTCATCTCAACTGATACCGTACCTTATACTATTCTGTCAGAAATTGATCCTATTCTTGGAGAAAGCTATCCAGTTCCAGCTAAACAAAGAACTGAAGTTGGCGGAGATTTGGCCAATCGTTTTGAGTGGCGTTACTTCTTGCGAAGATTACTGTCTAACAAAGGAAAGAGCAGCAAGGCAGTAGCTCAAATAGGCCGCAAACTAAGAGTGAACGGTGAAAACCTTCTCACACTAGAATATGACCGAGACACTTCAACGGTAGCAGTCTTCATGGATGACAAGGTTGAACTTCTGAACGTGACGTATGACAGAACAGCTAGACCCGTCAAATGGGGACCCAGAAACGGCATCTTCGCTGAAGTTGAGCTTGAGTACGACAGATTCAACAGATTAACCAGATGGAGCTGGGGCGATCTCAATGAGACCTATGGATTTGATAGAGCTGGAAGGTTACACGAGATTCGGTACGGTGATGGTTCATCATTGGCGTACTCCTTCAGAGATATGTTCACAAGCCTCCCATTGAAAGTCACAACACCAAGAGGAAGCGACTATTTGCTTGATTACGATGACTCCGGTGCTCTTCAAAACCTCACGACTCCAAGAGGTCATATTCACACCTTTGCTCTTATGACTTCGCTAGGTTATTTCAAGTACCAATACTTCTCGCCAATGAACAGACATCCTTACGAAATTCTGTACAATGACGATGGACATATCTTAGCAAAGATATTCCCGCACCAATCTGGTAAAATCCTTTACGTCTATGATAGCACAGGCAAATTGGAAACTATATTAGCTGGAGCTTCTGCCATCAGGTATGTGTACCACGAGAATACTCATCTCGTAAAGAATGTTGAGATCACTGACCCCGATTACGAACTGAAGCAAGATTACAAATATCACGCTGGAATATTGAAGGATGAGAAAATGAAATTCAACTCCAAGAGTGGTCTAAACAACGCTCACTTCAAATACCAATACGATGGCAATGCTCGACTGTCTACCATTGATGCTAATATCAACAGCAAGGAAATGCCTCAACTGCGACTGAAGTACAACCAGAACCTTGGAATTCTTGAAGGAGTAAGTGATCTGCGAATCTATAGGAATACTTTCAATCGCTCTGTCATGCAAGATACCAGCAAGCAATATTTCACTATCACCGACTACGATGACCACGGCAGAATAAAGACTATACTGATGAATATCAAATCTTTCGACGTGTTCCGCCTTGAGCTGGAATATGACGTAAGAAACCGAATCAAATCCAAGAAGATGATGATAGGCGACACTTCATCCAACGAACGAATCAGTTACAATTACGACGGTCATCTAATGGAGGTAGTCGGGTCGGAAGATGACTGGAAATACGTTTATGATGAGAACGGCAACGTTATTGGAGTTATTGAACATGGAGAGAAGCGCTATCTTGGCTATGACATTGGTGACAGAGTTGTACAGTATGGCGATATTGAATTCAGCAGTTATGATGGCCGAGGATTTGTCATAAGACGAGGAGAACAGAAATACAGGTACAACTCTAGAGGCCAATTTGTTCACGCTTTCGAAAGGGACAAATTCCAGGTGTGGTATTTCTATGATGACAGAAACAGATTGGTAGCTTGGAAGGATGACAAGAACAATATAACTCAATTCTTCTACACGAATCCGCAGACACCTAACTTGATAACGCACATGCATTCTCCAAAAACGGAAAAGACTGTACGCTTCTTATATGATCAGAGAGACTTCCTCACATGCATTGAAACTGAAGACCAGCGTTTCTATGTGGCCACAGATCACAACGGTTCACCTCTTGTCGTTTTCGATGTGAACGGCGAAATCATCAAGGAAATCAAGCGTAGTCCATTCGGAAAGACGATCAAAGATTCTAATCCTGGTTTCTACGTGCCTGTAGACTTCCACGGAGGTATATTCGATTACAACACGAATTTGATATACCTTGAGAATAGGTTATACGATCCCATGGTAGGGCAGTGGATGACACCAAGTTGGGAACATCTTGCAACAAAACTTAGCCTTCCCACAGATATATTCATCTACCGGTTCAAGAACAATGACCCTATCAACAAGAACCAGAACGTCCCTTACATGACGAACTTGGGTAGCTGGCTACAGCTGTATGGTTATGACTTGAACAAGATGATGGGATCAAAGTACATCACGGACATGATCTTCCAGCCGATGACGTCAGTGACAGCTCCTCAACTTGCTCCTGATTTTGGAGTTATGTCTGGACTTCAGTGCATCATCGAAAAGGTAAATTCTTCTTCTACATAGCTAGATCTTATCATACGTCTTCCTTTTTTTTTAACAAGGTATGAAATTCGTTTTTCTTCTTTTAGGTTACTGACAAGTTATCTGACATAGATTTCGTGCCAACACCTCTTCTGAAGACTGAGCCCATAACCAGAAATCTGCTACCACGAGTATCCTACAAACGCGGCGTTTTTGGTGAAGGGGTTCTTATATCCAGGGTCGATGGAAAAGCTTTCATAAGCGTCGCAGATGGTGCCAATAGCGTGGTGGAAGATGTTATAACGACGGTCTTCAATAATTCATACTTCCTGGATGTACACTTCAGTATCCACGACCAGGACGTGTTCTACTTCGTCAAAGATAATTCGCTGAAGATCAGAGATGATATGGAAGAGTTAAGGCGGTTGTCTGGCAAATTCAATGTGTCACAAGACGAAACTAACGACCAGGGATCTGAGGTAATTTATTCTTTCAGTATATCTGTTTCGAATTTGTCTTACGTAGAGATTAGCCCATTCCCTTTTGTGCCTATTTAGTGCTAACGCGTCAGAAGAGCAACGACTGCCATAATTTACTAGTTTTCTTTCTCTTTTTCAAAAGACAAAATAAAACAAAATGTATTCAATTTTAGGTGCGAGTCCACGCAGTCGGGAAAGGTTCAGCTCAAGCAGTAATAGTCCTCCGGTACGGCGTCGACCCAGCTCAAGAGCGAATCAAACTCCTGAAGCACGCGCACAAGAGAGCGGCAGCCAGGGCTTGGGAGAGAGAGAAAGCGCTCGTCGCCGCCGGCTGGGAGGGCAGAGGGTCGTGGACCGAGGAGGAGAAGGAGGAGCTCATCTCGCACGGCATCGTGGACGGCTGGGCCGCGCGCGACGTGCACTCGGTGTCGAAGTACCCGCAGCTGGCGGACGACCCCGCCAACATCGTGTTCGTGCGCGACGGCCGCCGGAAACGGAGGAAGAGCGGCCGCGCGCGCCACCGCTCGTGACTCCTCTGAACGTGCCATAACTCCCGCCATATTGACCTCCGCGCGCGGCGGCAGCCATCTTACTTTCCAAAATGGCCGCCGTCCTGCGCGGAACGATAAGGTTTTAGTTTACTATTTTTTATAGGACTGAAGTGTTTCGGTGGTATGCCTCGATAGAAAGTTTCTAATTATAGAACTCTTGTGATCGTCGGAAACTATTTGTATGTAGTAGTGTTGAAGGCGATGCCTGACGGATCGGATAGGATAAGCTTGACTCTGAGAACGGACAAAGAATGTTGTGTTTTGCCATAGAAGCGACACTGTTTGCTTTTCGTACTTAGGCTTATAGTTTAAACCCCATTGAAAGCTTTATTTTGATATTTTCGCTGTTTCATGTCGGACTGAAATGAATCTCTTGTAACAACTCACAACAGGGTACCGAGTCATAAATAAAATGAAATTTAATAAATTAAACTAATGATACGGCAAACTGAGCATAATAAATCGAACCAAAATACTCAAATGCGATCACAATTTTTATCACTTTTTGATATTTTATTTACTAAATACCTTAATATATTAATCCCATATACACATCACTTAGAATGTTATTTTCACAAACCATGTATTCCTATCACATTTTAGCCAAATATTTCTTTCTATCCATACATTTAGATATTTGTAAATAATATTTTATTCTTGTAGTTGTTCCTTTTAATGTTAGACCTAAGGTCTTTTTTACTTCGCAATACTATTACTATTTAAGCAATAATTTTATATTTTTTATATCCACATGCGTCTGACTCTTCAAATTAAATGACCCCGCCCGCCCCCCGCACCCCGCGCACTATTTCGTTACTGCAAATGGCCGCCCCATCGCGGAACCTTGTCGCATTGAATTTGCAGAGATCAGAGCCCCATCACAGTCGACTCCCACTAGCCGTCGGATTCGTTTGGAGCGACAGAGTTCTAGTAGCTATACACTAACCCCGTAACAGTAGCATGGCCTCGTAATAAATAGACAAATAAAATAAACTAATTACAGAAAACGTTAATACGTACATTCTGCATGTGTTGTGCAATAATCGAACAGTAGGAGTAACAGTAACCGCGTAGGGTCAGCCTTCTCGCCGACTTATTGTAGGCCGCGCGTTCTTAGAGACTGAATTTATTTTTTCATTTCCTTAGCTGCGTTTAGGGACGTACGACGTATCCAACTTTGTACTTCCAAAAGCACTAACTTCAAAAACGATGTCAAACTAATTTGAACTCTAATAATACTCCGTAGAACGTCGAACCACGTGGAGTATCGTCGATGTGACGACATCCTTTTGAGAGTAAGGTCGTATAATGACGTCGCACGTCCCATCGCAGCCGAGAGCTAAACTTATGTGAATATTACTTTAATAATAAGTCAGCGGGAAGCGAAGAAATTGTAATTAAAAGTAGATTATGAATAGTATATGTCCATAAATGTGTCTCATTTAAATTGTGGTGTCTATTCCGTGTTAGAAGTACTAATTTAATGCTAGTTGACTGAGTGGCTGGTGGAGGAGCGGATATTTTTTACAAATTATATATTGATGGGATCGTATCATACCGGGTCCGCACTGGCCCATGCGATGGTGATATTTTTGCAAAATGTGACTAAACGAAGCAATACTGTAATTTAATACGTCTTACCCTTTATTTAGTAATCGTAAGGTGTACTTTTATTTAAATGATAAAATATATATCTATTGTGAATGTAGTTTATTATTTCGCGGTGATATTTACTAGAACAGTATAGTTATCTTTTTATAATGTATAAAGAATTCTAATTTGTAAATAGGTACTTAATGAGGATGTAATCTGTAAAAATATTGTACATATCTTTACGCTTCGATTATTTATAATGTATACCGTTAAGATTTTAGAGTAACTGATGAAATGTAATATACAGGCAGTTGTGGGGGGAAGTACCTACCCTATTGTACCCAGACTAAGACGAGCCTAACGATGCTACTCTCGATTGTCGATGACGTGTCAACCCATACACGTGACACTGAGGACGCAATTACAGAACATTCGCTTTACATGTCTAGCACCTTCATAAACAAAATAAAAAAAAAAAACTTTATTTTGGACCTTCTGTGTCCATATGCTCACAGGAAGCCCCTGCCGATGATTGAGTTTGTTAATATTTCAAAAAGACGGTCTAGACACATACTTTCATAAACAATCTACACTTCTTAAAACAGTTCTTTAAATAGTACAATGCTACTGATTTATGGAGCTCTTCTTTTTCTGACAGATTCATAAAACTCCTTAAACTGGTATCATTATTTCTGACTGTTTTAGAGAGCAGATTTTTTATGTTAAAGAAATGTAGTCAGTTTTTTCTGTATCTTTTCCTTGCTTTCTTCTTAAAACCAATGAAGTGGCATTTATTCTTCTTATTTCTCACCTTACGGACTGATTTGGGTCTTTTTCATTCCTCTTTATTATGAAGTGGCACAAAATATCTATTTATACCTCCTATTTAATTATTAGATAATTACCCCTGTAGTGTTACGTTTATGGGCCATAGACAATCCTTCGACAATCTACCATAGACTTCGACGTTAGATTTAGAGCTTGCGATTCGACTTCACGACAAAAACAGCATTTAAGTAAATGTAGAACTGATTCCTCGTACTGCATTTAATTTGTACTGTAGATACGGTGCGTAGACCCCATTTGGTAGCGCTGTGCTGATACGGCATATCGATATTATTTGTTTAATTATATACTTTGTTAAACCGCTGTTACTTATAATTATATTAAAATTCTGTTCGATTTTATATACAGTCCCACATAATTCACTGATACGTGTCATATGTACGAGTGAGTTAAGTGGAAGCCAAAGAAACCTTTTGAACTTAACTGTATGTTGCCTGTTTTGTAATGAACAATTTGAATTAATTATTTAAACATTATTTACAAATATGTACTTTTAAAAGAACAGTGAGTAACACACAGAATATAATTTTTAAAAAGGTACTCTTGAAAGGACAGTTGGTTTCACACAGATCAAAGCAAAAAAAATACTCAAATAGAACAAGCCTTAACTAAATTCAATGCATCTTATTGATTGAATTTTATTAAATTGAGAAATTAAAATAATAATAATAATATTATGTTTTGGTTCGAAATCTGACATAATTTACAAACGCACAAAATTCCGCCTAATTTGGAATACCTATAAATGTACTTTTTAATAAATTAACTTGCACGCAAGGCAACACATTATTCTGTTTTCTTCTTTTCTACTTCTAAATTCTGTCATTAAAAATGTGTTGACGTGTAAAAGTTAAAATAAGACATAAAACAAACGGCACTAAGTTTTACATAAAAAACTTACCTACAGTCATGTTCGCAATCTGAGGTTGGAACTAAATGAGACCTAAATCTATAAATCTCATAATAAAAAACTAAAAAAACCACCAATTTGGGTTCTTACTCCCAAAACTATACGAAGAGAGCACGAACTTCGTGTTTCGTTTCACTGTAGGTACCATTTTTGCGACATACAAAGTCACAAAGTCAAAATTAGTCTTAAATTCAGAATGCGAAACTAGTTTTCTCTTACTAAAACATTCTCAATAGTTTTTAGTTGTTTTTTGGTCGGCACGGCGTACCAGCACATGCGTCGCCTTGGAATACTTTGGATGTATAGTTAGAGTACAGTCATACTCCTAGATGGGTCGTGTGCGTGCTGCGGTGATGTAAGCATGTACAATAATAAATATAGAAAGTATTCTAATGGAATATGTAATAAAATATTAAAAATATATAACGCTTTGTTTTTTTTTTGACTCTGTCCTAATAATATCCTCATAGTAACATTTGCAACCGTGACTGTCTCCGTGGTCCTGTGATCAAGGCGTTCGCCTTATGATCCGGAGGTCGTGGATTCGAATCCCACTGGGAGGCATACTTTGTGAAAAGATGTTTCCAGTTTGGTTAAGATATTGCAGGCTTGAATCATCTGATTTTTCGAAAATATGAGACCGTGTTTCGGAAGGCCCGTATAAACTTTGGGTCACGAACTCCATCTAGCGTTTGCTCAAACCTATCCCAGGATTGTCTACGCTGACCCTTTCTGTTACGAAGGTCAGACGGCAGTCACCCTGTGTAAAAACGAGTAACCTCATCATATCACCTAGGTTAGGTAGCGGAACTCGAGCTCTGAAGCGTTACCGCTGAGGATGTAAACGGGATACGTGAGGATAGTATGAGTAACATGTGCAACCGTAATTAAGGATTCTAAAAATAAAACATCTCTTTCTCTAAGCTTCTATAGAGGAGCATCGTCATATCACTTAGGTTAGGTAGCGGAACTCGGGCTCTGAAGCGTTACCGCTGAGGATGTAAACGGGATACGTGAGGATAGTATGAGTAACATGTGCAACCGTAATTTAGGATTCTAAAAATACAACATCTCTTTCTCTAAGCTTCTATAGAGGAGCATCGTCATATCACTTAGGTTAGGTAGCGGAACTCGGGCTCTGAAGCGTTGCCGCTGAGGATGTAAACGGGATACGTGAAGATAGTATGAGTAACATGTACAACCGTAATTAAGGATTCTAAAAATAAAACATCTCTTTCTCTAAGCTTCTATAGAGGAGCATCGTCATATCACTTAGGTTAGGTAGCGGAACTCGGGCTCTGAAGCGTTGCCGCTGAGGATGTAAACGGGATACGTGAAGATAGTATGAGTAACATGTACAACCGTAATTAAGGATTCTAAAAATAAAACATCTCTTTCTCTAAGCTTCTATAGAGGAGCATCGTCATATCACTTAGGTTAGGTAGCGGAACTCGGGCTCTGAAGCGTTACCGCTGAGGATGTAAACGGGATACGTGAGGATAGTATGAGTAACATGTGCAACCGTAATTTAGGATTCTAAAAATACAACATCTCTTTCTCTAAGCTTCTATAGAGGAGCATCGTCATATCACTTAGGTTAGGTAGCGGAACTCGGGCTCTGAAGCGTTGCCGCTGAGGATGTAAACGGGATACGTGAAGATAGTATGAGTAACATGTACAACCGTAATTTAGGATTCTAAAAATAAAACATCTCTTTCTCTAAGCTTCTATAGAGGAGCATCGTCATATCACTTAGGTTAGGTAGCGGAACTCGGGCTCTGAAGCGTTGCCGCTGAGGATGTAAACGGGATACGTGAGGATAGTATGAGTAACATGTGCAACCGTAATTTAGGATTCTAAAAATAAAACATCTCTTTCTCTAAGCTACTATAGAGGAGCTCGATGGCCCGGCGGGAGACCGCATTACTAGCGCTTTCGCAAGTAAAGTGACACCGGGCTTGGTCCGCACTTGGATGGGTGACAAGTGGCATAAAAAAATTCTTGAGCTCGTCCGTGCTTCGGAAGGCATGTATAAGCCGTTGGTCCCGGCTGTCATCATTGTATGGCAGTCGACAAGCTATGTCGCCTTTATGCAGCCTGAACAATCTGACACCAGTGTTGGCTACTTACACACACGAAAAACAACAAACAAGCTACTATACACAACTAAATTCAACTATTGAGAATCAGAATAGGTTCACTCAAAACTTAGATTCTACTGGAATATGTACTAGGCCGCGGTTACTGGTTCATTGACCTGTTATTCTGCCGTCAGCGTCGGCAAAATTGCGCGACCGAACTTCGGCTAAATTACGCCTGTAATGCTATTTGAATAACTTGCAATATACTATCCGAACTTACGTTGCGAGTTTTTACAAAGTAGTAATATAACCTTGGAAATTCAGCCGCCTAACTTCCGCACAGTCAAATATACATACATACTATCACGTCTTTATCCCTAATGGGGCAGACAGAGCATTTTGGGTCTTGCGGTTCTATGCAGAGCCCAGGGCCGCAAGACCCAAAAGCCACTTTTAGCGTCATGGTGGGCGAGAAGATGGAAAAGCAATCAATACAGTGATGGGTTGCTAGCCGCATCGCCTGTTATCATGATTTGCATTTTTGCCCATTCCCTTGATCGGCTTTTACGATCTGCGTGGGAAGAGAAGCAGCTGGTACATTCTTAGTTTTTTTTATTTCTCCCAGACCAGCATGGGAGAACAGTCAAATATAATATAATATAACCCGGTATTTCAATATAATTTTTTAATTGTTCATTATCATACTTAATCCAAAACCGCAAACAAAATTATTATTTTTAATCTGCAAAAAAAATAAGTAGGATAATATAAGCATTTCAAATTTGATGGATATGAGATAAGGGAAACTGTCAAGAAACAGAAGGATGATGCAAGTACAGCTCTCTTGACGTCGTCAACTCGTCACTGCTATTAAGATACTGCTGACAGTAAGATGTCACACGACGCTTCCACTCTTATATTTAAAATGCTAATTGCTGCTTGATCTTTTTTAAAAAAAATATAAACTTTTTAAGTGGAATTTTTTGTTGTATATAAAATATAAACCAAAATCGTACACAGTAAAATAGACTAACGTAAAGCTTAGGCACTAAGAAATAAAAGTCGCAGATCCATTAGAAAAATATTTTTATTCTTCTCTAACTAATTTACAACAGCCTGCCAGCAAACCATATTTACATCAGTTGAAATACATAGAAAAAGTACGCATCAAAAATAAAATAAAAATATTCTTTACAGGAAACAACTACTTTAACAATTTAAGCCACATATAAAGGCCTAATATCAATGAATTATCAGAATGAGTATAAAATCCGAACAAAATATTTATCTTCAATTTAACATTGCTGTAAAAAGTACACGTATATTTTATCTTCAATTTAACACTGTAAAAACTACACATTTATGGCTACATAGTTTCATAAACTTAGGTAAAGATAGGGTTGACGCTCTCATTTAAATTAATTTATCAACAACAGTGTAATAAATACAATTATTTGTACCTATCCAACCGGTCTGATGATGACCACTAATCATTAGACAGCCCCTTTCGATTATTTTATGAACAGCAGTTGAAAGTATTCGTTTACCGTCTCATTTAAATACTATTTTAAAAAATCCCGCTGTTTATTTATTTATTTATAAAAACGTTATTGATCCACAATATATAATTGTTTCCAAATGGCGGACTTAACGCTAAAAGCGTTCTCTCCCAGTCAACCATAAGGACTTAAATCCAACGGGTAGCAATTTTTTTAAATCAATTAATCATTTATTTGTTTTATGATCATTTAAAGATTACATTTACAATCAAACACATTAAACAATGAAATTAAATGAGTGTGCCACAGGACCCCTATCTATGCCAGAAACTTTAGGTACCTAAATATAATTGCTTAGTGACGTCATCTGTAAATCATTCTATGTGCTTACGTACAACTAGTGATATGTTTGCATATATCATAATACACATATATAGTTTACTTTTATTGCAGATACCACTCGTATATTCTGAACAACTTTCCTCAAGTAAAATATATAAAAATATTTTTAAAAAAACGAAAATAATGTTTTTTATAAATTAATATTGCATTTATTTATATCTGTTTACCTGATCGGTCAACTTATATAGGAGACCGACGTTTTTTATTATGCTACTTGTTCCACGAGGAAAGTTATTCACTATACCATGGACTAAATCAGCTCTTCAAATGCTTAAATATTCATATCTTATTTACTTCTCGTATGCCGTTGCTTAGATCGATGCGAGAATGCATTGTTTAAACATTGTGTCTGAAATTGCGGCATACAAGGGGTTAAACCTTATACACGCTGACTTTTCATTGGTTTTGGAAAAAAAAGGTCGTATAGTAAATAAATACCTCTATCCATATACGTAATCCAAATATCTGTATGTCATAAGATAAAAAGTTGCGTAAATGATTTTCGATCGAGACCACATAGTTACGCCGGCCAAAACAGCTGCGTGGATGTCGATGACCTCCGTCGGCCGGCCGGCGGGCGGTGATTGTTTTCGCAATTTTACTTTCGAGTTTTAGTCAACATTTTTTGTTTCTGAATTTTTATTTTGACTAGCTAATTAGGTCTTACTAACGATGCCTATGAATGAAGTGGCCTTCGGCTTCAAAACCAATAAAAAATCACCGTGTATATATAATATACAAATAAACAGACTATCATATATTTAATACTATATTATAATATAAACTAGGAACATAGCATAGACTCCATCGACCAAACATAAATCAACAACATACATATATGACTATAATAAAATTATTATGCTATCAGTACAAAATATTATGTTTATTACGTCCACTACTTAAATGCATTAAAAGTGCGTTAAAAGGACCTTAAGTCAATTAAATCAATTACTATAATAGTAAAAACAATTTAATTTTCTAGTTATTCAATTTATATAAAAAAAACGAATTTTACATCCCAACGTCACACCAAAAATAAAAAATCCAGCCTTAATTTTTACTAAATAGCTAATTATAGATACATTTTGTAATAAAAAACTTATTTTGCACTATATTGTGTAGACTTAAAATGTAAATAGAAATGTCATATGTCATATAAAATTAGTTTCTCTATGACTTTTTATAAGTCATAGAGAAACTAATTTTATAAATTTTATCACAAGTATAATACAAAATAAAATACTTTACATTTATTAATCTACGTAGGTATGTACGTATAAGTCTTAAAATATATTTATTATGGAATGCATTAAATCTGGAAGAAAGTAACTTTTACTTTCAATTTAAATTTAAAAAAAAAGAATTGACTCATATCATGGCATGTTTTAGCTTTATGGCTATCACATAAAAAATTAATGAAAAAAAAAACAACACATATATCCGTAGATTTTCAATAAGTATACTTTAATCAGGCAAGAATATTTTTTTTATTTAAATTTAATTTTTATTTAAAAGCCTCATAAGAACATTGAATAAACAATAACATTTCCTTATATTACACAGAATTTATTAGTAACTTGCCGTGGATTTTCTCGTAAGTAAAGTATTCTTCTCACGAAACACGTGTAAAATTTATTTTATTTCAACACAGTAAAATATGGCGGAAGGTAACAAGTAATTTTTTCTAACAAAAAGGAACACAAAAATTAAATTTCTGTTAGGTACTTACCTTTTTACGACATTTTAAATAATTGACTAGTTAGATTTCCTCAAGTACAAAAAAGAGATTCCTGAAATCCTTGTCCCACTCCAAAATAGGAGTACATTTGGGTTAATAAAACTGCCATTGTGATAATGTTAAATGTACGTGCAAATTCAATCGGCTTTTTAATAAGATGAACCAAAACGCTACTCGAAATTCAACTCTATTGCACTGCAATAAGACTTACGGATACTTAGTGCCAGCTTTGATAGGCATTTCGTAAGACGGACCAAAAACGAACTCTATTACACAAATGAAGATTCATACCGTCTTATTATTAACCATTATCCGACCAAATCAAGTTGACATTTTCAGATGAGACAATGGCATATTATTAGATGTCAACTAGATTTTGTCGGATAATGGTTTAAACCTAGTAACAAATTTAGTCTGCGTTTTATAATAAGACGGATAGATTCTAAATGCCAACTTCGACTGGTATTTTGTAACGTGACCAAAACGCTATTCAAATATCAACTCTACTACACAGTTATAAGACTCACGGATACGGCTCAACAGGTCCAGTAGGCCGGACGCGTTCTTTGTCCCACTCGGCCATCAAATCATAGTTGATATCGTCCACTTTCCACTGCTGGCTTTTGCTGGTACTGTTGCATCGCTCTATGTACAGCGTATGTACTGCGGTGTCGTAGTCTAGGCACTTGGAGTCAGCGTTGCCGTGTCTGATTTGTTTTGATACCTGTGGAAAAGACAGTGTGTATCTCTATTCATTGATCACTAGAAATTAGGTATTTCTAGTTATTGTTGGAAATCAAAATGTTAATTATCACCATATCTATACAGCATTTTCTCCAAGGAAGTCATTCCTTGGAGAAAATGCTGCAGTGCAGTTTTGTTGCCGCTTTTTCTGCACTAGCGCTTAGGAAGCGGTAGTAAACTTAGCTGTAGTAACCATTTGACGTCAACAATGGTGCAACAAAACAAAGTGACGACTCTTAAGAGAAATAATCCTATGGTAATAATAATAATATTTTACTTGAATTTGAAATTAAATTGTTACAACTTAAGTTCAATACAGGGCAGAAGTGGCGCCCTCGTTCTTTCCATGGTATAATAAAACAGGTATTCTCTTCCCGAGATGGAACTTGACTACGTCACAAAGTGTTGCCACTTATTTGATTTTTCAGTAAATTTAAGGACTTTCTCAATTAGGTCGTGAATATTAGATAAAATATTAGGTAACTTAGCTATTTAGTATCTCGCGATTCTCGCGTTATTCATCAATTCGATGATTTATAAATTGATATAATGGATTATTAATTCGAAATTGGTATATAAAGTTCAAAAATGCATTACGCTCGGGTAATTCAATTTCACACAGTGGCAACATATCAAACTGATGACGTAGTCAAGTTCCACCTACGTCATCAGCTGTCACGGGAAGAGAATACCTTATTTTATTATACCATAGTTCTTTCGTTCGTTCGCAAATGTCTACCTAATGCCTGATGGTTAGCCAAATGTTAATGATCACCGTAATTACGATTAAGGCGAAATGGTAACAGAAGTGGCGCCCTCATTTGATATAAATTTATTAAAAGTAAATATGGTTATAATTAAAAAAAATTACTGCCAACAATCTTTAGAATGACCTTTTAAATTATTTTATGAATAACATTTGTTATTTCAAATGTTAGTCCCTTAACTTAAATACTTACTAAATCGTATCGCCACAACTGGTTCCCTTGGGAGAGATGGCAGGAGTAAAGGATGATGGGACTCTTTGGAGCCGAGTCGGGCAGGTCCCAGCACATCCCTCGAGATTTCAGTCTGTAAACGTATTGGTATATTAAAACTAAAATAGGGCAGAAGTCTTTTCTTTCTTATCGTGTGTGTTAGTCACTAACACTAGTGTCAGAGTTTTTAAACCGCCTTTAAGGCCTCTGACATGGTTTTAGATAACGACCAGTGTCAAAGACAGTGACCGGGACCGACGGCTTAACGTGCCCTTCGAAGCACGAATCATCTTAATTATCAGACAATCAGGTGATCAGCCTACAATGTCCTAACCAAACTAGGATAACAACTCGAAGTCGTTGCCCCCGCCGGGAATCGAACCCGCGACCTCCGGGTATAAGTCGAACGCTCTAACCACTACACCACAGGGCAGAAGTGATGCCCTTATTTTAAATATTTTATTAATCGTAAATGTGATAATAATTAATATTTTGCAAATGTTGAGGCATAAGATAGAACTGTAAATATTTTATGAACAATCATTGATTGTGATTAGGCCAGTCCGTATAGTTTAAAAACCTGTTTAAAAGCTAGAGGGATACCAATGATACTTTCAAAGGTTTCATTTAAAAGTCTATCTAATGCCTAAAAATGTGCATAATGTTAATTATCACCAAATTTATTATCTAAATTAATTATCTGGGTCTTGGATGTTTATCTATACTTATATGTATTTGTTATAAAATATAGTATCGTTGAGTTAGTATCCCATAACACAAGTCTCGAACTTACTTTGGGGCTAGCTCAATCAGTGTAATTTGTCCCTGTATATTTATTTATTTAATTTATGATTGAACAATTCAACACCCTCCTAAAAGCGAGAACGGGGGAGAGGTGTGGGGACGGGGAACGGGGAGGCATATTGCGCGTGGCGAGTTTATGTTCTGTGTGTAATACCATGCCTACCCTTTGCCATATAAATTCTCTTCCATCGTCACTAGATGGCGCTATAGATATTATCTATTTCTATTACTTAAATAAACTAGTCCTTTAATTAATTAAATATGACTTAAATGAAATGCAACAATTATAAAGCGTCAACACTTTCTTTGTAACATTTTTGCCAGTCGTGTGTGCTGCCATCTCTGCGGGGCTACCCCGCTACTCCAGTATTGCCTACTTACGGGCCCTCCAATAGTTTCTGTGGCGTTGGGTAATAAAACAGTAAAAATATGTTGTCTGTACATTTAGTATTTTTGACTGAAATAGATAGAGAGATACTTAAAAAGGACAAAAGAAAAAAAAAGTATATTTTATTTAATGTTTGAATTTTATCTCCAGAAAAACCGGACAGATTTGAATGAAACTTTTTTTTTTGTATAGCTATTAAGCCTAGGCAACATATCGGATATAATTGATTTTGGAAAATGGAACACCTGATGCAGAACCATAATGGTCCAGCTAAACTATAACAAATATAAAAATGACGCCTTAAAAAAAGTCGTTCAGCCTGATGAGCATTTTCCGAAACCATAAAGTCCACGCGGCTTCGGCTAGTATTATCTATGGTAATAGTTATATGAATGGTCGACTCTCGACTCTCGTTCGACCTCATGTCCTTGTGCTTTAATTAATTAAATATGACTTAAATGAAATGCAACAAATATAAAGCATATTTAACCCTTTCTTTGTCACATTTTTGCTAGTCGTGTGTGCTGCCTTCTCTGCGAGGCTACCCCGCAATCCAGTATTTGCTTACTTACAGGCCCTCCAACAGTTTAATAATAAATAAATATACAGAAACAAATTACACTAATTAAGCTAGCCCCAAAGTAAGTTCGAGACTTGTTATGGGATACTAACTCAACGACACTATATTTTATAACAAATACTTATATAGATAAACATCCATATAGTTTATATTGCGTTAGTGATATGGCAATAGCTATGTGAATGGTGTGCTCGTTACCTGATGTCCTTGTGCCACGAGAACGCGAAGTCCCCCTCGAGGGAGGGCTCCGTACAGCTGGCCAGCCGCAGCGGCTCCATCTGCCCGCCGCGGTGCGCGTCCACGCATAACTCCGGATCCAATTGCGTCCTTATCTGCGCACGTTCACATAATCACTGAGTGTAAGCGCGTACTGGCGTGGTGACTTTTGTCGCCGTGACATTATATCTCTCTTTTTCTTATTTTCAAAGTGCAAAAGAGAGAGAAATACTGCCACGGAGACAAAGTCACCAATGCGCGCCTAACCTTATATCACAGAAATCACACTAAGGCTCAACTCACACTGGCGCAGGGTCGAAGCTACGCGACGCGTAATGGTTTTCACCCACAGCAAATTCATTTTTAGGGTTCCGCAGTAAACAAGAAACCCTTATAATTTCACCATGTCTGTATGTCTGTCTGTCTGACCATCGGCGATTTTACCCAGCGGCTTTAAGTACTAGAGAACTGTAATTTGGTATGGTTATGGATATTAAGTATGGCAAAATAGTCGTAAAGTAAAACCTTGAAAAAAATTCTTTAGGCTAGCTCTCATACGAGTATAGTGGGAGCTTGTCTGAAAAATTCACAACAGTAGTATATATAACGAAATTTAAAGAAAATCTATCGGATCTAAGTAGGGTTTACAAATTAAAAAGTTATGGGCGCCCAACTTATAAATTGTACTCGGAAAAGGAAATTTCATTCAAACTCAATAGCAAATTTGTTTTTAGACATTTATAGTGGCGTGAATTCAAAATTAACAATCGCAACCACGAAACTCTACACTGCGCATGGCCAATTATTCTTTATTTTTTAAGTGATTAAAACTACAAGCCTTGCTCTTTCCTATATCCATAATATCCATAACACAAATTTGTAATGTAATAATGGAAAAATAGAAATTAATTTGCAGTGTGATTTGAGCCTAATATTATAAAGGCAAAAGTTTGTGAGTGTGTGCATGTTACTTCTTCACCCGCAAACGGCTAGACCAATTTTGATAAAATTTGGTATGTAATTATATATGACGTCGCGATCTTTTTTTAGGGTTCCATACCCAAAGGGTAATAACGGGAACCGTATTACTAAGACTTCGCTGTCTGTCCGTCTCTCCGTCTATCTGTTACCAGGCTGTACCTCAAGAACCGCGATAGCTATTGATAGATATAGATGTATTTCTGTTGCCGCTATGACAACAAATATTAAAAACAAAATAAAATAAACATTTAAGGGGGGCTTTTTAATAATGATAATTGTACGGAACCCTTAGTGCGTGAATACGATTCGCACTGGGCCGGTTTTTATTTATGTATGTTTACCGATTATTTGAAGATGCCTTAACCAATTTGAAAAATTTCATTTTTGTTTAAAATTTTTGTTTAAATATTGGTTAGGTAGATGGTAAAGTCGGTTTTTAGTTTTGAAAAATTATTACAGTCTTTCCAACTTTTTTTTATATGGTGGCTCAGACTTAGCCCAGTAGACATTGTCGCCGCTACTATTCGATAGAAAGTGCAAAACATATACTCACTCTTCCCTCGGCGTAGGGGTTCGGATCGATAGGAGGATACTTGTAAGTGAGATCAAACGCCACCTGAAACACCAAATACTTACTTGTAACATACTGTTAAACACGTGTGGTTTCGGGATGCCGTGTGGTTTCCGGCAGAGTAGAATAGGACCACTCCAAGTCCTCCCGTGGATGTCGTAGAAGGCGACTGAGGAAATACAAGCTAAACAAAGCTTATAAACATCAATGAGACCTCTCCAACCCGTCTGGCCAGCGCGGAGAGTGTAGGACTCTAGCCGCTCTGGCCAAGTATGGCTCTAGTAGTACAGAGAGGGTCGTGCTCCTGCAGTGGAGACAAAAGACCTCGTGATGATGATTGTTAAACACAAGCGCCATCTATATGCCTCGCATTGCACTATGTGCCTAGTACTATCATACTTGATGCTATAAAGCATTCCTGTTAATATGTGATTCGATTAGCCGCCACTAGATGTCATTTTGTACACACGCTATTTAAACATTTTTTTGGAATTTCCATCCTCTGATTCAACGCGCTTTAGCTATAAGTTACCTCGAAATAAATCGATAGATACCAATTTCCCCTTTTACTCTCGGACACCTATTTTACACATATAATTTAAATTATAATGTTATATGTTATGTCGAAGCGTAATATGCCACGGCTGTATACAAATAGATTCCTTTACTTGGAATGGTTCGATGACGTTTGGCAGCAGTTCCGTGTCAATGTCATTTTGGACAGTTGACAGAAGAGAAAACGCGGGACTGAACGAGTTCATGTCCGTGTGGGAGTTCGCATTGTATTATAAAATTAGGTATTCTCTTCCCGTGACAGCTAATGATGTAGGTGGAACTTGTTTACGTCATCAGTTTGATATGTTGCCACTGTGTGAAATTGAATTACCCGAGCGTAATGCATTTTTGAACTTTATATACCAATTCCGAATTAATAATCCATTATATCAATTTATAAAATATTGAATTGATGAATCACGCGAGAATCGCGAGATACTAAATAGTATTATTAACACTGAAACCGGGAAAAACAAGCAACGAGTAAATAAAATTGAGTTAAACATTAACAATAAGGTTCTAGACACTAGTGAATATGTCGCACAATACTTTGAGAACTTTTTCACAAACATTCCCCTAAATACAACTGCCCCACTAATGTCCTCATCTAGGAAATCAAAAAAGCTATTAACCAATTGCGTACCTAAATGTAAAGATAGGCTAATATTCAAATACGTCACACCTAAAAATATCATTGATACTTTTAAAAGCTTGAATAATAAAAAAACTGGTGATTTGTGGGACATTTCTGTATCCGTTATAAGTAATATTATAGATGTAATTGCGCCTCACTTAGCTTCCATATTTAATAAATGTGTAGACGCGGGATCTTTCCCTGACATGATGAAGTTAAGTAAAGTTATCCCTCTATTTAAGACTGGTGACAGAAATGATCCAACAAATTACCGTCCCATTTCTATTCTGCCAGCACTGAGCAAAATATTCGAAAAGATAATTTTTAACCAATTATTAGATTTTTTCAACAAAAATAGTCTGTTCCATGGTGATCAGTATGGATTTACTAAGGGTCGATCAACAACGGATGCAGGTGTTGCACTATTACAAAACATCTATGATGCTTGGGAGTGTTGTCAGAATGCAATTGGTGTCTTTTGTGACCTCTCCAAAGCCTTTGATTGTGTAGACCACAAAACCCTTCTATCCAAACTTGAGCACTACGGAATAAAAGGGAAGGCTCTTGAATTGATTAAATCTTATTTGAGTAGCCGAATTCAAAAAGTTAGTGTAAATCAAGTAAAATCTGAAGGATCAACCGTAGTGATGGGTGTGCCCCAGGGTTCTATCTTGGGTCCTTTGTTGTTCCTGATCTATATTAATGATTTACCATATTATGTAAAAGATTGTAAGGCTGTACTTTTTGCTGATGACACTTCCCTTGTTTTCAGCGTAGATAGGAAAACTGACACCTCTGATGAGATGAATAATATATTGTCGCAAGTGTTGGATTGGTTTACAGCAAATAATTTAGTATTTAATGCAAAAAAAACGAAATGTGTAAAGTTCTGCTTACCAAATGTTACAAAAGTTCCAACACGATTATTTATTGATAAGGAAGCAGTAGATATGGTTGATAACACAACATTTTTGGGAATAACGCTTGATTCAGGGTTGCAATGGGGTGCCCATATTCAAAAATTAGCTGGAAAACTTAGCTCTGCGGCCTATGCGGTTAGAAGAATTAGGCAAATGACTGACGTTGATACAGCGCGTTTGGTATATTTTGGGTACTTCCACAGTGTTATGTCCTATGGAATATTGCTATGGGGTAACGCTGCAGATATAAATACCATATTTGTTTTACAAAAACGCGCTATCAGATTTATATATAAATTAGGTGCTAGAGAGTCTTTGAGGGAACTATTTAAAGACATAAATATTTTGACCCTCCCTTCGCAATTCATCTATGCGAACATTATGTACGTGCGTCAGAATATACACTCATTTAAGAGAAATTGTGATATTCATAGTATTAACACAAGAAATAAAAATAAATTAGCCATCACAGCTTTGCGGTTAGAGAAAACAAAAAAATCTTTTGTGGGTCTCGGCTTGCGCCTCTATAATAAAATTCCAGATGATATAGTAGCATTACCATTATCTAAGTTTAAGACAGCCGTTAAAAATCATTTATTACAAAATGCGTATTATCATGTAAATGACTACTTATCATCATCTGAGAAAAATTCTTGGAAATAGTTGTCTGCAAATTGTAATTGTATAATTTAAATGTATAGCTTAAGTGTAAATCTGTATTGTAATTGTAACATAGCCCATCAGGCTGGGTAGGGACCAATACTGAACTGGGTTTCTTTCGGCGTAATCTTCCCAGCAGTGGTCGTTCCGAAACGCTAGTAGTTTTTAGCTTCTGCACTAAAAAAAAATATTTTAAAAAAATGACCTTCAATAAGAGATAAATTTATCCTACATTGAATAAAATTTTTTGACTTTGACTTTAACTTTGACTTTAATATTTATGAACTATTTGAGAAAATCCTTAAATTTACTGAAAAGAACAATCAGTGGCAACACTTTGTGACGTAGTCAAGTTCCATCTCGGGAATAGAATATCTGTTTTATTATATATACCATGGGAGTTCGGTGAAAGAGTCCGAAAAGTTGTGAAATTAAGTGGAAGTTCATGGATTGAAACGGTGGTGCCGTGGTGTTGAACTATGATTGTGATAAAATTAGACGTGACTTTGTTATTGTCAAAATTCATCGAAACATGCGCGTTCCGTGAATTGACTTATCCATCGAAAGTTAGTAACACGTCGGGATTCCTGACTCCTGACTGAATACCCTGGCTCTTATATCCTTCACTTCGTTATATATATTAAATTATGATGATATATATATGAAATTAGATATTGTATACCTGGCACTGTCTTCCAAGAGATGAACAATTATACCCACCTGCGTCATGAACCATTTGAAGGGCTTGCACTTGAGTTTCTCTCTCAAAGCCTTTCGCTCAGAGATGTCCCCCGGCGATATGTTGAGGTAGTGCGGCCGGCGCATGTACAGGTACTTCGCATACTCGTCCATCCACACTTCCGCCACTCGCCGGTAGTTCTGGAAGAAAACCATCTCTTATGAATTGGGAAGTATCAAAAAATATATACCTATTTAATACTGATAAAGGAATAAAACGTCTGAAAATAATGTCTGTTGTTAGTGATCACATGCATTTTCAACGTAATTTTAAATTTATGATTGCAGAAAAACTGATAAAAGGAGCTCCAAGAAAGTATGACGGCATGCACGAAGTACGCGTGCTATTACACACAAATCTCTTAAGCGATTATCACACTGCACCGCGTCCCGCTGCGTAGTGCGGGGCCGCCATACAAAAACGAGGCGCGTAGACGCCGTGTCAGTGTGTTGTACTATGCGTGTTTTCAATGTGGTTTCCGGCAGAGTAGAATAGAGCCACTGCAAGTCCTCCCGTGCATGTCGTAGAAGGCGACTCAAGAAATACAAGCTTAACAAAGCTTAAAAACATCAGTGAGACCTCTCCAACCCGTCTGGCCAGCGTGGAGAGTGTAGAACAAATCCTCTGGCTCCTCTGGCCAAGTATGGCTCTGGTAGTACAGAGAGGGTCGTACTCCTGCAGTGGAGACTAAAAGACCTGATGATGATGTTAACTTTTTCCGTCTTATTATAAAACGCAGACTAACTTAGTTATTAGGTTTAAACCATGACTCTACCAAATCAAGTTGACATCTAATAATATGCCACTGTCCCATCTGAAAGTGTCAACTTGATTTGGTCGGGTAATAGTTTAAAACTAGTAACATAGTT
Source organism: Acrobasis consociella (assembly GCA_963555685.1). Classification (NCBI taxonomy): domain Eukaryota; kingdom Metazoa; phylum Arthropoda; class Insecta; order Lepidoptera; family Pyralidae; genus Acrobasis; species Acrobasis consociella. Next base: position 20,066,746 of record OY743110.1, on the reverse strand, counting down.
AGTCTGCGTGTAGCGGGAGCGAGAAGATATGCTCGACCGCCACAAAGGGAAGATCTTCCCGCCAGGCATGGTGGTGCGCGGGGAACCGCGGCTCCGACGGTGTATCGTCGGAGGTTGTATATATAGTCAGATGCAACCAGAACTCTGAGATCGAGATGTAGATTCTGCTGGCGCCATCTCGTAAGATACTTGTGAACTATGTTTCATCGTTGTTTGAGGTATTTTGTTCCTCGTAGTGGCGTAGAGCTCGCCACATGCGGTTTATGAATATAGGGAGGTTTACCTTCCCGACGAAGTCGCCGTGGTTGGGGTTGGGGAAGGGCGCGAACTTGCGGTAGATGTGGCCCACGCGCGAGCACGGCGCGTCCAGCATGCGCCCGCCGCACTGCCAGATCTGGGGGGCGTTACGGGCAAATAGAGGGGTTGACTGGGTAAAGTAGTAATTGATTACTGAGCAGAAAGTAAGTTATGACTGTACAGAGCCCGAACGCCTTTGAAGGCTCTAAAACGCACGATTTTTTTTTATAAAAAACTTAAGAGAGTACTCTTTTTGTATAAGATTAATTTTTTCTGCTCTAGTGCGGCAAAGTTCCGTTTGTGCTTGATATGTAGTGCAGTTATGATAAAATTTCAGCGCAGTAGGAAGAAAAATATTTTATTGGAAGAAACATATTTAGTCAACTAGATCATCCAAAAATAATCGTACCATATTCTTTTGTTCAGCAAAGTAGTAAAAGTAAAAAAAAAACTAATTGATAGCCTATAGCTTCTTCTGTTTTTGGAAGTCGGTAAAAATTATTACAAAGCCCAAAAGTATGTCATATTGCATTTACTAACCTTGAAGCTAAGTTCGTACTGTTCCCCTCCCCAGATGTCTAGGCCGGGGTCATAGCCCCCCAACTCATTGAAGAAGGCGCGCGATATAGCGAACAGACCACCCGCCATTACTGGACTCCTGTTATTTATAAAAATCGTTATTAGATCACTGTTCCGACTCTTTTGTTCCCGGGTAGACAGAACTTGGTCGCAAACCCCAAAGCCATGCTTAACACAATGGTAGCATCCAATACAAATAGTAGTCACCATGTTGTCACAGGTACGGCACTTTATAAAAGCGAGTACCATTTATGCCTACTACTACAAATGAAACTATATATCCGTGCACATGGCAATGTGTGTGTTCGCGCAACACATGCAACGAAGCAAGAACGGCCACCCTTGTGGGTGGGTGTTCTACGCTTCGCTGTCGTTGGTCGCTTTTTCTTATCGAGTGTGTTAGTGACTAACACTAGTGTCAGAGATTTTTTTAAACCGCCTTAAAGGCCTCTGACATGGTTTTAGGTAACGATCAATGTCAAAGACAGTGACCGGCACCGACGGCTTAACGTGCCCTCCGAAGCACGGATCATCTTACTTATCAGACAATCAGGTGATCAGCCTGCAATGTCCTAACCAAACTAGGACAACAACACAAAGTCGTTGCCCCCGCTGGGAATCGAACCCGCGACCTCCGGGTATGAGCCAAACGCTCCAACCATTACACCACGGAGGCAATTGGTCGCTGGAAAGCGCTGGATGCAAGACGCTCTGAACAGTCATTTTGGAAATCTTTGGAGAGGTCAATACGAGGGCCACACCGAAAAGATCGGGAATAGAATACTTAGGAATAAATTAGAGTAAATCCTTTTTGGTGTTTGAAATGTAGTATTATTTCGAATACAACTCAATTTTTGAATTTTAAATAAATTAAAAAAGAAAAGAGTATTGACCATTTGAATTTGACAAGTCGGTAAGAAAAATGGAGCTTACGCGGGAACATTTTCGTGCAATAATTTTTCATAACTTTCGTCGAGGTTTATCTCAAGAACAATTTCTCGCCGAGCTTGTTTCTATTTATGAACGTGAAGCACCTAGTAAAACGACTATATATCGTTGGTATTCTGAGTTTCGTCGTGGACGTTCCTCTCTTACCACAGTCCCTTCTACTGGTCGGCCAAAAACAGCGGTAACACAAGATAACATCGATGCTGTACGCCAATTAATAAAAGAAGATAGACATGTGACATACGAGCAGATTCGGGTTTCTCTCAGCATTGGTATGACAGCCATTCAGACCATTTTACATGATGAACTGGGTGTCAAGAAGATAGTTTCACGCTGGGTGCCCCACCGTTTGACCAAGGAACAAAAGTCGGCTCGTGTTAATTGGTGTCGGTCTGCTCTGCAACGGTTCAATGGAGGGAGCTCAAATGCAGTTTACAATATCGTCTCTGGGGATGAATCGTGGATTTATTCATATGAGCCCGAAAGAAAACATCAATCGGCAGTTTGGGTCTTCGAGGGTGAGGTCAAGCCAACAAAAGTTATTCGCTCACGCAGCGTGTCGAAAAAAATGGTCGCTTCGTTTGTATCGAAAACTGGTCATGTGGCTACGATTCCTTTACAAGAACGAAGGACGGTTACTGCTGATTGGTACACAACAGTTTGTTTGCCGGAATTCATAAGAGAACTTCGTAAAATTAATCCAAATCGTCGTATAATCCTTCACCACGATAATGCGAGCTCACATACCGCACGCAAAACAAGCGCGTTTTTAAATCTGGAAAACGTGGAGTTGATGGACCATCCTCCGTATAGCCCTGACCTGAGCCCCAATGATTATTTTACATTCCCAAGAATTAAAGATATGCTACGTGGTCAACGGTTTCACGGCCCAGAAGAGGCGGTCGAAGTTTACAAATCAGCTGTTTTGACTGTATCCACTTCAGACTGGAATTACTGTTTCAATAATTGGTTTGATCGAATGCAAAAGTGCATTGACTGTCACGGAGAATACTTCGAAAAACAATAAAAGTAAACATTATTATATTATCTTAGTACTTTTTTCTATTCCCGATCTTTTCGGTGTGGCCCTCGTATCCAGCAGTGGACGTTATGTAGCATAAAAGATAAATGATGATGAAACAACTCACTCAAACGGTTCAGGCATGTTCTGCAAGTCCTTAGGAAGCACGGGCAGCCGCTTGTAGAAGAACTCCCAGTCGAAGGCGCCGCGCGCGCCCTCGTCCTGCGCGCGGTACTCGAACGTGTCGTACGCTATCACGTCGATGAATGGACACACTACGGTGCGATAGTTCAGCGCTATGGGCTCTGGAATTATAAATAAGATAGCAAAATATCTCCCCCCATTCATTCTATGTGGTCTGGAAACGAACAACTAACTTAATTAATCGTCTAACGCCTTTGGATCCCATTTGTGTAGCGATATATAGCAATAAACTCAGAATAATTCAGGGTGTGCCGCAAGGCAGTGTCATGGGACCTATATAAGATCGCATTCGAAAGCTTATCTTAAGATACCACTTCGATGAATGGATACATTACGATGCGGTAGTTGAGCGCTATGGGCTCTGCAATGATTAAGATAGTGTTCAATCTGGCAGATGTCTACTTAGTAGATTTAACGTCATTCATACATTTCAAGTAATTATTTATACTATCAATAAATCAGTCTAGTTCAAGTACTCAACTTAGGTGATATTATTTCAAAACCTTCATCATCATATCATCAAGTGTATACGTGGCGATCCGCCCCTACAGATAGCAAACTGTATCTCACGCACCAATACGATAGTACATTACATACCAATACCAATGCGATAGTTCGACTGCTTTCTACTTATTTCTTTTCTTTCATCTTCTTTATTCTTCTTCTTCTTCTTTTTTCTTCTTTCTATGCCCTGATAATGCCACTGTTATCTAAACTATAATCACAGCATAAGTATACTTACCTAGCAAGGGAGGGAACCAGTTCACATTAACTTCGGTGTGCGAGTCCAGAAATATCAAAACATCAGCTGTGGCTTTTTCAGCGTCCACCAGTCGCGCCGTGATAATGCCACTGTAATTTAAACTTTATTATCGCAGCATAAGGTATACTAACCTAGCAAAAGAGGCAGCCAGTTCACATTAGCTTCGGTGTGCGAGTCCAGAAATATCAAAACATCAGCTGTGGCCTTCTCCGCGCCCGCCAGTCACGCCGTGATAATGCCACTGTAATTTCAACTCTATTATCACAGCATAAGGTATACTAACCTAGCAAGGGAGGCAGCCAGTTCACGTTAGCTTCGGTGTGCGAGTCCAGAAATATCAAAACATTTGCTGTGGCCTTCTCCGCGCGTGCCAGTCACGCCGTGATAATGCCACTGTAATTTCAACTCTATTATCACAGCGTAAGGTAAACTAACCTAGCAAGGTAGGCAGCCAGTTCACATTAGCTTCGGTGTGCGAGTCCAGAAATATCAGAACATCAGCTGTGGCCTTCTCCGCGCCCGCTAGTCACGCCGTGATAATGCCACTGTAATTTCAACTCTATTATCACAGCATAAGGTATACTAACCTAGCAAGGGAGGCAGCCAGTTCACGTTAGCTTCGGTGTGCGAGTCCAGAAATATCAGAACATCAGCTGTGGCCTTCTCCGCGCCCGCCAGCCGCGCAGTGATGAGGCCACTGCGCTTTGTCAGTCTTACAACCTTCACTTTGGGCATGTATTGCCCGAGGTAAGATACCAAAGGCTTTTTAAGAAAATCTGGAAATAACCAGGTATAAATCATGTTCAGTTCCTAATTACGTAAAAAGACTGCATAATTTTTAATTCTATAACGGGACCACTACGCCTATGTTCCGCGCTTATGGGCGTTACGCTATAAGACAAAACGGAATTTTAGATAAAACTTTTTTTCAAATATATATTTGTCTCGCTATTTCAAAGTCAAACATTGGACTTTTGAATTGAAAGAAGAAATATTAGAAAGAAAGATAAGGACAAAACATAATCAGCCGTTTTGCTAAATGATAAACATTTTACTTTTAAATGATATCTTTTTATATCTACCACATTAAGAAGGTCTACATTTGTAAAATGTAGACCTTCTTATTAATACGTAAATATTTGAACAGCTGAATATGAACATCTGTTAATAAAATTTGCTTAATTGTGTCAAGTCATACTAATTAGTAATAATATCAATACAATAACAAATATCTCTTATAGATATTTTAAAAATAATTTTCATTTTGGAAATCTTTGGGAGAGGCCAATGTCCAGCAGTGGACGTTATGCGGCTGAAATGAAAGAATGAATAAATATTTTTTTAAAATACAAACCTTTGGTACTTGCATCATCCACTAGGAATATCTCCTTTATAAGATGCGCAGGCGATCTATACAGTACCGAGAACGCTGTGCGCAACAACGTACTCCAATGCTCGTTGTGGAAGGGCACCACGACACTGACGGTAGGCAAAGACTCAATGTACAGCTTCTTACGACAGCCTGGGTGCCGTATGTCTGGTAAGGACCGGTTGAGAGGTATCTTGTCGCTCAGGGCTCCGTTAAAGCCGTTGACTGCGTAAAGAGACTTTTCCACTTCGGCCTGATCTGAAGGCATGTATGCTGGCCTTCCTTGCTCTCCCAGACCTTTAATGATACAACATTTTATATATTCTCCGCATAATTTTTCGAAACTACAAACCGACTTTACCTACCCCCAAACTACACAACCGATTTTGATGAAATTTCTGTGGGACCTCCTCGGAAGTATACCCTTTCAAACAAAAAAGGAATTTTGCAAATGAATCGGTTACCATACATAAAAAAAAGATCGCGACGGAAAACCTCCTTTTTTGGAAGACGGTAAAAATACATACCTAAATACCATTTGCACCATACACAAATTTCAAAAAAAGAGGTGAGTGAGTACGAAACCTTGTTTTAAAAGATAGAATAGATTTATATAGTCTTATTGGAGATGGTATATTATTCCAACATTTCGTCGCCTGATATCGAAAGCTGCCCCTGAAAGCAGCTGTTTTGTGACGATATACGAGAAGTGGTGGACGACAAGATCTGGCATTAGGGTTAGGATTAAACTTAAGGCCATACCCAAATTTTCCGGGGTCCAGTGGCGCCGCCATTTGAAATAAATCATTTGAAAGGAAATGGAGTTATCATTTAAAATTGTGTCTTGGTCAAGCCCTAGATAACCCTTAAAACTATTTTATGAACTACTGTTTATAGTTTAAAGTGAGAACGTGAAGCTTTTCTACGCACATTAGCCAAAAGTGGCCGTTTTTCGCAAATGTGCGTCGAAAAGCTTCACGTTCCCACTTTAAACTACAAAAAGTAGTTTAAAAAATACTATGAATGGGTATCTAGAACTTGACCAAGACACAATTTTAAATGAAATCCCCGTTTCCTTTTAAATAATTTATTTTAATTGGCGGCGCCACTGGACCCCGGAAAATTTGGGTATGGCCTTAATCTTCGTAAATAAATATTCTGGAGTCCTATGCTTTATCACTCCAAACATCAGTGTTGCTAGATGTAGTTGTCTGTAAATACTTGTCAGGCGGTCCCATACAAGTTTTATAAAGATCGGTTGTCGGTTTTCAGTTTTGAAAAATTATGTTATTACACATACACTCAAGGTTTAATATATGTTAATGTTTTCAAAGATGCCTAAAGGCATCTGGCTTTATTGAGAAGACAAATATGCACGCGGCTCTTTTAATTTTGATTATTTATTTATTTATTAGTTTGTTATAACTAGTGTGACAAAGATGTCTATAATAATTGGCCAAGTGCGTGACGGGCCACGCGCACGCAAGGTGAATGTAAAATTACTAGTTAGTCTAAGTTAATAGGCTAGATTGAAATAATAGAAGCGTACTTATTCAATTATTTTTAGTATGTAGGTACGTTAAGAAAGTGAAACAAAATCATACCTTTCCGCCTCTTTTCAAAATTTATTTGAGTATGGTTGTGCCAGTCAATTTTCTGAAACAAAACACGTCATTATAATCCGCTAGGTCAAATCATAAACAACCAGTCAAATCAGAAACTTTTTTCTAAACGACAATACAAACATTTTTGAAAATAGCGCTCGTATCAATTTTCTGCAACAATAAATCTAAAATCACGTGAAAAAATGGATATATTCACGACAAGTCAAATATTTTTGAAAACCTTCATTAGTTGTAAATTTTATTACATTTCCAGAGTGCATAAAAATAACTTCATTTGAATTGTTGATAATGATAATTGAAATACCAAAGGCAATGTTTCACAAGTAGGTACTTTATTAAATACACTTGTATTTTCGCGTTATCAGCTAGGTAATAAAATGTTGTATTGCATTAACGGGCACAGCTCTAACCAAAATTTTGTAAACACTCACCGTAGAAAATTTTACAATGTCTAACCGTCGAATACATTAAAAATCTACATATGTATACCTATATACATAATCTTCTTCTTTTCTTCCTTAGCCTATTATCACACAATGCTGAGTGTAGGCTACTATAGCAATGCATGCCATTAAGTTCAGTCTTTAGCTTATCTCATTCACGTTTTTCCGGCAACTTTGACCAGATCGTCGGACATCTAGTAAGTATCTGGTCTACCAACGACCCTCCGGCCAATTGGGTCTCACATCTTTCCCCAACGTTCGTCTCTTCTTCGGCTTGCTTCTTCGGCTTGCTTCTTCGGCTTATATGGCCCATCGACACTTACTTTGCATTACCACCTTAGCATAACGGTGAGTCTCGTCCTTCTACAGATTTCTGTGTTTCTTATTCTATCCCGGAGAGATATTCTTGTTCCATAGCTCTTTGTTCTACTTGCAGCCTATGGATGGTCTGCTGCGTAATATCACATATACATTCGTCGACTTCCGACGTTCAGTAGGACAGTCACATATACATAATATCACGCCTTTATCCCTAACGGGGTCTACATACATACATACATACATAATATCACGCCTGTTTCCCGCAGAGGTAGGCAGAGACTATGGACCTCCACTTGCTACGATCCTGACAAACCTCTAACGGGGTCTAGCGGTTCTAATAAACAGAATCCAGGTCCGCAAGACACAAAGGCCACTTTTTGTGTGATGGTGGACGAAAAGGTGGAAAAAGAAATCAAAATATAATGCCTACTCGTTTGAATTCCATGCTAACCTGAGAGCTCTTTCGTGCAAAGTAATTGCGTACTTTCCTGGGTCATAAAGTCATAAATAAATTATTTGGTACTGAAAATAAACCGTCACAAAATAATGTCACCTGTCATGATCATATCCATTTTCAAAGTGATTTCAGATTTATTATTGCAGAAAAACTGATATTAAGGGGTATTTGACTCCAAGAAGCTATGACGTCATCTGCCTGTATTTTATACAAATCCCATAGAAAACGTTTGTTTTGACGTTTAGGAAAAAGTTTCTGATTTGAGTTGTTGGTAGAGCGGATTGTAGTCCGCCGGTTCTAAATCCACTAACACTTTTGGCTGTCTGTCTATCTACCACCTACTGCTTATTATCTCTACTGAGATGCTGAGCGACTTTATCAATGTACACCAAGACCACGATCTCCTTCAATAGGTATCTACTAGTTTTACCCTTTTACACGCCAGCGCTTGTTTACATTACTTTACCCCCGACGCAATAACTTCGCCTTTGCGATTGCGGCGCCATTCCATCAATGGACCACCTTCTGTTGTGTCCGGGCTGCCCTACGACATGTACCACATAGAGGACCTTAACAAGGCTAATGACAGAGGGATCACCGTGGCCACATACTGGTCAAAGATAATTTGAAATTGAAGCTACACTGAAACCATTTCGACTTGATAAGAAAAAGACCCCCGACGCCAAGCCTAGATAATACCAGAAAATTTAGACAACTTCGGTCGTCAATTGCGTCTCAGCCACGCGATCGTTGACCGTGGTCAAAGGCGCTCAAAAGGTTTTCTACGCTAACCTTAAAACTCTTTGGTGCAAAGTGATTGTGGTCCGCCGCTTCTGAATCCACCAAAACTTCCGGCCGTCTGTCCGTCTGCCACTTACTGCTCATTATTTCCAGCCTGAGCTGCTGAGTCACTTCACCATGTACACCAGGACCACGCTCAGGGTCAGTATGTACCTAGTCATTTCAATTCTTTATTCAACAGTACCTGGGCGACATCTCAAACATTAACTAATTTTTTGAAACTTGTCTAAAAACAATGCAAAAAAATAAAAAAAATAAACTTAAACATAAAAAAAAACAAAAGTAAGTCACCGAGTGGGATTCGAACCCGTAACACTCTTTCTAGCGGTCGCTATCCTTAACCACTGAGCTAAATCAAGGCGGTCGCGGCACGACGAAATTAGCTACCATATTCTGCGTGGAAAGAAAAACGCATGAAAACTCGAAAACACGCGTTTTCCCAAACATAAAACTAATCTAGATCGATTGTTTACCCCCGAAAACCCCCATATACAAATTTTCAGCGAAATCGTTAGAGCCGTTTCCGACATCACAGAAATATACATATCAATAAATATATATACAAGAATTGCTCGTTTAAAGATATAAGATTTAACCAGAGGTGGGCACAGTTAACACAAAAGTTAACTTCGTTAACCGTTAATTCGTTAATCAAAAAGTAAACTTCGATAATTGTTAAAGCGTTACATTTTTGACAATTTTACGCATGTTAAGGTGATTGCGAACCTTGGCCGTCCATACATTTTGTTTTACAGCAATTCTCTTAATGTGGATAGTGTTTCTCATATTACAATCGATTTTCCAATTTTCATGAAGTTGTAGTGCTCGCCTTTAAAGTCTGTCATAATAATTTACAGTACTTTACAAGAAAAACGATATTTAAAACAAGACAAAAATTAACATTTCTAACAATGTGTGTGTAATAAATAGAATTCATTTTGGAGTGACATCTGGCAGATTTATTACAAACTACTGCATTTGTCTAATTTGACAGCTCAATGCTTGCAACGACATACTTGGACATCATTTAGATGGCGCTGTAATAAAAATATCTAAATGTAGTATTATGTCAGAAGACTCAGCGCGGTCAGAATGCTACGTTGCCGCTCTTCATGCAGCAGGCAACGCGCAAAGTGTAGTAGGTACACAGCGGCACGAGACGGCAACGTTGTTTGCTTTTGAAACCGAATGCATTTCTCTTCAAGTCTCCACAATATTTCTAATTTCTACGATATGAGTTCGTTCTGAAACTGAAACAATTATTTTTTTCAAAACATATATTAATTAAAAGAAATAATGATAGGTATAGCTTAGTAGGTAAACATGTACCTATTCATAAACAAAAAATAAGTACTTACTAATGTTTGTATTGATTACTATGAATACTACCGAAAAATTAATCTTTACTTTTTATTTAGAATTTCACAATAAACCTACGAACTTCTGAACGTGACTTATCTAATCTACTTATATGAACAATCAAATTAACAATTTAGCAAAACCTTCACGTGGAGATAGTTCATAAATTAGTTGTTAATTATTTTATCGGATATTAATATTAAATATCAAATATTCATTGGATATATTTTATTTAAAAAATCTGCGATCGTACTTATCTTCTCTGTATTTATGTTCACGTCAAAGAAGTATAACTTCTAACTAACGCGTGTAGGTACATAAGTACACGCCATCGAGTACACACTCTTTTTTTAGGGTACTCAAAGGGTAAAAACGGGACCCTATTAGGTACTAAGACTTCGCTGTCTGTCCGTCTGTCCGTCTGTCTGTCACTAGGCAGTATCGCAAGAACCGCGATAGCTAGATAGTTGAAATTTTCACAAATAATTATGTATTTTTGTTGCCATCTGTTCTGCCATAACAACAAATACTAAAAACAAAATAAATCATGTGTGTAAATGGCCTACACTGGTGTCAGATTTTTTAAGCTACCTAAAGGAATCTGACAAAACTAAACGACTTTCATTTAATAATGTCAGCTGGGTCCAACGGCTTATAACTTCTTTCCAAAGAACCGAGAAGCTTAAGACATTATTATGCCACTTGTGGTCACCCATCTAAGTGCGGAGCACTCCCGGTGTGGCTTTACTTGCGCAATCACTAGTAATGTGCACTCCCGCCGGGACCCGTTTCTTTTGATTTCTAAGCGCACGGTAGTGCGTAGGCCAAGTTCCAGCAACAGGCTGCGCCTATGCCGTGCACTATTTACACGAACCTACACTATTTACTTTTGACCCCCTGTAGCTAAGTGCCTGTTGCAAGGACAGAGATAAAATTGTACCTACGTAATTATATACTAGTACAAAAGCAGTATGCCAAATTTCATAGATATAGCTTCAGTAGATCCTGAAATATGACCCTGTGAAAATAGCTAATTTTGGCACTGACTGACTCACTGACCGGTAATCAAAACCTTTAAGCCACTTCCAATTGTAATAGCGTTATGAAATTTGGCACACAGGTCGTGTATTATGTTATGTAAATTAACAAAAAAACAGAAATTTAAGAAATCGGTCAAGCGTGAGTTGGCTCAATCTAATACCAAATTAAAAAAAATATATTTATTAACTTAGATGAGGAGGAGGGAGGAGGATAGGGGGGAGGAGAAACAAAATATTGTCATGTATATATAATGCATATTGTATAGCAGGCGTGGCACAAAAAGAAAAAATAGGTACGATTTCTTGAAAAAAGTATTGAAATCCCACCAAAAACATATCTGTTAAAAAGGGGGCCAAATTTCTATCCGCTAATAATTGTTCGCCTAAAAAAGAGTTGAAATCCAGTCCAATGCCAAGTTTTGAAGTAATTAAATAATTCAAAATTTGAACTTGGCAGGTTTTCGTGCAGTAAGTAACACTTGATTAAAATTAATTCTCTCTATCTATTATAAAACTCTGTTTTAGGCGAACAATTAGCCGATTGGAACTTTGCCCCCATTGTAAGAGGTATGTTTTTAGTGAGGTTTGTATCTACCAGATGTTGCCGGCAACGGCACATCTCTAGATTATGTGTTACAATTTTGTCGTGCTATATTATAATTTCGGAGAATAATGGCTACCAGATCGGATAGGAAGAAATATCAACGTTACGTGTATTCGGGACCGCCTAAGTCGAGGAAGCGAGTGCTTGCAGGTTTGAAACGATATACCGATATGACATAAGTTGAAATCATTAGAATATTTAATATAATTTATTATAGGTAAGTTGTATCCAGTTGAGATTTGTTTACGTCGCCTGGGTGTCTGATAGTAGTGACACGCTACATGTCTACATATTTCAGTGGTCGCTGCAGTATAAAACCGGCTGTTTAGTCAAAATGACATTAGGCGGCGAGCAAAAATGCCTTCATCCACGACGGTGCAAGAAAAGTACGGATGTCACGGATGACGTTTTTGCCAGGAGTGCCAGGACTTCTTTCTTGTCTGCGTGGTCGAACGGACTCGTGATATTTTTTATTATTGTTATTGTACTATATGTGATTCAACATTTCATATTGGAATCTGTTTCAAAATGTTTCCCTAAGTTGCAAATTGCCGCCATGTTTGACACTGAAACACAAGTCTCGAACTTGTTTTGGGTTTGATTGATTTAAAAGTCTGTGTGATTTGTCCGTATACATTTTTGTATAGATACCTATATTTATATTTAAAATTTATTTCAGGTCCATGGGAAAATACGTGTCAGGAAAATGCAGAAGTGTTTCTTTTTTTGTTTCACTATAACAGAGGTTTGCCGTCTCCATCATCCATCATTTCAAGTTCAAACATGCAATAAACTATAAAGTTGTTTTTAGTCACCGTGCACAGAATAATGACTACAACATTTAACAATTTATGTCGGCCAGAAATCACTATCATTATGTATCATTCTATCTGTATGAATTGTTTTTTTTTTCAGTAATAAAAATTAAACTTCAATAAAAAGAAAATTTAACAACATTGTGTACGATTTGGTTTTATTAAAAAATACAATGCATGTAGGTACAATGACGAAGTTTGTTGCGCGGTGGTTTTTCCTTCCACCAAATGGTCTAAACTCTAAACGAGTGCCCCGACACAAGGCTTGATTAGCTATCAGAGTCAAAGCTGTGGTTGACAAATATGCAATCTGAGATCATTTTTTTATCGCCGGCCGTGTTTAAAATGATTTTCGGCTGCTCGAAAAAATAACTGAAAATAAGCGCTATCCATTTAAGTTTTTATAATAGTGCCATCTAGTGGCGATACTCAAATCTATAACAACGGTTTACGCCATCTTTCATGCTTTTTGAAGCTCCTGTCGTAGTGTGAGTGAGTGTAGAGATACGAGAAAAAATGACAGATTTTATTTTGGAGCATTTTTCTGAATACGTTGAGTGAAGAATAAAAGTATGCCATTCAATAAATAAAAGAGTATGTTACAGGCTCGCCGATCAAAAATGTTTGCCTACCAGTAATCCATTACACAAGAATTTTTAAAAAACCTGAAAATATTGAAATCAACGCCATCTAGCGAAAAAAGTTTAAGGAAGACTGCTTTGGGCAGACATAGGTAAATCATACAAGAACAAGTACTTTAAATCTATTATTTTACCGAGGCTTCAGTTCATTTGGTGTGACTATGCCAGCCTCATATGTAAGTTTATTTCACGTACGTTTATGGTATTCTTTTGACTTTGTGTCTAGCCAAGTTCTTATCAATTCTGAGCTTTGTTTATAAACGCTTGTGCTCATGGACAGTATGTAAAATGTTTAAAGTAGACAGCCATAGTGCGGCTGTAGTGATATTTATTTGCGGACTGTGGTGGCGTTTTCTTTCAGGCGCCGTCCGCCTCAATCGGCTGAAAACCAGTGGATTTGTATAGATTTCGCCAGAAGCACCCTTAAAGCAATCAAAGGACCTACAGGCTCTAAAGGACGAAAAAATTACGGACTAAAGTGAACGGATGTTCAATTTAACGAAAGTTATCAAGAGCGTTCACATTTTTAGATAAACTTAAAAGTTAATCCGTTACGCAGATTGTTAAGTTCGTTAATTAACGACTAAAGAATAAACGAGTTAATGCCCACCTTTGCATTTTATAAGAAACAGAAAGAAAAGGAAAAATGGACTATTATCAAATGATACAAATGTCCAAAGATAAATAAATTATTTTTGACTTTTGTTATGCTAACCTGAAAGCTCTTTGGTATGAAGTGATTGTAGTCTGCCGATTCTAAATTCACCTGAAAGCTCTTTGGTGCAAAGTGATTGTTGCCCGCCGCTTCCGAATCCACCAATTCTAGCCGGCTGTCCGATTGCCACCTACTGCCGATTATTTCCAGCGGCTCAGGGCTGCTCAGCGACTTCATTAAGTACATCAGGATCACAATCACGGTCAGGGTCAGCAGGTTCCGGAGCCGCAGCAGACGTGAGGACACTCTTCTGAGGACCGCCATCGCCTGTAAACAATAATAACATCAAACTAATATTAATACAGGCGAAAGTTTGTGAGTATGTTTATTACCTCTTGACGCGCAAACAGCTGGACCAATTTTGACAAAATTTATGCATATATGGTATGCAGGAAGCTGACACCCTGGATTAACATATAGGCTACATTTTCTGAGAGTAACAGCTAGTAAGAGTATAGAACGATATGTAACGAAAGAGGGGGTGTCAACGAGAAAAGGGGTGAAAGTACTCATCAATATGAACTTTTTAGTTTGCAACCAGAAAGGCATAAAAGATATGTCAATGACATGTTAAATATCATTCATAAAAAATTTCGATACAATTACAACAGCGGACTAAATAAATAAAAATATTTTTTTTTATTTAGTCCGCAGACTAGATTATTCAAAAATAATGAACCCATATTTTATCGTTTAGCAAAATAGTAAAAAATCACAAAGATACAGCGTATCGAAGTTTCGGAGAGGGGCTGATTTACGTCAGCTTCTGGTAAAAATCGTACCTAATCGTGACGTCACGCGAAATTTAAATGCGCTGTACATTTGCTAAAGAGAGATTAGAGACAGAATTCATTCTTTTCCTTTTTAGGGTTCCCTACCCAAAGGGTAAAACGGGACCAGTCAGTCAGTTGAGCAACTTTACTGTCAACATCCTCAGCTGGGATTTTCATTTGCGTTTCTTTCGTTTTTAAGATCATCCGCGTAGAAATGGTAATACAGCCATTGGATGAAGAGCCATTGGATGAAGTTAAGTTAATGAGGAACACAGTAAAGGGGAGAGTATTCCACCCTGAGGAACACCAGAAACAAGATCATTCCATTGCGACAACTCACGATCCATTCGAACAGCTTGTTGCTGACCATGGAGATAAGAGGAAAACCATACCAATACATCTATATCGCAAGGAGAATGTCATCTACCATATTAAATGCATTTGAAAAATCAATTAGACCTAAGATGGTGACCAATTGATTTTCCATGCCGAGGCGTACGTCCTCAATGACATTCAGTGGAGCTATTACTAAGACTTCGCTGTCTGTCTGTCTGTCATCAGGCTGTATCTAATGAACCGTGATAGCTAGTCTGTTGAAATTTTTACAAATGATGAATTTATGTTACCGCTATAACAATAATTATTTAAGTGGGACTCCCACACAACAAATGTAATCGTGCGCGAGACCGACTCGAACTTGGCTGGTTAATTATTTTTCTCCAGTATGGAACTTAAGTAGTTCGCCTCATAAACTTACATTTTTGTCTTCCTTTTGCTCAATATCCACGTCACTCTCCCCAGTAGGGAGATTTGGGTCATCATAGTATTTAACAAATCTTTTATACATCGTCGAGTCACTGTACATTACACCCGTATGTTCGAATTATAGTCTCGATCTGAACCAGTTACTATTATGATTTTTTTATGACTGCATTTTTTATTATACTAATAAAATAAATAAATTACAGTGCAATCATATTTATTTAACTGTTGCATAGTGGTTGGATATTAGGTTTATACTTACTAGAAACCGACAACTCGACAACTCATCATATAAACTGAAAGAAATCCCAGATCTAACAAGGGAAGACATAATTGTTTGGAACCAGCACATCAATCCTAGACCCGCATGATTGTGGACAAGGCCAGGAAAATCTTAACATTCTAATGAGTGCCATATTAATGAAATGTAATTTTTTAACTTAGTCAATTTACTTTAAAACAAGATTTTATCTAAAACAATCAACTGTTAAAACAACAAACTGTTAAAAGTGCTTTTAAGACGAATCAAACGCGCTCAAACTTGATGGGATTCCTTCCATTACAGAGTTCCTATGGCCATCTTTCGGCCTCATCATCAGATCAGCTCAATGTCATCATAATATTGCATAGTCATGCGATGTACATTTGCATGCAAAATTTCAGCTCAATCGGAAACTGGGAAGTGGGTCAAATATAACTTGCGAGATTTGAGAACAGACAGACAGATAAACAATGGGTGAAACTAAATAAAAGCTTGTCATAAAAATTTAAAATATATTTAGCCTATAAAGGAAATGACGTTGGGCAGGCCATATGTTAAGACTGAATACAAAAGAAAGAAAGAAAAATAATTTATTTGGTGCAAATTTACAGGAGTTACGTTACTTAATAATTGAAATAAACTAGTTTCAATTATTACACCAAAATATGGTCTCTGGAAGGCGCTGGATGCAAGCCGCTCTAGATCGGTCATTTTGGAAATCCTTGGGCCTATGTTCAGCAGTGAACGTTTTGCAGCTGATATGATGATGGTAACACCAAAATGGCACCACTCAGCATATGGCAATGATGCGCCTCTACATCTTGCCGCTGGTCTTCTGTGGCACCAAGAGAAGAATAAAGATAAGATTGCTGTAAAACCCAAAGAAAGAGAGGGAGACAAGATGACATAAGCCAGGTGGCAGAAAAGACTTGGCACAGAGTAGCATGACATAGAATGGAGAGGAAGAGGCTAGAGGAGGCCTTTGCCAATGGGCTACTGATACTGTAAGTTTAATAAGTTTGGTTTTAACAACTAATAGTGTAAAAATTTTGGAATATAATACTGTGAAAATTAGTTTCTTTTAGTGTTTTCTAAAGCTATTGATACCTGCACTTCGCAACAACCACTGCTGCAAAGTGCTGGTATTGATAGCTTTTATTTTATAATATACACTACACATAATGTAAACTCGGTGGCCTGGCGGGAGTGCGCATTGCTAGCGCTTTCGCAAGTAAAGCGACACCGAGCATGGTCCGCACTTGGATGGGTGACCACAAGTGGCATTAAGATTTCTCGAACTCCTCTGTTCTTCGGAAGGTACGTATAAGCCATTAGTCCCATTTGCTATCATTGTATGGCAGCTGTCAAGCTGTGTCATATATGCCTTAAGGCAGCCTGAAAAATCTGACACCAGTGTTGGCCACTTAGACACACGCAAAACAAACAAACAAGTGCCTGTAAAGGTCTAGTTACTGAATAAATATTGGACAGTCAAACCTGTGGAAGAAGGGCAAAACAAGAATATTAAAAGGAAGAAATAAGGCTATTAATAATAACCTAGGAAGGATAACTAAGATAAGAGTCATTGATATTGATAAAGTAGGTATGTACTTAATAATATCTAATTCAGTTACGTCAGATAGTAATACCTCATATTGTATAGAGGTAATTTTTTGTTTTTAATTCGTTATTTTTATTTAAAAGTTTGGTATTATATATTTTTATTCACATTTATATTTCGCAAAACATCATGAATCAGCTACAATTTTTAACCAAAGGTGACATGCTATATCTTTTTCTTAATATTATTATCTGAGTGTTTTTTTTTACTTTACTTAACAAAAAGTATGGGCCCTATATTTTTGGATAATCTAATGGACGGAAACATATTTAATATAATTTGACAAAAAATATTATCTAAATTAAAACCTATATCATAATAAAGTAAACAAATTTTTATACTCTTCATTTTATTTTTGAATAATTTCCATAGATGCAATAAATCTTTTAATGTTGGTTGTGATAAGAACTTTAGTACAGTACATTTTATATGCTTATAAACTTTATTTATTTAAGTACTACTTAACTTATGTAAAATATTGTCATAATATGTTGTTTTGTTGCTGACTGTGTAGGTGCAGAGACACCCAAGACTGGGGCCCATAGCATTTGCCTTCTCCTACTATATGCCTTATCCATTGGATATAGCATCACCATCAGATAAATATTAAGTACGAGAACAACATTACAAAATTGATTTTCATTATAAAAATAGTTTTTTTTTAAATATCCACAGTATGTGGAATTGACAAGGAACCTCCACTCTTCCATCTACAGTAACTTAATTTTTCTCCCTGATATCCCTAGGAAAATATTTTTTGTCAGATGTCTGCCAACTGCAGTCATTACAACCCAACATAAATAACAATATAATGCTACTAACAGCAGACTAAAAGACATAGGAATACAAATAAATTTATCATTATCAAAGTGTGGAGTGTAAAATATAAGCAAAGACAATGAGGGTTACTTATTATACAAAATACAACTAAAAGCCCAAAATTTAGTACAAAAACAAAATGACACAGTACCGGAATACAGAAATTATGTAGGTATGCATTACAAGAAGTACGAAAACATAGTTAACACGATTAATCTGTATGATACCTACTGTAAAAAGCAGTCCTGATAAAACAAAATAAATGAAAGAATTATTGCGATGCGAGAAGTGAGTTTTTGCTTCTAAAAAAGCATACTTAAAATAAAACTTCTAAGCTTACCAGTACAGAGCTAGCAGCTTATTTTTTTGGGCAACGTTTCAAAACAATTTCCATAATATATCAACCAGATTTTGTATAATTTATGTGATAAAAATGATAATAATTATACCGACAACACACAACATCTAAGTAATCTTGTGAAAACAACTGACTGACTGACAGCTGGCAGAACAGAACTGACACTGACACACTGACATTGACGTAACGAAATATTGACATTTGAAAGGCTGCTAAGTTCTACCAATATAAAGAAACAAACATCATTATCAACCGGACATTTCCGGTAAATCAATCAAAACAAAGGACAATCCACTAGGAGGACAATTCATTTTCAAACTATTCTAGGTCTTGGATTGGATGTTTAGATATCTATAAATGTATTTTGTTATAGAATATAGTATCTAACTCTTCGTTGGCAATATTTTAGGTATCTACTATAAATACCCATCATGATACAAAGTAATTTAAGACTAATAAAACTTAAATAAAAAAGTTGTCATTTTTACATTATATAAAATCTCTAAACATGCTTTAGACTCTTTGATAGATATATTTACTGCAATTATAAATAAAAAAAACTAATCGTCATAATGGACTCAATTACAATTAACAGTAATTACAATTAAAAATTAAACTAAATTAAACTAACTAAAATAAACTTAAATACTAAAAATAAATCGTAAATTTAATCGTCATTAAATTCATGAAAAAGAAATTAATTGTAATAGTATCATTTCGTCGCGTCGTAGTACGCTAATATTCGTTCCTACTCCAACATACCTACTATCCTCAAGCGTTTGTGTGACACGACCGGTCCCCACTCGACTTTTAACCTTATTCACGTAACTTAAAGTCTACTTTTGTGTGCCGGCTGCACCCGCCGTTCAGCTGTATTGCAGCGGGTCGCTAACCTTGCGGTTCGTAGGTAACAGTGAGCGCGCACGACTCACAGTGTTTTGATACTTTGGTTATTTATCTTGCTTTTTGTTAGAAGTTTTTTTTTATTACTGCATTAATTGTAGTGTTGTTACCGTACAAAATATCCTTTATGTGAGTATGTTAATAAGTTAAATTATTGCTAATGATTTCAATTGCACCCTGTAGATTGGAAGGCATTAGCAAAAAAGTTGTTTCCGATCTATACTTGATTAGTTTCAAACGCCTGCGTTCTGGCCTTGTATAGATCGGAAAGACACAACAGGCCCACTCCAAATCCTCCGTAGATGTCTATTTAGGAAATACAAGCTAAACAAAGCTTATAAATTTCAATGGGAACTCTCCAACCTGGCCGGCATGTAGGTAGAGTGTAGGCCAAAGTCCTCTGGCTGCTCTGGCCAAGTATGGCTCAGGTAGAACAGAGAGGGTCATGCTCCTGCAGTGGAGTAAAAAAGATCTGATGATGATGTTGATGATGATGATGATATTTATCATTTTAGTGGATTGCTCTGTAAATGGCTTCGTGTGAATGAAGACAACAGGGCAATGGTCAGAAGTGTCAGAACAGGACAATCGGAGAATAGGACAATGAGATGGAAAGATTTAAAATTTTTAGAAGACAATGCGTTCCCCCACCACCCTTGGATTGTACTGTCTATTGGCTTCGTGTGAACGCGTTTTTTTCAGCCAATAAGCCAACGTCACCTGATGGGACGTGGTACTCACGTTATCTGATCAAGGAGTGTATTTATTTATTATTTAGTGTAGTACTCTTTTGACAAAGTTTATAGGTATACATATTACGACTTTATCTATAACGGGGTAGACGTCCCACGTTCAACGTGATGGAAAAAACAACAAATGGGTTGCTAGCCCGTCCCTATTGTGATTCACTTACTCAAACTTCACGCCAATCTGAATCACGCTAAACGTGGCCTTTGGGCCGTTGGGTCATTGGGTCTAAAGGCCCTGGGCTCTGCCTACCCTGATTGAGATGAAGAGCCAAAGGCCACTTCATCAGGATCGTTACGAGTAGTAAGACCTAATGAGCAAGTCAAAATAAAAATACGGTAACAAAAATTTTTGACTAAAACTTGAAAGTAAAAGCGTGAGATCAATTAGTAGTACAACCGCCGGGCGGCTGGCGAAGTTCATCGAACTCACGCGGCTGTTTTGGACGGGCGTAACTACGTGGTCTCGATCGATCGATTTTCGCAACTTTTTAGCTTATGTCATACACAAATTGGATTACGTAGGTACATGGATAAAGGAATGAATTTGATATACGACATTTTTTTCTATAACCAATGAAAAGTCAACGTGTATGTAGGATGTAAGAGTTTATGCATGGAAATGAACGTATGATTTGTAAGAAAGGGACAGAACGATACCAGTAAGAGGGTGTAAAAGAGAAAGAAAGAGACGCGCGAAAAGTTTGAATTGGGAAGGATATGTAAAAAAAAGAGTGATCGGAGTTACGGAGTAATGAAATGAAAGATAAGTAAAAAGAAATACGAAACGTAATAAGCTGTATGACGTGTTTTAAAGATAAGTTTTAAGATTTAAAGACGTAAGAAGTAAAGAAGATTTTGTAAAGTTTCATTCTAAAGTTAAAAGTCGAATATATAGGTTTTTTCGTACCACTTGCTCAAAAAAGTCACATTCTATAGCACAAAAAGCGAACATAATAATAGTCATTTTCAATCTGATAAAATCAGGGAAAGAAAAATGTACTAAATTTCATTCAGCCTCTAGACCAAGAATGAAAACAGGGAAAGAAAATTGTACTGAATTTCATTCATCCTCTAGGAGGAGAATGTGGTTTAAGTTTGGAATACTTACCGAAATTTATATTGAACTGAAAATGATTGAAATCATTTCTATATTGTTAAGCGTAAAAAAATAACGACTTTGAATCGACAACATGTATCCGCAAAATCCACATAACCGCTTAAATTTCATAAAATAAACAACTAAATCAAGCCATGTTATTGTTTGTTTTTTTTTTATAAATTAATTTACGGCTCTGGATACTAGTCCTTTAGAGCCCATCTTCATTTATCTCTTCTTTATTCCGAATCCTAACCCTAACTATACAATCGAAGGTTGGTATAGGTGTTTTGATTGCTTCAAGGGAGTCCACTGGTTTTAATAGCCGATTGAGTGGCGGACGGCGCGTCCAACCGCAGTCCTCAAATAAATATCACTACAGCCGCACTATGACTGTCCACTTTAAACATATCACATATTTTCCGTGAGAATAAGGATTAAAACTACACCAATTTCATATTATGAAGTCCACTAGAATCAATTTGCAAAACAATTTAAAGCAAATTTCAACTGAACCCCTTGACTTCCCGCCAAAAACTCCCGTTATTGTTTGTTTAGTTTACACCAGCTGTTTAGTTTTCCGAAAAGAAAAAGCAAAGGGCCATTTGCGTCTCACACATACAGCCTAGTTTTCTGTGTACCTATATTTATTTACAACGTAAAGCATTTTTTATTTTTTAAGTATCTGGGTATAAATTAATTAATAAATGCTTATCTCTTGTATAAAACATTATACTATCAAAAATTAAAATAACAAAAATAAAAAAAAAATCAATCAAAAATGCCCCCACGGATTGTACCCGGCTCAAAGGTACCCATGATGCTAGCTGCATTTCCTCTCTGAATAGCAATGGATATCCGTCTCTCTTGTTATTATTGTCTTTAATTTTTTCGCAAATGGTACGAAAAGTAGAGTATTTTCCGCGGTGATAAAGCTGTCTTAGTCTTGGGTGAACTTAAATCCTTCGCTACACTCAGGACTCGTCCTAAATCCCTCGCTTCGCTCGTGATTTAAGTATTTAACACCCTCGCTTCGCTCGGGAGTAAACCTCGAGTCCTTCGTTGCGCTCGCGATTTAAGTCGTCACCCGCGACAGAAGACACTGCTTTATCCCCTTGGTTAATAATCTACTATTATTATTCGCTCAAACAAGTATTTCTTTCTGTGGATCTTCCTCAGCCCCATCCCTACATGTATATGTATCCCGCATTGTGTCTCTAATCTCTGTCTTCCCCGATTGAGATAAAGATGTGACTACCCCGTTTGAGATGAAGACGTGATTATGTATGTCGGCGAGTTCAAGATAATCCCATTTATTATTGTTTTCGATGTGCAAACAGAAAGTTGTTTTCTACAAAACATAACTGCTAGATTTTCAAATGTTTCAACATCTATAAAAGCGGTCGCCCTAGCGAAAGGCGGCTCAGTCTTGTGCGGACCGTTAGGATATAATCTGTCTAATCTGTGGTGCGGACCGCCGTACTGTGAACATCTTTGTGTAGTGTGCTGTGGGCTTGGCCATAACTTCTTTAATTGTGTTTGTTGTAATAGATGAGGATTTGGTAAACCGATTTATTAAAATGATAGTTGTTTCAGCTAGACGATAAACCCAGGTAGACACAGATTCAATAACTGTGTGGGCCAGGGGTATTCAGACACATGTGGTTGGCATCCATGATACAGCGCGAGGCGGAGCGCTGTACTTATCGTCACACTTAGTGAGTTCGGCGTACGTGGGTCTTCTCCTGCTCCGTCATGTATGTGTATCTTGTAGGTATATGATTAGTGGTTTAGTTTATGATACAAGTTTGATAAATTGTTCATTTCATTCGAGGCGGGTTGATACTTGCTGTTTTTATGGAGCTGAGATTTGTGATAAACAATACACATGTGTGATATACCATGTTTTTCAACACATTAATGAGGAAAAAACTTCAATAATAAAGCAATTCACGCCTGCCTATGCTTCTAACAAGTGTCTGAACTTTACGACGTTCACGAAAACGTGCCACAAAATAGGCTCAGTGGCTAATTCATGACTTCGGCCTGTGCGCGGCTGACTGAGCGGCGGGGCTTCAACCACGCCACTTACCCTCAAGTAGCGGTTAGCGGCAGCGGTCGAGGTTGACATATTCAGATAGACGGAAACAATATCGTTATCCAAATTATCTCTTTTTTGTTTGGAAAGTACCGTAAAACGGGGTTGATCGGGACAGTTTTGAAGTTCATCGTCAATTTTCAATGCTTTTTTCTATGAGTATGCCAATTATACTGAGTTAAGAAGGTGTCCGGTAGTCTGTATTTTTAATTGTTATACAATTTAGACAAATATTTTGAGAGATATTCCCAAAATCTTAAAAAAACTAGCTTGTCCCGATTCACCCGTGAGATGGGGAGAATCGGGTCACTTATGGGGATAAAAGGGTCATTCCTCAGGGCTGCCTCTGTTTAGTTTTACCGACTTACCAAATTGGTAGGTACTTTTCTATTCAATCTGTTAAGTAATGTAATGTTGAATATTAACTAGTTACTTACGCTAGTTACTTTTAAATATGTTTTGAATATATCAACAAGAAATTTCACATAAAATTTAACTATAATTAAGTATAATATTATATTATATGTAAGTTGGTAACTACTTACAAACTTATAATATAATAATATAAATAAACTAGCGGCCGCACGTGACTACGACCGCGTTTCTTTATTAAATTATTCATAGCTTGTTTTATTGGATTTTGCTGCAGAAAGGCATTTAATTGAGATTGAGTAACTTTATTGTCACTTTTGATAATGATCTTGGGCTTATTTTTATGGGTTGGTGTTTTCTTGGCAACAGATTTTTCATTTCTTTCTTCTATTTCTTTTGAACTCTCTTCTGCTCTATTATATATATCTGTTGCACTAGTAGAAGCTTGACTACCTGCGTTTTCGATAGAAATTAGTTCTTGTGTCATGTCATATTCTTTTAAATCTTTAACATCGTATGGTAAAACGACTTCCTCACATAATTCAAAGGCATTCTCATTAATTTCTATGTCATGCCAATCGTTACACTGTTCGTAGGGCAATGCATTATCATCAATCAATTCAGACGACTGTAAATCGATTGTTCTCGTCGTGATTTGTCTTGATACATCTGAGCTATGCGGTATAGGCGAAAGAGTTTCGTGTTTTTTTTCAGGACATATTGTTTTTGTCTTTTTACCAACACCCTTACCTTTTAAACTTACTTTATCTTCTTGTTTTCCTCTCAATTGTTGATTTTCCGATAAAATTACGGGGACTAATTCAATATCTATATGGCGCTGACCGTTATGCTGTTCATCAGGAAACTTATTATTACTAATACATTCAGATAACTGTGAATTGTTCACTGTAGTTGTGATATGTTCAGATACACCGGAGCTATGCGGTATAGCCGATGAAGATTCATTTTCTTTTTCGCCACCCGTTCTTTTTGTCTTTTTGCCGACACCCTTTCCTTTCGAAGATTTGTTTATTTTTACACCTTGGTTTCGTTTCTTTTTTGTTTCTGGTTCATAATCTTTTATTAAATCACTTTCCAATTCCTCGTTTGAAACACTTCGACCTGAAATATAAAACTTTATTACTAAATGACTCCTACTATCCTTCTAATTCTACTGATCTGGATTATCAAATAGACTACTTTTATCCCGGAAAAGAGCAGGAGAAGTCGCGGACAATAGCTGAAATTATTAATGTAAAAGATTGTAAGTGAACGTTTGGATGTTTGTAATTATAATCGCGTAAAAACGGCTAAACGGGTTTAAACCCGTAATGAAATTTTGGACAGGGGATAATTTATTACCTACCTAAACAACCTCATAAGCGTATATTTTTATATCGGAAAATGCTGTAGAAGTCACAAAAAACAACTGGTATTTACATTAAAATTTGATTTTGTGTGAATTCAATTTGATACTTTTTTTTTCAGCTATAGCAAGTTTCGTTATTAGTTAGTAATTGGACAAGATCAAGACATAGGTACCTGGAATAACATTGAGTTTTCTTTTGATTTTGGGTTCTACAACATTAATACTTCCATATCTCATATCTTTTAACAGCGCCAGAAACGATTGATCTATTGCTTCTTTGTTCTCTTCAGATAAATTATTTTCATTCGGTAGTCTTGATAGGACTTCATTAGGATTGAATGGAGTGATACCTAAAAAATGCAATACTTAATATTTTAAAAGTTCTTATACAATACATAATAAATAATTGATTTACTGAGTGCTTACCAGTCTTACGAAATCCTGCTTTTATATTACTTTCGGAATTCACATTAACTTTATCTATTAACATTTTGAGTAGTTTCGGGAAACATCCCTTCGGTACACTTGCAAGGAACCTGCCATCTGTCTTTTTCCATTTTAACAAAATCTCGCGCCAGGCTATCTTCATCGGCCTGAAGAAGGCGACGTCAAGAGGTTGTGTTAAATGGGTAGAATTTGGCGGTAAAAACACAAAATGAATATTGTGTGTCTGACATATACTTATTAATTCCACCGATAAGTGAGAAGAGAGATTATCACCTACCAAGACCTTTTTTCCTTCTTTAGTTTCAAAAAATGGTATAACTATTTGTAAGATCCAGTCTTTAAAAGCATCCGCATCGAACCACCCTGAAGCAGTTCTATTATATCGTGCGTGCTCGGGGCCATTCTTTATCCATGAATCATATAAATTAGTTGATTTATATACGACATATGGTGGTAGCAGAGTGCCCTCTGCTGTTGCAGCCATCATAATCGACACAGATGATTTGGTGTGATTTAGGATGCGTTCAGGATACTTGCACCCGCGCCGCGTCAACACTTTGTTTCGGCCTGGATCATCCGTTAGATTACTTTCATCGTAATTAATAATATTGCTCAAACAGACGTTTTCTAACGATTGTTGTAGTTCGGCAAAGTAATTATTAATAGTACTGGGTGATACCGCTGCTCTGGCCCTTTTGATGTTTTGGCAGAGTCTCTGTGAAATTTTGTCTTTATTGCGCTGTAAAAAACTATACACAAAATCAGGGCCCGGAAAATTGTCCTTAAACCTTCTGTGTTGGATTCCCATAGAATCCAAATATGATTTTATCAGAAACCTTAAATCAGTTACTTCCAAGGGGTATCCCCACTCAGCACATATATTTAGGTTCATAACAATATAATTTTCTTCTTCAATATTAAGTGCCATTTGGCCTCCTTGTGGTTTCATATCTTTAGTGCTATGCCTTTGTAGAACCGATTTTGGGATGTTAAATTTATTGGCGACCGATCTTATAGTAGCATGAGGACTTGACAACAATTCCTGGACAGCTTGCTGCATAATAGAATTATCATATTTTTTATACCTTTTCCCATTTGGGTTTGGTTTATAATGGCATTATAGCTAAAACAAAAATTACACATAAGTTAAACTAAATCAAAAACAGCTAACAATTTTTTTAAGATTACTTCATTAAGAAGATAGCTAGTAGGTAACTAAAATTCACTGCTTAGAATATGTACCTACTTTTAGTCTAAAACCTGTTTTATAGTTTTGTGACAACCCTATAAACAAAATCCTAATCACCCCACAGGCGTCCCCATTGACACCACTCTTGTCCCTATCAAACCCATTACTCGACCCAATTCCCCTCACTCACGACCCTAGACACCCCATAGTACGACCCTAGTCTCCCCAATTTTTGACCCTATTCGGACCATTTAAGATTTTCTTAAAATATTCGAAAAATATAAATACAACTTACACTATCGTAGCGTATTTTATACTTGAAACACTGCAAGATAGGTTTAAAATGTCTTTTAGCACAAACAATCACTTTGTTAAGTTGAAAATTAAAAGTTGCTTAGAGCAAAATTTCGCCTGTTTTGCCTTGGTCCACGAAAAACGTTATATTTCCTTATTGACAGTGACAGAACGACTAAATGTTGCCAGATAATGAAGAAAATATTGCCAGCTTCAAATTTAAAACATTGTTCTTTAGATTATGGCATAAATGAACTTGTGGTAAGACTAGAGATGGGCGGCGGGTAAATACCCAATCTACCCATTTGGGAATATACCAGGTAGATTGGGTAAATACCCGGTATATACCCGTATCTACCCATTTGGTGGGTAGATTGAATTTTATGAGTAATTACTTCGCAATTCGTGTCGGAAAGTGTGTGCAAGCGCTGTAATATGCTTAAAATGCAGGTAGACGTCAAATCTGACATTAAAGTATTTGAAACCACCATACTAATCATACTTTGATAATAGGCTTTTTTGATTTATTATCATTTTTTTGTTGGGAGGTGCGCAAAGACATACTTAAAAATGGTTAAATGAGTAAGAAGATATAAAATGCGATGTCAATATATGGGCACTCCTACATGTATAGAGAGTAGGTATCTTTGACTGCTCATCCAAGAGCCAAAACTACTGATTTCAGGGTTGGTCTCGGAACAAAAGATATTCGTATAGACGAGTTCTTAGATACCCCGTCAACTTGTCATAACATTTTCTACAAAATAGTATGCCGGGTATTTACCCGTATCTACCCGTTGTATAAAAAACATACAAATTAACAGGTCAAAATTTACATTTTTTGCTGGCAAACGTAAGAAGACCTAAGAAGATGTTTAAATGAGCAATCAGACATCAAATGCGATGTCAATATACGAGCACCCTTATACATGAATAGAGATTAGGTATCTTTGACTGCTAATTTAAGAGCCAAAACTGCTGATTTCGGCGTTGGTCTCGGAACAAAAGATATTCGTTTAGACGAATTCTTCGATCCCCCATCAACTTATCATAACATTTCCCACAAAATAGTATGCCGGGTATTTACCCGTATCTACCCGTTGTATGGAAACATACAAATTAACAGGTCTAAGATCACACTTTTTGCTGGCAAACGTAAGTAGACCTAATAAGATGTTAAAATGAGCAATCAGACATCAAATGCGATGTCAATATACGAGCACCCTCATACATGTATAGAGAGTAGGTATCTTAGACTGCTTATCCAAGAGCCAAAACTACTGATTTCGGGGTTGGTCTCGGAACAAAAGATATTCGTATAGATGAGTTCTTTGATCTCCCATCAACTTGTTATAACATTTCCCACAAAATAGTATGCCGGGTATTTACCCGTATCTACCCGTTGTATGGAAACATACAAATTGACAGGTCTATGTTTACATTTTTTGCTGGAAAATATTTTTAGACCTAACTAGATGTTAAAATGAGCAATCAGACATCAAATGCGATGTCAATATACGAGCACCCTCATACATGTATAGAGAGTAGGTATCTTTGACTGCTCATACAAGAGCCAAAACTACGGAATTCGGGGTTGGTCTCGGAACAAAAGATATTCGTATAGACGAGTTCTTAGATACCCCATCAACTCGTCATAACATTTCCCACAAAATAGTATGCCGGGTATTTACCCGTATCTACCCACCCGTTGTATGGAAATATACAAATCAACAGGTCTAAGTTTACATTTTTTGCTGGCAAACGTAAGTAGACCTAAAAATATGTTTATGTGACCAATCAGACATCAAATGCGATGTCAATATACGAGCACCCTCATACATGTATAGAGATTAGGTATCTTTGACTGCTAATTTAAGAGCCAAAACTACTGATTTCGGGGTTGGTCTCGGAACAAAAGATATTCGTTTAGACGAGTTCTTCGATCCCCCATCAACTTGTCATAACATTTCCCACATAATAGTATGCCGGGTATTTACCCGTATCTACCCTTTGTATGGGAACATACAAATTGACAGGTCTAACTTTATATTTTTTGCTGGCAAATATTTGTAGACCTAACTAGATGTTAAAATGTGCAATCAGACATCAAATGCGATGTCAATATACGAGCACCCTCATACATGTATAGAGATTAGGTATCTTAGACTGCTAATTTAAGAGCCAAAACTGCTGATTTCGGCGTTGGTCTCGGAACAAAAGATATTCGTTTAGACGAATTCTTCGATCTCCCATCAACTTGTCATAACATTTCCCACAAAATAGTATGCCGGGTATTTACCCGTATCTACCCGTTGTATGGAAACATACAAATTAACAGGTCTAAGATCACACTTTTTGCTGGCAAACGTAAGTAGACCTAATAAGATGTTAAAATGAGCAATCAGACATCAAATGCGATGTCAATATACGAGCACCCTCATACACGTATAGAGAGTAGGTATCTTAGACTGCTTATCCAAGAGCCAAAACTACTGATTTCGGGGTTGGTCTCGGAACAAAAGATATTCGTATAGATGAGTTCTTTGATCTCCCATCAACTTGTTATAACATTTCCCACAAAATAGTATGCCGGGTATTTACCCGTATCTACCCGTTGTATGGAAACATACAAATTGACAGGTCTATGTTTACATTTTTTGCTGGCAAACGTAAGTAGACCTAATTATATGTTAAAATAAGTAATCAGATAACAAATAAGATGGCATCTGTATATTTAATATGGAAAGCATCAATAATTTTATCTTTGATATTTTTTCTTTTAGAGATATTCATTGTTTTATACATTATATAACCTTTTTGTACATTTCTACACATAAATAGTGGACTCACACAAATTTTTAAATAAATATTCCAATCTACCCACCCAAACGGGTAGATACGGGTATTTACCCGATGCATATCGGGTAAATACCCAAGCGTGGGTAAATACCCGGGTAGATGCCCATCTCTAGGTAAGACCATAAAGAAAATCCTGAAATTGTCCCTATTCCCACCCCAGACCCTAGTCACCCCGTTTTACGGTAGCAGTTTTTAAAAACATGATATTCTCGATATCAAGAAAGCAGTGCACGAATTAAATAAAGGTAGGTATCTAAGCGCCGAATTTCGTAATTTATACCAAGATATATAATACTATTATTAATTATGTGACCAAGATGACAGGCAACATCCTGATAGGTTTTTTTCCACACCCATTCTAGTGTAGTCAAACAGTCTGACGAATACTACTACTAACTATCACTGACACTAATTATTAAGAATGGGGTCCCTATTTCATCTTAGATTTACGCTATCCTAAGTTAGTTTGCTACACTAATTACATAGGCTAATTACTAATCAGTTGCGTTGCGTGCGATCCACACCAGACACCACACCACAAGTGTTTTGTACTAATCACTAAACACCTCCACTTGCACTATTCAAAGTGGCGCCTCTATTTTTTTATTTTATTTCATTGAACGCATTGGAAAATTCTGGAACGCGCCCATGACAACTGTTTGTTTTTGATTGGTTGAAATTTTTTTCAGACGAAAACGAAAATCATTGGATTTCATTTCGTTTCGGAATAGTTTTTCCGTGAGGAATAGCTATTTAGGATAAAAAGTACCATTGTTTCAGCAATAAATAGATATAAGTTAGAGCAAGGTAAGTGAAATAGTTGTAAAAATTGAGATGTTGATATGTCGGCAGCCCTTTTATTGAGGATATCCTTTTTCCGGCGATCGCTTTGTAGTTCCACTCCCGGTGAATGTGAAATTTTAGTTTTTTAATTAAATTAAGATCGTCGCTCGCCCCGGCCCCGTCTGTTGCAATACCGTGGTTAGTTTCTCATTCGTCGACTAAAGAAGTGACGGCTGAACATACTACTATAAAACGTGTTTTTGTTTTAGATGGCTCTGCTTAGGCGTAGTGTATTTGTAATAAGTGCCTTACTGGTGTTAGTGGGGACAGTTTCCGTGAGGGCCGATGAGGACTCCGAGGATGGCGTTACAGTAGAGGTTAGTAAAGGTTAGGTGACCTACTTTGGAAGACTGAAATCCAATTCATCAGTCACCTGATAATTTTATCACCGGTTTAGGTTTATCAACGGTATAATTGTATGATAACACACTTCTTTATTTACACTATCACACATAGTGATGTGCCGTTACCGGTAACTTACTCCAGACGAGTATTTTCCCAGTAACGTTACCAGTAACATTCTGGAAATCGGTAATTTAGGGTAACATAGGAAAAATATTTTTTTTTCTCAAATTTCATTTGTGAATATCAATGCTCCGATAAGACTTCTACTACTTGTAATTTAAATGCAACCAAAATTTTTATGTTTAATAGTATTTTCCCAATATTCCTAGTAACTTACCGAGTAAGTTTCCAGAAACTTGCTGAGTAATATTTCCATACAGTAACTTTCTGGGAATTTTCTCATTGTTACTATTAAGTTTCGAGAAACTTACTGAGTAACTTCCCATACAGTAACTTTCTGGGTAATTTATCATTGTAACTATAAAGCCGCTTAGTAAATTTCTTGACAAGGATCTGTCTGAGAATGTAAATAGTAAGTTTACAAGTAAAAAAAAAACTTTTTGAAATAAAATTTATTAAATTTGGCGCCACGAGTGCCACGACTAAAAGTGAAAGAGAAAGCTATAGGTAGTATACAAAAAGAAATGCTGTTTTTCAAAATTCAATGATCAATTTTTAATAAGTAATCACACTTGTACAGGCACTTTTACATGTCAATAAGTTTAGTTTACATTGCATATAATGTTATTTACCTATTTATACTTAAATAATTTTAAAGACAAACTACCGATAAAAGCGCTGATAAAAATTCATTTATATAGTATAAGTCGCCTACTCGCCAGAAGAATAGCCATAAAAATAGTCACACAAAACGCAAAGTGTGCGCTGTACGCAAGATACGATACACTATCACGTCTCTAACCCTAATGGAGCAGACAGAGCATTTTGGGTCCTGCGGCTCTAAGCAGACTACAGTAATAAAAAAAATCATCCAAATATTTCACAAATGGATCCCTCAATCGAAAAAAATTATGTTCTCAAACTTACAATAGTTAGAGGTTATATACGAACTATTCAACGGTTAGTCGAAAAAGTGCCACTTCACATGTAATATGTAATGTATGGTAAGCTAATCTAGAAAAAGCTATTTTACCACTTAGTCGGCGCGGCGTGATTAATATAAACCCATGCCAAATTACAGATCTTTAGTACTAATAGTCTCTGAGTAAAACCGCGCACAGATAGACAGACAGACAGACAGAAATGGCGAAATAAGGGTTTCTTGCTTACTACGGAACATCAACAAAGGAATCAGAACAATGATGCTAGCCGCATCACCTATTATCATGGTTCGCATTTTTACTAATTCCCTCGATCGGCTTTTACGATCTGCGCGGTAAGAGAAGCAGCTTGGAAGAGTGCACGTGCGGGTTTTAAATAATATTACATAGAGAAATCAACAAAACTATACCTATTAAACAATATTACCAGCATTTGGGAATATTACCGGTAACAATGGAAACTTACTGGGAATATTTCCAAATAGTAAAATACTGGTAGCGGTAATTTGGTAGCGGCACATCACTAATCACACAGGTACCTTGCTCATGTAGAGAATGTTTATTAAACGTTTTTTTTCAAGCCATTTAATGTCCCATAGATGGGCAAAGGCCTCGCTTTGTCTCCAACCATTTCAATCTATATCTACTTCAATCTTTGTCGTAAGCAGACAATATGGTCCTCTATGAAGATAGACGGCCAAATTGTCTGCTTTTGACAGCAGATTTTGGGATAGCCAAAGGGCTATCTCTGAAGCTCTGAAGGACTGTCTCCTAGAATCCACATGTGAGCCCATCTTTTACCAAACAATATTGAATCAAAACAAAAAATGTTCTACTTTCCAACAAGGGAAATCAAATACTTTTTTCTTAACGTCAAAACAAACATTTTCTATGGGATTTGTAAGAAATACAGGCTAAAGACCTCATCGTTTTTTGTAGTCAAATAGTACACTTTTCTGCAATAATAAATCATGAATTACTTTGAAATTGGATATGAACAATGACAATTGGCATTATTTTGTGGCATTTAGTTTTTTATTAACAGTACTAAATAATTTAATTTAGACCAAGGAGAGTGCCAAATTACAATTGAATCCATTTTATATGATCTTCTTTAGCGGAAGAAAGAGAGACATTGAAAGCACTCCACCAACAAGAGCCCAGCTCTTAATATAAGAAGAAGAAGAACTTGCATTGATAAATAGATTAGCATTGGGGCAATCTTTCATAACTATTGGGCAACGAGTTCAAATTATAATTTTATATCATTTTGCACAGACTGAAGATGAAGAACAGTACAATAGCCCACAAGTGAACCCGACTAAAGTGTACCTCGCGGAACACTTTGATGATGTGAACGCCTTCAAGAAGAAATGGGTCAAATCCGAAGCCAAGAAACAGGGTGTGGACGAAAACATTGCCAAGTACGATGGCAAATGGGAGGTGGGTGTTTGTTCCTCCTTTATACTAACTTATATCAGCCCATTGCTGGACTTAAATATCTTTATTGTTGTATAATTAGTTGCAATACCAATGAAATTACTATAATAATAACTTTATCAACATTGAATTTTTGCAATATGAATTCAGATTTCGTAATTATGCTTATGTTGTAAAATAAAATTTGTTTATACTTCAAAAATTATGCACCTATCTATCTGTGCACACACCAATCTAAAATTATAAATTTCAAGATGTATTGAAAAGCCAAGGAAATCACAAATATCATAACAAGTTGTATAATTTATCAAAAACATTGCAGATCCAAACCCCTACCCGTAAAATCTTCAAAAATGACATGGGGCTAGTGCTGACGACTGAAGCAAAGCACGCAGCCATCTCGACATTGCTCAACAGGCCTTTTGAGTTCACCGACAAGCCTTTGGTGGTCCAGTATGAAGTCACCATGCAGGTAATCAAATCATATCATTTTATTTCAGGTAACAAACTTAATGTTACTGGATCTGAGAAAGGAAACAACCTTCACTCATCTGGCAACAGGATGAAACTTGTTATTAGGTATTAAATAAAAATTATATATGTACCTGAACATATATCAAGCATGCCATAAAAAAATATGTTTGGCAGTTGGTTGAAGGTCAACCTCTCTTCAAATCCTTGTCTTTTGTTCCTAAAGGCACATGATTATTAGTTAGTCAACATCTTACTATTATGATAATAAATATTTGAGTAGAAATATTTTCACATCATTTAATACCATGAATAATAAATTCATGTTGTTGTACTGGTATAAATAGATGTGAATATTTCTATTCACATTAGGCAACATAAGAGACGACGGTGATAGTTGAATCTGGAATTTTTCGTATTCGTATTTTTTTTTTGTATAGCTCATTTTTCGTATCAGACGTTTATCGTACTCGACGTTTATAATTTTAATTTGTCAGTAGTGTAAGTTTTGTCGCGGGTCACATGTCTCTTTCGCACGTAGCGTGTGTGACAGAGTCTGACTAAACTTGTTACGGGTCTCTGCTTAATTCAGTAAAAAAATCCATAAGCAAAAGCACATTATGAAAAAAGAACATGCATATTCATCGCCACCAAATTGAGTGGAAATGGTGTCAATGTTTATAATATGATAATTTTAGTTTACAGAAGAATGTTACAGTATAATTTTGTTCCAAGGATAGAATAACGTAGCTTCTACATTACCTACGTTTTTAATAGCCATAGTACTAAAACTGTACACATATCGATAACTTTAATTGGCTTAACGTTGAGTCACTGCTATAATTCTGAAGTCATATTACATAAAGTTGCGCCAGTACTTTCATCCGCTTAATAACTACCACG
Source organism: Acrobasis consociella (assembly GCA_963555685.1). NCBI lineage: Eukaryota > Metazoa > Arthropoda > Insecta > Lepidoptera > Pyralidae > Acrobasis > Acrobasis consociella. Next base: position 20,031,710 of record OY743110.1, on the reverse strand, counting down.
TAATTAAGTTATGATGATGATTTAGCTAGAGTTAATCTGCTTATGATGTGAAATAAGCATTTTTTTGTGTTGTTGATATTTAATATGAATTGTTGATATCCTATCCTACTAATATTATAAATGCGAAAGTGAGTTTGTATATTTGTTTGTTACCACTTCACGCTTCAACCACTGAACCTATTTATACCCAGGAAAGGACAAAGGATAGTTTTTATCCTGAAATTCCCATGGGGATCGAAGCCCACGTGCACAGCTGGTTATAATATAAATAATAGTTGTACATGAGATCTACATTGTCATAACTTTGATGGCTTATCACTCTCGGGTTCCAGAAGATATTACATTTTTAGGTACAATTTGTATACCATGTACAGCTTCACTGGAACAAGAATGTCTGTATCATTTGTATGATCAATTGCTTAAGTCTCGTTGCATAGTCGAAGATAATAAATAATTTTATTTCATCTACTTTTTAATCACCGACAAAAAGACGGGTGTTTTATGCGTTTGTCGCTAATGTCTGTCTATGTGGCATTGTATTATGTAGCATACTTTTTGATAATCTATCTAATGAGCTGAATTAAAAAAAATATATTATACATATATGACAAGACGACAAATACCACACGCAGCATATCATACACCATACCGCTACCGGTTTATTACGGAGTCTTTAACATTATGAACTTGTTTATAAACAAAGTAACATGCAAAAATATCACAAAGAACAGTCAACTCTACGAAGATAGGTTGGCGCGCGTCCAGAATGGATTTCGGAAGTGCTATATGCGGATTGTAAATACGGTGTGTTTGTAGTGACGTCTTTGACGCTACAGCTTCGTAGGGATTATGGATATTAAATCTAATCCATTTATTGCAGGCATCAAAATGTTAACATTGTAGGCCCATATTCAACATCATCATTTCAGCCGCATAACGTCCACTGCTTGACTTGACATAGGCCTCACCCTTGACCGATCAAGAGCGGCCTACATCCAGCGCTTTCCAGCGACTCATATTAATAAACCTTAGTCTTAACATATATTAATTACTTAACTATCTGCGTCCTGCGGTGTTATCTGCAGAAAAAGTAGCCTATGTGTTAATCCAGTTTGTCAGCTTCCTGCATACCAAATTTTATCAAAATTCACACACACATACACAAACTTTCACCTTTATAATATTTGTGTGATGATGTGACGATGACGACGTGTTTACTTACATTACTAATGTCCAAATCATAAAAATGTCCAAAAATAAAAAAATTACCGAATATAAAAATTGCTAAATGCCCATGCTGGTATGGGAGAAACGAAAAAACTTAGAATGTACCAGCTGCTTCTCTTCCCGCGCAGATCGTAAAAGCCGATCGAGGGAACGGGCAAAAATGCGAATCATTTTAACAGGCGATGCGGCTAGCAACCCGTCACTGTATTGATTTCTTTTCCATCTTCTCGCCCACCATGACGCTAAAAGTGGCTTTTGAGTCTTGCGGCCCTAGGCTCTGCATAGAGCCGCAAGACCCAAAATGCTCTGTCTGCCCCATTAGGGATAAAGACGTAATAGTATGTATGTATGTATGTAAAAATTGCAAAAATGAAAGCGTGTTGTGGATATCGTTCCGCGAAAACTGATAACAACACCCAAGTGCGAACCACGCCCGGTGTTACTTTACTTGCAAAAACACTAGTAAAGCAAACACCAGTCGGGCCACCAAGCTCCTCTCTAAAAAAATTTTATTTCACAGGAAGGACAAAACTGCGGAGGCGCCTACATCAAGCTGCTATCCCGTGGGACCAACACCAAATCCGATTTGCAGAAGTTCCACGACCAAACACCGTACACTATTATGTTCGGACCAGACAAATGCGGCAACGACAATAAACTGCACTTCATCTTCAGACACAAGAACCCCAAAAATGGGACCATTGAGGAGAAACACAGCAAGAAGCCTACGTAAGTATAATCTCTGTTTAATCTATATCTCCTCTTTGTTTCAGTCCTGTCATCAATTCGTTATTGCTTGCTGACCCCATCCGCCAAGTCCGTATCGTCCGAAAATAACGTTCCAACTATTCAATAAGATAATGCATTTAATCGGCATGACAAATGAAAAAATATTTAAGCCCATCAGTGAGATTATTGAAAATATTGTACACGTATTTTTTCTCTTCTCTGAGAAACAGAAAATGACAAAGATACAGCGCATTTCGCATGACGTCACGGCCAGGTAACGATTGTTAGCAGTGACGTCCAAACGCCCCACTTCGGAACTTTGATGCTCCGTATCTTTGTGAGTTTTTACTGTTTTGGTAAAATGAAATATATGGGTCTATTATTTTTAGATTTAAAAGGCGGACTAATTACAGTCATACTTTTCTGACCCTGTCGTCACTATTTTTTCTTTCAGTCAACGCCTAGATGACATCTACAAAGACAAGGAACCACATCTATACACTCTGATCGTGCGCCCAGACAACACTTTCACCATCCTAGTGGACAATAAGGAGGTCAACTCTGGCTCTTTGCTGGAAGACTTCACCCCGCCCGTCAACCCGCCGGAAGAGGTCGACGACCCCAATGATAAGAAGCCGGAAGACTGGGATGAGAGGGAAAAGGTTAGTTTGATTTCTCCACATTCAACTTTCTAGTAGACAAAGGAGGTCAAGTCTGTCTCCATGCGGGAAGACTTCAACCCCGCCCGTCAATCCACCGGAAGGGGTCGACGACCCGAATGATAACAAGCCGGATGAATGGGATGAGAGGGAGAAGGTTAGTTTGGTTTCCCCACATTTAACATTCTAGTTGACAATAAGGAGGTCATCTCTGGCTCTTTGCGGGAAGACTTAACACCACCAACCCCTTTTGAAAACAGGCTTGATAATATGTAGTATGTTTGTTTAGTATTACTCAACTTGCAACATCGAACTGTTTTCATATAATAACATCTTTAACAACAAAAAAACAAACAACTTTGTTTTCTTCCATATTCAAAGTTCTTTACCAAATGAATATGGGACCAACTTGGCACTAAAAGCTTTCAAATAAAGAATCATCAAAATCGGGTCACAAGTAGCGAAAATATCGCGTAAGATTCATATAAAACAAAAACATACTAATCGAATTGACACCTCCTTTTTTGGAGTCTGTAAAAAATTAACCATATGCATTACAGATCGTGGACCCCAATGCCAGCAAGCCCGACGATTGGGATGAAGATGCGCCCGCGCAAATCTTGGATCCCAACGCAGTCAAGCCCGAAGGCTGGCTCGATGATGAACCTGAGATGATTCCAGGTAGGTTTATAGTGATTATTTATTTATTTATTAGCCTACAGCATAGGTATGGCACTTCATAGAAGCGGAGTATCATTACTTGATAAATATTATTGTTAATTCTGAATATTATCATCATAGTTGTTGGCGTCGTCTTGAGTTTGTGATTGAGTATTTGACAACATGTTTTTTTTTTTAGATTGTTCTACTTCTAGCCAATTCTGCATTGTTCTGGAAATTTCAACTGCTAGACTGTTCTGGAACATTTTTCTTGAATATTTTTGCAACACTGTCATTGATTACATAATCTTTAGATTACTTCCAAAGCCCCAAAAAATATATTGTAGACTGTATGAGTTATAAGTAGTTAAAAATATATAAATAAAATCAGTCGAATTACACACCAGACAAAACCAATTTTTATGTGACGCAAAGAAAGAACTAACAATCAAATTTATTTTAAAACTTTAAAAAGGCTGTACATTTGCAAAGAGTTTGCAACATCTATAGAATCCTAATCTAGAACCCTAATATTTTTTAAAATTTAATAGAATTTTTAACATCAGCGCCGCGATTAGAAATGACAGAGTATATATAGGTGCTATACCTGTTATATTATTATTTGACACCAAAAACAAAATACACAAATTAATTTTGATAATTTTTTTGTAAATTCAAGACCCGGAAGCGGTGAAGCCGGCGGACTGGGACGAGGACATGGACGGGTCGTGGGAGGCGCCGCTCGTGGACAACCCCGCCTGCGCCGCCGCGCCCGGCTGCGGCGTCTGGAAGCACCCCACCGTGCCCAACCCCAACTACAAGGTGCGTATTTTTTTTAGAGAGTGCCTCCGCTGCTGGCGCTGTTTGCCGAATTGGCTACCGGCGCTGGTATAACACTAATACTTTTAAAAATCAAATCAAGCGTACCCTCCACTGACCTTTTTCATAGGGAGTAAATTAGTTAATTAGGAACAATTTCTTTTTTTCTGTTATTTCTTTATTATAACTTTTAACGATATAAACCAGTATGAAGGTCAATACATCGAGCTCAACAGTGTTTACATACCTGATATGCTGTGTGTACACGCCTTTGGGTTTCAGTCTAGGACAAGATGTCAATGAAATCTTAGATATAAGTATAAAAGATTGTTACCTGTTGTGTATGCCTTATTAAACAATAAACAACAACAAAGATTCACAACATAGCTTCAGGCTCTCCGCGTTCAAGCGATTATGCATCTTACATCACTTGACATAAAGCTCGTTTTGAAATGACGCGTCGCTTCCGATGCCATGCCATGCCAATCCAGTGTAGCGCGGCCCTTAGAATCCTGAGCAACGCGAGTGATTCACGGCCCTCGATATAAATTCGAATTATTAAAAGAGTTGCATACTATACTTTATAGATTGACTACGAGAAAAAGAAAGATTTAAGCGAAAATAGAAATTTAATGAAGAAAAAGGAAGGTTAAATTAATTAAAATCCACATTAAAATTAGAAAAGTTAAAAATAATTGCTTTTACTAAAAATGTTTTTTTTTTTTAGTTAATTTGCGTTTCTTTTTGTGTACTAATATAGGTTAAGTTTACTAACACTATATGGATTTATAATTATCTGAAATAAAAATATATTATTATTATTATTTGAATTCAAACACCAAAACAGTGATTGCATTTTATTCACTACTTTCAGTGAATACTCCCATGCTGGTCTGGGAGAAATAAAAAAAACTTAGAATGTTCCAGCTGCTTCTCTTCCCACGCAGATCGTAAAAGCCGATCGAGGGAATGGGCAAAAATGCAAATCATGTTAACAGGCGATGCGGCTAGCAACCCATTACTGTATTGATTGCTTTTCCATCTTCTCGCCCACCATGACGCTAAAAGTGGCTTTTGGGTCTTGCGGCCCTGGGCTCTTCATAGAACCGCAAGACCCAAAATGCTCTGTCTGCCCCATTAGGGATAAAGACGTGATAGTATGATAGTATTTCAGTGAATAAAATAAACTTTTTGGAGGGGGAATGGTATAAACTTGTTTCTTGTTCACTCAACAGGGTGTGTGGCGCGCGCCCCTGATCGAGAACCCCAACTACAAGGGCAAGTGGACCCCTAGGCGCATCCCCAACCCTGACTACTTCAAAGATGACAATCCTTTCAAAATGACTCCGATCGTAAGCATCAGTTTTACTTTATTTGTGTTCCTTCACAGCCTACTACAGTCCACTGGACTAAAGACTCCTTCCAAAAAAGGGAAGGTTTGCCCAAAGTCACCATTAGCAATAACGGAACCCTACACTGCGCGTGGCCTGACTCGCATTTGACCGTTTATTCAAATGTAAGATAAAATGTGTAATAAGTTTTATAAAAGAAATCAATTTTTTGTACTTTTATTGTCAAAAGTAGTAGGCTAAAGTACAATAATTAAAACAAATCCAGTTGCTTCGTTTTATTACTGAGTTGGGGGTGCGGGGCCGCCATACAAAAACGTTAGTGTTGTACTACGCGTTTTCGCTATACAAATGGAGTTACTTGGAGCCCCGCACCACGCAGCGGGGCGCGTTGCAGTCGCCTAACCGGTCAAGACCCGCATGGCATTAATAAATGCTACATTCATTGTCTTACTATTGTGTCTGGTATTGGCGGTAAAAGAGCGGTTAAGAATGTTGATTCTAGATGTGTCTATGTATTCTAGAAGTTAAATAAGGTTGATGTTGGTTCTAGCACGCGGTGGGCTTCGAGCTGTGGTCGATGTCGCCGATGCTGCTGTTCGACAACCTCATCATCACGGACGAGCCGGCCGTGGCCGAGCACTGGGCCATGCAGACCTTCGCCGTCAAGAAAGCCAAAATATCCAGGGATTCGGTGAGTCGCAGTATTAAGTGAAACCATACAACTTTAGATTCTATCCCTGGTATTTTTATTAATGTTTTCTAACGATGTGATCCTGACAAGAAGATAATATTCCGATTTGAGGCTTGTAGTCTAAAACCTCACTACGTATCACCAAGGAGGAGGGTAGGAAGACTTGCCTTGAGGGTTGAAAGACCATCACTACAATTTATGGACAACCCCTTACTGAGGGTAAGAAAAAATTAGATACTCTTTAACCGGTCGTTGCGATAAAATTTAATTTTGCGTATAGGGTTTATAATAAGAGTAAGGTAATATCGCCAATTAGTCCTATTTTAGATTATTGATATGATTTCGATACGTAAAAAAAGCTACAAGTTCATTTACCAGGCAAATTGAGAAAACCCCCCACTTTAAATACTTTCATTTCTAAACGCCATCTAGTAATGAGCGAAAAACCTCAAAAGTAGAACGAATATCCATAGCGCCATCTATTATTGGCTAGACAAACTATAGAAACCCCGATTTTCAAGCCTTAACTCCCAATAACTTCTAAACAACTGAACTGATTTTCATCAGACATAGGAAGAATCACCGCAAATAAACTTTTACGTAAAAAAAATGCATCGAAATTGTCGCTACGATCCCACAGACAGACAGACTTAGCGTCAAACTTATAACACTCCTCTTTGTCGGGGGTTATAACACATGTGACCGCGCAGCAAACGGTGTGGGGCCGCATGCTGCGCGCCATGAACTACCGGCCCGGCTACTGGGCCGCGTACGGGCTCTACGTCGCTATCCCCATCGCCATCTACGTCGCCTACCTCGTCAAACGGGCTAGAGAGGTTTTTAGAATTTTATGAGTTTGTTCGTAGGAATATGCTACGCTAACATAATACAAACTGGCCAGAGGAGGTTAAAGAAAAGCTAGAAATTAAATGAGTTTATGGATATTCTATGCTAATATATACAATATAGAAAGACATACCCGTAATAAATCAAACCACTGGCTATAGTATAATGAAATTAAAATAAGAGTCATAAAACCATAAAAAACGACATTCCTTTACAAATTGCCTGGGCGGCAATCTAGTATAGCCCGTGGTTTGATTTATTACGGGTATATCCCTTTAACGTTGTATATTATCAAGCTGATTATTTAAAATAAAGCGTCTTTGTGTTGACTCTGGCCCCACATACGCTGTAGCAACAAGTCTTCATTAAAGAAAAATATACCACAAATAAAATAATATTGTCATTTTTTATGTACAAATTTAAATGAAGCCTCTGGTTTCTGAGTTAGCTCGCTTGATAAATACAATTTGTGTCGTTTTGTAAAAATACACTAGATTGCATACCTCTCATAGTTCATAGCCCGGTTACTGGGCCTCATCGCTGTCTTTTATATGAAAGCTAGAAACACGAGTTGATTATGCTGTACATAGGGATATGCTACGCTAACATTATACTTATGGAGTTTTGTATACCGGCTCGAAGGACCAATTTATGTTGGGATCCAAAAGGAAAGTCATAAATGAAAGTGTGGACTGTAACTTAAGGGCTGGTTTAATAAGTTGAAATAAAATTTAAACCGCTCTTACCGATGCATGGTAAGAGTGTTGATGAAGCTCATGGCTAGGCAACGATTAGAGATAGATAAAAAAGTGAAAGCCAAAGTTGTAGAGAATTTTATGTACGACTTACCGTTTTCGAGATGTAAGCAAAAGAACAAAAAACGGGACCTTGTTTGTGCCCTCCCCTCACGGACTCTGAAGGGTAAGGACTTTTAGCAGGCCTGTCTCGCTCCGCGGTAGGTATTAGTAACGCAAGTACAAAAAAAGCGTGGCTAATCAGTGCGTGAGAAGAGTTAAGCGTTACGCGATAGAAAGAGATGGAACGTCTAGGTGAATATAACTTTAGGTTATTAGCGATGTGCGTCTTGAATTGAACTTAATTGTATCGTAGCGCTAGCGAGAGTCGCTATTCCTTTAATTGATTTTTCGGAGTGAATCTTCTGTACTTGTACTTTGATGTATACTATGATGTATTCTGTGCTTTTAGTATGTTTATCTCCTAACTAGTCCAAACAAAGTTCCTGAGTCAAACATTCTGCTGTCAACTTTTCCATCCACAATTATTCGTTGACTGTATGTAGTGACGTAGTGTAGCGTGTGAGTAGTGCTCAGTAGCGGCTAACTCCCCAGGACTCGGTGGTGGAGCGCGCTCTGAAGTTCGCGGGCGAGAACCCCTGGATCTACGCCGTGGTCATCGTCGGCAGCTTCATCGTAGTTGGCACCGTCGCCTACGTCTGCTGCGGACCCAAGTCGGTGAGTGAAAGGAGATCCTACCTCGAAAATTATAGGTTAATGAGGCGTTTTCCAGTGAAAAAAAAATGAGGTTAAAAACATTGTCAAAAGATGGCGCTTAAGAGTTTGAAATCGTTCCGTCAAAAATGAAAGAGGCCGTTTGGTTCAATACTTGTAGTAAATTTGTAATTAATTAACCAATCTTGTATTTTGCTATTATTTAAGTAAAATAAATACATATTTACAAATAATAATATATTTTTAACTGAATTTAATAAAATAAAAATATTAAATATTCCAAAACTTATTGATTATATTCTCTTTGATTCCAAAGACAAACTCTCACTATAAACATTTTATATGAATTAGACATTGACAGATCTATTTATGTGATTGCTGGCGGCATCTATGTCACGTGAAGGAACTATTTTTTTTCTTAAAGAAAACGCCTCATTGTGGTTGCTTTTTCAGTATTGATATGATATCAGTTTGTCAAATTTCAGTAACGAATTATGTATTTTAAACGACTTCAAGAAAATGAGGTTATTTGTATTTTTTTATGTATATTCCCTGATTACTCGAAGGTACCTGGAAATTTAGAAAATTTGGAAAAAAAATTTTTTTAATGATTTTACTTGCAAGGTGGTATACAATTTTTTATCCAAACCAAATAGGTTTTTATTTTAAAAAAAAAATCTTGTCTTGAGTTCATTAGCCACAATCTTGAATTTCAGTATAATAAGTCAGCAGTAGAGAGGGCGAGAGAAAAAAAAATTTAGTGGCACGACGTTTTTTCCTTAATTTATACGCCGCCATTTTGAGTTTCAATAAATGAAAGAGACAGAGATATCTCTTTGCTTGGTACAAATTGTTAGACTTGTAGCGATGTTGCAATAAGGACCATCCTTCATATTCTTGCCCACCTCCTTTCTATCATTTCATTATCTTCAAATTTCATTTCTAAATTCAATTTTTAAATTCGTGATTCATTTCTTCCTCGTCATTCTGACTCATTCCTCTTTCACTTCTGACATTTCAGCACTTGCAATTTCAGTTCTATTGTATAGTAAATAAATGTATTCTCTTCTATTAGTCTCTTTCTCTAGGACCTCTAGAACTGACTCCCTTTACTGAGCTGAGACAGGTGGAGTTTCCACAGACTTCTAATGAAGTAAGACTCAAGTTAGATTAATACAGATTACTTATTTTATTTTTATAATCCTAACTGAAATTTCCATGAACAGGATTCAGACGCGGACCTAAAGAAGACTGATGGCATAGCGGAGGACGACCCGCACCAGTCGGAGGGCGAGGGCGAGGGCGAGGGGGAGGGCGAGGCCGAGGTCGAGCGGCCGCGCAAGCAGGACCTCGAGGGGCCCACCGAGCTGGAGCCCGAGCCGGACTCCACTGAAGACGTGAGTACTCATTGACTTTTTAGTTCTTCCAAGGGGTGGTAACAGGCTCAGAAAAGTTATCATTCTGAATTTTCCGTCGTTTAGGTTTTCCAAAAATAATAGACCCATATTTTTCAAACTTAGCTGTAAGTAAATGAATGATCTGACGTCAACATATACCTTTTAAGAAATCGAAAGAAACAGAAATAAAGTGGCAATTATCAAGTGATACATACAATGTCCTTTTTAATTAAGTACAAATATTTTAAGGGGTGATTCAGTCCATCATTCCTAACAACTATTCCCAATAAAAGTATATCGTAATATGAAAAAAAAAATATCATTTTCCATAGTACTAATATCACGTGACTAGTTCGGTTCGTATGAGAAGCTGAAAATTTTTTTTCGTATTTCGATATACATTTATTGGGAAAAGTTGTTCAAAATGATGGACTGAACCATCCCTTAAAATATTTGTACTTAATTAAAAAGGACATTGTATATCCAAAGATAAATATATGTTTTTTTTTACTTTAGACTATGATTTTCAGTTTATTATTTTACGGAGTTTATGAGTAGCGGAGTGGGGGGCTTGTGACGTCACCACTATGTATGTGAAAATCGTTGTTAGCCATGACGTCATGAGAAATTTAAGTGCTCTGTATCTTCTTATTTTTTTTTGTTTCTTAGAGAAAAGATAATCTCGGCAAGATAAGTTTTGTCAGTCACCATGCCTCGAATACTCGAACACATTATAATTCATGGAATCCTCAAATCTGATTGAAGGAATTGTTGTCTTAAGACTGCAAAACTATTTTTATTTTTAAACTAGCTGTTACCCGCATCTAAAGTAGCGATGTAAGCTTCCTGCACACCAAATTTTATCAAAAGTCCAGCCGTTTGCGTATGAAGAAGTGACAAACAACACACACTCACAAACTTTTGCCTTTATAATATTATTGTGATATGTTTGTTGCAGACGACACCTTTAGTGGACACGGAAGGCGCGGGCGACGGGCAGAGGAAACGGAAGCCGCGTAAGGAGTAAAATAATTAGTTCAATGAATACGACGAAAGGTAGACTTTGTAGACTATTCTGTTTCGCTTACTGAGCGGCCGCCGGTCGGAACTTGCCTGCATTTTATGTTGTTTTAGTATTGTACTTCTAAAATTATAGTATTAAAGGTTTTCACAAATATAGGCCATAAGATGGCAGCACTGTAACGTCAGGTCCAATCGACTGTTGTGATTGGACCATCAGTTGACAGGTCCTTTTGCTCCGTCAAATGTATTCAATCATCATCATCAGGTCTTTTTGTCTCCACTGCAAGAGCACGACCCTCTCTTTACTACCAGAGCCATACTTGGCCAGAGCAGCCAGAGGACTTGGCCTATACTCTCCTCGCTGGCCAGACAAGTTGGAGAGGTCTCATTGATGTCTATAAGCTTTATTTAGCTTGTATTTCCTAAGTCTTTTAAAACATCCACGGATGGATTTGGAGTGGTCCCATTCTACTCTGCCGGAAACCACACGACAAAGAATGTATCTAATAATAGCAGAATATTTAAGAATATTATTGAAACTGACTTCACTGTGCTGCCAGCTGTTGTCTTTACAAAGACATTACACTATTACATATTGTTATTAATAAATAATATATTTTCCGAAAGTAACTAATACATTGTTAAATCTTTATTTATTCTTTCTTTAGTTGTCTACTGCCGTCCATTTTGATTGTTTATGTACTATCTTTACTCGTATTATGTTACACCTAAATGAAAATGCAAGAATGGTTCCGAGCAACGGTCGAAAAAACTCGCAATATTCTTGTCCTATTATTTCTGTTGCAAAAAATTTGGACCACATAACGATTTAGCTCCCTAAAACTTTTCTACTAGCGACTGAATAGATGTGAATGTTTTTTGTAAAAACGCTTTGTGTATAACGCAAGATGATTTCTTGTGGTCGCGGGACGAATTTAAATTATGGACGCCTTCGTTCATTTATTTACTCCTAAGGCGTAAGCTGCAGGGACATGCCATCACGCGACTTATTCTGCCTAGAGTTTGTGATAGGGCTTACTTTACTATGCTGTTATCCTTTTCTGTCGCTTAGAACCGTCATTAGCAAGAGCGAGAGAAAGCGACGGAAAGCTGAGCACCGTTCGCTCTCTTTTGCTCTAGCTAATGACGGTTCTGTACCTTAACACAGTGTTTGTAAAGTAACTTAAACCGTCGAAACGGAATTTAGGGGAGTGGGAATCGGGGGGTTTAGACGGTGGTTCACTTTGCCCCGTACAATTGTTACTCCCAGTTTCCGGCATCAAACTTAAGCAAAACATTGAAATTTGAACTTTATATTGTGTTTATTACGGTGCAATATCACATTGTAAAAGTTAAATGTGAGGAGTGTTGGAGTCGAATTGGTGATCCTTTCGCCCAAGGGTATTAGCTCTGAGTTTTAGAACTTTTGTACTATGCATAATTTAGTGTTCAATATTTTAATTTGCTAAGTCTTGCTGAATAAACATAATAAATTACAAATCACTTTTGAAATAAAATGTTATTTTGTTGACTAACTCAAGGTTAGATTACGCTGATTTTAAATACAGTTCTCTTCATTATACTAAACCAATTGTAAAAATATAGTTTTACTTTTGTTGTATATTTTCTTAAATACTTTTACATCTTTCGCTATATTCTCCTAGCTTGTGTTCTCTACCAAAGAAACCAATTTTTATGTTGTCAGCACGTGAACAAATGTGGACTTTGTTTTTTTATTTTGTTAAGCGTACCAGGTTAGTCGCCAACTGGCTGTAAGATATGTTTTTTTTAATTCGAGGAATTTTTGTTTGTGAGGGCTGGTATTTTTAATGAGTATGGAAGTAAGGGATGAGCGAGCACTTTTAGTGTGATATACGGGTCAAATATGTCGCGAAACAGATTATATACGTTATATTAGTTGATACAGCTGGCCATATTTGACTATATGACTATCATTTTCCGATTTACATTTGCCGTCTCTTCAACACAGAAAAATCTGGTTGCTCTTGAGGTTGTCTATACGGTGTCACAAAAGACTTTTATTATCGTCGCAGCTTCAGATTATATAAACGTTTAAAACAATCTGTGGACACCTCAAGGGAATAAAAACGACATGCAACTTCGATGGTGATTCCAATTATATTTTGATTGTATACCAAAATTACCGGCGAGGTTACAGTATAATAGAGAACTCATAAAATTAATTCTTATTGCCTGGAAATAAAATTCGCTGTTCTGGTGAATCATATACCATGTATCACATATGATTCAAATCCCATTGATTACATGTAATTCATGTCTCATGAATCATATTTGATTCCCTGTAGTAAAAATTTGCTATCAACCTTGCATAATGTTTCTCAAGCTTTAGCGATGTTAGAACTACACTGAATTCTTCAATATATTTTTATTAATGATTGTAATATACATACTTAGATAAATGTTTATAATAACTTGAAATATTTTCTATGTCTTAAATAATAGAAGTATTTGTACGAGCTTCAAGGAATATAAGCAATAGGAAGTAACCAAAAAATACTAGCCCGTGACGTTCGTGTATTATAATATTATAAATAACTGTATTAATATATAACATAGTATATGATATATAATGGGTCATGCTTACCATTGTACTTAAAATAAATATTAACCCTCATATTCTTAAAAATTAACAAAAGTTTGATAAACCGATTTTAGTTAAAATAGGTTTTGTCTCGTTCTTTTACGTTAAAACGACGGAAAGGGACAAAACATGTTTTAACTAAAATTGGCTTAGCAATAGGTTGTTAGTTTTTATTAATATAAGGGTAAATATAAATATACTAGTAGAAGCGAATTCTACATTATATATATATGTCATATTTATATAATAGATTTTGACTTGTCAAATGATTCGGGCCCAAAGGTTTAGATATAAAGTGCAATGCCGTGTCAACTATAAATTGACTATTATGTCTATTTTATCTCATCTGTCAGAAATCATGCGTGGGAAAGAGATGGGTGACGATTTCACACCATCTCTTTTGCACACATTGTACGTACATTTGCATTATGCCTATTTTTTTTCTATATAAGGTCTTCGAAATATACTTAAACTAATCTACAGTACTTTCAGTCCATGATACATGGAAGAGTATTTTTGGTATATTTTGTTTGACATATTCTATTATTATGTAAAAATCGCATTTTAAATTTGCATTTACAAAGACAGTATAGAGTAAGCATGATCGCATTGCCTACCGTCAGGTAGCTGGTATATACTTGTTTTATGTCTCAATGCATTTTGTTTTCGTCCGTATGCGTGTGTGTGAATAGGTACAAGTTAATGGACTGTAATTTACATTAATAAACAAAAGTATTTATATTGCGGTGTTTTATTTATTTGTTTGTCTAGTGCGTATGTATTAGCCATAGATCCTGAATATTTTTACTTGTATATCTTCTTAAATGGCCTTTTTTAAATGGTCCTGGGTTTTGGATGTTTATTATATAGATAATCATTGTTGAGTTGGTATCCCATAACAAAAGTCTCGAACTTCCTTTGGGGCTAGCTCAATCAGTGTAATTTTCCCCTAAATATTATTTATTATCTATGGTAATAGCCGTGATTGATTTGGAACTGTACAACTTTATATTTGCACTAGAGGCAGCGCGCGGCTTCGCCCGCGTTAACTACTCGAGTGAAGTCGCGGGCGTGATGCAATATAGCCTATAGCCTTCCTCGATAAAGGACCTATCTAATACCGAAAGAATTTTTCAAATCGGACCAGTGGTTCCTGAGATTAGCGCGTTCAAACAAACAAACAAACTCTTCAGCTTTATATATAAGTATGGATATGACCAATGCCCTTTAGTTCCAGGTCATTGGTTCAAGTAGTTCGGTTGTTGACCTTTGCCTTTGATGTGACATTGAAAAGGAGCAGACATCTTAGGGTTGGAACACATTTGGCCGCAAAATACAAACTTAATTCCGAGAAATCGACGATTCCGGGGCGTTCCGTTCGTCTCTCTCGGTAATTAAATGACGGTTCTGACCGTCATAAAAAGATAGCAGCACAGGAAAGTGCTGTTTCGTACGGCTAGATGTGTCCTAATCCTTGGAAGTGACATCAGAGGGATTATGGGTCAAACGTTTCTTAACCCTTAAATGCATGTATTTTCCGATTTTCATAAAACTTACATTATGGGTTAATAATGGTCCAAATAACACGGGAAAAATAATAAAAAAAAATTGCCTTGTTTTACGACAAAATTTTACAAAAATCCTGAATTTTCGAAAAAAAGCCCCCCCTTTTATAAAATAAAATATTTTTTTAATTTTGTTATTATTATTTATGAATTATAAAAATATGTTTAATTTCCTAATTTACGCAATTTATTTTGTCAGTTTGACCATTTTAAGTATACAAAATATTTTTTTAACATAAATATGGATTTTGGATCTATAAGTCGTTGTCATCAGAAAGTTGACTTGGCATAGACAACAAAAGAAAAAAAAAAGCATTAAACAGTTTATGTTTTGATTATATACCAAAAAGGAGATTACAATTGACCATAAAACATTTAAAAAATATTAAATGTAATAAAAATAATAATTTAAATAATTTCAGCATGATGTAGATCTACATCACTATGCATTTAAGGGTGAACGACCCAAAAGGATAATAATTTAACATATAAAGGCGGCTAATCGACACTTATTAAAAGGCATGCTCAGCATCAAGTATGAGAGTACCAGGTACATCATGCAATGCAAGCCATATAAATGGGGCATGTGCTTAACAGCACTCCTAAATAGTGTGTGTGAATACAATGTTGTAATCAATCTCTGTTTACATTGTAAATAATATGATATGAATTTATTTATGTCGCGTTGAGTGAAGTTCAATATGCCCAGATACTCGTAAAGTTTTATCGGTAACCTAATAAAGGGTGTTTTAGAAGTATGTAAATAAAACATTTAAAAGTAGTATTGATGGCCACGGTGTTAGCTTTACTGTAAAGATAATTTTATGCCATTAGAGCTAAAGGCCCAACGCAGACGACAGACTATCCGTGACGCACTTTTTAGTCTGTGATAGTCTGTGATAATAGGACTTTGCGCGTCGTGTGCGTTACTGCATGTGATTCCATGGGTTCTATTTTCACAGAATAAAAAGTGCGGCGCGGTCTAGTCTGTCATCTGCGTTGGGCCTAAAATGATTTTAGCACATAGACGCGGGCATTTGGGGCCGTATATCACCAATAACGCGGGAAATGTTTTATAAAAAAAACAGACGTTACATAATAAGGATATTTTGTTTAATATTTTAATTATAAAAATTATGGATAAGTATTGAAAAACTACTAGAGGCATGGTTGTGACCTTTTCACCTAGATAGGTACCCGAGATCACCCACAAACAAAGATAGATTTCACCGAGATTGTAGTACATAATCCTTCCTCCACCGACTGACACATAGGTAGAAAATCTATGTAAGGGACGATAACACTTATGACTTACCATCCGGCGCGTCTGTCAGGTATGTATGACCTCTGTCTAATAATAATAAATCTATCAACTGTAATATTGTCAGTGACCTCGCGTGTACTTTGCTTCAATTGATTGGTGTCCCCCTCTGTTTAACCTCGCAGAGGTCTTACGAATAACTATATGTAAGTAGGTAGCTATAAAGGTTTTGCAAGTTATTATCAATTCTTCGGAAACGACGACCTCCGTGGCGTAGTGGTCACCATGCTAGTCCGCCACCAAGAGGTTTCGGATTCGATCCCCGGTCAGGGCAAGGTGGAAAATGGCCTTTTTCAATTGTGCTGGGTCTTGATGGATGTTTATCTATTTATGTATTTATTTTAAAATATATTATTGTTGAGTATCCCATAATACAAGTCTCGAACTTACTTTGGGGCTAGCTCAATTAGTGTAATTTGTCCTTATGTATTTATTTATTTCCTTAAAAATTACCGATTTTCCCCCCGAAGGGTTAAAAACGGAGATTTACTGATACTATAATTTGATGGTACGATTTTTTTACTAACCCATTACTTCAGAGTTACATCCATTTAAATAATGTATAAAAAAATAAATTCATTCGCTATCGCGCGCGCTATCTTGCTTTCGCTTACTTCTACAGCAACTGTTACATTGCAGTTTTCCAACAAATAACAGAAAAAAATTGGTGTAAGATCAAGGAAATGAAAAAGATTACCGAAAGAAGAAAGGATGGAGGCTTCTCCACGGCGTGTTTCCCGCAGTCTAAGTGTTAACTCCACCAACAAGAACAAGCTCTAAGTCACATTAAAAAATACAACAATTACAATACTTAGTTACGGATATAAGCTTTAGTACCTGGGCGACCGAGCTTTGCTCGGTTACTTCTCAAACATTAACTAATTTTTTTTAAATTTGTCTAACAACAATGCAAAATAAAAAAAAAATATATAAAATTAAACATAAAAAAAAACAAAAGTAAGTCACCGAGTGGGATTCGAACCCGTAACACTCTTTCTAGCGGTCGCTATCCTTAACCACTGAGCTAAATCAAGGCGGTCGCGGTGCGACGAAATTAGCGACCATATTCTGCGTGGAAAGAAAAAAGCATGAAAACTCGAAAACACGCGTTTTCCCAAACATAAAACTAATCTAGATCGATTGTTTACCCCCGAAAACCCCCATATACAAATTTTCAGCGAAATCGTTAGAGCCGTTTTCGAGATCACAGAAATTTATAAATAAATATATATATATACATACATACATACAAGAATTGCTCGTTTAAAGGTATAAGATATAAAAGAGGTAAAAAGAGGTATAACCGAGCATCGTTGGAAAGTATCTCCACCAACAAGCTCTAAAAGAAAATACAACAATTAAGTATAACACTTAGTTACGGATATGTGCTAACATATACAAAAGAGGTATAACCGACCGTTGGAAAGCTGACCCGGCGGGATGATAATCTCGCACTTTACTTGCGCGCGCGCAGAGATGTGGTTTCCTTTATTGTTGTTGTTGTTTTTTGTGGCTAATGGATCGACGCGACCGCATATTGTCTTCATACTAGTTGATGACTTGGTGAGTGTCTTTTAAAATTATATTTTGTAGATATTCATTAACTTAAATATAATTCATTGACTTACTGATGACTAGAAAAGTATTCGGCTCATTAGATAGATTATTTAAAAGTATGGTTTACTTTTTTCTTTTTAGCAAATAATGACGAAAAGACAGCGCATTTAAATTTTGCGTGACGTCACGATCAGGTACAGTTTCAACAGAAAGTGACGTCATCACGCCCATTCCGAAACTACGATGCCCTGTATCTTTGTGAATTCTTACTCTTAATACTTTGCTGAACGAACGAATATAAATCCATTATTTTTAGATAATCTATATTTTTATCCAGTTAACATCCCTATTTAACTTTTTTTTTAAAGTTTGATATTTTTTGATGATTCTAATTTGCTAATAATAACTGCTAATATTTCGACAGTACATATACCTTTTTTTATCTATGCCTTATTTTGGAGCAGAATATAAAAATAAATAATTTTGAAACTAATGAACTAATAAATCCTACTAATTGTACCATGTATATCTTTCAATTTAGTGTCGTAGTAATTTTTGGCAATAAAGGAACTTCTGTTATATATCTGTATAATACCTACCTCATCATCATCCTCATCATTTCAGCCGCATAACGTCCACTGCTGGGCATGCCTCACCCAAAGACCTATTTTTAAGATTACCACGGAACTAATATTCAAACAGACAACATTTTAGGCCTACGAGTTGGTTGACAAGGAAAACACGAATGTAATGGTGACATAACTCACATACCTACTATAAATACTAACTGGATTAACTTGTTGTCCAACTTCACAGCTTGTAGCTGGTCATATGATAATAATGCTGATACGGTCATAATTCATTCTCCTCACGGAGTGTTGAACTCATATCTGACTCACGATATACCTAGCTTTTAGCACCTTATTGTCACTTACATGTATAAAGGAAGGTTTTTTTCCCGCTTGTATTATTATACAAGTTTATTTGCTAGGCAAATTAAAAAACCCCGACTTTCGAGCTTTGACGGCTGAACCGATTTTCATCAAATACAGCTACATCGCAAGGAAACTTGCTTTCACGTAAAAAGAAGCGCATCGAAATCGGTCTATCCGTTCGAGGGCGAGGCCACACACAGACAGATATTAAAACTATGACACTAATCTTTTTTGTTGGGGGTTAAGAAAAGTTAAAAGGGGTTCTTCTTTAGTACGCTGCGCAATTTAAATAAGCGGCCAAGTGCGAGTTGGACTTGCCCATGAAGGGTTCCGTAGTAGCTAATAACATAATATAAAAGTCTTGTAGTATGTTTTTTTTTAATTTTTATATTTGAGTTAATTGAATGAAAGGTAAATTGCAATTTATGACATATTAAAAAAAAACTACTTACTAGATCTTATTCAAACCAATTTTCGCTGGTAGTTTTCATGGTAATGAACATCATATATTTTTTTTAATTTTATCATTCTCTTATTTTAGAAGTTACGGGGGGGGGGGGGGGGACACTTTTTTCCACTTTGGAAGTGTCTCTCGCGCAAAGTATTCGGTTTAGAATAAAATGATATTAGAAACCTCAATATCATTTTTGAAGACCTATCCATAGATACCCCACACGTATGGGTTTGATGAAAAATATTTTTTTGAGTTTCAGTTCTAAGTCACAGAATTAATAATAGTATTACATACAGAACGGAAACTCGCACCGTCCCCCGCAATCTGGTGACCCCGCAACCCCTCCCCCGTTATTGTGAGGTGTAAGTGGCAGTAAAACAGGGTTATTGGTAGTTGCACGTTGACATTACGCGAGTCACTTAGGATTATACAATTATAATGGTGAGAAACTGCGCACATTATCATTGTTTATCCACGGAAAACAATAAATAACGAAAATTTTATAGATTTCCGAGTGATAAAAACAGGTAAGCTAAGCAACAAATTTTGTGGTGGCGACCCTGATTGTTTAACTCACACATTTGACGTGTGCACGGACGGATTATTTCGTTTGTAGTAGTACTAGGTATATATGCTGCTCCGTTTGTATGAAGTGCCATACCTGTGTCTAAGTATAGGGAACCCCCAAAAATTATTGTTTTTTTTTCTATTTTTGTGTCTAAACCTTAATGCGGTTCACATAATACATCTACTTACCAAGTTTCAATAGTATAGGTCTTATAGTTTCGGAAAAAAGTGGCTGTGACATGCGGACGGACAGACAGACAGACATGACGAATCTATAAGGGTTCCGTTTTTGCCATTTGGCTACGGAACCCTAAAAAATACTTATATAGCGAAATTTGAAAATACATGTTTATTGCCAGGCACTTTAAATAAAACCCCTGAATTTCAAGCGTTCACCCCCAATAACTTGAAAAGCTGAACCGATTCGCACTAAATATAGCTACGAACCAACTGAAAGCTGAGAAAAAGCAAGAAAACATTGCTTTCACTTAAAAAACATCTAAATCCATCCGTTCGAGAGCTACGATGCCACAGTCAGACAGACTTTGACGTCAAACCTATAACAGCCGGGGGTTTAAAAGAGTCAAAGTTACGCGCATTTAGTCTATCTCTGTCTGGCATGTTAATGTTGTAAGTACATTCAATCCACAGGGCTGGAACGACGTAGGTTTCCACGGCTCCAACCAGATCCCCACTCCGAATATCGATGCCCTGGCATACGCAGGGCTGCCCCTTCAGAATTACTACGTGTCCCCGATATGTACGCCGTCCAGGGCCGCTTTGATGACCGGCAAATACCCGATACATATAGGTTTGTTATCATTTATTTGGCTACCTACCTACTATTATTCATTAGTAGCCGAAGCTCGCGACAACTTTTTGACTCCGGAAAATGCTCAGCAGGCTGAACAACTTTTACTAAGGCGTCATTTTTATATTTCTTATAGTTTAGCTGGACCATTATGGTTCTGCATTAGGTGTTCCATTTTCCAAAATCAATTATACCCTATACGTTGTCCTAGCTTAACAGCTATACAACAAAATAAGTTTCATTCGAATCCGTCCAGTATTTCCGGAGATTAGCGTGTACAGACAGATTTTTTTTTTAATACTTACTCTATTCCTATGTCTAATCGCCCCCAACATTTTTTATGGAAACATATATAACGTACATCCACACTTTTTTTACTTTAAGTATAGATTTAGTTCGATAGGTACTTCAGTACTGCGTCTTGAATACCTAAAACCCCTATAAAAATGTATTTCAGGTATGCAGCACGGCGTTCTGTACGGGGCAGAGCCTCGTGGTCTGCCGCTGTCCGAGAAGATTCTGCCACAGTACCTCAAAGACTTGGGCTACAAGACCCACCTGATCGGGAAGTGGCACCTCGGAAGCTATAAGAAGGAGTACCTGCCTAGGAGTAGAGGGTGATTATTACTTATTTCTGAACTGATGGCTAAACCTGCGAATTCTGCCGCAGTACTTGATGGACAACTCGGTGGCCCGACGGAAGTGCGCATTGCTAGCGCTTTCGCAAGTTAAGCGACACCGGGCGTGGTCCGCACTAGGATGGGTAAACACAAGTGGCATAAAATTTTTTCGAGCTCCTCCGTGCTTTGGATGAAACGTATAAGCCTTTGGTCTCGGCTATCATCATTGTACGGCAGTCGTCAAGCTATGACGATGCATTTAGGCAGCCTGAAAAATCTGACACCAGTGTTGGTCACTTACAAACACGAAAAACAAAACTTGATGCTAGCTCCACAGGTTTGGCAAACTTCGGATCGGGCGTTTGGTTGTGTAGGGTTGCCGCCGATCCCACCGCTGTCGGTTTTCGCCGTCAACGCACCTCTTGCCCGTTCTCGCTTTGTTGAGGGTGTTGGGCGAGCGACTGCAGGCGCCTGTAGCCGTCTGCGGCCGCTGCTTGCGTTTGCGTTGGTACTGGCGTTTGCGGCAAACGTCTAGACGTAGCATTACAAAATATGACCCACCTGATTGGGCAGTGGCAGTCTTGCAGCTATAAGAGAGATAACCTGCCGGGTATGAGCCGAACGCTCTAACCACTACACCACGGAGGCAGTTGCCAAGACCGGCGATGGGTGATGAATATCAATCGTCATCACTCGAGTTTTTTTTCACATAGGTATTAACTTATTCATGGACACTAAGCCAGACACAATAGAAAAAACAATTGATGACTTCTATAGAAGTCCTACTGTCCATTAACGTGTTAAACCTGACTCGGGTAAAAAGGCCAAGCGAATCAGCCCTTGATCTACAATCAAGAGGCAAGGCAAAACTGGAAAAAAAAAATTACCGGCGAATGCATCAGATTGTGCAAGACGGGAGGGTCAAGGCAGTTTCCTCGAAACTGCCTACCGTAATTGGGTACTTTCTGGGTCAAAATGAAATTATTTGGTACTGTTAAGAAACATTTTTATAATTTTTTGATGACATGTCCGCGTTTCAGTGTCAAGCAACGTTGAGCGTTACGCAATGAAGGTAAAGTATAATTTGCTTTGACATAGAAATAGGACGACACTGTCCGATAACTATCGTGTTATTTTTATTATTTACCCCCGACAAAAAAAGAGGGGGTATTATAAGTTTGAGGCTAATGTTTGCGGTCTGTCTCTCTGTCTGTGGCATCGTAGCGCTCGCCCTGACCGGGAATCGAACCCGGGACCTCTGGGTGGCGGACTAGCATGGTGACCACTACGCCACGGAGGTCGTCGTAATCTGGAAAATAATAGATGGCGCTTCGGATTAGAACATTATGTAGTACCGCCATTTATCACTAGATAGTGTCGTCGGGGTTTTTTAATTTGCCTAGCAAATAAACTTGTGGAGTAATCGATTAAAATCTAAGAAAATGGAGTCTTAAAGCTTATGATTCTAAGAACACGTGTCCCATTGATACCGTGCTCTACTCAGAATGGAAGTTCTGCGGCGAAAGATTTTCGTAGTCGTGTCACAGATATGGCACTTAATAAAAGCGGAGATTCGGTTATGCCTACTACCTACATACATACATACTATCACGTCTTTATCCCTAATGGGGCAAACAGAGCATTTTGGGTATTGCGGTTCTATGCAGAGCCCAGGGCCGCAAGACTCAAAAGCCACTTTTAGCGTCATGGTGGGCGAGAAGATGGAAAAGCAATCAATACAGTGATGGGTTGCTAGCCGCATCGCCTGTTAACATGATTTGCATTTTTGCCCATTCCCTCGATCGGCTTTTACGATCTGCGTGGGAAGAGAAGCAGCTGGTACATTCTAAGTTTTTTTTTTATTTCTCCCAGACCAGCATGGGGGCCTACTACCTACTACTACAAAAAAGCTATACATCCGTGCACACGTCAATGTGTGTGTGTTCCGCCAACACACTCGAGAAGACGAGAACCGGGGAGAGGTGCGGGGACGGGGAACGAGGACGCATTTTGTTCGGGACCCTAGGAGCTTCTGTTTTGTGTGTATTTATATTAATTTCTGTGGTCGTAGTACAAAAAAATATCATTTTTTTCAGGTTCGACACGCACACTGGCTACATCACTGGGAAGATAGACATGTACGATCACACCAACGTCGAGAAAGGATCCTGGGGGTTCGATTTCAAAAGAAGTATGAATAAGTACTTATACAATATCTTTGTAGTTCCGTTTATGTAAACTTTCCATATAGCGTTTCTGGAATTCAAATCTGAGATAATGGTATAAGTGCTTATCTTTTAAATGGATACTTTCCTACTTACTTTATTTAATTTTTTCCGTCACTTACAATGAATATTCCGATTACAGATTCTGATGCGTTGGTATCTGATGATTTATTTGGTAAATACGCGACCGATGTCTTCACAGACGAAGCAGTAAAGGTGAGTAAGGAAAGAAAGGGTTATGTTACAAAGGGTTATGCAATTTATTTTATACTTCGACATACGTTTCAGGATAAGTTGTTTACTATCACGGACTGAATTGATCTTTAAAATAGTTTTAGTATATTTTGTTAGACTTTATATTTTTAAGCATTTATGCATATGCATCTATGATATGATATAATATAGGAGTTAAGACGGCAAAACTAAACTGGGCTGGGCATGTGTGCCGTATGCAGCCGGACAGATGGGCCCGAAAAGTCACCTTATGGGTACCAGAAGGACGTAGACGCAGAGGTAGACCACGAAAGTGATGGCGGGACGACATAGACTCTTTCATGTGTGGATGGCAGCATAATGCTCAGAATAGGGACGTGTGGAAAGAACAGGGGGAGGCCTTTGCCCAGCAATGGGACACTAGCACAGGCTAATAAAAAATAAAAATAAATAAGCGGCCAAGTGCGAGTCGGACTCGCCCATGAAGGGTTCCGTAGTAGCAAATAACATAATATAAAAGTCTTGTAGTATGTTTTTTTTTAATTTTTATATTTGAGTTGATTGAATGAAAGGTAAATTGCCGTTTATGATGATGACGTATTAAAAAAAAACTACTTACTAGATCTCTTTCAAACCAATTTTCGCTGGTAGATTTCACGGTAATGAACATCATATATTTTTTTTAGTTTTATCATTCTCTTACTTTAGAAGTTACGGGGGGGGACACACTTTTTTCCACTTTGGAAGTGTCTCTCGCGCAAAGTATTCGGTTTAGAAAAAAATGCTATTAGAAACCTCAATATCATTTTTGAAGACCTATCCATAGATACCCCACACGTATGGGTTTGATGAAAAATAAATTTTTGAGTTTTAGTTCTAAGTATGGGGAACCCCCAAATTTTACTGTTTTTTTTCTATTTTTGTGTCAAAAC
The DNA here is from genome assembly GCA_963555685.1 of Acrobasis consociella. Classification (NCBI taxonomy): domain Eukaryota; kingdom Metazoa; phylum Arthropoda; class Insecta; order Lepidoptera; family Pyralidae; genus Acrobasis; species Acrobasis consociella. Next base: position 20,007,015 of record OY743110.1, on the reverse strand, counting down.
CTTAATGCGGTTCACACAATACATTTACTTACCAAGTTTCAACAGTATAGGTCTTATAGTTTCGGAAAAAAGTGGCTGTGACATACGGACGGACAAACAGACAGACATGACGAATCTATAAGGGTTCCGTTTTTGCCATTTGGCTACGGAACCCTAAAAAATGATATAAGCCAGTCTGTTATAACTTTTCAATTGCAGATAATATCGTCTCACGACAAAGCCTCCCCGTTGTTCCTTATGGTCGCGCACGCCGCCGTGCACAGCGGCAACCCATACGAGCCCATTCGCGCGCCCGATGACGTCATCGACCAGTTCAAGACCATAGACAACAGACAGAGACAGAAGTTCGCTGGTAAGGTAGTCATAAGTGTCGCTGAAATCAACTGTCAATTTTTTATAAGATTTTGTTGAGAATCTGTGGTTACACCTCAGATCAAGGATCAAAAAGGTTAATACCCTTTTTAGGATTCCGTACATAAAGGGTAAAAATAAAAACGGGACCCTATTACTAAGACTCCGCTGTCCGTCTGTCTGTTTGTCGGTCTATCACCAGGCCGTGTCTCATAAACAGTGATAGCTAGTTCGTAACGGAAAAATCTTACACTTTTTTTCGCCTAGTCCCCTACCGTCCGATAAGGAACTTCGTTTCAAAAGTCTAAGTACAAACTTCTCTAACACGTTCGTTGCAAACTATGAGTATACACGTAGTAAAACGGTAAAATACCTATGCATTGTTATAGAAACCAGCAGCACACGTGTTAAAACCGAAACTTGTGAAAATATATCAAGACTTGTTGAAAATAATTAAATAAATCAATTCAAATCAACAATTGTCAACAATTCAATTCAAATATATCTTTATTATCATAGGATATTTATATTATCTCTTAATAATCGTCATTATTTTGTTGCACAATTTTTGACGTCAAATGGTTACTTACAGCTAAGTTTACTGCCGCTTCCTAAGCGCTAGTGCAGAAGAAGTGGTAACAAACTGCACTGCAGCATTTTAATGTTGCAGGTGTCCTCACCAAGCTAGACGAGTCAGTCGGCAAGGTAGTGTCCGCGCTTCAGAAGCACGGGTTGCTGAACGAGACCATCGTGGTGTTTAGCACCGACAACGGCGGGCCCGCGGCCGGCTTCAACGACAACGCCGCATCCAACTACCCGCTCAGAGGGGTGAGCTGAAACAATCTAATATTATTTATTCATTAACTAGCTTCATTAACTAGTTTGAACTAGTGTAGTTTTAAAAAATACATTGATATTATAGTGCAGTGATGTGCCAGCAGAGACACAAGAACAAAGTGCCTTCCCCTTAATAGAGACAGTAAGAAAAGTGCCAATGGACACATTCTTAGACAATAACGTATAAAACTAGGTCAATGTTAAATTACTTATTAGCCTGAGTTTAGGCTAGATTGTAATATTATTAGCGTACTTAATTATTTTAGTTAATTAGGAACGTTAAGAAAGGAAAAAAATAAAATAACTAGCTGTACCCGCGGGCTTCGCTCCCCGTGGGAATTTCGGGATAAAAAGTACCCTATGTCCTTCCCATAGTCTCAAACTATATCCATACCAAATTTCATCCAAATCGGTTATTTATAATATTAGTAGGACTAGGCCTTTGTTGGCACTTTTACTGTTACATATTGGCTGTTTCTTTAGTGTACCCCCAAGAGCAAAGTCTACCACTGACAAAAGATACATTAGTGTCTCTACACTAGTGTGTCTTTTAGAACCCCGTGTCTTCACACTCGGGTGTCTAAAGTATCCTGTGTCTCTACATACATTCGATGCATGAAGTGTTTTGTAGTGTCTTCGTATAAGTATTACGTACAGAACGGTTCCCTGTCCTCGCACCCTTTCTCCCCCGTTGTCGTTTTGGTGTTGAGTGGTCGGTTGTGGACGCCTGGCCGCCTCGATAAGTCAAGAACGGGAGAGAGGTGCGAGGATGGGGGACGAGGACGCATATTGGCGCAGAACCTTAAAAGAGTTCCGTTCTGTATGTAATACTGCTAATACTCATATTAATTCTGTTACGGGATACTTCACACTCGAATGTGGAGACACGGGACACTTTATACTCGAGTGTGGAGACAAAGGCCACTTCAAACTCGAGTGTGGAGACACGGGACACTTTATACTCGAGTGTGGAGACAAATGCCACTTCACACTCGAGTGTGGAGACACGGGACACTTTATACTCGAGTGTGGAGACAAAGGCCACCTCACATTCGAGTGTGGAGACACGGGACACTTTATACTCGAGTGTGGAGACAAAGGCCACTTCACACTCGAGTGTGGAGACACGGGACACTTTATACTCGAGTGTGGAGACACAGGCCACTTCAATCAATGTTAAATTACTTATTAGCCTGAGTTTAGGCTAGATTGTAATATTATTAGCGTACTTAATTATTTTAGTTAATTAGAAACGTTAAGAAAGGAAAAAAAATAAAATTAACTAGCTGTACCCGCGGGCTTCGCTCCCCGTGGGAATTTCGGGATAAAAAGTACCCTATGTCCTTCCCATAGTCTCAAACTATATCCATACCAAATTTCATCCAAATCGGTTATTTATAATATTAGTAGGACTAGGCCTTTATTGGCACTTTTACTGTTACATATTGGCTGTTTCTTTAGTGTACCCCCAAGAGCAAAGTCTACCACTGACAAAAGATACATTAGTGTCTCCACACTAGTGTGTCTTGGAGAACCCCGTGTCTTCACACTCGGGTGTCTAAAGTATCCTGTGTCTCTACATACATTCGATGCATGAAGTGTTTTGTAGTGTCTTCGTATAAGTATTACGTACAGAACGGTTCCCCGTCCTCGCACCCTTTCTCCCCCGTTCTCGTTTTGGTGTTGAGTGGTCGTTTGTGGACGCCTGGCCGCCTCGATGAGTCAAGAACGGGAGAGAGGTGCGAGGATGGGGGACGAGGACGCATATTGGCGCAGAACCTTAAAAGAGTTCCGTTCTGTATGTAATACTGCTAATACTCATATTAATTCTGTTACGGGATACTTCACACTCGAATGTGGAGACACGGGACACTTTATACTCGAGTGTGGAGACAAAGGCCACTTCAAACTCGAGTGTGGAGACACGGGACACTTTATACTCGAGTGTGGAGACAAATGCCACTTCACACTCGAGTGTGGAGACATGGGACACTTTATACTCGAGTGTGGAGACAAAGGCCACCTCACATTCGAGTGTGGAGACACGGGACACTTTATACTCGAGTGTGGAGACAAAGGCCACTTCACACTCGAGTGTGGAGACACGGGACACTTTATACTCGAGTGTGGAGACACAGGCCACTTCAATCAATGTTAAATTACTTATTAGCCTGAGTTTAGGCTAGATTGTAATATTATTAGCGTACTTAATTATTTTAGTTAATTAGGAACGTTAAGAAAGGAAAAAAAATAAAATTAACTAGCTGTACCCGCGGTCTTCGCTCCCCGTGTGAATTTCGGGATAAAAAGTACCCTATGGCCTTCCCATACTCTCAAACTATATCCATACCAAATTACATCCAAATCGGTTATTTATAATATTAGTAGGACTAGGCCTTTGTTGGCACTTTTACTGTTACATATTGGTTGTTTCTTTTATTGTACCCCCAAGAGCAAAGTCTACCACTGACAAAAGATACATTAGTGTCTCCACACTAGTGTGTCTTGGAGAACCCCGTGTCTTCACACTTGGATGTCTAAAGTATCCTGTGTCTCTACATACATTCGATGCATGAAGTGTTTTGTAGTGTCTTCGTATAAGTATTACGTACAGAACGGTTCCCTGTCCTCGCACCCTTTCTCCCCCGTTCTCGTTTTGGCGTTGAGTGGTCGGTTGTGGACGCCTGGCCGCCTCGATAAGTCAAGAACGGGAGAGAGGTGCGAGGATGGGGGACGAGGACGCATATTGCGCAGGACCTTAGAAGATTCCATTTTGTCTGTAATATTTATATTAATCCTGTGACGGGACACTGTAGAGACACGCTCGAGTGTAGAGACACGAAATACTTCAGACACTCTTAAACAACAACACTGGCGGTGTGTTCCCAGGTAAAGAACACGCTGTGGGAGGGCGGCGTGCGCGGCGCGGGGCTGGTGTGCAGTCCGTTGTTGCGGCAACGAGGCCGGGTCGCGCCGCAACTAACGCACATCTCTGATTGGCTGCCGACTTTGTACAGTGCGGCGGGCGGCAACGTCAGGTATGCTTGCCTTTTGGTGTCAGTTTAGACAGAAAAAATGCCTGAGCAATTTAATAACTCAATCATCCATAGGTCCATACGTTCACATCCGGCTCGAAGGACCAATGTTCAGGTTCTGCTGACACTGTGATGATAAGAATTGATAGACTTGGTAACTATGCGCGCATTGATCTTCTTTTTCTTTTTGAGGTCAGTACAGACTTCTTATTCTTTAGGTGCCGAATTACTGTTCATTCCTGAAGATTGGCAGCCAGCTCTTTAAATCTTGATTGTCCATGGCTAGCCTGAA